>CM040118.1:120049913-120649913 GCA_022559845.1 Amorphophallus konjac
TATGATGGTATTTTTGGGGGTTTTGAAAAATCTTTAATGTTTTGGATTTTGAAAATATTTGTTGTTTTTGGAAATATTTGATGTTTTTGGATTTTGAAAACATTTGATGTTTTTGGATTTTGAAACATATTTGATGTTTTTGGATTTTGAGAAATATTTGATATTTTTGGATTTTGAAACATATTTGTTGTTTTTGGATTTTGAAACACCGGTGCCTCTCCAGCAACACGAGACCTCCCTTGTTTTTAGCTTGAGCCTCGAGACCGGCGTGCAGATAGTGTGACAACCCCTGGCCGAGACCTGGTCATTGTGACGGTGTTTTTACCAATGTCATACCTAGGGTACTCGCCTCAGTCCTAAAAGAAAAAGGATTATGGGGGTAAGCTTAGGCCAGATATGGAAGTTTTTAGAACTTGATTCCCTCACCGTGCAACCTTATTAGAGATTTGGCCTGTTGTGCCGGGGCTTTTATGTCCGTCATCGAACCTTTATCCACTTAGGCATGCATGCGACCGGGCTCATAACGTCCCGCGGGGAACTGTACTGCCACTCTTGTCATGCCTAATTTTTTTTTTCTTCTTTTTCTTTTGGAGATTTTGAGAATTCATTCATAGACCTTGAGATGATGCTTTTGATTTCATGGTAAAGAGCACTCCTTTTCTTTTCTTTTCTTTTCTTTCTTGTGGAGTCAGGTCATAACGGACTTGCCCCTATTTGAGACCTCTTCTCGTTAGGGAGTTTGGATCGGTTGTCTCCTTCTTATTTACTCCTTGCCCCTGGATGCAGCCGAAGAATGAAACGTACAGGGACTTTGACTTTCCCCCAAAGTATGGCCGAGGAAAAACGGTGTCTTTTTAAACAAGGAACCCGACCGGGGGCGTCGTGTAGTGTGTGTTTGCCTTACTCAAGACTCTCTTTTGAAGATAGGGAGGCATTTCTTATTACCGGAAAAGCACATGGTTTAGATTTTTAAGGAAAGAAACACTTAAGATACAACCCATTCCACGGGTGATAGAGCTCCTCACCTTCCGCGTTTACTAAACGATAAGCATTCCCTGGATAAGCTTCTTTTATTACAAACGGCCCTTCCCAGTTAGGTTGCAACTTGGACCTAGGACCTGCAGACCGAATGAATTTGCGTTTCAAAACAATTTCACCCTTACAAAATTTTCATTCGTCTTTTGAAAATAGCGCGAAACCCTTTTTTGATAAACAGAAACGTGATCAACCGCATTCATCCTCTTCTCATCTAAGAGTTCTAGCTGGACCAGCAACGCCTCTCGACGTTCATCGAGATTAAGTTCCTTATCGAGCTGCACTCTGAGGGAAGGGATTAAGATCTCGTATGGGAGCACCGCCTCCATCCCATAAGTTAAAGAGTAGGGAGTTTGTCCCGTAGGGGTGCGGACGGAGGTGCGGTAAGCCCACAGAGCTTCCACCAATCTTTCAGGCCAATCAGAAAATTTATGTGCTTCGCATGTTTTCTTAATGATTTTAAGAAGGGTTTTATTAGTGGCCTCGGCTTGACCGTTGCCTTGAGGGTAATATGGAGATGAATGATGCAGTGCAATATTGAACTTCTTACAGAGGTCCTTAAGCTCTTGGGAGACGAACTGGGGTCCGTTGTCGGTGATGATGCTGCTTGGTACTCCGAACCGCGAGATGATATTCTTCATGATAAAGCGGCACACCGTTGTAGCTTTGATCTCCGCGTACGCCTCGGCTTCGGCCCATTTGGTGAAGTACTCAGTGGCGGTGAGGATGAAAGATTTCTGCTTGATCTGAGAATTAGGATCACCGAGTGGGCCGACGACGTCGAAAGCCCACATAGAGAACGGCCAAGGAGCAGTCATAGGATGGAGGGATGAAGCTGGGGAGTGAATTTTATCAGCATGGAGTTGGCATTTAAGACACCTCCGGACATAGAGGGAGCAATCTTCCTCTAGAGTGGGCCAATAGTAACCCTGCCTAAGGATCTTCTTTGCTAGAGCCTGGCCATTGACATGACCTCCACACTCACTAGAATGGGCTGCTTCAGCCACCTTCCAAGCTTCTACATCATCTAAGCATCTCATGAGCATTCCATTAGTAGCGCGCCTATATAGTTCTCCTGCAATGATAGTGTACCTTGCGGCAGCTCTTCTTATTGCTTTACGCTGCTCAGCCTTTGCCCCTTCTGGGAACGACCCTTCTTTGCAAAATAATTCGATTTCATGATACCAAGGTAATTCTTCTTCGTCCAGAATCTCCTCTAGTTCTATTAATGAAACTTCCTTGAGATCCTCCTTCTCAACTTTCACCTCTATAGATTTCCTGAGATTGATGAACCAAGGATCCTGAATGGAGGGTGCGTCCAATCTCTGGACGACGATGGTCTCAGTACTACGACTGAGGGGGAAGGATAAGGAGGAAGCAAGGGATGCCAAAGCATCAGCTAGAATGTTCAAAGAACGAGGAGTATGAATATAGATGAGCTTACGGAATCGCTTAGCGAGGAGCATGACCAAATCTTGATAAGGTTTGAGCTTAGGGTCACGAGTACGGTAAGTTGACAGAACTTGCCGTAGGACGAGCTGAGAGTCTCCTGTAATGTTCAAATAACGCGCGCCTAGGAGATAGGCGTGCTTCAAGCCGGCCAGGAGAGCCTCATACTCAGCGATGTTGTTGGTAACAGGGAAGCGAAGTTGATAAGCGAAGGGGATGGTTACTCCCTCTGGAGTAAGCAAGATAGCCCCAATCCCTTGGCCTTGAGAGTTGAGTGCACCGTCGAAGTGCAGAGACCAAAAGGGATGATGAGAAAGGACAGAGAGATGCTCATCAGGGAAATCGTCCTGAATGGAATCGGTATGAGGAATGGGAAGATGTGCGAGATGCTCAGCAATGGCATATCCCTTGACTGCCTTCTGAACGACAAAGGTGATGTCAAACTGAGAGAGGAAGCTCTGCCAGCGAGCTAACCTACTAGAAAGGACAGGATTTTCTAGGAGATAACGGATTGGGTCCATTCTAGAGATCAGCCTAACTGGGTGGGCGAGAAAGTAATGTTTAAGCTTCTGAGCTACCCACACTAAGGCGGCACAAGTCTTCTCCATAGCGGTGTACTTGGATTCAGCTGGGTTAAACAACCGAGAGAGGTAGTACGCGGCCCGCTCTTTCCCTTCGTCATCCACTTGTGCTAAGACCGCCCCTAGGGAGTCCTCAATAACCGAGATATATAGGATTAGGGGTCTCCCGGGGACAGGAGGTTGCAAAACCGGGGGATTGGTTAGGTACTCTTTGAGGTCATCATAGGCCTTTTGACAATCTTGATTCCATTCGAACTTTACCCCTGCCTTAAGTAATTCATAGAATGGGCGGCATCTCTGAGAATGTTGAGATATGAATCTCCTAATGAATTGCAGCCGACCAATTAATCCTCGAAGTTCCGTAATGTTCTTCGGCGGAGGCATGTCCATGACGGCCTGTGCTTTATTAGGATCAATCTGGATCCCCCGTTTGCTTACTATGAACCCTAGCAACTTCCCCGAAGAGACTCCGAATACACACTTCTTCGGATTCATTTTAAGCTTATACTCCCTGGCTCTCTGCAGCACCTTAGCCAGAATAGAGGGGTGTTCTTCTTTTGTCCTTGACTTCACCAAGATGTCATCCACATAAGCTTCCATGTATATGTGCATCATGTCGTGGAAGATGGCCATCATCGCCCTTTGATAGGTGGCACCTGCGTTCTTCAACCCAAATGGCATAACCACATAACAATACGTGCCCCAGGGCGTGGTGAAGGAAGTTTTCTCTTGATCTTCCGGAGCGAGACGGATTTGATTGTAGCCCGAGTACCCATCCATGAACGACAGAGCTTCGTACCCGGCAGTGTTATCCACTAGGACGTCTATATGAGGTAGTGGGAAATCATCTTTGGGACATGCTTTGTTCAAGTCCCTGAAATCAATGCATATGCGCACTTTTCCATCCTTCTTGAGGACAGGGACTATGTTCGCCACGCACTGGGTATATAAGACTACTCTGACGAACTTGGCCTTGTATAACTTATCGACTTCTTCTTTGATCCTCAAGGCCATGTGGGGGTGAAATCTTCTTGACTTTTGTTTAACATGTGTTGCCCCTGGTTTAAGCACGAGTCGATGTTCCACTAAGGAGGGGTCAAGACCTGGCATGTCCTCATAAGACCAGGCGAAAGAATCGCTGTACTCCCTTAGAACCTTAATTAGATCTTCTTCTACCTGTGAAGGGAGATCAGCTGAAATAATGATAGGCCTTGGGTCTTCTTCTGTTCCCAAGTTGATTTCCTTTGTAGGTTCATCCACTGCCGTCGACGGCTGGTCGAATTTCTTTAATCCTTGTGCATATAAATCAGCAGTGTCATCTATATTGCTGTCTTCATCTATGGGATCCTTCTCATCCAAAACCTCATAGACGCCTAATCCGTCGTCGCTCCATTCCCCTTCTATTTCCTCTTCATCTTCGATCATAATCGCCGTGGCGACGAATTCCAGACACTTCAGAAGAGCATGACATCGCTGAGCCAAATCTTGCAAGAACCTATCAGGAACAGATCGGGAAGGATGCGCAAGCGAGCGCGGCTCAGAATGGGAAGGGTCAGACGACCTAGAACAAGACCCTACTTCTCTAGACCTAACTGACTCTACTTCCTTAGACTCGCTAGACCCTAACCCTAACCTAGGAGAGAGAAGGCTTAGTGGAAGGGAAGGAGCAGGGGATTCGTGCCCCTGGGAGGAGGAGGATGGAGATAGGACAGCGTGATCTTCCACTGAAATCTCCGTTTTAAATTTGACGTTTTTTTTTGGAGATCAGTAGAGACTATGCAGCAAGACGGAGGAGGTGGGAGCTGCATGGGGAACAGCTCGGAAAGGATGCCATTGGAGAAAGGATCAGAAGAAGACAACCATATCTCACGGAGCTGAGCATTAGGGGAGAGAGGAGTGAGTAGAGTGGACAGGTCAATACACGGACACTTCCCGCGAGCACAAGGGATGAATTGAATCTCCGGTGGATCAATGATGGAGGGATTTATCATGACAGGAGGAAGACGGGGTATGGGCTCCCTTTGTTGCAAGATGGATTGGAAGCGTGAGGGAGACCAAGAGAAAACAATCAGAGAGCTCCCCACCTTTTGCATTTTAACCGCGGGTTACTTCTTCGGCCTCCACTGTACGAGCCGAACCTCTCGCTGCTTCTGGCGATCTTCTTCAGAAAAGATCCTTTGCAAGGCCTGACTGTAGTCGAGCATGTCACCATTTGACCTTCCTGGCAGGGAAGGTGGACTGGCAATTGGACAAACTATATCCCTTCTTGGCTGCACCGGTTCTGGAGCTAATGTACCGGGCTGGAGAGGCCCCCTGACAAAGTGCTCACGATAATCCCATGTAAGTGGCCCAGAATCACCCATTATAGATAATGTTGTTTCCTTGTAACCAAGGCCTCTTCTGCCCATTTTCTTTCCCTTAGGTATGGGCTTAGTCATTCCTTGCAGTTGCGCCCCGAGGCCTCTCCCCGGTTGATAGCCCAGTTTCAATATGATATTCCACCCTTTTGAATCTCGGATCTGTGGCTTCACTTTGACATTGACTGGAGTAGTGATGGGCTTGGGAGATGTGTAAGCCCAAGGAAAGTTCAAATCAAGCACTGATATGACGGGCCGGCTACTCGTCCATAGTGTGGGAAGAACCTGATCTGAGAGGGCCTTGACCGTCTGTACTATGGCCAAGCTTTTAACTTTCACGACCCTCCCTTGAAAGGGAAATTTGACGCACTGATGTGCGGTGGAGGGTACGGCGCCAAGCGTGTCAATCCAGGGACGACCCAAGATAGCCTTGAACATAGGGTCGATGTCGAGAACATAAAATTCCACAGCCATAGTGAGGGGACCGAGCTCCGCCTGAATGGTGATCACCCCGTGACATGCTCGCCTTGAGTTGTCATATGCTGCTATAGTAGTGGGGGTAGGCTGTAGTAACTCTTCGGATATGTTGCATGCTCGGAGGGTACTAAGTGGGCAAACATTAATTGAGGCCCCGGTGTCAACCAATGCTGCTTCAATGTCGACTTTGTTCAGGGTAATTGTTATGCAGAGTGGCTTTTGTCGAGCCCCTGGAGGTGCAAGCTCAGTTTCTGAGAATGTAATTGCCGGCCCTTTGGAAATAGTTGCCAATGCCGTTGGTAAACTGTCGACTGCCATGTCTTCGCTAACCATTACTTTCTGCAAGAAGTCCCTCAATGCATCCTGATGAAGGGTGGACCTTTTGATTAACTCCAACACGGATATCTTAGCGGGTACTCTATCCAGGTGATGTAGCAAATCATATTGAGTACCCGGCAGAGGTTCAGCCTCTTCTTGCTCGGCCGTTGGCTGGGTGGACTGGGGATTGGAAGCAGTAATGTAATTCCGATGGAACATCTTTCCGCTTCTTAAGGCACAGTTTGCCGCAGTATCTGAAGATAGTGTGACGGGTGCCGCGGGGTGGATGAGTGGGATAGGCTGTGTGGGGGAGGTGTTTTGGTGGAGCGTGGGGTTAGCGAGGTTAATGGGGGGTGAGTGGATGATAGGTGAGGGATTGGTGGAAGGCAAGGTGGTGACGAATGTCGATGCAGGTGGCGGGAAGGCTAGTGGGTGTTTGAGAACGGGTGAAGGATTAGGGGATGGTGTGACGATGGCGAGGGGGATAAGTGTTGGAGGGTATGATGGGATGGAGAGCGGTAGAGGGTTGGCTGGAGCGGGTGTGGATGGTAGGATGAGCGGAGAAGGTGTTGGTTGCCTGGGGAGGATGAAGGAAGGGTTGCGGAGGTTGTGGTGGAAGGCCATTACTTGCGGCGCGGCGTCATCATCATCAAAAGACCACCCGGCATTGGGAGCCGGTGGTTGAACCATGTTAACTTGTGCTGGTGCCGGTGGCTGCTGCTAAGGAGCGGGTGGATGATTCGGCATCGGATTCTGATGGATGCCTAGGTCTTGCACTTGCTGTGGTTGCTGTTGTTGTGGCGGCTGCTGCGGCTGCGGTGCTTGATGCTGCGGCACTTGCTGCCCCTGCGGCTGCCTCCTCTTCTCTTTAATCTCCACAATGGCCCTATGCATTTCGGCCCAGTCGATTCTCTGCCCTTCATGAAGGTCATATACTAGATCTCGGAATTGATAACATCCTTCTATGGTATGGCCTGGCTGCCTATGGAACATGCAATATTTGGTTTGGTCAACCGCCGGGTTCCAAACAGGCCGTTCCGGAGGAAGTTGAATTGCATTTACTGACATAAGTGCCGAGAAAATATCCGCAAGTGTCTCGGGCAACGGAGGATATTGGGCTCTCCTGGAAGCCGGGCGCTTGCTGTTTGGATTGTTGTTGCTGTAGCCGCTGGGTGGAGGGACGTTATGGTATTGTGATGGTGGTGATGGTTGTTGTGGTGTGGTGAAGGCGTTTTGTGGAATGGTGAAGGTGGGGGGAGTGTTTTGTGGAGTGGCCTGGAAGTTGTGCGGAGTGGAGTTTTGTGGATTGCGGGGGTTTTGATTGTAGCGGAAAGGTGCGGCCTGATACGGAAAAGCAACGGCCTGTACTTGCTCATTTGTTTGGACCCCCTCAGTAACTGGCCCTTGCGGTTTCTTGTGGTGCTTGGGCTTTTGGTTTTCGAATAGAGAATGGATAGGGGAGTCCTTGAATTGAGTCTGTATGAAGCGCGCCCGGCTGTAGAGTTGATGCATGTTGGCTATGTCATTCATTGCCAGGATGTTGCGAAAAGTCGGCGTGGCATTGGAGATTAGTAGTTTGACCTTCTCTTCCTCCGGAATATGGCCAGGCACTCTGGCGGCCATCTGCCTCCACCTGTCTGCATAGGTGGCGAAGTCTTCCTCTGGCTTCATCTTTTCTGTTACTAGATCTGTAAATGAATATTCTGGTCCGACCCTGTCTTGAAACCGCTGAATGAATTTGTCCTTAACTACCTTGAAACTCTCGGCCTCTTCCAGTGGCAGAGAATAAAACCATTCCAGAGCAACTCCATCTAAGGATCGGCGGAACAGGTACGCCATGAGGCGATCATCATACTGGAACTGCGCCGACTCATATAGAAAATCCCTCACATGGATAAAGGGATTGCTGTTCCCATCATACTTGCGATAGTTAGGGAGCTCAGATTGCGGAGGGAACCGAATGTTTTGGAAGCTCGGAATAGGAATATCGGCCAAGGATTGTGGGCCAACCCTTTTCTGGAGGAATTCAAGCTGTTGCTGCATGGCGGCCCACTTGTTAAGCAAGTCCTGCTCTTGGGAGGGAGCAGGGGTAGTGAAGGACGCCGATTGTTGAGGAGCGGATGGAATGACGGTGGCAGACGGGGGAGGCCCATAGGCATAAGTAGAAGGATAGACAGTGGAAATAGGGGGCCCGTAAGAAGAATATTGAGCCTGAGATAGACCCGGATGGGAGTGAGTTTGGGCCGCCCCTTGCTGAGGGTGTAAGAAATCAGAAGGGTTCATGAGAAGCTGTGAAGCCACCGAACCAGAATTATGATGATCCACCTGGACAAAAGAAGGGATAGGTGATTTCCCTTTATCAAAAGACTGATGGGCTGAACTGGAAGATTGGCCCATCTCCATGCCGGAAAAAGTGATGGTCCGAGGTTGGACCGGAGTGAGGTCAATCGGATTGGGTTGAACAGACGGCCCGATAATGGAAGGATTAGATTGACCTTGAATGGCGGCGGAGGGAGGAGCGTTGGACCCTTGCATAGCTTGGTATAGGACTTGAAGTTGAGCTGGGTCCAATTGGGCCATCATGTGAAGGACGGAGCCCGCGGAAGGAGTAGCGAGAGAAGGGGTACCTTGACTACCTCCCACAGACGTGGAAGACGGGAGAGGGGCAGTCCCTTCTCCGGAAGGAAAGGTAGCAACCCTAGGGGGGTTTTCAAGGATCCCTTGAGGGAGAGATTCCTCTTGTGAGCGCGGAGGATTGAAGGATGCCATGGTGGATTCGAAGAGGGGATTGGAATAGAATGTGAAGGAAGAAGCGACTGGAGAAGATGACTCAAACGGACGAAAGCAACTCCACATGCAACGAACAACCTTGGAAAGTGCAAAAACAATCAACACAAAACACACAATGAGCAATCAATCTTAGGTGTTCTAACAAGATGCAAGTGATAAGAGATGAAGACACTCAAGAATCGAGCAAGTTGTTTAGAATGATGCGACACTATTCTTATGATTTCTCCTTTGGAACCTTAGTAAATTGATTGATATGTGCTCTCAACAATAGGTCCCTAGTAGGAGATGGATATAGGACTTGGTTTGACTCTAAGTGTAACCACTCAATCACTTATGCAACCCTAGACATGGGGTGGGAAAAGGTACAACTAGCCCGGCGTCCGTGTGGGAATCCACGGCTCGCGGGGGCTTATGGAGGTCCCTGCTGTGATTTCCTAGTCGGCCCCAAGGAATATGGAGACGAGAGGTCCTCACAACAAGGTAGGAAAATGCAATCTAATGTATGAAGAGATGAATGACCCTATGTGCACCGGAGTGCATGCAAAGTCTAGCCTAACAATCTAACAATCAATAGTGCACACCATAACATGCAAATATGAGCAAAGCAAGAGGAGGGCCAAGTGTCATCCAAGCAACAAATCACAGCATAAACTGCGGAAATAAATGCACCTCGGATGCGTACCTGCCAGAAGAATAACGGTCGAAGGCCCCTGCGTCAGAAAGAAGTAACGGTCGAAGGCCGGACCGCCGGATAATATATAATGCAGGGAGACTAGACCGTCATATGAGCCAGGGAACCAAAAACCAACAGAAGTAACCGGAAAGCCCGTAAAGCTCACACAGCAAGATGAAAGCGGCGGTCTAATGGCCCTGCGTCAGAATGCTGTGACGCGTGGGCACAGGACCGTCAGAAGACTCAGAAAACCAGGATGAACAATGAAAACAATGGAAACAAAAGACCACTGAACAAATAGATGATGGCAATTTTAAACAAGAATCAGAAGCACGATTGGCACAAGTCGTCCCACCGTGATCGCCAAAAAATTATCTGTTGATATTTATTTGCCTATCTTTGATCTTACTTTTGAGGTTTGCTAAGTAATATGGCAAGATGACAAACAAGCAATCAAAGATCTGCTCAAACCTATGAACATGTGAACATGAACCTAGGCAATCATAGCTAGCTCTAGCATGGGCATGCTATCTCAATCAAATTACGCTAAGGAAAAGGAAAAACACACGCCGGGGCGTGGAGCAAGGAGTAAATAAAAACACACCACTAGGGATGGAACAAGCAAGGAAATAAAGATGTGATGAAGGAAATAGCTATTGCCCAGCACTAAGGAAAGATGTGATCGCCACCAAAGTAAACACAAGTCAAAGACTCGAATATACCTTGGAAATAGGTGGATGAAGCACCCGCCCACGGGAGAGAAAACCAAAGAAAGCCTGCAGATCAGCTTGAAAGTAACGGCCAGAGATCCGTGCGTTGCTTTAAGTAACGGTCGCACCCTAGACCGCCAGAAGAAAGTGACGCTCCTTCACCAGACCGTTAGATAACCTGCAGTAGTAAAGCTTGAATTCTTTTAACTCCAACTCTTCCAGCCGGCTAGAAGACTTGGGCCTCGTGCTAATGAACCTGTAAACCTGCTAAAGAAGTAGAAAAGACAAGACAAGACAACCTCAATCAGCCCTCTTCGCAAGCATAGCATCAATTCTTAAAGAATTTAAGAACATCAAAAGGAGAGGGAATTACCGGGGAGTTTTGGTTTTTTAACCCCTCTGGGCATTTTTAAAAGTTGGGAGGATGTTTGTATGCTTAAAGAACAGTGAAAAACATGGAGGAGGAGGAGGGACAATGCTTTGTTTAAAAAGACCAAGGAAGAACTCAAGCATGCAAAGATGAACTTGAAAGATCAAAACAAAAGTACTCCCTTGACTGGAAGATGGATGGACATGGGAAGCAACTCCTCCTGGATGAAGATGGCTCCTGAGTTCGGCAGCACTTCGTCGTGAATCAAAATCTCCTCCCCTCTTGGCCATGAATTCAAGGGTTCTATTTATAGACCCTCAAAACTCGTAGGTCGAGTAGAGGATAATTCAGCAGGAAAAAGGGATAAGTCTTAGCAAATCTTTGAGGATAATATCACCAAGAGTCCAAAGAAACAAACGGGAAGTCCTGAGGATCGGATTAGAAAGAGATAAGGTCAATCCACGTTCTTATCTCAAACACGGAGTAGCAGAGAAAAGGCCTGAACTGCCAGGACTCCCGGAAAGAAGTAACGGCTGTACGATAGACCGCCACTTGGAAGTAACGCACCAAGGAACGACCGCTATTTGCAACCTTATCCAAAGTGATAAGATCAACGGAAAGAAGCCCCAACAAGCTGGACTCTTCAAGGAAATGACGGTCAAAGCATAGGGCGTTATAAGGAAACAACGGCTGCACGACAGACCGTTATTATCAACGTGGATTCAACAAGATAAGCACTGAACACGTGGCCTTTAAGCCTTAGGACTCTTCAAAGAGTAACGGTCTAAGATCCATCCGTTAGAAGGCAGTGACGCACCAGTCTGGGACCGTTATTTAGCATTGAGATTCAAAAAAAAAGAAGAGAAGGGTTTTGCTAAGCTTCATCCAACGAAATGCCACCGGGAGCCAATTCTTTGTCCAGGAAAAGACTCAAGAAACAGGCTTCAACTGATCAGGAGACTCGATGAAAAGTGAACAACTCGGGGCATCATATTGAATGAATAAGGAGATGACCCGACTTATGGGTATAAAACGGGTGTCAACACTTCCATGATCAATTTCTTAGTGTCAGCATGATCTGGCACACAGATTCAATTTTTGAACAATAGTCTTCCATCGGTCGAAATAGAAAATTCCAGCCGTTGATCAATATTAGCTTTGATCTCCATTAACGTGGCATCATTATCTTGCGACTTGACTAGGTCTTCAATCAATGTAGGTTGCGACCGAATATTAGAAATCATACACCCTTCTTCTTCTTTATCAACATCTAGATTCAATTAAGTAAAATCCTCGATAAGATAAGTCATACCTTTCCTGATACTTGCTAGAGTTGCTAGCGGTCTTCTGCTGAGAGCGTCTGCTACAGCATTTACTTTTTCAGGGTGATATTGTATAGAAAAGTTGAAGTCCTTGAGATACTCCAACCATCTGCGTTGCCTCATGTTTAACTCCTTCTGGGTAAAGAGATATTTCAGACTTTTGTGGTCCGAGAATATAGTGAACTTCTCCCCATAAAGGTAATGCCGCCAGATTTTCATGGCGAAGATAACAGCTGCCAGCTCCAGATCATGCACGGGATAGTTTTCTTCATGACGCTTCAACTACCTCGAAGAATAGTAAATCACCTTGCCATTTTGCATAAGGACGCATCCTAGGCCAATGTCAGATACATCAGTATAGACTTCAAAGCCACCACCTTTAACAAGTAGTGCCAATATAGGGGCTGTAGTGAAATGTTCTTTAAGAGTTAGGAAACTTGCTTCACAATCCTTCGACCACATAAATGGGTTCTCCTTTCTTGTAAGTCTAGTCAAAGCGATGGCGATCTTAGAGAAATCCTTAATGAATCTCTTATAATAACCAGCCAGACCCAGAAAACTTCTAACTTCTGACACGGTCATCGGTCGGCTCCAGTTCTTAATAACTTCCACTTTAGAAGGATCAACATCGATACCTTCCTTTGAAATAATATGGCCAAGGAAAGAGACCTCATTTAGCCAGAACTCGCACTTGCTGAGCTTCGCGTAGAGTTCATGCTTTCTTAGTGTTTGCAAAGCTATTCTTAAATGTTCTTCATGTTCCTCCTTGGTCTTAGAGTAAATGAGAATGTCATCAATGAAAACGACCACAAATCGATCGAGATAGGGCCTGAAGACATTATTCATAAGTTGCATGTGTTGCAGGGGCGTTAGTTAACCCAAACGGCATCACAACGAACTCATAGTGCCCATATCTACTTCGGAAAGTAGTCTTGTATATGTCTTCATCTTTAATCTTAAGTTGATGCTATCCCGACCTAAGGTCTATCTTGGAGAAATATTCCGCTCCAAAGATCTGATCAAATAGCTTGTCGATACGTGGCAACATATATTTATTTTTGATGGTGAGTTGATTTAACTACCGATAGTCGATGCACAGTCTGAGGGATCCATACTTCTTTCCGACGAATAGAACCGGCGCACCCCAAGGGGATGTGCTAGGTTGAATGAAGCCCTTGTCTAATAACTCATGGAGTTGCTTCTTCAATTCTTTGAGTTCCGTGGGGGACATCCTGTATGGAGCTATTGAAATAGGTGCTGCTCTAGGAATGAGTTCAATGGAGAAGTTTACTTCCCTTTTGGGCAGAAAACCAGGTAAATAAGATGGGAAGACATTAGGAAATTCATTCACAATGGGGATATCCTCAAAGAGGATTTCCTGGGGCTAAGTGACAATCACAGAAGTAAGGAAAGCTTCACAACCTTGCGAGATGAGTTTGTAAGCGTGAAGAGAAGAAATAAAAGCAGGGTGTTTTCTATATTTGATTCCAAGGAAGGAAAATCTTAGAAGATCTAGTTTGTGGAAGGAAATTCTCCTGTTGCGACAATTAATGTCGACATAATGATCAAAGAGCCAATCTACCCCTAGGATAGCATCATAGCCTTCCATGTCAAGGCATACGAGATTTGCGGGAAGATTATGACCCTCTATTGTTACCTCACTATTTAGATAGTAGGTAGTAAGTTTAGTTCTAGGACCTAAGGGTGTTGTAATCGCTAGGTCCAACGGTAGAGGAACTAGTGAAACAGGTAAAGTTTTTGCAAAAGTAGTAGATATAAAGGAGTGAGAAGCACCAGTATCAAATAACACAAATGTAGGATGTGAGTAAATTTGAATGGTACCTTCCATTAGCCCATCATCCTTAGGCGCTTCTTCATCAAATACGGCATTAAGATGAGCCTGTCGCTTGCGTCCACCGCCAAAAGTTTGCTCTTTCATGAGGGGGCAATCCAGCATGCAGTGCTCCCAGCTTCCACAACATAAACACACCCCTAGGCATTTCCAGCACTCCTCCATCGAGTGGCCGAACTTCTCGCAAAATGAGCAAGCCGCCATGACTTGCTTGTCTTCTTCTTTAGCTTTATTATTCTTGCCATTCCTATTGTCATTACGGGATCACTTCTTGTTATCATGGGTCTTGTAGGGTTCTGTGATGTTGAATTTTTCTCCTTTCTTTCTTCGCCGCTCGAACTTCTGGATAGACTCTTCTTCCTTACCATTGAATTTTTTGACCTTCTCCAAGGTCCTTTCACATAAGTGCACCCGTTGGACCATCTCCGCATAAGTATGAATATTTTGAGGTCCAAGTTGAGAAATACAAATCGGCCTTAGGCCATCCATAAAGCGGTTAGCCTTTAATAAGTTGGTGCTAACCAAGTGAGGAGCATAAGGAGCCAAACGGGAGAATTAAAGCTCGTACTCCGTTACGGACATCATTCCTTGTCGTAAGGAAGCAAATTCCGTAGCCTTGACGTGCTCGGAGAAATATTTTGCACGGAGGAGTGTAAGGAATTCCTCCCATGTAGGTTGAGCGTTTTAAGGTTGTGCTGCGGTTGCCTTCCACCATGTACGTGCATCTTTGTTTAGAGGAAATGTGGTGAGATGGACCTTCTCTTGGTCAGTGCATTGCATGACGTCGAATATCCTGGTCATCTCATCGATCCAATTTTTCACGTTGCCGGGGTTGGAGGATCCAGAGAATCTTGGAGGATTCATACTCTGAAAATTCACGTGCAATTTACCCGCGCTAGCCCTCGCGCCAGCTTCGGCAACAATTTGTAGGGCCTTGGTAAGACCCGCAATTGTTTGTTGCATCGCTTCCTAATTAGCACGATTAGCGGTATGTTCAACGACCATTGTGAGTGTATGGTACCTAAGAAAATAAACATTTATTTATTTCTTATGGGACTTATGAAGATTTATCGTAAGTAAATCTTCTTAGTTAACTATCTCATCCCGGCTCTACCCAATCTCACATGGTTAGGAATTTTCCTTTCCTAGTTCATAGGTGTGGGTCCTTAAACCTTGGACTTAACCTATTGTTATGACCGTCAATTGGGCACTAGCCAATCGAGTGTGATTCGGACCCATGAACCCAACGGGCCAGAAATCTGGACTGATTAATTAAGAATCCTTAGAAAACCCGTAGCTTAATATAAGAACACTAGAAAAGGATAAAACCAGGCTCGTTAGAAAGCCTGGGCCCTTAGTCCAAGCTCCTCTTTTGGGGAAGAAGCCCAATTCACACCAGAACATGGGCCCAGAGCCCCTTTGGCTAACATCTATCACAAAGGGGTGTGACTGTTGGGGAAATTTGAAAGTAATTAATGGGAAATTCATAACTTTTCTTGTGGTTAATGAAATAACCTGAAACTAAGACCCAGAGTTATATCAAGAAGCCCTCTTGATTTCATATGAAGACATTTGAATCAAAATCTCAACAGGAGAGCGTGCCCACTCGCGTTTATGATCGGGTAGACAAAGGGTCACCTCTGTTCAAACCCAAGGGGTGCTTAACATTAACCCCCCCCCTCTTTAACCAGTGACCTTGGGGGCTGGACTGAGCCTTGCTGAACGTAGGAAAGGCCTTGGGAGGCTTGGACCTATATAAGGAAGTGGGTTCCAAGGGTGGTCAGCTTTTAGCAACATCTATCCTCAACATCCACCATCTACGGTTCCCCTTGAGAGAGAAGATAGGTGAGGGACCTTGGCCCTGCGAAGGGGGCGAACCGGCAGTTCCTAGAAGGGAGCAAGAAATCTTGGAGAGGATCTGGGGTGTGGATCTCATCCCTAGATCGGAGGGTAAATTTGAGGTAGTTCTGGGGTGTGGATATTATCCCAGGATCGTCGGTTAAGAGGTAGGCACCTAACCTCAAACTTTAGGGGTCGATGATGTATTAGAATGGTTTTAAAATATATTTTCTACACTCTAAAAGAGGGATTAAGGGCATGTGGGGACCACCACCATGTTCATTCAGATTCTGTCTTTCATTAAGTTCTCTTGGGTTTCATAAGTTCCCACAGCCCCTACGTAGGTCTGTGTATGTTTGTGTTAGCCATAGCAAGGTCTGTGCATGTTGTGTTAGCATCAGTGCACTTTTGGTCCATGCGTAGGTAAAGGTCTGTGCATAGTAAGGTCTGTGCATAGTAACGTCTGTGCATGTTTGTGTTAGCATCAGTGCACTTTAGGTCTGTGCGCAAGTAAAGGTCTGTGCATAGTAAGGTCTGTGCACGTTTTGTGTTAGCCAAGGTAAGGTCCGTGCATAGTAAGGTATGTGCATGTTTGTGTTAGCATCTGTGCACTTTTGGTCCATGCGTAGGTAAAGGTATGTGCATGTTTGTGTTTGCCATGGGAAGGTCTGTGTATAGTAGGTCTGTGCATGTTTTGTGTTAGCCACGGTAAGGTCCGTGCATAGTAAGGTCTGTGCATGTTTGCATTAGCATAACTAAGGTCTGTGCACTTTTGGTCCATGCGTAGGTAAAGGTCTATGCATGTTTGTGTTGGCCACGGTAAGGTCTGTGCATAGTAGGTCTGTGCATGTTTTGTGTTAGCCACGGTAAGGTCCGTGCATAGTAAGGTCTGTGCATGTTTGCGTTAGCATAACTAAGGTCTGTGCACTTTTAGTCAATGTGTAGGTAAAGGTCTATGCATGTTTGTGTTGGCCACGGTAAGGTCTGTGCATAGTACGTCTGTGCATGTTTTGTGTTAGCCACGGTATGGTCCGTGCATAGTAAGGTCTGTGCATGTTTACGTTAGCATAACTAAGGTCTGTGCACTTTTGGTCCATGCGTAGGTAAAGGTCTGCGCATGTTTGTGTTGGCCACGGTAAGGTCTGTGCTTAGTAGGTATGTGCATGTTTTGTGTTAGCCACGGTAAGGTCTATGCATAGTAGGTCTGTGCATGTTTTGTGTTGGCCACGGTAAGGTCTGTGCATAGTAAGGTCTGTGCTTGTTTTGTGTTAGCCATAGTAAGGTCTATGCATAGTAGGTCTGTGCATGTTTTGTGTTGGCCACGGTAAGGTCTGTACATAGTAAGGTCTGTGCATGTTTTGTGTTAGCCATAGTAAGGTCTGTGCATAGTAAGGTCTCTGCATGTTTTGTGTTGGCCACGGTAAGGTCTGTGCATAGTAAGGTATGTGCATGTTTTGTGTTGGCCACGGTAAGGTCTGTGCATAGTAAGGTATGTGCATGTTTTGTGTTAGCATAACTAAGGTCAGTGCACTCTTGGTCCATGCGTAGGTAAGGTCGGTGCATGTTTGGCCCAATCCTGACTAAGGTCAGTGCACTCTTTGTCCATGCATAGGTAAGGTTGGTGCATGTTTTGGTCCAAGCATAACTAGAGTCGGTGCACCTATGGGTCTGACCAGATTTTCAGAAACACATAAAAGGAAAGTTTTGAAAGGGCATTTTACTTCATAAAAATCTGAAAAGTTAGGAAATGATAGGAGGATAAGTTAGTAATCCACTGTAAAAGTTTCTTGTACCCAGAAATTCCATACTTTCAGATATAAGTCATTTTCTATGCATGTATAGTCTAGAAGGATGAACCTGTGCTTCCATACAGTAACCTGAACATGACTACGGGTGTGTTTAGCCATCTTAAACTAATTAATAGCATATCTATGAGCATGAGTAATTCATTAGAAGAAAGACTATGAGTATGTTTAGAAAATTTATTCGATGAACATCATGCTAGAATTATCCAGTAAGAATATGTATGCCATGAAGGGAAAACAACAGCATTTTGTGAGGTTGGACTTCGGTCCCTTCTGCGGGATGGTGATACGTAATGCCGCAGAAGTAAAAGATCCCAGGGGACGGCGATACGTAACGCCCTAGTTTAAAATCCTATTGATTCACTCTTCGATCCCATTGTGGGACGGCCTATGTGGGACGGTGATACGTAACGCCACTGGGCCACAAGAATCTAGGTGGGAGTTCGCTCTCGGGTCGGCGTAATACTCTTTCATTCGTTGTGTGTGTGTGGGCCTCCTATGTTTGCGGCAGCTGTCCGGTTCCATGAATGGCAAAAATATGAACTCTCATAAAATGTGATAATAGGAAATTGTTCTTGTGTTGAGGTCTTGCTGCATGCATGGGTGTTTATACTAGTTAAAGAATTTGTACTTTCCTTGTTGTGTTATTTTAAGTAGATGATATAAAATGAACTATGCTACTGTTAACATCAGAAAAATGCATATAAATGATTATATATATGCAAAGTTGATCACAGTTTGTTTAGGGTGGCTACTGAGCGTCACACTCACCCATGTGACACATGTTTTTCAGGAAATATAGAGGAGGAGGTTGAGGTGGAGGCAGCGGCAGAGGAATAGAGTTATCACCATCCGTCTGGGTATGTTGCGGTCAAATGTTTGCTATATGTAGGGTCTGGGGTGAAAAGCCCATGTGGGCTCATGTGTAATCTGGAACATGAACCTATACAGTTTTGGAGATTATGAATGGTTGAGATGCTTATCTACATTTCTTATAACCTATGGTTTCTCTCTCATTCAAATGTATGTATGTTACATAATATTGTGCTTCCGCGATACGTACGAAGTGATTGCTTCGGGGTCCGGTAAAAAGAAAAAAAATATCTTCTAAAATATGGGGATCAGATCCTAGGGCATTACAACGTGGTATCAGAGCACGAGAGACAAACTATGGTTACAACCATTCCAGATGTTCCATAGGGGAGGAAGTGATAGGTTAGAGTGGGGAAAGAGTAGAGTATGTTCGAAACCATTTAAACCCTCTCACTAAAACTATTGTATGTTTTTCAAAACCTTGCCACCAGGAAGGCAAAGAGATCTTCCCCAGGCGGATGAGAGGGGATCGGGGTTAGATGACCCAAATGGGGCACATGACGGGGCTGTCCATGCCCCTACAGTTGGCGGTGGGTAGGTGCCCAATGTGGAAGTTGAGCTGGAAGGGTTCATGCAGAGCTTCCAAGGGTTGATGCAGGCTATGCAGCAACAAATGCTGCAGCAGCCCGCAGCCGAACCACGTCAAGACCTGTCGGCACTTGATCGGTTCCTAAGGTTGGCACCTCCAATCTTTAAGGGGGAGAGCCGTCCAGAGGTGGCTGAGTCATGGCTCAGTGAAATGGAAAAGAAGTTTCGCGCAATGCAGTGCCCCGAGGAGGAGAAGGTGAACCTGGCGCCCTATGTTCTGGAATACTAGGCCGACTTGTGGTGGAAGGCCAAGAAGCGGACCACCTTCGCAGACTACCATGATGGCGACATACTATGGGAGGAGTTCTTGGCTGTCTTCCGAGAGAAGTATTTTCCAGAGCATGTGCAAGACGCGAAGGAGCAAGAATTTTTGAGTCTCGAGCAAAGGAGCATGTCGGTGACCGACTACGAGGCCAAGTTTTCAGCTCTGGGCCAATATGCTCCACACATATTCGATGATGCACATCGGAAGGTGAAGAAATATGTCAATGGGCTGCACAGGAATGTCCGGCGCTATGTCGCAACCCAGGAACCTGGCTCCTCCCTAACGGCGTAGAAGCCATAAAAGTTAGGAGATATATAAGGGTAAGTCCTAACCAACGTCCATTTATTGGTTCGCCAAGGAGCAGAGGTCATCGGGCAAGAGGCCTATGCAGGCCGGAGGGAGGCGAGACAAGGAAAAGGTGGCACGCCAAGGACCGGTTCCGAAAGGCCGACTGGGGATTCCGTTTTGTATCTAGTGTGGGCACAACCATCGGGGACAGGAATGCTGGAGGATTGAAGGCAAGTGTTATGAATGCGGTGAAGTCAGACACTTTGCGAAGAACTGCCCCAAGAAGGCTCTGCAAAAGCCATTTTTGTTGCATCCTTATGGTTTTGATGATGTCTCACACTATAAATCAATCTTCTATCTCTAGATTAATGTTGTTTCATCATGTGAGTGAGTACAGTTCATTTGGCTGTCAGATATGCATGCTATTATGATTCTATATACACTGTTTGGTTAATATGAACAGTAGTGGGTCGACTCATCAGAAAGGGTGGGTCGACGCATCAGAGCATTGATAGCTTGGGCACAAAGTCTATACACCAGCTGGATCCATTTAGTCTGTACATTGGCATATCTTCCTTAAGTCTGTACATCGGGCACCTTCTTACTGAAGTCTACACATTAATCCTAATACTCTAGTCTGTACACTGCCCGACCAGTCAAGTCTGCACATTGCCAAAGTCAGTTCAGCTCAACCCTATACATCCTTCCAAGCTTCAACTCTATACATTGGATTGTCAAACTTCATGTCTATACACTGGCTGCTGCATTGTCTTGAAGTCTACACATCCGATAGTGTAAGTCTATACATCGCCCAGAGTCTTGTTTGCAAAGTCTGAACATTGCTTCAGAGTTAGCTTCAGCAAAGTCTATACATTCGGTTCCTTGGGCAAAGTCTATACATCGCTTAGTCTGCACATTGCCTTCAGCCCAAGTGCTCAAAGCCAAGTCTATACAACGCCAACCCAACACATTGAATAGTTCTCCAAGTCTATACACTAGACTTCATTTCTATAAGTCTATACACTGGCCTGTGATTCACCAACTCTGTACATTCGATATCTTTTCCTACGCATTGGCCAAGTCCATACATTCAACTTTTCCCTACGCTTTCCAGGCCAAGTCTGTACACCACTAAGTGTGTACATTGCATGCTGCTCAAACGTTCAATGTTCTTCAAAGTCTGTACAGCATCCGTCTCAGCCAGCGTCTCAAGCTGCGTCTTAGGCAAGTCTGTACATCGGCCTTTTTCGTTCAAGTCTATACATTGAACTGCGTCTTAGGAAAGTCTGTACAGAGGCTTCGATTTACCAAGTCTGTACATCGGCTTCATTCGCTCAAGTCCACACATCCACAGTGCTTTCACAAGTCTATACATTCACTTGAGTTACAACAAGTATGTACATCGCTGAAGTCTTCACAAGTCAGTACAGTGCTTGAGCTTCACAAAGACCATACATCGCTTCAAGCGATTCAAGTCTATACAGACTGCCTTTACATTCAGAGTCTGTACATTGGTCCATCAGCCGATCGTTTCATTCAGCAAGCTTCAAAGTCTGTACAGCCTGTCTGTCTTCATGGATTATGTGCCTTTCGTGCGTTGACGCACTTCGCTGACTGCGTAGACGCACACCTTTCTATCTTGCTCACTGTGTCGACGCTGACACTGGATGCGTTGACACATTGGCCTGTTACCAAGGGCGTGAGCATCTTGCCTGAGGAAGCTGAGGCGGCGCTGCTCGATGGAAGCGTTGACGCCTTGGGCTGATGTTCAAAGATCTGTTGATCAACATCAAGTCTGTACAGCATGAAGTCTGTACATTGGTTTTGATTTGAACAGAACGCCTAAGTCTATACATTGCTATGGATTGCCCTGAAATGCTTAAGTCCATACACTGAAGATGCTGAAGACCTCCAAGTGAATACACTCTCACATGATACACACTTGGCTAACTATCGTTTCAAGTCTGTACACTGCTTAGGCTTCGTGAAGTCTACACAGTGGCTGAGCCTTGTAAAGTGTACACATTGGTAACAATCGTTTGCATTGTTCATGTCTATACACTGCCTTCACGTGCATTTTATTCAGTAAGTCTGTACACTCTCTCACGGTGTGCACACTTACTCTGTTGTGTTTCTAAAGTATATACATTCATGTTGAAAGCCTGAACTAACTAAGTCTATACATTCCATCTGTCTATCTGCAGGCGATTCAGGCTAATGATTGGGCACGTGAATCGAGGTTGGCACCTGACACGTGATCCAAGACAACAGGCGCATGACACGTGGATGGCAAGGTGATTTGTTATGCCATTAGCTGAGGATTAAAGATGAAGATATTTACAAGGCTACTTTTCGGAGTAGATATGGACACTGAGTTCGTAGTGATGCGGTTTGGGTTAACCAATGCCCCTGTAGCTTTTATGCAACTCATGAATAATGTCTTCAGGCCTCAACTTGACCGATTCGTGGTCATCTTCATTGAAGGTATTCTAATATATTCCAAGACCAAGGAGGAACATGAAGAACACTTAAGGATAGCTTTGTAATCATTATAAGAACATCAACTCTATGCGAAGCTCAGTAAATGTGAATTCTAGTTAAAAGATGTCTCATTCTTTGGCCATATTATTTCAAATGAAGGTATCACTGGGGATATTTCTAAAGTTGAAGCTATCAATAATTGGAGCCGACCGACAATAGTATCTGAAGTTAGGAGTTCTCCTGGTCTTGCTGGTTATTACCGACAATTCATCAAGGATTTCTCAAAAATTGCCGTCCCTTTGACTAGGCTCACAACAAAGGAGAATCCATTTATATGGTCAAAGGATTGTGAGGAGAGTTTTATAACTCTTAAGGAACATCTTACCACTACCCCTATATTAGCACTACCTGTCAAAGGTGGTGGTTTTAAAGTCTATATGGACGCATCAGGCATTGGCCTTGGTTGTGTCCTTATGCAACATGGCAAGGTGATTTGTTATGCCTCTAGACAATTGAAGCGTCATGAGAAAAACTTTCCGGTGCATGATTTGGAGTTAGCTGCTGTCATTTTCGCCTTAAAGATATGGCGGCATTAACTTTATGGGGAGAAATTCAGTATATTTTTGGACCACAAAAGTCTGAAGTATCTTTTCACCCAAAAGGAGTTAAACATGCGGCAAAGAAGATGGTACGATTACCTCAAGGACTTTGATTTCTCTATTCAATATCACCCAGGCAAAGTGAATGCTGTAGCCAATGCGCTCAGCCGGAAACCACTAGCAACTCTATCAAGTCTCAGGAAAGGTATGACTAACCTTACAGAAGATTTTGCACACTTGAATCTAGATATTGAAACAGAGAATGAAGGGTGTATTATTGCTAATATCCGGTCGCAACCCACATTCATAGAAGATCTAGTCATGTTACAATAAAATGATCCTATACTAATGGAGATCAAAGCCAATATCTATCAACTGCCAGATTTTTTTGTCTCGACCGATGGAAGATTATTATTCAAAGGTCAGATCTATGTGCCGGATCAAGCCGACACTAAAAAGATGATTATGGAAGAAGCTCATAAATCAAGGTATGCCATTCACCATGGTGCTACCAAGATGTACCAAGACTTAAAGAGGAATTTTTGGTAGCCCAACGTGAAGAGAGAAATAGCAGACTTTATATCACGCTGCCTTACTTGTCAGCAAGTTAAGGCGGAACATTTAAAGTCCGCTGGTAAACTACATCCCATGGAAATTCCCGAGTGGAAATGGGAGAGCATAGGGATGGATTACATCATGGGTCTACCAAAGACAAGAGGTGGACATGATGGTATATGGGTAATCATAGATCGATTGACAATATCTGCATATTTTCTACCTATCAAAAGTCGATGGTCTGTGGATATACTAGCAGCTTTATATATGAAGGAAATAGTTAAGCTATATAGTGTCCCTATCACTATTATATCTCATCGAGACCCTCGATTTACATCACAATTTTGGAAGGGATAATTTCATAAATTAAAAGGATAAATAAAGAGATAATAGGAATATTAGAGTTTGAATTTAAATAAAATTCAATTTTTAGATGAGCCAGGCAAATGGCGGTCTATCGCAAGACCGCCACCTGCTAAAGGCGGTCCATACTAGACCACCACCTTCTATCAAAAATGGGAAGTGATAAACCCTAGAAAATCTAGATTTTTATCCAACCTAAATGCCAGGGATCAATGTGATCTCGCATGAAAACATATCTAGGACTCCTAGGGATCGATTCTACTCCAAATTAGGACTCTAAATTTGATCTAATCTCTCAGCCCTAGACCAAACTCTATAAATAGAGCCCATATTTGACCTACGTAAGCCCTGATTTTGGATCACGTAGTTCGAAGGTAAAACGTCATCATCTCAGGGTAAGTCTTTAGAAGTTTTTGTTCCCTTTAGTATCTTCTAACCCTCTGCCAAATTTCATGTTAGGAGATCAAGCATCCAGAGAACTAGAGGGATCGGACGTAGTTATTTCTATGCAGAATGCACAGGAACATATGTATTCTTCCGGTGAGGATCGGAAGTTGAGGGACCTTTCCTGAGGTATTTTCAAGTTTAGCCTTTAGAGTTAATTATTTCCCTTTGTGTCTTCTAATCACCCTCCAAATCTCGTGAAATAAGGTCAAGCGCTTAAGGAGTTAGAAGGTTGGGAAGTTGCCGGTTCCACGCAGGACGCGAAGGAACGGGAGTGTACTTCTAGTGAGAAATTTGAACTCTAAGAATAACCCCAGAGGTAGGTTATCTCATGAATGGATTAAACATCAAGTTAGGATTAAAAGTCCCCTGATCTTGAACAATTTCATGTTTCCTATGTTGAGAATTTCATGTTTTCGTATGGTCACGCAATCATATTTCTTTTAGCATGCTATCCCTGCACCTTAATTAAAAGATAAGCAGTTTTAGTTCAATTCATGTCTTTTCATGCATTTTAATCATGGCAGACATATTACCATATCCTATCTCTCTGTTTCCTATAGTTTCTATGCATGTATTGCCCTAAATAGACCTTGTACATTGGATTTTGCTTCTATCTATTACAGGCAGAAGGTGGTTCCACCGAGACCGCCGTCTTCAAAAGGTGGCCCTCGACCGACCGCTACATTCAAGCAGCGGACCCCTATTGACTGCTACTTTGTTTCTTAAAATCAGATTATACCATGTTTATTCCTGCAACATATTTATGTTATATGCATGTTTTAGCTCGTTAACTTCACACCCTGATCATAGCATGTTTCATACTACATGTTGGCATCTTCTTAGACTTACTTTCATTTATATTAATTTCTTGACCAAAATCCTATAGTCTTGTATTTAAAGGAGTTTTCATGTTTGAATGTACATTGGCTTATGAGTTCTAAATCACTTCCTTTATCATCTCTTTCTATTTTGTTACTTCACATATAGCGAGTATTCCGGTACATTGCTATTAGAACACATGCACTAGATAGGAAAATTCTCTTGGACTTGAGATCCTCTCCATCGGATATTCCATTTGCCGGACTAGGTGATCATGTTTTAAGGCCTCCGTCAGTCTCCACGGGCCTGGGATTTTCACTGGCACGCCGAGCTGGTTGTACCCTTAAAATCCAATGGTCTAGAAACCACTTGAGTTCCTACATTTTTCCTGCAACCTGGACATATAGGGGCCCTCAAGTGACCGCCACTTCCAAGTAGCGGCCCTGATGCGACCAACTTCTACCAGATTGATCCTGGCATCGACCTGTTCTTTTCGTGCGTCGACTCCACCTTGATTGCGGTCTTGGCTTGACTGCCTTCTCAATAAAATGGTCTTAGCATGACCATTTTTTATCTAATTATTGTCTAACTCGACGTTTGACCCAAGGGTTGTGTTTATTCTGTTCCTAGATGGTCTACTGACCTAAAACCTTGCTCAATAAGTAATTAATAAATTATGAAAATTAATGAATGTACCGTTATGCTATCGGATTCCTCCCGTAGCATGACCTTGTCTTTTATTCATTCTTGAACTCACATGTTCATATTTGGTGCATTCTTACCTTGATTTTTTTTATCATGAACTTATTGTTTGAACTTGTTATTACTGGCCAAACTTTATATTTCTCATGGAAGTAGTTTGATTTATAACTAGAAGATTCAAGGATGGACACGGACGGTGTCCAAGGGCTCCATGCTAGCCCCCTCGGCGGATGGCTGGAAACATACTGTAAACCATGGGGTATGATGAACACTGGCGTCGCATTGCGCTGAGAGTACTTTTTTTATAAACGGGTGAAATCCATGAATTCTCACGAGGCTCATCATGAAATTATACTTGCTGGTTAGATGACTTTCTAGAACATAGCCTTTCAAGGTTATGAAAAGTACATTCTCGTTACATTCTTGTTATATGAAAGGCTAAACTTACATTATACTTCAATCTTGCTTGATCGTGCTCACATGTCTTGCTCATGCCTTGTTATTAATGTTACTTTGGTTTTTATGTCACATGATTTATCACATTTTCATTATCTTACCTTCTAGAGCTAAAATGTTAATTACTTAAACTTACATTCATGTTGATACGAAGATACCTACTGGACAAGTGTGCTCATTTCCTACTTTACCAATCTTTTTCAGGAAACTCTAGTGGATCGGATTTGGATTACTTGAATAACGGATCCGGGGGCGAGAGCGATTGACATGCAAGAGAAGCCATAGATAGTCATGAGTCCAATTGTAGTAGATGAAAGGCGTACTTATGTAATTTTTCCTTTTCTTGAGTCTAGTGATGTAAAGAGTCAAGAGTTCTGTAAACCTTGATTATTATTAAATAAAGTTGAATATTTGAGTCCATTATCTTGTGTTCACTCTTATTATTTATGAATGTTTAGTGCTCTGAATATCTTGCTAGCTTGAGGCGTAATGTCCGCTGTTCACATTTCCGACTCAATTTCACTGTATATCTCGGGGCGTGACTGTGTAAGCCTAAGGATAGCTGGAGAGCAGGCTGTGTAAGCCTGAGGATAGCTGGAGAGCAGGCTGTGTAAGCTCGAGGATAGCTGGAGAGCAGGCCATGTAAGCCCCAGGATAGCTGGAGAGCGGGCTGTGTAAGCCAAAAGATAGCAGGAGAGCAGGCTTTGACTGAGGGCCTAAGCCATTGAGTCGTATTGGTTATCGCAGTGGGATGGATGGCTTGGTCCCGATAGCGGGCTTTAGCGGTAATGGCTAAGCCGAGAGATAGGATAGCTAGAACATCTGATAGTGGGCTTTGGCTGAAATGGCTAAGCCGAAGGATGGAATATCTGAAATATATGAGAGCTGGGCTTCGTAAGGGATGGCTAAGCCAAAAGATAGGATATCTGAGACATGTGAAAGTGGGCCTTGGCCATGATGGGTAAGCCGAGGGATGAGATATCTGAAACATATATGAGCGGGCTTTGGCCAGGATGGCTAAGCCGAAAGATAGGACAGCTGAAGCATATGAAAGCGAGCCTTGGCTGAAGTGGCTGAGCTGAAAGATAAGATATCTAGAATATACGAAAGTGGGCCTTGGCCAAGATGGTTAAGCTGAAAGGTAGGATATCTTGAATATAGGAAAGCGGGCTTTGGTCGAGATGACTAAACCGTAGGATAGGATATCTGAATTATGTGAAATCAAGCTCTCGCCATAATGGCTAAGCCAAAAGATAGGATATCTAAAATAGATGAAAGCGGGCTTTGGCCCTGATGGCTAAGCCGATAGATAGGAAATCTGATATATAAAAGCGGGTCTGTGCCGAAATGGCTAAACTGAAAGATGGGAAATCTGAAATATAATAAAGAGGGCTTTGGCGGTGATGGCTTGGTCGAAAGCAAGGAAATCTGAAGTATATGAAAGCGAGCTTTGGCCGGGATTGCTAAGCCGTAGGATAGGATATCTGGAATATGTGAAAGCGGGCTTTGGCAGAAATGGCTAGGCCGAAAGGTAGGATATCCTGAATATATGAGAGCGGACTATGGCCATGATGGTTATGCCAAAGGATGGGCTATCTGAAACATACGTAAGTGGGCTTCGGCCGAGGTGGCTAAGCCGATAGATAGGGAAGCTGACCTTCAAAGGGTGTCGAGATCTAAGGTAGCATGACTGGCTAGTGAGGCTTAAGGTTGGTACCCGGCGAGAGTAGCTTCTTCTCTTCTCTTCTTCTTTTTTTTTGCATCATCATTTTATCATCATTTAGGTCATCATTTCATTCGGTTTCATTTCCTTTTCAACACCATTCTTCATTCATGATCATTCATCAACATCAATATCATCATTTTTAGCAGGATTTTACGCGATAGAGAAATCTGTAATCGATCGGCCTTTGACGGGGCTACATCATCATTTCTTATCATTGTATTGAATCAACATTGCCCCTTCTCATTTGGCATGAGGGGTTGTGGCGGGCGGGAGCACACCTTCTTGGAGGAGGATCATAAGCATCCTTCACCATGTGGCAGAGCGTGTGAAGCAACAACTCTTCTTTTATCTTCAGCTTTCTTTCATATATTGTTTTCAACCTCTGCCCCCAGAATGCGGCACCATCTGCATCTTGTACTTCTTTTTACAACTTTTGGCCATAGAGCATGTATTTCTTCAGCTGGTATAGCGAGGCCATATTGGCTGCCGTCTTAAAGATGGGGAATTGGTGCGGGCGAGGTGGGTCCACCTTGTATTCACCCATTTGGAATTTGCCTTTCTAAATCAGGCTTTCAACGATATCTTTGAATGCATAGTAGTCCTCAATCGAGTGCCCCCTCTATTGGTGATAGGGGCAAAACTGAGGATCATCTTTCCATCCGACATCATTTGGCTTCATGGGCTCTGGGAGGACAATCTTGTCATATTCACGGGCCCACTGAAACAGTGTCTGAGTTTTGTCCTTCAGAAAGGAATATGGCTTCTTCATTCTTCCCCTTAGTGAAGATTTTTGCTCAGCGGGCTTGGTGGCAAGAGGGCCAACCGCCTCTTTTAATTTTTGCCTTTGCTACTCGAAAGCTTTGAAATCAGTAGCGTGCATCACTTCATGCACCGGCCGTTCACCGGCTAGCTTATTCTTTTAAATCTGGGTAGCAGTAGCCGAGCAATGCTTTGACAGGAGGGCTTCAATATCAGTTGCAAGATCGTTTAATTGGTCGAAGGATTTGACCTCGAAGCCAATGGCTCTTAGTAGTCCATCCGTCTTCATATTGCATTTACATATTTGTATAGCATCCCTATGGTCGGGTGGGTGCCGGCACCTTGCACTGAGATTTGTTCATCATTGGATGTAGACCGAAGCGGACTCACCATCCTTTTGCTCAATCATATATAGTTGTGCCTCAGTGACTTCTCCCTCGGCTAGCTTCATTTCAACGATTTGTTACATCTTTAACTTGTTCATTGCTGTTGGAGCAGTCAGACTCGGACAGAAGCCGGCTAGTTGTAGGAGTGGGTTTATTGGTGGGATTGCCTGAGGCGTAATAATTGCCTCCTGGTGTGCCTTGGAAGTTGAGGGATGCACCAAGCGCGAGTGCTGTAGCTACTGAGGGAGGGTGCTCCCTACCTGGTCATGCGTCATGCGTCATGCGGGCCATTGCCGGCATCAGTGAGGCTTCTAGTGGCTCAGTACTGCCATGCAAAGCCTTGGACGAGGGTCCCGCTTGCTCGAGTGAAGTTGGGCATAAACCCGTCCTAATTAGTCTTCTTTTCAGCACTTTAACTTCTTGTAATTTTTGACATAGCTCTGCCAGCATGGTAGGACCAGATTGGTAGGAGCTGAGAATGTTGTTTCCCATCTTGACATTGGGTGGGATTTGTGGCATCCTATCATCGCTGCCAAATGCATTTGGTCCCTCAGCAATTGATATTTCTGCCCCCACGCCCTCACGCGGAGGAGAGATATAATAGTATGCCTCTTCATTAGGTGATGGAAGATGCCCCCGGTTCTCCAGGGACCAATTAGCATGATGAGAAGTAGCGACTTCAGCTTGATCCGCGCTTACCGACGTGAGGCATATCTCTTCATTTCTTTCTTCAGTAGCATGAGCTTTGGTCACCTCTTCAGGTGATTGCTGGTATATAGATATCATGTTGACAACTTTCTTCCAATCAGGGAGTTCATGAGTGCGTGGAGGATCCACTTTGTATTCACCTATTTGGAGCTCCCCTTTCTTGATCAGCCATTCAATATAATCCTTAAAGACATAGCAGTCATCGATGGGGTGCCCGATCATATGGTGATATGGGCAAAAGCGGGGATCATCTTTTTTTCTAGTGTCTCCCGGTCTCCTTGTCTCCAGACGAGTAATCTTGTTGTATTTAGTGGCCCATTCGAACAGGACCTGGGTTCTATCCTTGGGGAAGGAGTAGAGCTTCTTCATCTTGGTCCACAAGGATGGGCCTTCTTGTTGTTCAGCAGGGTTAGCAAGAGGAGGGTCGGCAACTTCTTTATCTTTATCTTTTAGCTGCTTGAATGCCTTGAAGTCAACCATGTGAACTTCCTTGGGCACTAGCCGCTTATCAGCCAGTTTGGCCCTTTGATTTGCAGTAGTAGAAGCAGAGGAGTGATTGAAGAGGAAGGCCTCGATCTCCGCCACTACATTGTTCAGCGGGTCGAAAGACCTAATCTCAATCACGATCATCTTCTTGAGGATTTCCCGCTTCAGATTTTGCTTGCAAATTTGCACGGCATCTTCCCGGTGTGGCGGGCGTCTGCACATCATGTTGAGATTTTGCCATCTTTTGATACATTCCAAAGTAGTTTCATCATTCTTCTACTTGGAAGCATATAGCTCAGCCACAGTCACTTCTCTTTCTGTGACGTGGAACCTGTTATGTCCCTGTGTTTTGATGATGTCAACACTATGACTAATTCTTATGTTTCATGTATTCAATAGTCATAACAAATGTGTAGACAGAATTGATGTAGATTCAATGAATGAGGTACTCCTATTTTTGATTGTGTCACTTTTTAATTTGTTTCTGAATTACATGAAGAATAGGCTGATGAGGATGTAGTCAGATGAAAGAAGAAGAAAATTGAACAAGAGGTTTCTAGGTTAAAGTCGACTCCAACTTACCGAGTTCTATAGCTTTAGCAAAAGGAAGCTTTCATGAAGGGAAGTCGACTTCAGAAGCTCTACAAGTCGAATTCAAGTCAGCCATAAGCCACCCGCCAGCAGACGCAGTTAAGGGTGGAAAATGTCTTCTATCGTTGACAAATGAAGCTTAAGGGTGACATATAAACCATTAGTGGTGACAAATGGTTAGCTTGGAAGAAAAAGTGCTAAGGAGAAGAAATTGTGTTGATGGAGTCGACGCAGGAGGCAGCAGCGTCTACGCAGCCAGATCGTCAACTCCACCCACCAGTTGACGAAGATTTCGCTGAAATATGCTGGTGTACCGGTGACAAATATGGCCGTATCGGTGACAAATAGATGTGTACCCGTGAAAAATAGATGGCAGCGCAAAAGGCATGGAAAGTATAGAAGAAGAGTCGACTCAGTCACAAGTGGAGTCGACTCTAGAAACACGCTAGAAGCCTTGGCCACCCATTGAAGACTAAGGGTAAAAAATGGATCTTGAAGGGTGATAAATGGAAGGTTGTTGTTGAGAAGCTGAAGGAGAAGAAGAATAGTTGAACATTGTTTGCCAAGTCAGTGTTGACCATAGTCAACCAGTGATAGTCAATGTTGATTGGTCAAAGTCAACATCAGAACAAATAAGGCTACAGTCAAGCTCAACTTTATGTTGACCCAAGTGACCAAGATGCCAGTCAAAGTCAAAGGTCAATGGTCAACCATAGTCAAGCTTTAGCAAGCTTCAGAGGTCCAGTCACAGGACAGTCAAAGTTCTACCAACTACTATAGAACCCCCGATAAATTAATAAGGACTAAAATTTCTAAAACAAATAAAACTCTTAAAAGCCAAACAAAAAAAAAGAAATGCATAGCTTATATTAGCCCTATACATAACATGGGCCTCTTTGACACAACCTTTTACAACCCCACATGGTAGAAAGGCATGAGCCCAAAACCCACAAGGATTAAAGGTCCAACCAACTCAACTTAATAAAAACCAAAAATCTATATATATATGTGTGTGTCTTAGCTATTAAGCCAGTATGTGAAATTAAAGGACCATAACCCAAAGTGTTAAAAGGTCTTAACCCATACACATGCAGAAACCAACCCATATGGGCCTCATGCACATAAGATTAATGGGCCATATGGGAAGGTTATAACTACAACAACTAAAGTAATTTGGCTTCTTATCAAATGGGCAACCTAACCCAAATTCTATGGCAAACCCATAACTGCTCATATCTTGCATGGGGTAGTAGCCTTAGGGTTTTTAAAACTAAAACATGGCAGGCGAGTGGCATTTTGGAAGGGTTGGAGTAACGTATGGAAGGGTTTAAACCCCATGCTCTCATTAGGTCTCAACCCCCCATTAGGTTTTTCTCCTCTATAAAGACCTTGCCCCGTCAAACGTAAAGAGGCTATTGCTGCTATTGTGTTCGTAAGGAGGCCCTGCTACTGCCGTAGTCGTCTTACTCATCCCCTCTCCCTTGCTGCGGCTGTTGCTCTTCTTCTATTGCGGAGAAAGCCTGCTGCCAGTTTTCTTCTTCCTACTATTGTGGCCATCGTAGTGCTGCTATTGCAACTTCTTCTTCTACTACCTTCATCCCTGTTTGTCGTTCTTCACCAAACAAAGGTAGGTTTTCTCAAGACTAAGCCAAATATGTAGTAAAATACTGGCTGCATGCATGAGTAGTGATAGTACATCTAGTCTCCACTTGATTACATAAACCCTGCTAGCATTTGTTTTTAGTTTCCCTTGCACAGTTAAATGGCAACCAATGTATTGGGCGCCCATTAATGGGCGTCCAAGGGACTAGGCACCCATTCTTGAATTTGCGAGCAGGACCCCAGCCATCCATTAATAGGCGACCTTGCACCTGGCCACTATTTGCTCATCGTACGCGTGTTAACTTCTTACGTTTTGCCTGCATGGAAATTAGCTTTAGTCTGTGGACACTAATTAATGAGAGACCATGTGGGCAGGCGCCATTTTCTACAATGGGCGCCCATCCACAAGGTCATCCATTAATGGATGACCAAACAATAAGGCGTCATTTCTTGTCCAGCATGCTTAATATTAATCCAAGATTAAAAGCTTGTAACCTGACTCTGACATTAATCTATAAGCATGTTCATGGACCCTATGTAACCCTCTCCACATGATGCAATTTTTCATGTATATTCCCTGCCCGAAATCTTTACTATTGACTCATGTCAGTTTCATTGAACCTGTATTGTATCAGTTATGCCTTTAACCTAAGTGTGATTATGAATCAACGACCTTATACAATGACGCTTGTTCTGTGGAAACATTTGTAACAGCAGAAAAAAAATGAAATGAATGGGCGCCTCTCTGAAAGGGCACCCATTGACTGTTGACTAGTCAACCCATTGAAATGGGCGCCCCTGTACAAGGGCGCCAATTCCAGGGCTATCCTATAAATACTGAAATGGATTTAATGGGTGACCCTCTGATAGGGCACCAATTCTGGAATTGGTGACTCTTTGAGAGGGTGCCAATTCCCTGTTTCCCTATTTCTCTTGCGTTCTCTGGCCCACACCACAGGTTTATTTGGAACTGTGTCTCAGTCCGTAGATGCAGTCTCACGTTTCATGGCGATTCTCATATACCCCATAACTCTTGGTGATGTTTGAGCCCTCTGCGAGATATTCCTTCCTTTAGACTGGTGATTTCATCATTGGGACCTCTGTAAGTCTACGCTAGCATTGGATTCTCTCAAGGTAGTCGAGCAGGTTGTACCCTAAAAATCTAAAACCCCTTGAATGCCATGTCACTCTGAAGAAAACATGGTAGCCTAGCCTTCATAGAGTGTTGTTCCGACCTCTGTGGGAAGATCTGTACCCAAGAATGGGTGACCGTCCCAGGTGTCATCAATTGAATGGGCGCTCCTGTCCATGGGTGGCAATTCCTCTGTCCCTGTCTTATTCACAGAATTGGTGCCCCTCTGCTAGGGCGCCAATTGTGGAATCTGTGGCAACCCAGAAGGGCACCAATTCCACCTAGTTTTCTGACTGTTCGTGTGTTTTGCGTGGATTTCATCATAGTCCATCTTTCCGCAACATTCAGCCATTGAACTTCTCAAATTTCTTGAATCTACTTTATCATCCTATATTAGCTTATTCTTTAGAATTCTGTTGGCTATAGCCATAGTGGAAATCTGAGATACTTTACATGACTCAATGGCTGGCGTTAATGGGGTCCGGTCTGGTCCTGGGACGAGCACCCGAAAGTACTTGTGCCCATGGGAGTTGATTGACCACGGTGTGGCATTGCACCGAAGTGCATGACTAACTTGATTGATCGATGACATTCCACTCATCTTACTAGTGCTTGACTTGACATGACATGACTTGCGAGGCCCGGATTGGGTGTGTACTTGCTTGAATGGAACATAGCCAACACTCGTGACATGACTTGATATTACATGCTCAGAATACTTGATAGTATCTCTCCTTGATATAATTGCTAATCTCTTGATATCTTCTCTTGTTAAATTCTCAAATCTTGATAGTGTATCTTTAATGTTCTTGATATTCCTGTCATCTTTCATACATAGCCGTACTTGCATCGCACGTAACGCGTAAACTACTTAGAGATAGCTTGTTCTTGATATATAATTCCTACTGAGCATTCGCTCACGTAGTTTTATTCCAATAATTTTTAGGTAACTCCGATAGCGAGGACCTTCCAGATGGGAGTAAGATGGAGTGAAGAGAGTAGAGCCACCCGATCGTCAAGCTGTCATTTAGTCACGTCTTTTTTCCACTTTATTGAGTCCTAGACGTTGTAATTTCCCTTATGTTGGTCAAATGTTTGATACATTGTTGGAAGAGTTATGTGGTTAAATATTTGGAATATTGCCATTTGGAAATTGTTTGTATTGTTATGGGAATTAAATTCTGGTTATTATCTCTATCTTGCTATTTTTGCGCGCTCTGTCTTTATGTCAAAATTCTTATGCTCTAATTGACATGATCGTTATGAACTCGTCACGCATACCAAGTTCCTTCCGCTCTCGAGACGTGACAATTTTTGTGGTATCAAAGCCTAGGATTTCAAATTCCTAGGAAACCCAAGTCCAAGGATAGGTTACTTCTTTTACCCAGTGAGAATGGGTAGAACTAAGGGTTAAGTTAATATAGGACATCCAACCTTATGATTAAAAACATGAAACTAATTAGAACTAAACTCTCTTGTCGGACCATGGCCGCCGAGAGAGCTCAGTGGCGTGATATGCAATGGACCATACAAGGCCTTACGCAGGTGCTACAACAAGTGGCGCAGGGCGGAGCCAATCGTGGAGCGGGTGATCTCCACCGTAGCTTTCGTAACATGAACCCATCGAAGTTCACTGGCTCGTCCGACCCAGATGATGTCGAAAATTGGCTGAAAGAAATCGAAAGAATTTTCAGTGTAATGCAATGCACGAACGATGAAAAGATACTACTGGCAACTTTTCAACTGGAATGGGATGCTCGTTTCTGGTGGGAGTCCATAGAAGCCACATTGCCGGATGATCATATCACATGGCTGAATTTGTGGAACATTTCAATAACAAGTACTTCTTCGACTGTATTCAAGAGAAGAAGGCCGCAGTGTTTGCCGCGTTGAAGCAACAAACCTTGTCAGTGGCCGAATATGAGGCCCAATTTTCGAGGCTATCTAGGTATGTGCCCCACTTGGTGTGTGCCGAGAAAATGAAGGCTAGAAGATTTCTTATGGGCTTCGACCCCAATACATCACCCAACTAGCACCGATAGATATCCAAGTCTACTCGGAGATGGTCCGGCGAGCATAATTGCTTGAAGACACCACGGAACTGTCCGACAAGATTCGAGGAAGGGACAAGAAGGAATATGTCACGAGCCCCCGAAATTTTAAACCATCATCCAACAAGAAGTGGCCCAACAATAGAGGGGAAGCCTCCAAAGAGAGGAAATTCGAGAAGGATGGCAAGCCTTTCTCCATCACCGCACCTTCCAAGGAGGTGTGTAAACACTATAACAAGGCTGGCCATAAGGCAGAGGAGTGCTAGAGGAGACTGGGAGCATGTCTCTGTTGTGGGAGTCTAGAACACCAGATTCCTGATTGCCCACTGATGAATGAACCAGCTACTAAGGAAGAGAAGCACCCGACTAAGAAGCAAGGCCATCTTCAAGCATTGCAAGAGGTGGAAACAAGTGAAGGAGGTATCATAGAAGGTAGATTAAAAGTTTATTCTAAGACTGCTCAAGTCTTAATTGATATCGGAGTAACTCATTATTTTAGTTCCAAGAAATTTGCTACTGCATTGTCTGTGGAACCTACTTGGCTAACAAATTTAGTGATCTCCACTCCTCTTGGAGAAGAGACCGAAATCACACACCAATACCCAAATAGTGAAGTATTGATTAATGGGCAAAACTTACCTGTCGATCTCATAAGTCTAGACCTAAACAGATATGATGTCATACTTGGAGCCGATTGGCTTTCTACACACAGGGCCATCATAGACTGCCGGAATGGGCTAGTATATTTCAAAGACTTTCCAAATCTTGTATACACTAATCCTCGAAGGCGAAACAAGTCACCCCTTATCTCGGCTCTCTGAGCTGGCAAGCTCATCAATAAAGGATGTGTGGCTTTCCTAGCTTTCGTGACTGCCACGGAAGGGAAGGAGTCCAAGCTAGAAGATATCTGCGTGGTTCGGGAGTTTTCTGATGTATTTCTGGAGGATTTGCTCAGTTTACCCTCGTAGAGAGACGTGGCTTTCGCCATCGATCTTGTCTCTGGTGCTGGCCTGTATCAAAGGCACCATATAGAATGTCTCTCGTCGAGCTCAAGGAGTTGAAGGAACAGTTGATGGAGCTGTTGAAAAAGGGCTTTATTAGGCCGAGCACTTCCCCGTGGGGAGCACCCGTGCTATTTGTCAAGAAGAAGGATGGATTGATGAGACTCTGCATCGATTATCGGTAGCTAAACCACCTTAGTATCAAGAACAAGTACCCGCTACCGAGGATCAATGAGTTATTCGACCAAATATCAGAAGCCAAATACTTTTCGAAGATTGATCTCCAGTCAGGATATCACCAACTGAGGATAAAGGAGGAGGATATTTATAAAATGGCGTTTCGGAGCAGGTATAGGCATTTTGAATTTACCATTATGCCTTACCAACTAACGAATGCCTCTGTAACTTTTATGCAGTTGATGAACAATATATTCAAGCCTTATCTGGATCGATTCGCCATAGTCTTTATTGATGATATACAAATCAATTCAAAGACCAAGGAGGATCACGAAGATCATTTGAGGACCGCATTACAAATATTAAGGGAGAACCAAATCTATGCTAAACTTAGAAAGTGTGAGTTCTGGCTTGAGGATGTATCCTTCTTAGGCCATGTAATTTCAAAGAACGGGATTTCCTTGGATCCATCAAAGGTCGAGGCTGTGAAAAGTTGGGAAAAGCCGACCAATGCAACGAAGATTCGAAGCTTATTGGGTCTAGTTGGCTACTATCGACGATTCATAAAGGATTTCTCCAAGATCGTCATTCCTCTTACTAAGCTGACCCGCAAGGAGATACCCTATGAGTGGAGTGAAGACTGCGAGCGAAGTTTTCAAGCTTTGAAAAATCATTTGACAACTGCTCCAGTCTTAGCACTACCAATTGAAGGAGAGAAGTTCAAGGTATATACCGATGCTTCTGGTATAGGCCTCGGGTGTGTATTAATACAACAAGGGAGAGTTATTGCTTACTCTTCCCATCAATTGAAGAAGCATGAGGAGAACTATCTAGTTCATGACTTAGAGCTGGATGCGGTGGTATTTGCCTTAAAGATATGGAGACACAACCTCTATGGAGAGGAATTCACGGTGTACTCTGACCACACGAGCTTGAAGTATTTATTTTCCCAAAGGGAACTAAATATAAGGTAGAGACGTTGGCTCGAATATCTTAAGGACTTTGACTTCACAATACAATACCACCCTGGTAAGGGTAATTCTGTAGCCAACGCCCTCAGTCGAAAACCAAGGGCATTACTAGCTAGCTTGATGGTGCAAGAGTGGAAGTTGTTGAAGAAATTCTCCGAACTTAATATAAACATGGAAAAGCAGAATGGGTGTATTACTCTATCACACATCAGTGTACATCCAGATCTACTCTCCGAGATCAAGGAGCTACAAGATGAAGATCCCGTGCTGGTAGAAGTCAAAGGTAAGATGGATGAGCGACCGGACTTTAAGTTGGCATCTGATGGAAGGCTGTTATTTTATGAAAGGACTTGTATACCCGACTATCCCGAATTGAAGAAGAAGATCCTAGAAGAAGCTCACCGATCTAGATACACCATCCACCCTGGAGCGACCGAGATGTATCAAGACTTAAAGTGAACCTTTTGGTGGTCCAATATGAAAAGGGAAGTGGCGGATTTTGTGTCTCGCTGTCTCACGTGTCAACAAGTGAAGGCGGAACACCAAAGGCCTATGGGCAAACTGCATCCTCTAGATATTCCCAAGTGGAAATGGGAAGATATTGGAATGGCCTTCATCATGGGTTTGCCTAAATCTAAGGGCAGACATGATAGAATTTGGGTAATCATCGACCGTTTGACCAAATCGACACACTTCTTACCTATAAAGAGCCGTTGGTCAGTTGATGTTCTTGCAGCATTGTATATTAAGGAGGTTGTCAGATTGCACGGAGCTCCTGTATCAATCGTGTCTGATCGAGATCCGCGCTTTACTTCTCATTTTTGGAAGGGTCTACAACACTCATTGGGGACGAGACTCAACTTTAGCACTACTTTTCATCTCCAAACAGATGGTCAGACCGAGAGGACAAACCAAGTTGTTGAAGACATGTTAAGGGCATGTGTCATTGATTTCGACAGAAGCTAGCATGACCACTTGCCCCTGGCCGAGTTTGCTTATAACAAAAATTATCAGGCTAGCATTCAAATGGCACCTTTCGAGGCATTGTACGGAAGGTGTTGCTGCTCACCAATATGCTGGGATGAAGTCGGCGAAAGATAACTTCTAGGACCAGATATGGTAAGGGAAACAATCGATAAGGTATAGCTTAACAGAGAGAGACTCAAGGTGGCACAAGCAAGACAAAAGATTTATGCTGACATTCGAAGAAGAGAATTAGAGTTTCAAGTTGGAGACCATGTCTTTCTCAAGGTCTATCTTGATCAAGGAATTCGAAGGTTCAGTGTTAAGGGCAAGCTTACACCAAGATATATTGGTCCATTTGAAGAATTGGAAAGGGTTGGCGAGGTAGCCTACCACATTGCCTTGCCTCCACAATTATCAGAAGTGCACAATGTGTTTCACATTTCTATGTTAAAGAAGTATGTGCATGATCATTTTCACGTCATCGACGACGATAACTTGGCGATTCAAAAGGACCTTACCTATGAACAAAAGCCGATGAAGATCCTTGATAGAGAGGTCCGAGTTTTGAGGAACAAAACCATCCCCGTAGTGAAAGTACAATGGAACAAGTGTTTGGAACAAGAAGCCATGTGGGAAACCAAGGATTCCATGCGAAAGAGATTTCTGGAATTATTCTAGATTGTAAGTACCTTGCACCCTCTATGTCTCTATGCACGCAATTGAATTTGGGGACCAAATTATTTTAAGTGGGGAAGGGTGTAGCACCCCGGAAAATTAATAAGGACTAAAATTTCTAAAATAAATAAAACTCTTAAAAGCCAAACAAAAAAAAATGCATAGCTTATATTAGCCCTATAAATAACATGGGCCTCTTTGACACAACCTTTTAAAACCCCACATGATAGAAAGGCATGAGCCCAAAACCCACAAAGATTAAAGGTCCAACCAACTCAACTTAATAAAAACCAAATCTCTCTCTCTCTCTCTCTCTCTCTCTCTCTCTCTCTCTCTCTATATATATATATATATATATATATATATATATATATGTATCTTATCTATTAAGCCCGTATGTGAAAGTAAAGGACCATAACCCAAAGTGTTAAAAGGCCTTATGTCACGCCCCGACGCGGAAAATCGGTACGCACCAGTTATAATCATTCATGTCTATCAGAGCATTCACGCCACAAGATAACACAGGCTAAGATTTCCAATAATAGATTAAGAAAAACCAACTTTACTTAATAATCAAAGGCACACTTATTACAATGACTCTTGTGGACTTTTCTATCTATTACATCGACTAAAAAGAAAAGGAAAATTACATCAATCCTGACTCAACATAACTAGGAAATTGACTCCAGACACACTACAAGGCTCGCTCCATGGCTACTCGCTCCCGTTCCCATCGGTGTGCACATCCTCATCCGTGCTACCTAAAAAGGATTGGAAACAAAAGGGGGTGAGCGAAAGCTCAGTAGGAATTACACTCTATCATCAGGCAGAATTTAAGTAATTAACCATTTTACATATTCATTGATATAAGAATTGAACATAACTGAACAAGTAAATGAACAAAATGATTAAGAGAATGAATTGCAGAGATAACGTTCAAATGATTGGCCTACAAGCATGCAAGTAAAACAAGTCAGGAATTTTCCAAGCAAAAAAGATTGAATGAATGTCATAGACCACGCATTTAACAAGCACTCGGTGCAATGCCACACCTAGTCATTACAAACTCTCCGGGACACAAGTACTTTCGGGCGCTCCTCCCAAGACCAGACTTGGCCCTTTAATGATGCCTTGGCATTGGTTAAGCGGATCATCGATCCCAAGTAATTGTCTAGACATTCAAGTAATCTGACCATGAAGTTCCAAGATTAAACTCATGAAACCTATTTTTTAAGATCATGAATTTTCCCTAATAAATTTGGAAAGAAGAACTAGAACATGCTCACTGGCCCAATTTAATAGATAATAGGACATGAAAATAATCCCATAGGAATATCACAATCTTTTGTTCATTACACGAATCACGGAGAAAACACTAAATCAGGGACTACATATGGTCCAACAGGGAACCGCAAAGGGAAATAAACTGTCTAACATAGGACCGCCTCATTCCCGCCCACGCTTGCACAAACGGTGTATCCTTGGACTGCATGCAGGATAAAAATGGTCTCCTAGGTGACCGCTAAGAAGCCAGATCACTGGAGATCAAAAATTGATTGAAATAGGTCCCTACTTGACCAGAGGCATGACTTGACCAAGCCCTGTATGGTCCTTGATCCCAAGGTCAAGTGAGAGGTCTCAATTAGCAAGAAATCGTGCTTAAAAATGACTAAAAATCATAACGGGTCGGACCCACTAACCAGCCCAAAGACCGGTTAAACGGTCATTGATATGGCCGCTTGGGTTGGCTTGCGGTCCTAGGCATGACCGCATGCTATCCCAGACAAACTAGCCCAACAACTCGGTCGGCCCATCATGAAATCCTTGGTACATGCTTTAATGGTACAACCTGGCTGGCATCCTAGTGGGAATCCCAGGCTCGTGGGAACTTACGGAGGCCTTGAAACAAGAATACCGAGTCCAGCGGAAGGAATATCTGACGGAGAGGCATTCATTGCTCAAGATTTAGGCTAATAAAACAAGCGGAAAATGAACGTAATCGGTCCAGTCACTTCCACCAGAGTGGTATGACCTTAAAACAAATTCTAAATTTACTCATGACAGGTATAAGAATTAAACTAAATCATTAACAAGGCATTAATCTACTTCTTTCTTAATTATCACAAAAAGACGGATGGACATGAATGGAGCATTTATTAAGGAAAAAGTTTCACTTAGTTCATGTATTTTATAAGCCCTAATTTTAGTGCGTTTAACCTTGACCAACAGGTATACTAACCAGATATAACATGCCGGTAATTTTTAAAACATGCCACTGAAACAGGGTAAAAAATGGTCGTATAACAGGCCGCCAGATGCTATAAGCGGTCTAGAGAAGGGCCGCCTACGCACTGGAAAACCCCTTTTTATTTTAAATTTCGCTGGCCAGAAACGGTCTATCGTTGGGCCGCTAGACCAGGGCAAACGGTCTATCGTACGACCGCTATTTTGGCTGGCAGTCCCTGTAAAGGCCGTTTCTTCCAACTCGAGCCCAAAAACGTGAAAAACGAGACACCGGTCCAATAAAAGCATGATTAAATCATCGATATAGCATGAAAATTAGGCTATTTACTATCAACATGTAGGTAACTTAAAAACGTACATCATGGCATGATCAATTTAAAGATTCCACTACGATTACATGATGTAAACTAGGCAGAAAGAGCGTGAGTTAAAAACCCTAATTGCATGCTCTAAAAAAACTAGGAGTATGCCCAAATTAGACAGCCAAAATTGGGCAAATTAGACTCAAAGGAAAGCTAAAGATGAGATCTATCTATCCATGTTATTTAATTAGATTGGGCCTGAGAGAAACCTACCTTAATCGAAGAAGAAAAGGGAAGACGCGCTCGTCGGAACCCTAAAATGCGCCGCCGCCAAACTCCAAAATTCTCCTAGGTTCGTCAACAAAACCTCACGCCGCCAGTTTGATCATCAAATAGGGTCGAAGGGTCTTAAAAGCCCTCTATTTAAGGTGGTTGAAGAGGCTCCTAGAGATCGAATTGGACTCAAGAGTCCAAGGAAATAAAAATGGCGATAACTTCGGTCTTTAACCTATTCCACGCCACCGCCACCGCTAGAAGGCTCTAGAGACTAGGATTTTAAGGGCAAAACGAACCTCTAAGGTAGATCTATCCATTGGGCCTGGTTTGGGCTCGATTGGTTAAAAATTAGGTTAGAATTTGATTAATCTAGGATTGCCCAATAAAAGTGATGTTTTTGGTTAGAAATTCCTTTAATTCGACCTACTACCATTTTTATTAGAGATTGGCCCAGTTATCATTATTGCTAAACACTTTGTTCTCTCTATGAAAATAATTTTTCTATATTTTTATAAATTACTTATGATTTGACCTCTTCTATAATGTTAGGCCATTTAATTAGTATTTAGGAAAAATTCCGGGTGCTACACCCTCACACACTTTAAGGAATTTGGTCTCCCAAATTCATCGAACATTTCATAAAGGTGAAGAATCATAGAAACTGACCTTGAAATAAATCGGGATATTGCCTCTTGACCGCTTCCTCAGATTCCCAAGTAGCTTCTTCCGCTCCACGTCGACTCCACTGGACTTTGATCATCGGAATTGACCAATTCCTGAGTTGTTGTTGTTTCCGATCTAAGATTTTAACAGGCTTCTCTTCATAAGATAAATATTCTTTTAGCTCCAAGTCTACGTGCTGGATGACATGAGAGGGGTCGTACACATACTTTCTTAGCATAGACACATGGAAGACATTATGAACACCTGCTAATTGAGGTGGTGAGGCCAGTCTATAGGCAACCTCCTCACTCTCTCTAGAATCTCGAACGGTCCCACATATCTTGGGCTCAACTTTCCATGAATCCCGAACCTCTGAATTCCTCTTACAGGTGAAACTTTCAAGAATATATGTTCTCCTACCTAAAATTCCAAATCTCTTCTTCGAACATCAGCATAACTATTCTGTCGTGATTGTGCTACTTGCAACATGTCTCTAATAATCTGAATGTTCTTAGAAGACTCTGAGACAAGATCTGTTCCCATCCATTGCTTCTCTCCTACCTCATCCCAACATAATGGTGATCGACAACTTCTTCCATAAAGAGCCTCGAACGGTGCCATCTGAATACTAGACTGATAACTATTATTGTAAGCAAACTCTATTAGGGCCAAATGCTCATGCCAACTACCGCCAAAGTCGATTATGCAAGCCTCTAACATGTCTTCGACAATCTGATTAGTTCTCTCAGTCTGCCCATCTGTCTGGGGATGAAATGTCGTGCTGAAGTTCAGACGAGTACCTAAAGATTTTTGCAATCCTTTCCAGAAATGGGAAGTGAATCTGGGATCTTTGTCTAACACAATGTTCACAGGTATACCATGCAGTCTCACAACCTCTTTCATGTAAAGAGCAGCTAAAACATCCACTGTCCATTTTGACTTGATGGATAAGAAATGCACAGACTTAGTCAATCTGTCCACAATTACCCATATTGCATCAAAACCTCCATGAGTTCTTGGCAAACCCATTATAAAATCCATGCCAATGCTTTCCCACTTCCATTGTGGTACATCAAGCGGTTTTAACTTTCCGACAGGCCTGAAATGCTCAGCCGTCACTTGTTGGCATATCAAACATTTACTTACAAACTCTGCCACTTCTCACTTCATGTTCGGCCACCAAAAGGTCCTTTTCAAGTCTCGGTACATCTTAGTGGCTCTAGGGTGAATGGTATACTTAGATCTATGGGCTTCTACTAGAATCTTATCTTTTATTTCAGCTATATCAGGGACGCACGTTCTTTCTTGAAACAATAATCTGCCATCATCGGCCAATCTAAAATCTGGTCTATTGCTCAGACTTTCCTGGATCTCGACTATCATAGGATCGTTCTCTTGCAGGGTCTTAATTTCAACTAACAACTCAGGGTGAAGCTAAACCTGAGCTATCATGACTCGATCCTTGCTAACATTAATGTTGGCCCAGAGAGATGGCGGACAAGAAGGGGGGTTGAATTGTCCCCTTGCCGAGATGGCAGATTTTAAAAACTTTCTTTACTTAACACAGCGGAATTAAACTAAGCAACGTTGATTAACTAAAACTCAAGTGAGATTACAGTGTTCTCTCAACCTTTCCATTCTCACTCGAATGATCAATGCATTGAACAACTAAATTAACCCACACACGGATAACGGATGAAGCGATGTGTGATATGCAGTGAATTAAAACCTACTAAGTTGACCTGTGAAGGAAGATAGAAGAAATAGTCAAACACACAGGCAATCACACAGAACATGAGATTTTAGGGTGGTTTGGGACCACGACGGGCTCCCTACGTCCACCCCTCACCCAACCGGGTGAGGCTTCACTCCATGCTACTTTCATAGCAACACGGGGACGAACCCCAACCACACACGCTGCTTCCGCAGCAATGTCCACACACGGGGACAAGCCCCAACACGCTGCCACCGCAGCACACACACACACGTTTTGGGATCACACCCCGGACACTTAGACCACGCGGAGACACAGCTCCGCCCACACACAATGGTGTATCGAGTTTAGCATGGCACAAAGAATATTCAATAAACACAACAAAATTGATCTATGATCAAATGAGGAGAGTAGAAATGAATGACTTAAGATTCTCCCTCAAATCTTCAATGAACCCCATAGAGAGGATAGACGGGTGCAATCAACGCTTTTGTTCACGAAGTGGAAGCTGGCCGAAACTGCAGGAGCCGCTCTGGTAAAATGTGTGATAGTGGAACGAGTCTTATTGATGGCGTCCTCCTTGTCTTCCTCTTTCTTGAAGGTGCGCAGCACCTCCTCCTTGTTCACAAAGCCCCTTGCAAAAAGATGGAACACATTCGCTTTTCTTTATTTCAAAAGATGAAAATCGCAGCAATACATGGAGTAGAAAAGTAGTAAACAAAAGGTCAAGATATGATCTCAAGTGCATCTAGATTAAAGACAGAGCATGGCAAATATCTCAAATGATTAAGGGATAGATATAGAACTTTTCCCTTTTGTAGACTCCTTAGATATCCAGGTTGATGTGAGCCGTTGCTCGCGATGAAGACGTCTTCAGATTCGTCGCTTCGTTCTGCTTGCAACTCTCTTCATCAACAGCCTTCAAATCTCGATGGGAAGAGATCAAATATAGCTTGAAAGCCCTCTCCAGCTCCTCTCTCTCTTTCACCTGCGCAAGAAAGAAACGTATTAGCCCTCCTTGGTTTCCTTCGATGGAGATCGTAGGTTTTATATAGCCAAGCAAGAGTCCAGCAAAAAGACCACAATGGCCTCCATAAAATCCTTCTAAACCACAGCTAAGACATGTGGTCAAGCCCTAAGCCCAATAGGGTAAAAAGCCATGGTCATCGGATCTAGAAATGGGCATTTCGAATACAATCCGGAAAACCCATTCCGGACGAACCAGAGAAAGTGTCGACTCATGGGGTCGACACTTTTCTCAACATATTCTGTCCCGATGAAGAAATCAGGACACGGGGCAAAAGTGTCGACTCACTGGGTCGACACTTTTTCCAACGTGTTCTATTTTCAACAAAACAAAGCAAACCAGGACAAAAGTGTCGACTCACAGAGTCGACACTTTTTGTCAGCATACCAGAAATCAATGCAAACAGCATACCGTGAAATAAGTGTCAACTCCATGAGTCGACACTTTTACTGACATAAGTGAAAACTCAATAAAACTCAAATGAAACCCTATAAAACCTCATCCAAACATTTAGAACTAATAAGCATGCATTAATAACTAAGTATTGGGATGAATTAAACCACATTCCAACAAGGGCCAAAGAAAGTGATAAGCATCTTGAAATCTTTAACAGTTCTAGAAATATCTGCATAAGTAACACTATCAAATCACCCAATCCTCAAAAGGTATCATGCCAATGATATATGCATCCAAGCACAAAGTCTTACCATGACTTCAATGGATTGAGAGCAACTTCTACTTTAAACCTGCACTTGGTACAAATAGTCAATCATTGCAATCTTAATGCAGTATAAGTTGAGATGTACAATCATATTGATTTATCTTGATCAGCCAGCATGTACGTGTATTGAAATGCAACAATGTATATGAATTTGATTCATATCCAACCAGCCAATTTAAAACACAAGCAAGCAATCCAACAATTGCTCCGAACATGAGGAGCCAGTTCCAGTTCAAAATATTGATTTGATCTAAAACCTGGAGTCTAAACTGAATTCAGTCAAATTACACATTAAATGCAAGTTGGATCCAAAAGTTCAGAAACAAGCCACATTCGTCTGAACCCATATTGATATCATATATGTTGATGACACGCAGTACAAGAACGATTAAGGGCAGTCCAATGCAATCTGAAAAACCTTCAACCCCATTTGAAAAGTTGACTTAGCCAAGTGAAAAACACGTAGCTCAAGATTAATTTAGCTCACTCAAACCATTTACCACAAGCTCTCTTTTCAAATATAGATTCATCCATGGAAAAGCCATTTCCGGATTAAATCAATCATGTCACATATGAAGTGCAAATTCAATCCAATTCAATGTGAAAACCTATATGACATATACATCAATCCATCAGCCTGCATGTTCATATATTCCAATTGTACCACAATGGATTGAAAATGCAATCCAAAGCAAAACTGAATCACACAATCCATGGACAGCAAAATACAAATATTCTTCTCAGTTCATTGAAAACTATCCATGAGTACAAGTTCAGTCCAGAACTTCCAAAACAGTACATATAAAGCATAAATCTAAGCACATGAAGAACCAAGGCAACTCAAACAAATCTTCATGTAAGCCAATATCAGTTAATAACCATGAGTTATAAATGAAGTTAAGGGTAAACATAAGGATATATCTATGAAGGAGCATTGTATTTGAACCATTTGCAAAGCAAGATTTCAAAACATGAGCAGTAAGACCTCAAAACATTTTCCATAAAATCAACTCAAATTGTTTTCACTTTAAAACATATGTAAAACACACAATATATTGTAATTATCAAAACCATTGTCATAGATAATGGGACCGGTGCGATGGATTCAAAGGGGGGGTGAATGAATCACTCTCTAAAACTATGCCCAATTAAAACTTATAACAAACAGAGATGCGGAATTAAAACCCACGGGTGCCTTAATCAGCTTAGATGCACCCTTCGAAAGATGGAAGGAAGATCAAAGAGACTGTACTTCTGATCTACTCCATATAAACTAAAGAGATGACTCAGTTCATCTAATCAACTAGACTCTATCAAGACCAGAATCAAACGCACGGTGTGCAAACCTATCTCTCACTAGATATAAGATCAGACTATCATGAACGTTCCTAAGCATACATCTAGCGGAGCAGAATAAACAATCAAACCACGATGAACAGAAGATTTTAAGGTGGTTCGTTCCTCCAGACCTACGTCCACCCCACACTCCAACCAGAGTGTGGCTTCCCACTGATACACAGCTTAATGGCTGGGTCTCACAGCTTTCCTACATCCGTTGAGCAACACAGCTTGCTTCTGCTGGACAATACAGCTTAGCCATCCGCTGACACACAGCTTGACCCGTTGGGCATTACAGCTTCACCGTCCAGAGGACACCACACCTCTGCAACCTCTGGGGCTTACAACTTAACCCGTCCAGAGGAATCCTCCTCTGCTACAGCTGAGCAACACAGCTTGCTCTGCTAACAAACAGCTTGAAATAATAAAAAAAAGGAAAACAAGAAACGGGAAATGACAACAACTAAAACCTGTAAACACTAAAGCGCAGATATGGCTCTCAAGGAGCGGACTGGATTGGATTTGATCCAGATTCCAGTAGAGACTAATCTTTAGATGAAGCTTCTCTTCTTCTCTTCTCAAACTCTCAATCTCTCTCTCTTCCTGTCTTCTTCTTCTTCTTCTGCGTTTCTCTGCTGCTCTCGATCTCTCTCTTTCTCTTTTTCTTCTATTGCTTTCGAGAGAAGTCGTTCTGATTGTAGGAAGTAGACTATATATACTCCATCAGGTCAGGTTGATGAGATCTTGCCCTAGGAGTGTGGAGGGAACACTCCGACCTGGAAGCTTCAGGAGACACTCGCCACTTGTCAGAATTTGGAAGCTTCAGGGTCCCCGTGGCAGCATCTTTGAGTCAGGATCATCATTGGATCATGTGCCCTTCTCGAAGAACACGAGCTATTGACCTGTTACATAAGTGTCTTTTAGTTATGTATTAAATATGCACAGACTTCATTCAATCACAAAAGATGTACACGGACATAGGGTATTATATGAACGAGTTCAGTACTGTCACACTAGCATATGCACAGACTTATTTGCAGCACAAGACTAACGGATGCACTGACTATGCAGACTACATACATTTCATGGACTAAGATGCATGAATTTCTTATGCACTGAATTGGTTACGAGGTGGGCACAAACTTGATTTAGCATGAGATTATGTATGCACAGACTCAAGTTAACAAAGCAGATATATGCACAGACTTGTCATGAATGCGGAGCTATAAATTGTACCGACTATGTGTATGCGGTATGCATGAACTGCACTGACTTATTATGCAAGTATGAGACCGTGCACAGACCTGAGAATGCGAGGTGGCAAGCGTGCACGGACCTTGGTGAGATGTGCACCGACTATGTACCAACTAGCATGAAAATGAGCACAACAATAAGAAAATGCACCGACCTAGTGCTAACGCTAAATGAGACACACACATGCACCGACTCCAGGCCACCATGAGATGCAGAATAAGCAATGCACCGACCTAACACTCGCCAAGACTGCGTGCACAGAGAGTGGAATGCACAGACCTTAATGCCTATGAACGGTGACATACACCGAGGTTGTTGAGCAGCCGGACTAACAAAAGTGCACTAGCCTTAGACAAAACATAAGTGCACTGACTTAACTGATGCGTAGACATGTTTAGACCCAATGCAGCAAGCAAAATAGTGCACAGAACAATGCACCAACCTAAAGCAGCAACTGAATGCTCATCAGTTAAATCATCATCAAAGCATACAGATCAAGCACTCAATCATAGATTAATCATGCAATCTTATGTGGTGATACTAATGTTGCTATCATCAAAACATCACAGCATTATCAAGACACAAGGGGCACAATAATCTCCTCCTTTTTGATGATGGCAACACAATGAGTCACACGGACTCGTCAAATCAAACTATTCTCCCCCTTTGACTTCAACAAAAAGAAGGTAGTTTGCGTGAAAAATAATATGATGCATGAACCTATTCTCCCCCTTTGAAATACAGTCCTCCTCCTTTGACATAATCATGAATATCTATAATGCCCAGAACTCCCCCTGAGAGCATGAAAGGAATCAAAAATGCAAGCACAGGATGAATCCACAGGGATGAACTCTGGTTATCCAATGAATCAATCTGAAATCCACCACCACAAGAATTCTGAAGCAAAATTGGTTATGGCACACCTTACATTTGTATGGACAGAACAATGCAGGTGAAAGGCCCACAGAACCAAAACCAGTTACAAGAGTCATTCGTCAGGGATACAGAAACAAGATGGAAGATTCCAATAGTGTGGAGAGTGAAACTGATGATGTAAATGAAGTAGATGTAGCCAAGGGTAGGAATAAATAACAGCAAGCAAGGCACAGGATCTCCAACATGTAAGTTAGCATGATGATTAAGTTGTCAGAGGTGAACCTGATCAGAGGAAATTGTATGACAGGTACCACAGTAATAAGTCCTCACAAGGAAAGATTCTCCTATCATAGGGGGTTATGAATTAACCGACATGACCCAACTGATTTAACCATGATGTATACCAAATTTGTCAATTAAATTCAATACTCATATCTGAAGGTAGGTTTTAATAAAGGTGAATCAATTAATCAAGCAATACTCAAGAACAACCACCTTTCATCTTACTCAAATGAACTCGATGACTCCTTTGAGAGTCACAGAGAAGAATTGACATTAAACACCCTTTCTAGAATGTGAGTTGACTGTTTTTGCAAGATATTTTCTTTTGATTAGCACATTATTTTTCCTGAGCAATTTAAGTTGATCAACACCTTTTTACATGAGGCACAACACGTCTTAGGTGAAGTGACCCAGTTACTCAGTGTGATAACTTTCATTGCCTCTCAACTTTGAGAGTAGAGTTAGCAATAGAAGTGTCTTTTTACATGAGGAGACACCTTGATTAGAGGTCGGACTCCCCAGTTACTCAACACAGACATGCTATTGCTCTGTCAGATTTTTCAAAAAAATTTCACTAGAGATAACTATGACACTTCATGACATAGGTTTACTCTATTTCATTGATAGAGAACCTAGTTTCTTAGTGACCAAGTCATTGCGCTGAATTCAATTTTTCCATTTAGTCAATATTTTTCAGGTTAATGTTTAAAAACAATACTCACTCTATGTGTCTCTACCAAAGTAGCCTTGATATTACATTTTCAGATTACAAATGGGTGAGACTAGGGTATTCATGACACAGTTGGTTAAAATTTATTAAAACTCATCATTCAGATACTTTCAATACATTTGAATACAAATCTGAGAATACATTAGACTTATATCAGTCTGAATCAGTAGACATTCTTAAACCTATATGATAGGAATTTCTTTTAAGAATTCAGACTAAAACATGGTACGCAGCATAAGGATCTCAGATCAGTCCAATCAATGCAACTAAATAGCTTATCATTCCTAGAACAAGAACCAGATTAATCAGACCAGCTTGAAAGGATGTGAGTGTTGGATAAGTACAAACTGGTAGAGCAAATAACAGCAGGAGAGAAGCACATCAAATATATGCAGAGCATAATCAATTTCAGTAGCTGAGTCTAGAATACAGATAGATCAGCTATGCAAGTAGAGATAGCAGAGAATTTAGGTGAACCACCTAAGTGCAGAGAATGGATCAGATTGCTAGACAGAAAGAGTTCAAGAGGTGAAGAGGTGAATAAAACAGGAATGCTCCCCCTGTCTAGATGCAACATGTAATAAAACTACACATGAACAACATGAAAATTAAACAAAAGCAGTCAATCTCCCCCTGACTAAGTGCATGGTATACAAAGAAAACGTAACACATGGTTTTATGATGAAGGCTCATGAAACAGACATGCAATTCGATCAAAAGGAGATTACCATAAACATTATGTATAATTCAAATTTTTAAATGATTTCAATTCAGCACAGACCAAATCATCATGATATTCAAACCTTTCAAACTCATAATTTCAGATGACAAAATTTGAAGTAATTGCTCAGAACAGACCTGAACAGCAGGACCATGGAGTCTTTTAATTTTTGAGTGCCTTGGTTTATGGACCTCTCTTTATTCATTCCAAGGCACACCTGCAGCAAAGTAATCATTTTGATCTGCAGGAACTCAAGCAGCCTTGGGTCCTGTATTAGCCCTAACAGGAGTTATGAACAGTTTCTTAGCGACATTGTCATCAAAATCCATCAGATAACAATTGGCCATGAAGTGATTGAATTTACCACAATATCTACATAAAACAGCAGATTTTCTAGTCCTATGATGCATATCAACAGTAGCATGAGACCTATGAACCTGAGCATGAAATATTCTGTTGTTTACATGGACATTTTGTTTCTTATTCTTAATCAGCCAACATTCAGCAGATTTGTGACATGGCTTACCACAGTCAAAGCATGAAAAGTTCACAGGTCATTTTGCAGAGAATTTGACAAAATAGGGATTAACAGAATTTTCCTGAACATGCCAACAGTCCTCGATAGTATGGCCATACTTCCCACACTCGAAGCACATGATGTGATTACCTTTAGAACCATTTTTACCCCAAGTAGATCCAGACCAGCACTCAATGGCTTTGTGACCACGTTTGTTACAGTTAAAACAAATAATGTGCTGGTTTGAAGCAAACGTGTTTCTTTTGGGGCCAGGATGATTACCAGAAGACCTAGCATGCATTTTATCATTTTGTTTCATGATGAAACATGCATTCATGAGATGACCATGCCTACCATAGTAATGACAAGATGCACCAGACTTCCTAGTAGCATGGTTTCTACCAAATGAATTTCTAGAATGTAATGTTTCACTTGCATGCTCATCTTCTATCAATAATCTGCAATCATCCATTACGTGGCCTACCTTGCCACGATAATGACATGAAACACTCTTATCAAATGCATACGAATAAGTAAATGAGTTATGAGCAGTATGCATTGACCCATCAGATGCAGCAGAGCTAGCAGATTTCAAGACACAAGTAGGGACATTTTTGACCTTATTTTTCTTACCATTCTTGTTCAATTGTTTACCCTTGTCAACAACTTTTGTTTATTTTTTATTTTTCTGAGCCTTAAATTGAAAGACAGCTGATGAAAAAGTTTTGGATGTGACACACTAAGCAAATGATGAAGAATGCAGTAGGTGAATGTGGGCCCTTGGACCTTATTCGCAAACACAATCGTAAGACTCGAGGTTGATTGGAAATCACCGACCCACCGTGCACACCCGTTACCCGTGGTGACTCGGTGATGCCGAGTCGAGGTGGTGGAACAAGACCCTTGCCGGTAGAGGGCCAGCAAGGCTATGGTTTTCTCTCCTGAGCGTACAGTGCCCAAAATCAAGGGCGGACCAGGTGCCTTGAGGGCATTGGGTCACTCTCTCACTTTAGCCCACGGTGACCGCACATAAACTGGAAGCTCCGGGAACGAGCGCTCTCTCACCGACCAGCGGACTAGTTTCACAGATATTAAGTGAAAAAATACAGAGGAGAGCAAGGGCAGAAGCTCACCTGGTTGGTTTGAAGAAACCAACCCCGTTCGGAGACGATGGGCGAGCGGGGAAGTGTGGGTTCCCCGCACACTGCGCCGATGAAGCTTCGACCGAAGACCTGCTAGTACAAAACTACTCCTAACATAGGAGGGTGATCGTGGGGTGGGGAAAATAGAGGTTACATTCAAACACTACCTCCACGCAGGGAGGGGCGCTAAGCCGGCCAGGCGGGGTGGGGAGATTTGCTTGAATTGCGCCGATGGGGCACCCTGTCGAATCTGCCCAGGTCTGGAACAACAGGATAGGGAGTCGGTGTAGTCGCCGCTGTGCACTCCCCCGAGCTCAGAAGTTGCCGAAACCAGTGCCGAATTGTTGCTAACTGACCCTGGTACGCTGGTGAAGTTTGGTGGACGGCTCCTTCGTCACCACCGGTCGAAGTGGACCCTGGAACAGATGCCCTGCGCTCTGACTTGTTCTGGTTCCAGGATGCAGTAGCAGAAAGATCCGGGTGCCACGACCGCTCCTGAAGCCCGAACGAGGCCAGACCAAAACGAGAACGACCGCAGACGAGTCCTCTTCGAATGGCCACCAGGGAGGGCACCAGACGATGTCGGGGCAGAGAGGGAGAGCGCACTGAGTGGGGAGGTGTCTGGTCAGGTCCTGAGTGGCCTGATCTGCGCACCCGGGGGAGAAAAATTGGAAAACGTTCCTCCGGATGCCAAACGGGATGCCGTCTTCTGCTGATGGAAGTAGATTGGATGTAGAAGACGTCGGCCGGATGACGTCTTCAGAAGTGATGGGGTGTGGCCGTGGGAGCTTCTGCACTGCAGCTCTGGTCCAGTTTCAGATCCCGGTTGCGTAGTCGGACGAGAATGAATCCCCCGGACAGTAGGGATGTCGGATGCCGGCGAGACCACCTCGGCTGCGAAGCTATCTTGACGACCTTTCCGGGAGCCCAACTTGCAGAACCTGCCCCGAGGTCATTCGGCGTGATCTGGAGGTGTAACATACATCGACAGAAAGGTTGTCAAGATAGCTTTGCAGCCGAGGTGGTCTCGCCGGCATCCGACATCCCTACTATCCGGAGGGTTCGTTCTCGTCTGACTGCGCAATCGGGACCTGAAACTATACCAGAGCTGCAGTGCAGAAGCTCCCACGGCCACACCCCATCACTTCTGACTACGTCGTTCAGCCGGGGTCTTCTACATCCAATCTACTTCCATCAGCAGAAGACGGCATCCCGTTTGGCATCCGGAGGAACGTTTTCCAATTTTTCTCCCCCGGGTGTGCAGATCAGGCCACTCAGGACCTAACCAGACACCTCCCCACTCAACGGGCTCTCCCTCTCTGCCCCGACATCTTCTGGTGCCTTCCCTGGTGGCCATTTGAAGAGGACTTGTCTGCGGTCATTCTCGTTTTGGTCTCGCCTCGTTCGGGCTTCGGGAGCGGTCGTGGCACCCGGATCTTTCTGCTACTGCATCCTGGAACCAGAACAAGTCAGAGAGCAGGGCACCTGTTCCAGGGTCCACTCCGACCGATGGTGTCGATGGAGCCATCCACCAAAATTCACCAGTGTACCAGGGTCAGTTAGCAACAATTCGGCACTGGTTTTGGCGACTTCTGAGCTCGGGGGAGTGCACAGCGGCGACTACACCGACTCCCTATCCTGCTGTTCCAGACCTGGGCAGATTTGGCAGGGTGCTCCATCGGCGCAATTCAAGCAAATCTCCCCACCCCGCCTGGCAGGCTTAGCGCCCCTCCCTGCGTGGAGGTAGTGTTTGAATGTAACCTCTATTTTCCCCACCCCACGATCACCCTCCTGTGTGAGGAGTAGTTTTGTACTAGCAGGTCTTCGGCCGAAGCTTCATCGGCGCAGTGTGCGGGGAACCCACACTTCCCCGCTCGCCCATCGTCTCCGAACGGGGTTGGTTTCTTCAAATCAACCAGGTGAGCTTCTGCCCTTGCTCTCCTCCGTATTTGTTCACTTAATATCTGTGAAACTAGTCCGCTGGTCGGTGAGAGAGCGCTCATTCCCGGAGCTTCCAGTTTATGTGCGGTCACCATGGGCTAAAGTGAGAGAGTGACCCAATGCCCTCAAGGCACTTGGTCCGCCCTTGATTTTGGGCACTGTACCCTCATGAGGGAAAACCATAGCCTTGCTGGCCCTCTACCGGCAAGGGTCTTGCTCCACCACCTCGACTCGGCATCACCGAGTCACCACGGGTAACGGGTGTGCACGGTGGGTCGGTGATTTCCAATCAACCTCGAGTCTTACGATTGTGTTTGCGAATAAGGTCCAAGGGCCCACAGTCACCTACTGCATTCTTCATCATTTGCTTAGTGTGTCACATCAAATGGTATCCGAGCAAGTTTTAGACTTGTCTCTACGAGTCTAGTCCTAGGGCATTGACATTTGAGTCTCCCTTGCATCATGTTTTCCATCACTCCATTGCATGACCACCCTAGGGAGATGCCCCAAGTACCCATGGACCAATTTGACACTGTCATCAACAAAATTCATAACTATATAGATACCCTCACCACCCGACTTGACCAGTTCGAAGCTAAAAGGAACCATGGCCCTAGAGCTTGGTCACCACGGGATGAATTTGGATGGGAAGCCAAAGGACCCATAGACTCATGGGAAGAGATAAAGATTGAGGTTAGGAAGATCTTCACTCCCCGACCTTCCCACTCCTACCTTGAGAACCATAACCCGAGGAGCACTCCCACTCCCCCTTTCCGTCCCAGTCAACCCAAGACCTCCCTTAGGGCCCAAACTCCACCACCCCAAATGATTCCAATCCCGATCACCACCACCATTCAAACCAAATTGGCCACCACCCAACCAAAAGTCCTCCATCAAACCCACACCCCACAAGCTTCCACGGTCCCCACCACCACCCCTCCATCTTCCCCTAAGAGAGACACACCCCCCAAAACCAATCAACCCAATCCTCCTCAACCCACCCATCTTCCACTACCAACCCCAATCCTACCCCAACTTAGGTCTTCACGTCTTCCACTCCCAAACACAACCCAAGTTCGAACACCCTCACCACCCCGGGTGCACCCCACACCAGCTATCATCACCCCATCCCCAAAAGACCTTCCATTTCCCTTGGAGAGTAAAACCTCTACACCCCAAAGGGATGAGAATGAGATTGAGGTACATGAGGCCTCCCCCGATTGGGAAGAAGAATACGAGTCACAATGTCATGAGTTAGGCCGGGAAGTTCCCATCCCATGTGTAAGAAGTGCCCTGGCTCACACACCCGACCACCTAGAGGAGGAGAACACCATGGTCACCATCCTGACTGTGGGGGAAACACATGTCCAAGTTGAAGAAAAAACCTCGCACAGTGGTCTTCACCCTACACCACCCTCCCTAGTTGGGCCCGAGCTCATCTTAGGAGAACCCCTTTTATGTTGGCTGAAGGAGAACCCAATTAGAGATATCATGGCCCATGTTTGTCCTCCAATGGAACAAAACCTTCCTATAGTACCCTTATCCACCTATCACACCACAATCTAATCATCCTATCAAGTGAAAACATTAGGGGATCGTCTTAAGGGTCTATCTTGGCAAATGGAGTTAACTGGCATGTTGACCACTGTAGCCGACCGACCTAGGAGCCTTGACCTCCTACACCTATGTGTCGGGTCCATCTCCTCGATTTACACTGTGGGTTGCTACACTAGCGACCTTCTTCTATTCCTCCCTACACCCGATGAGCCCGATGCTATCCGCAAACTAGAGTTGCTTATCTCGGGTAGAACATCAAGCCCTCCATTCATGAACTTTGACCCAATTGTTCGATTAGAGGAGGATGACTCACCACTATGTGAGGACCATGAGGACCTAGAGTTCCTCTCCCTAGGTGACCCTTACCATGACCCCTTCGATCCCTTCCTATACCCACCCACCTTAGTCACCATCAACCTTTTCCTACCCTAACCCACCAGGATAGACCAAGCCCACCTCTCTCTAGACCCGGCCCACACCAAGGGTATCATGACCATGGGAGAAATACACCTAGGAAACAAGAAAGTGCCCCACTCCATGACACATACCTTCTTTGACCCCTATGACCCTTTTGAGTGGAAGCTCGAAGGCCACCCCACCACCCCACACAAGGAAGTCACCTATGGGAAAGGAATTCCTATGTCTTGGCACATCACACCTCTTGGCATGAATAGAAAGTCGGGTCCTTTCATACATGACACCCACATGTCAAGTCAGATGCATGATTGGTCCAAAGGTCCTCCCACATTCATCATTGGCCTTAAGCATGTTACAAACCTTCATGGATGTCCGGGACCCCCGGCATTTGCTATACCCATGCGCAATAGATTCCCCTATGGATGCCCCGGCCCTCCAACCATTGTTATAAAGTCCATGCATGATAGAGCCATTTATGGATGCCCCGGTCCCCCTAAGTCCGTCAAAACCAATGTAACACTTGATAGGGCTGAATTTGGTTGTCCAGGCCCTCCCTTCATCTTTAGAGGATCATCATTCATGACACTGCATGGCACTATTCGCAAACAAATCAACAATAGCAATGAGGTTTATAAGAAGTCAGCCGATTCCCACCGCAGCCACCAAGAATTCCAAGTTGGTGATTTTGTGATGGTGAGAACTGAGATATTATTCCCTGGAAATATCTCAAAGTTGAGGTCTCGTGGAGCAGGCCCCTTTCAGGTGTTGAGATGCCTTGGCACTGATGCTTATGTGTTGGACCTCCTCGAGAAATACGGAGTAAGTCCCACTTTCAATGTAGCTGACCTGGTGCCCTACAAGGGTCCCACGGTGACACCCAGTGAGGAGATCCAGCCTATCCCACCCCTTGAGAGAGTCCCTACACAAACGAGAGCTCCATCCAGCCCGAGAAACCAGCGTGATCAAGTAGAGCGGATATTAGGTGAACAGATCACCACCACACGGAGCAAGACGTATGCGCGATATCTGGTTAGGTGGAAGGGACGGCCACCATCGGATGACGCCTGGGTGAGTCGGGAGGATCTCCAGCAGCTGGACCCCGACCTATTGGAGCAGTATCACAGCAGGGAGGGCCCCTACTCGACAGAGTCGAGCTCTTTGCGGCCCGGAGGAATTGATGAGGGCATCACCCATGATTCCCTCTGGCTCGGGACCTCCCTTCCTTTCGATGTGGGCCAGACTTGAGCTCCATGTCATCCAGGCCTCCACAGCACTTTGATGGATCACTTTGGTGTACTTGTCTTTATTTTGAGTCATCTTGATGTAATTTGTCTTTTAATTGAGTCTAGTACCTATGTTATGTGGTTATGTTCCTAAGTCTAGTCGTCATCATGTGGGTGATGGGCCCAATCACTTGGGCTTGGCCCACTTGCGCCCCCTTCCCCCTAGAAATGTGTCATTAGTCTTTTTAGCAGGGACTTTTTATAAATTTGGAGTTCCCTATAAATAGGACTCCAAACCCTCCATTTGGAACTAATGAAAAAATTTGAGTTGAATATTGAAACCCTTGTGCTCTCTCTCTCTCTCTCTACCTCTCTAGCTCTCTCTCTATTTCTCTCTCTCTCTCTCTAAAGGGGGCGAACCCCATTCTCTCTCCTCCCCACCCCCAATTTCAAAATTCACTCTCTCTCCTCCCTATTCACCTCTAATTAAGACCCCTCCCCCTTCCCCATACCTCCCATTTAATCCCCCTCCAACCCCTAGGTGGAATCCCCTTCTCCTAGGCACCTCTCCCTCTTCCCAAGCAACCTTTCCCCTTCCCCATACAACCTTTCACCTTCCCAAGGGGGAATCCCTTCCCCCAAGCACCCCTTCCCCTCCCCAAGGCAACCCTTCCCATTCCCTAGGCCACCATTAACCCCTCCATTAACCCATCTCCCCATTCCCCTAAGCCCATTTGCGCCCCCCCTCTCTCTCTCACCTTCCACCCTTGGCCGCACCTCCCTCCCCCTCCACCTGCTAGCTGCAACCCAGCCCTCTTCTCCATCCTTTCCACCATCTCTACTTACCCCCATCCAAGCCCCACAGCCATTAGCCCTCTCCCCATTGCAGTCCCTTCACCCCTCCCCACCATTACCAACATCATTCACCTTCCTGCTCTATCCAGTTCGCAGGCAGTAGCAGGAGCCCAACTTGTAGAACCTGCCCCAAGGTCATTCGGCGTCGTCTGGAGGCGTACTATACATCGACGGAAAGGTCGTCAAGATAGCTTTGCAGCCGAGGTGGTCTCGTCGGCATCCGACATCCCTACTGTCCGGAGGGTTCGTTCTCGTCCGACTGCGCAACTGGGACCTGAAACTGGAACAGAGCTGTAGTGCAGAAGCTCCCACGGCCACACCCCATCACTTATGAAGACGTCATCTGGCCGGGGTCTTCTACATCCAATCTACTTCCATCAGAAGAAGACGGAATCCCGTTTGGCATTCGGAGGAATGTTTTCCAATTTTTCTCCCCCGGGTGCGCAGATCAGGCCACTCAGGACCTGACCAGACACCTCCCCACTCAACGGGCTCTCTCTCTCTGCCCCGACATCGTCTGGTGCCCTCCCTGGTATCCATTCGAAGAGGACTTGTCTGCGGTCATTCTCATTTTGGTCTTGCCTCGTTCGGGCTTCGGGAGCGGTCGTGGCACCCGGATCTTTCTGCTACTGCATCCTAGAACCAGAACAAGTCAGAGCGCAAAGCACCTGTTCCAGGATCCACTCCGACCGGTGGTGACGAAGGAGCCGTCCACCAAACTTCACCAGCGTACTAGGGTCAGTTAGCAACAATTAGGCACTATTTTTGGTGACTTCTGAGCTCGGGGGAGTGCACAGCGGTGACTGCACCGACTTCCTATCCTGCTGTTCCAGACCTGGGCAGATTCGGCAGGGTGCTCCATCGGCGCAATTCAAGCAAATCTCCCCACCCCGCCTGGCCGGCTTAGCGCCCATCCCTGCGTGGAGGTAGTGTTTGAATGTAACCTCTATTTTCCCCACCCCACGATCACCCTCCTGTGTGAGGAGTAGTTTTGTACTAGCAAGTCTTCGGCCGAAGCTTCATCGGTGCAGTGTGCGGGGAACCCACACTTCCCCGCTCGCCCATCGTCTCCGAACGGGGTTGGTTTCTTCAAACCAACCAGGTGAGCTTCTGCCCTTGCTCTCCTCTGTATTTGTTCACTTAATATCTGTGAAACTAGTCCGTTGGTCGGTGAGAGAGCGCTCGTTCCCGGAGCTTCCAGTTTATGTGCAGTCACCGTGGGCTAAAGTGAGAGAGTGACCCAATGCCCTCAAGGCACCTGGTCTGCCCTTGATTTTGGGCACTGCACCCTTAGGAGGGAAAACCATAGCCTTGCTGGCCCTCTACCGGCAGGGGTCTTGTTCCACCACCTCGACTCGGCATCACCGAGTCACCACGGGTAACGGGTGTGCACGGTGGGTCGGCGATTTCCAATCAACCTCGAGTCTTACGATTGTGTTTGCGAATAAGGTCCAAGGGCCCACATTCACCTACTGCTTTCTTCATCATTTGCCTTAGTGTGTCACATCAGTTTTCATGTCTTCATTTTGTTTTGGGGATTGACTTGTGGTACCAGCTACTTCAGAATTTTGCACGAAGATGGTGTATAGCTGGTTTCTAATAGTTTCCTTAACATCAGAACTGCAACTTATCCCCTTTTTTGAGTTATTATCATCACATTTCATGACAACTTTCATTTTTCTCTTATTTTCAGCAGACTTGGATGTTGATTTTTCCAGATCCTGAATTTTAGTTTCCAAAAAGGTGATGTGAAGTTCATAACTGGCTATCTCCTGTTCACTACAATTAACGCATTCACTTAGGACTTTGTTTGCAGTTTTGTACTTCTCAATTTCTTGTTCCAGACTGCTCAATATGTTAGTCTCTTCATTGTAAGCATTTTTTCCTTTCTCTAATATGAGAAGTTGTTCAGACATACCAGTGTTTAATTGTTTTAACTTCTCAATTTCAGCTTTCAATTCATGGTTTTCCTCCTCGAGTTTTTCAGCTTCAATTTCCTTACTAGCGCACCTTTCTCTCTCTATAGCCAGAAGCCTCTCTGAAATAACAGTATTTAGGACCTTGAGTTTTTTGTTTTGTTCTTTTAGTTCATTGTTCTCATTGGTTAGCTTCTCAATTTCTTTACTACTGGATATAGATTCTAGTCTTTCAATTAGTTCGTCTTCTCTTTCTTCAACTTTAATTTTCTCAATCAACAATTCTTTGTTTTCTTCTTTTAGAGATTCAATCAATTTTCTCTGCCCCTCATTTTCATCATACAGATCTTCATTGCGTTCTTTTAGAGCCAAGCACTTGTTGCAGATCGATTTTAGAGAGGAACCCTGTACACCTTCCTTGTTAACTTTCTCTATTTCATCTTTTAGATTTTTATTATTCCTCTGAATTTCTCCATTCTCAGCTTTCAATTTCTCCAGATCAGAGTTAATCCTTTCCAAGTCTTCCAGCTTTATCAGATGTTCATCAGTTTTCAGCTTTAACTGACTTTCTAATTCAGAAATTTTATTGGCACATTCTTGGTTTTCATTTTTCAGCAAGCGCATTTGCTTCATATTCACGTGAGTCTAAGATAGACATTTATCATATGATTCATTGATATTCAAGCACTTTTCACAAGATGAATTAGAATCATTTTTGTCAATTTTCTTTTTCATCTTCTTATATTATTTTCTTAGATGATCATGAGACTCTAGCAATTCATTATATGCAGCAATCCAATCATCCAGGGCATAGTCTTCAAAGATGTTTACCTGATCATTGTCCTATTCTTCATCTTGATTGCTGCTATGTTCACTTCCTTGAGCCATCATGCATCGATTATCATTTTTGCAGCTGCCATCCTTCAGTTTGTTCAAGATTTCTTTGGCAGACCTGCAAGATGAGACGTTATGAGATTAGTGCTCTGTCAATTGATGCTTTTACCATGTTCAATGCTCTAGAATTGACGGAGTCTTTCAATGTGCCCTCCTCGGTCCATTTGGATTAATCTTTTGATAATTTGTGTGAACCATGAGTCATTACCTTCCACAAGTCAGGATCGGTTGTTCTTACATACCGATGCAACTTTTTCAGCCATAGCTCAAAACCATCACCTTTGAAGATCGGTGGATGAGCCATCGAGAGATGAATTAATCAATAGAAAGAAATGAGAAGTGCACTGGAATCAACCGAAGTACAGCAAGACACCGACTCAGAAAGACTGAAGCACCAAAAGTGACAAAACCAGATCAACTCTGAAATGCACCACGGAAGTAGCAGGATCCTCTGTAGATCGTTAGATCTAATACACAGAGACCCTGCTCTGATACCAATTGATGGGACCAGTGCGATGGATTCAATAGGAGGGGATAAATGAATCCCTCTCTAAAACTATGCCCAATTAAAACTTATAACAAACAGAGATGTGGAATTAAAACCCATGGGTGCCTTAATCAGCTTAGATGCACCCTTCGAAAGATGGAAGGAAGATCAGAGAGACTGTACTTCTGATCTACTCCATATAAACTAAAGAGATGACTTAGTTCATCTAATCAACTAGATCTATCAAGACCAGAATCAAACGCACGGTGTGCAAACCTATCTCTCACTAGATATAAGATCAGACTATCATGAACGTTCCTAAGCATACATCTAGCGGAGCAGAATAAGCAATCAAACCACGATGAACAGAAGATTTTAAGGTGGTTCGGTCCTCCAGACCTACATCCACCCCACACTCCAACCAGAGTGTGACTTCCCACTGATACACAGCTTAACAACTGGGCCTCACAGCTTGCCTACATCCGCTGAGCATCACAGCTTGCTTCTACTAGGCAATACAGCTTAGCCATCCGCTGACACACAGCTTGACCCGCTGGGCATTACAGCTTCGCCGTCCTGAGGACACCACACCTCTGCAACCACTGGGGCTTACAGCTTAACCCGTCCAGAGGAATCCTCCTCTGCTATAGCTGAGCAACACAGCTTGCTCTGCTGACAAACAGCTTGAAATAACAATAAAAAGGAAAACAAGAAACGGGAAATGACATCAACTGAAAGCTGTAAACACTAAAGCGCATATATGGCTCTTAAGGAGCTAACTAGATTGGATTTGATCCAGATTCCAGTAGGGACTAATCTTCATATGAAGCTTCTCTTCTTCTCTTCTCAAACTCTCGATCTCTCTCTCTTCCTATCTTCTTCTTCTTCTTTTACGTTTCTCTCTTGCTCTCGATCTCTCTCTTTCTCTTTTTCTTCTACTGCTTTCGAGAGATGTCCTTCTGATTACAGGAAGCAGACTATATATACTCCATCAGGTCAGGTTGACGAGCTCTTGCCCTAGGAGTGTGGAGGGAACGCTTCGGCCTGGAAGCTTCAGGAGACACTCGCCACTTTTCAGAATTTGGAAACTTCAGGGTCCACGTGGCAGCATCTTTGAGTGAGGATCATCATTGGATCACGTGCCCTTCTCAAAGAACACGAGCTATTGACCTGTTGCATAAGTGTCTTTCAGTTATGTATAAAATATGCACATACTTTATTCAATCACGAAAGATGTACATGGACATAGGGTATTATATGCACGAGTTCAGTACTGTCACACTAGCATATGCATAGACTTATTTGCAGCACAAGACTAATGGATGCACTGACTATGCAGACTACAGACATTTCATGGACTAAGATGCATGAATTTCTTATGCACTGAATTGGTTACGAGGTGGGCACAGACTTGATTTAGCATGAGTATGTATGCACGCACTCAAGTTAACAAAGCAGATATATGCACAGACTTGTCGTGAATGCGGAGCTATAAATTGTACCGACTATGTGTATGTGGTATGCATGAACTGCACTGACTTATTATGCAAGTATGAGACCGTGCACAGACCTGAGAATGCGAGGTGGCAAGCGTGCACGGACCTTGGTGAGATGTGCACCGACTATGTACCAACTAGCATGAAAATGAGCACAACAATAAGAAAATGCACCGACCTAGTGCTAACGCTAAATGAGACGCACACATGCACCGACTCCAGGCCACCATGAGAAGCAGAATAAGCAATGCACCGACCTAACACTCGCCAAGACTGCGTGCACAGAGAGTGGAATGCACAGACCTTAATGCCTATGAACGGTGACATGCACCGAGGTTGTTGAGCAGCCGGACTGACAAAAATGCACTAGCCTTAGACAAAACATAAGTGTACTGACTTAACTGATGCGTAGACATGTTTAGACCCAATGCAGCAAGCAAAATAGTGCACAAAACAATGCACCAACCTAAAGTAACAACTGAATGCTCATCAGTTAAATCATCATCAAGGCATACAGATCAAGCACTCAATCATAGATTAATCATGCAATCTTATGTGGTGACACTAATGTTGCTATCATCAAAACATCACAGCATCATCAAGGCACAAGGGGCACAACAAAAGACAACGAGGGGGCGCACAGAACCCAACAATCTCCCCCTTTTTGATGATGACAATATATTGTGGCCGCCCACTCAAATTTCTCTCCCCCTTTGGCATTATCAAAAAGATGGGGGACTCAGGAGTAACTGTGAAGTTTACAAAAATGAGTGAGACAAGAGCGCACAAACCCAGCAATTAACCTCCCATAAAGGGACGGTATGTGAACACAAGAACCAAGCAAGAATTTGCAGTTGTGTGGAATAGGTGCAAATTTTCAATTTTTGTAAGTTTTTGCTATTTGTGTGGCTAATTATGCACAAGTAGTATAAAGAAACTATATGCAAAGTCTGAAAACTAAGTTATGCACAAAGTGTATTGTGCTAGAAAGCACGTTATTCTCCCCCAATTGTCAAGAACAAAAACCAACCGACAATGGGTTATTGAACCTGTTATTTACACGTATAACCTATAGATGCAAACTATTAAATGAAATACGATATGAACAGACGGATCAAGCATTCAGGCACTCAAGCATGCATAACAAGTTATAGACTCATGCAAGTCCCTTCGAGATGGGTGTAAGGATAATGCTATTGATCGTTGAACATGAAGTGCATGAACAATACTAAGTGGGTCGTGCTTATATAAATAAAGCACTACATTAACCATGAAAGATGACTGATTCATAAGCGACATTCAAACAATCAAACCCAAGGTGTATATGTGAAGATTGAGCAATGAAGTTCAAGTCAATATGGAAAATTAGATTTTCTAAAGAACTCTAAAAAGAACTTCTCATCCATACATTTTCATACACAATGCTCGAGTATCGGTAGCTACGTATGACCCCAATTTTTAATTACTAAAATGGTGTGACTAACCTTTTGACACGAGTCATGCCCTTTGTTTCAAGGGCAATTCCCGCTTACTCAATTTCATCACTTTTTATGATTTGGATGAGACACTTTTCGATGCGAGTTGTACCCTTTGTCTCAGGGGCACTTCCTGGCTACTCGGTGGCAAATCACACTTATTTTCATATGGATTAGTCTCCCCTTTCGACGCGAGTTTCCTCCTTTGTTTCAGGGGGGATTTCCGGCTACTCGGATCCACGTTCCACTTATACGACTTTTTGAAGGGGTAAACAACTTTTTTCTCACGAAACATGTGATTTCCATATAGAGAATCAATATCCCTCTAAAGTGTAGAGTATAAAATAGTAATCCTTATTAGATTGAATCATTATCTCAAAAAGGTGCATTTGAGTGGGTGGCTGTATTGAATGTAAAAGATGAATTAGCTTTATCACAGTATTGTCTCCCCCTAAATGTATGCACGGTTATAAAAAATCTTCCCCTTAATATATGCCATGTAACGAACATGTCTAAATCAATGCAATTTCATTTGGCAAGGAATGACTCATAGAAGGAGTCAAAAAGTGGTTGTATATTATATACATTCAAACAAACACTGAACTGAAATTTTCAAGCAAGTTGATTTTCGGTATGTAGCGGAGAACGTAGGTCCGAAGACCACTATCACGCATGAAGAAAGTTTCCATTTGGACATAATCCAACCTTCCACAATCATCATTTGATATACCGGATAATCATGGAGCTCAAGCACACGAGCATGTCAAGTATATATATATGCAAGTATATGCATGAACTTGAAAAGATGATTGAAAATCATTCTTATTCACAAGTATGCAAATGTGTGTATGATATGTGCGAATTGTGTCATGCAACTAAGTGTGTTGTTATTTGCAAAAATAAAAGTGAAGTGTGTATGAAGAGCCATATATTTGTAAGATTAAGCATTCAAGAGTTATGATTATTTATAAGATGTTCAAAAAGAAACATCCACGTCAACTACTCATTAAAAATGGAAGATATCAACATTTCAATAGTTGACAAGAGTCAGTGAGGCAGAATTGTAAACATTTTTCTCCAAGATCAAGTTTTACCTTTTTAGATTCTTCAACATAAACCAAACCAAGGAAGTTCTCAAAATCAAACATTTTCTTTCTCACCTTGAGTGTCCTTTATTAATTAAAATTTCTTTGACCTCAAGGCACCCCTGCAAAATAAATTCTCATTTTGACAGTTTGGGTATCCAAGCCATCTTGGGTCCCGAGGGGTTAGTTCTTTCATGAACAAAAGTTTTATTTTTGTTTCTCCTCTCATACCATTCATCATCGGCCCTCATCATGGAGCAATCATTCATTAAGTGTCCATTCAGGCCACAGTAAAAACAATGAGAAGATTTTCTTTTCATGGATAGCTTTTCATCATTTTCCATTAAAGAGCAATTGTTCATCTTGTGTCCAAAGCCACCACAATAATGACAAGAGATGTTTTTCTTGAAAGACCACTCATCATCATTTCTCTTTGTTAAACAATTTTCAAAAACATCACCATGCATCCCACAATAAAAGCAGTGAGTGTTCTGAGTTTTTTTCGTGGGTTTCTCATGGTTTTTAGAATCAACATTCATTTTCATTCTTGATTTTAATGCTTCATCATCATCAAACTTCATTAAGAAGCAATCGTACATGTTGTGACCAAAGTTTCCACAATAAAAATATGAAACATTTCTTCCTTTTCTTGATGCACGATTATGTTTATCATATGAGGGTTCTACATGCATACAAGAACAGTCAACATCCTTTTTCTGTTTTTCATTTTGCTTATCACACAACGACATGGATTCATTCAAATTCTTGATCTCATCTTCCAATAATGAGATATGCAAGTTAGATTCAACCATTTCTTTTTCACACAATGCAAACTTCTCATTCAACAAAGAATTAATAGTTTTATAGCTTGCAATTTCTTCTTCTAAAACATGAATATTTTCAGGATCATCAACAACATATTTTCCTTTTTCAAACATATGGAGTTTATCAACCAATAAACTGTTTTGATCTTTCAATTTCTGAATCTCTTCAACAAGTTTTTCATTTTAAAGTTTTTCAAATGAATTTCCAATCATGGAGGTATGTTCAGACTTTTTCACTTGAAAATTCATATCCTCACCAACCATTCTACCCATTGTTTCATTGTTTTCAAATTTGTCATTCAAATTCTTAAAACTTTCTATTTCTTTCCTAAGTTCCTCCAGTTTATTTGTCTTGTCAACATTCAGAGTTACTTTCCCTTTTTCCAAAAGATGCAGTTTTTCAGATATGGAGGTGTTCAGCATTTTCAGCTCCTCATTTTCTTTTTCTATTCGTTGAAGTTCTGAAATTTTATCCAACAAGGAGTTGTTTTCAATTCTAAGGTTTGCAATCATTTCTTTTAATTCTTCTTCAACAGGCATTTGGGACTCAACTAGCCTTTCAAGCTCAATACATTTCCCACATGAAGAGTTGTAATGTTTCCTTTTTAATTTCTTGTTTTATGATTTTATCAATTTGTATTTTTCAAACAGTTCATCATAAGCAATTACAAGTTAATCATAGCTAAATTCATCATCATCATCAGAATCACAGTCAGAGTTTACCTTGGAGGTTTCCTCGCTTTGGCATTCATATTCTTTGTTTGCCACTAGACGGTCACTGTCGTTGGAGCTTTCCTTTTGGGCTTCGCTTAGCCCATCCCATATCTCTTTGGCAGACCTATAGTTGGAAACAAATGGAAATTTGTTAATATTTACTGCTGCCTTAAGAGCATTCAAAGCAAACAAATTATCAGAGTTCTTTCTCTTATCCTCATCGGTCTATCTCAACTCATTTTTGGGTAACACATGAGGACCATGAGTCATTAAGCTCATAAGCTTTGGATTAATGCTAGTAATCCGTACACAAAATTTTCCTAGCCATAACAAATAATCAAAACCATCAAAGATAGGAATAGAATTCACACTAGCCATCATGAAAACAATCTTTACTCTACGACCGCAAGGTCGACTAAAAAATCAGAGACGAGGCTCTGATACCAATTGTTGGCCCAGAGAGATGGCGGACAAGAAGGGGGGTTGAATTGTCCCCTTGTCGAGATGGCAGATTTTAAAAACTTTCTTTACTTAACACAGTGGAATTAAACTAAGCAACATTGATTAACTAAAACTCAAGTGAGATTACGGTGTTCTCTCAACCTTTCCGTTCTCACTCGAATGATCAATGCATTGAACAACTAAATTAACCCACACACGGATAACGGATGAAGCGATGTGTGATGTGCAGTGAATTAAAACCTACTAAGTTGACCTGTGAAGGAAGATAGAAGAAATAGTCAAACGCACAGGCAATCACACGGAACACGAGATTTTAAGTGGTTCGGGACCACGACGGGCTCCCTACATCCACCCCTCACCCAACAGGGTGAGGCTTCACTTCACGCTACTTTCATAGCAACACGGGGATGAACCCCAACCACACACGCTACTTCCGCAGCAATGCTCACACACGGGGACAAGCCCCAACACGTTGCCACCGCAGCACACACACACACGTTCGGGGATCACACCCCGGACACTTAGACCACGCGGAGACACAGCTCCGCCCACACACAATGATGTATCGAGTTTAGCATGGCACAAAGGATATTCAATAAACACAACAAAATTGATCTATGATCAAATGAGGTGAGTAGAAATGAATGACTAAATATTCTCCCTCAAATCTTCAATGAACCCCATAGAGAGGATAGACGGGTGTGCTGAACGCTTTTGTTCATGAAGTGGAAGCTGGACGAAACCGCAGGAGCCGCTCTGGTAAAATGTGTTACAGTGAAACGAGTCTTGTTGATGGCGTCCCCCTTTTCTTCCTCTTTCTTCAAGGTGCGCAGCACCTCCTCCTTGTTCACAAAGCCCTTCCAAAAAGATGAAACACATTAGCTTTTCTCTATTTCAAAAGATGAAAATTGCAGCAATACATGGAGCAGAAAAGTAGTAAACAAAAGATCAAGATATGATCTCAAGTGCATCTAGATTAAAGATAGAGCATGGCAAATATCTCAAATGATTAAGGGATAGATATAGAAGTTTTCCCTTTTGTAGACTCCTTAGATATCCAGGTTGATGTGAGCCGTTGCTCGCGATGAAGACATCTTCAGATTCATCGCTTCGTTCCGCTTGTAACTCTCTTCATCAACAGCCTTCAAATCTCGACGGGAAGAGATCAAATATAGCTTGAAAGCCCTCTCCAGCTCCTCTCTCTCTTTCACCTGCCCAAGAAAGAAACGTATTAGCCCTCCTTGGTTTCCTTCGATGGAGATCGTAGGTTTTATATAGCCAAGCAAGAGTCCAGCAAAAAGACCACAATAGCCTCCATAAAATCCTTCTAAACCACAGCTAAGACATGTGGTGAAGCCCTAAGCCCAATAGGGTAAAAAGCCATGGTCATCGGATCTAGAAATGGGCATTTCGAATCCAATCTGGAAAACCCGTTCCGGACGAACCAGAGAAAGTGTCGACTCATGGAGTCGACACTTTTCTCAACATATTCTGTCCCGATGAAGAAATCAGGACACGGGGTAAAAGTGTCGACTCACTGGGTCGACACTTTTTCCAACGTGTTCTGTTTTCAACAAAACAAAGCAAACCAGGACAAAAGTGTCGACTCACAGAGTCGACACTTTTTGTCAACATATCAGAAATCAATGCAAACAACATACCGTGAAATAAGTGTCGACTCCATGAGTCGACACTTTTACTGACATAAGTGAAAACTCAATAAAACTCAAATGAAACCCTATAAAACCACTTCTAAACATTTAGAACTAATAATCATGCATTAATAACAAAGTATTGGGATGAATTAAACCGCATTCCAACAAGGGCCAAAGAAAGTGATAAGCATCTTGAAATCTTTAACACTTCTAGAAATATCTACATAAGTAACACTATCAAATCACCCAATCCTCAAAAGGTATCACGCCAATGATATATGCATCCAAGCACAAAGTCTTACCATGACGTCAATGGATTGAGAGCAACTTCCACTATAAACCTGCACTTGGTACAAATAGTCAATCATTGCAATCTTAATGCAGTATAAGTTGAGATGTACAATCATATTGATTTATCTTGATCAGCCAGCATGTATGTGTATTGAAATGCAACCATGTATATGAATTTGATTCATATCCAACCAGCCAATTTAAAACACAAGCAAGCAATCCAACAATTGCTCCGAACATGAGGAGCCAGTTCCAGTTCAAAATATTGATTTGATCTAAAACCTGGAGTCTAGACTGAATTCAGTCAAATTACACATTAAATGCAAGTTGGATCCAAAAGTTCAGAAACAAGCCACATTCGTCTGAACCCATATTGATATCATATATGTTGATGACATGCAGTACAAGAACGATTAAGGGCAGTCCAATGCAATCTAAAAAACCTTCAACCCCATTTGAAAAGTTGACTTAGCCAAGTGAAAAACATGCAGTTCAAGATTAATTTAGCTCACACAAACCATTTACCACAAGCTCTCTTTTTAAATATAGATTCATCCATGGAAAAGCCATTTCCAGATTAAATCAACCATGTCACATATGAAGTGCAAATTCAATCAAATTCAATGTGAAAACCTATATGACATATACATCAATCCATCAGCCTGCATGTTCATATATTCCAATTGTACCACATGGGATTGAAAATGCAATCCAAAGCAAAATTGAATCACACAATCCATTGACAGCAGAATACAAATATTCTTCTCAGTTCATTGAAAACTATCCATGAGTACAAGTTCAGTCCAGAACTTCCAGAACAGTGCATATAAAGCATAAATCTAAGCACATGAAGAACCAAGGCAACTCAATCAAATCTTCATGTAAGCCAAGATCAGTTAATAACCATGATTTATAAATGAAGTTAAGGGCAAACATAAGGATATATTTATGAAGGAGCATTGTATTTGAACCATATGCAAAGCAAGATTTCAAAACATGAGCATCAAGACCTCAAAACATTTTCCATAAAATCAACTCAAATTGTTTTGACTTTAAAACATATGTAAAACACACAATATATTGGAATCATCAAAACCATTGTCAAAGACAATGAGGGGGCGCACATAACCCAACAATAGGTCTAGATTAGCCAACTGTTCCAATAGTCTTTATTCTTTCAACATAAGACTAGACAATTTTGCTATCGGCTTGCGACTTAAAGCATCTGCCACCACATTGCCTTTACCAGGATGATACTCTATGGAGAATTCAAAATCCTTTAAATATTCGAGCCATCTTCTCTGCCTCATATTAAGCTCTTTATGAGAGAATAGATACTTAAGACTCTTATGATAAAATAATACCATCAAAGTTTCTCCGTACAAGTAGTGCGTCCAAATCTTTAAGGCAAAAACCACAGCAGCGAGTTCTAGGTCATGGACCAGATAATTTTCGTCATGCTTCTTTAGCTATCTAGAAGAGTAAGCTATCACCTTACCATGCTGCATAAGCACACAACCTAGGCCAATGCCCTAGGCGTCAGTAAAAACTTCAAATCCTCCTTCTCTAGAAGGCAAAGCTAAAACAGGGGCAGTGGTCAAACATTCCTTCAGAGTCTGAAAGCTTCGTTCATAGTCTTCTGACCACTCAAATCGATTCTCCTTGCGGGTCAATCGGGTCAGAGGTACCGCAATCTTGGAGAAATCCTTAATGAATCTCCAATAATAGCCTGTGAGACCTAGAAAACTTCTTACTTCGGTTACATTTGTAGCTCTATCCCAATTTCTTACTGCTTCCACTTTAGAAGGGTCTATCGAAATCCCATCTTTAGTAATAATGTGTCCCAGAAAAGACACTTCCTGCAACCAGAATTCACACTGACTAAACTTGGCATATAACTTGTGATCTCTCAATAATTACAACGCCAACCTCAAGTGCTCAGCACGCTCCTCCTCACTCTTAGAATATATCAAAATGTTGTCAATAAACACCACGACCCACTGACCTAGGTAGGGCCGGAACACACTATTCATCAACTGCATGAAAGCTGCTGGAGAATTCGTTAGTCTAAAAGGCATTACCAAAAATTCAAAATGCCCATACCTGCTACGGAGGACAGTTTTAAAGATATCATCATCCTTGATCCGCAATTGATGGTATCCCGATCTAAGATCATTTTTTGAGAAATATTGTGCTCCTGCTATCTGATCGAACAGTTCATCTATTCTCGACAATGGGTACTTATTTTTGACAGTAAGCTGGTTCAGTTGACGATAGTCAATGCACAATCTGAGCGATCCGTCCTTCTTCCTTACAAATAATACTGGGGCTCCCCACTAGGATGTGCTCGAACGAATGAATCCTTTCTCAAGCAAGTCCAGTAATTGCACTTTTAATTCCCTTAACTCCGCAGGAGACATACGATACGGAGCCTTAAAAACTGGGGATGCACCTGGTACTAGATCAATAGAGAAGACTACTTCCCTATCTGGTGGAAGTCTTGGCAAGTCTTCAGGAAACACAGCTAGATAATCTTAGACAATAGGGATATCCTTCAATTCCAACTCCTTCCTGTCGGTCAAAGAGACCAAGGCCATAAATGCCTGACATCCTTTTCTTAATAACTTCTCAGCTCAAAGTGCCGAAATAAGTGGCACAGACCTAGAGTGTCTAACCCCAACAAAAGAAAGTCCAGGTTTACCAGAGAAAGTCACGAAGCCAGATTTGCAATGGACACTAGCCTCATACTTAGCTAACCAATCTGCTCCTAGAATCACATCATAATCCTTCATCTTCATATAGACTAAATCGACTGGCATATCCTTATCACGAACCAAAATCTGACTAAAGGGATAAGAATGATTTATAGCAGAACCCGAACCAACAGGGGTTGATATTTCCAATTGAAAGTTCATCAACACGGATTTCACAGATAAAGACTTAGCAAAACTTTGAGAAATAAAAGAATGCGTTGCTCCTATATCAAAGAGGACAAATGTCGGCTTATTGAAAACAACAAATGTACCTTCAACCAATCCACCCTCCTCGGTGGCTTCTGTCTCAGTCTCCTGTAGGGCTTGGAGCTTGCCTTGCCGCTTCTGACCTCCTTGCGGCTTGCCTAGTGTAGCTTGATCTGGTAGAAGGGGACATTCGGGAATACGGTGGTCCCTACTCCCATAGCGCAAATAGTCGCCGAGCTTGCGCCAACACTCTTCCATCTTGTGGCATGGGCGGTCACAATACCTGCAGACTGCCTTGGATAGAGCAGCCATTCCTGTACTTTTCTCTCCTTCCTTCGGCTTCTTGTCCTTCGAATTACTCAGCCCGCCATTGGGCCTCCTCTTGCCATTAAAGGGTTTAAAACTCCCGGAGCTAGTAGTCTACTCCCTTTTCTTGTCTCGACTTCTGATCCGGTCTGTCATTTCCATAGTATCTTCGAGGACTTGGGCCTTCCTAACTATTTTGGCATAAGTATAGATATCCAAAGGTGCCAGCTGGCTAATATACTGTAGCTTCAAGCTGTTCAGAAATCGTTTAGCCTTCAACTTCTCCGTAGAGACTAAGTGCGGTGCATAGTGGGACAATCTAGCAAATTGTGCCTCGTACTCGGCAACAGAAAGATTCCTCTGTTTCAAAGTAGTGAACTTTGTCGCTTTCTTCTCTTGTACGCGATCTGTGAAATACTTTTTATTAAAATATTCCTTGAATTCATTCCACGTCACATGCATGTTACCCAGAGTAGCTTCCACGGCTTCCCACCATGCACGTGCATCACGTTCCAACTGGAAAGTCACTAAAAGAACTCTCTCTTGATCTCCGCACTACATAACTCTAAAAGCTCGCTATATCTCTTTTAGCCAATGCTCGGCCTCGTCTGGATCCGTAGAACCGCCAAATCGAGGGGGATTCAGACCTTGGACGTTTCGATGGAGATTGCCAACTCGTTGTTGTGCCGCCCCACCTTGCGCTGCCCTGCGTTAAGCCCTGCACAGTGTGCTGCAAATCTCTCCACTACGCATGTTTAGCCACCATCGAGACGAGTTCCTAGATGCAAGAAGATAAGTTAGATCCAATCTAGCGGGAGTCTTTTAGAGTTCATTAATTAACTTAACCCGAATCCCTACCCGATCTCACCAGGTTTAACCTTAGACTTTAACAAGTTTATGGGTTGTATGACACCACTTAGATACCTAAGACTTAGATAACCTAGGCTCTGATACCACAAAAACTGTCACGTCCCGACGCGGAAAATCGGTACGTGCCAGTTATAATCATTCATGTCAATCAGAGTATTCACGCCACAGGATAACACAGGCTAAGATTTCCAATAATAAATTAAGAAAAACCAACTTTACTTAATAATCAAAGGCACACTTATTACAACGACTGTTGTGAACTTTTCTATCTATTACATCGACTAAAAAGAAATGGAAAATTACATCAATATTGATTCAACATAACTAGAAATTGACTCCAGACACACTACAAGGCTCGCTCCACGGCTACTCGCTCCCGTTCCCATCGGTGTGCACATCCTCATCCGTGCTACCTGAAAAGGATTGGAAACAAAAGGGGGTGAGCGAAAGCTCAGTAGGAATTACACTTTATCATCAGGCAGAATTTAAGTAATTAACCATTTTACATATTCATTGATATAAGAATTGAACATAACTGAACAAGTAAATGAACAAAATGATTAAGAGACTGAATTGTAGAGATAATGTTCAAATGATTGGCCTACAAGCACGCAAGTACAACAAGTCAGGAATTTTCCAAGCAAGAAAGATTGAATGAATGTCATAGACCATGCGTTTAACAAGCACTCGGTGCAATGCCACACCTAGTCATTACAAACTCCCCAGGGCACAAGTACTTTCGGGCGCTCCTCCCAAGACCAGACTGGGCCCTTTAATGATGGCTTGGCAGTGGTTAAATGGATCATCGATCCCAAGTAATTGTCTAGACATTCAAGTAATTCGGCCATGAAGTTCCAGGATTAAGCTCATGAAACCTATCTTCTAAGATCATAAATTTTCCCAAATAAATTTGGAAATAAGAACTAGAACAGGCTCACTGGCCTAATTTAATAGATGATAGGACAGGAAAATAATCCCGGAGGAATATCACCATCTTTTGCTCATTACAAGAATCACGGAGAAAACACTAAATTAGGGACTACATATGGTCCAATAGGGAACCATAAAGGGAAATAAATGGTCTAACACAGGACCGCCTCATTTCCGCCCATGCTTGCACAAACGGTCTATCGTTGGACCTCATGAAGGATGAAAACGGTCTCCTAGGTGACCGCTAAGAAGCCAAATCACTGGAGATCAAAAATTGATTGAAATAGGTCTCCACTTGACCAGAGGCATGACTTGATCAAGCCCTGTATGGTCCTTGATCCCAGGGTCAAGTGAGAGATCTCAATTAACAAGAAATCATGCTTAAAAATGACTAAAAATCATAACGGGTCGGACCCACTAACTAGCCCAAAGACCGGTTAAACGGTCATCGATATGGCCGCTTGGGTTGGCTTGCGGTCCTAGGCACGACTGCATGCTATCCCAGACAAATAGGTCCAGCAACTCGGTCGGCCCATCATGAAATCTTTGGTACAGACTTTAATGGTACAACCTGCCCGACGTCCTAGTGGGAATCCCAGGCTCACGGAGACTTACGGAGGCCTTGAAACAAGAATACCTAGTCCGATAGAAAGAATATCCGACGGAGAGGCATTCATTGCTCAAGATTTAGGCTAACAAAATAAGCGAAAAATGAACGTAATCGGTCCAGTCACTTCCACAGGAGTGGTATGACCTTAAAACAAATTCTAAATTTACTCATGACAGGTTTAAGAATTAAACTAAATCATTAACTAGGCATTAATCTACTCCTTTCTTAATTATCACAAAAAGACTATGAAGGATGGACATGAATGGAGCATTTATTAAGGAAAAGGTTTCACTTAGTTCATGTATTTCATAAGCCCTAATTTTAGTGCGTTTAACCCTGACCAACAGGTGTACTAACCAGATATAACATGCCGATATATTTTAAAACATGCCACTGAAATAGGGTAGAAAATGGTCGTATAACAGGCCGCCAGATGCTATAGGCGGTCTAGAGAAGGGTCGCCTACGCACTGGGAAAACCCTTTTTATTTTAAATTTCACTGGCTAGAAACGGTCTGTCATTGGGCCGTTAGACCAGGGCAAATGGTCTATCGTACGACCGCTATTTTGGCTGGTGGTCCCTGTAAAGGCCGTTTCTTCCAACCTGAGCCCAAAAACGTGAAGAACGAGACACCGGTCCAATAAAAGCATGATTAAGTCATCGATATAGCATGAAAATTAGGCTATTTACTATCAACATGTAGGTAACTTAAAAACATACATCATGGCATGATCAATTTAAAGATTCCACTACGATTACATGATGTAAACTAGATAGAAAGAGCGTTAGTTAAAAACCCTAATTGCATGCTCTAAAAAAACTAGGGGTACGCCCAAATTAGACCGCCAAAATTGGGCAAATTAGACTCAAAGGAAAGCTAAAGACGAGATCTATCTATCCATGTTATTTAATTAGATTGGGCCTGAGAGAAACCTACCTTAATCGAAGAAGAAAAGGGAAGACGCACTCGTCGGAACCCTAAAATGCGCCGTCGCCAAACTCCAAAATTCTCTTAGGTTCATCCATGAAACCTCGCACCCCCGTTCGGATCGTCAAATAGGGTCGAAGGGTCTCAAAAGCCCTCTATTTAAGGTGGTTGAAGAGGCTCCTAGAGATCGAATTGGACTCGAGAGTCCAAGGAAATAAAAATGGTGATAACTTCGATCTTTGACCTATTCCACGCCGCCGCCGCCGCTGGAAGGCTCTAGAGCCTAGGGTTTTAGGTGAAAAATGAACCTCTAAGGTAGATCTATCCATTGGGCTTGATTTGGCCTCGATTGGTTAAGAATTGGGTGAGAATTTGATTAATCTAGGATTGCCCAATAAAAGTGACATTTTGGTTAGAAATTCCTTTAATTCAGCCTAATACTATTTTTATTAGATATTGGCCCAGTTATCATTATTGCTAAACACTCCGTTCTCTCTATGAAAATAATTTTTCCATATTTTTATAAATTACTTATGATTTGACCTCTTCTATAATGTTAGGCTATTTAATTAATATTTAGGAAAAATTCTGGGTGCAGCACCTTAACCCATACACATGCAGAAACAAACCCATATGGACCTCACATACATAAGATTAATGGGCCAAGCAGGGAAGGTTATAACTACAACTACTAAAGTAATTTGGCCTCTTATCAAACGGGCAACCTAACCCACGTTCTATGGCCAACCCATAACTGCTCGGGCGTTGTATGGGGTAATAGCTTTTGGGTTTTTAAAACTAAAACATGGTAGGCGGTTGGCATTTTGGGAGGGTTGGAGTAACCTATGGAAGGGTTTAAACCCCTAGCTCTCATTAAGTCTCGACCCCCCATTAGGTTTTTATCCTCTATAAAGACCTTGTCCCGTTGAACGTAAATAGGGTATTGCTGCTACTATGTTCATAAGGAGGCCCTGCTACTGTCGTAGTTGTCTTCCTCATCCCCTCTCCCTTGCTGCGGCTGTTGCACTTCTTCTATTTCGGAGAAAGCCTACTGCCAGTTTTCTTTTTCCTACTATTGTGGCCGTCGCAGTGCTGCAACTGCTACTTCTTCCCCTGCTACCTTCATCCCTATTTGTCGTTCTTCACCAAACAAAGGTAGGTTTTCTCAAGACTAAGCCAAATATGTAGTAAAATACTAGCTCCATGCATGAGTAGTGATAGTACATCTAGTTTCCACTTGATTACATAAACCCTGCTAGCATTTGTTTTTAGTTTCCCTTGCACAGGTAAATGGCGACCAATGTACTGGGTGCCCATTAATGGGCGTCCAAGGGACTAGGCACCCATTCTTGAATGGGTGACCAGGACCCCAGCCGTCCATTAATAGGCTACCTTGCACCTGGCCACTATTTCCTCATCGTACGCGTGTTAGCTTCTAACATTTTGCTTGCATGGAAAATAGCTTCTATCTGTGGACACTAATTAATGGGAGACCATGTGGGTAGGCGCCATTTTCTACAATGGGTGCCCACCCACAGGGTCATCCATTAACTGAGGACCAAATAGTAAGGTGTCATTTCTTGTCCTGCATGTTTATTATTAATCCATGATTAAAAGCTTGTAACCTGACTCTGACATTAATCTATAAGCATGTTCATGGACGCTATGTAACCCTCTCCACATGATGTAATTTTTCATGTATATTCCCTGCCAAAAATCTTTACTGTTGACTCATGTCAGTTTCAAGGAACATGTACTGTATCAGTTATGCCTAAAACCTAACTGTGATTATGAATCAACAGTGACGCTTGTTCTGTTAAAACATTTGTAACAGAAAAAAAAATTTAAATGAATGGGCGCCTCTCTGGGAGGGCGCCCATTGACTATTAACTGGTCAACCCACTGAAATGGACGCCCCTGTACAAGGGCGCCAATTCCAGGACTATCCTGTAAATACTGAAATGGATTTAATGGGTGACCCTATGATAGGGCACCAATTCTGGAATTGGTGACTCTCTGAGAGGGCGCCAATTCCCGATTTCTCTATTTCTCTCACGTTCTCTGGCCCACACTTTTTGGTTCAAATTTATCAAGGTCTCGTTTTGAATTAATGTGAATAATGCATTTGCAGCCAAAGACCTTGAAATGTGCTAGAGAAGGTTTCTTACCTTTAAGAATCTCATATGGAGTCATTTGAGTTTTGGGTCTTACCAGGGCTCTATTAATTATATAGCATGAAGTGTTAATAGCCTCTGCCCAGAACTTCCTTGGTAAGTTCTCTTCTACTAGCATGGTCCGAGCCATTTCAACTAAAGTTCGGTTCCTTCTTTCCACCACTCCATTCTGCTCTGGAGTTCTTAGTGAGGAGAACTTGTGAGTAATTCCATTCTCCCTACAAAAATTGTCAAAATGTGAGTTGACAAACTTACCACCATGATCAGACAAGATGTTTAAAATAACATGCTCATTGGTCTGTTTTATTTTGTAAAAGAACTCCTAAAATTCTTCAAAGGCTTCATTTTTGTGAGATAAGTAAAAGACCCAAGTGAATATAGAAAAGTCATCCACAAGGACACAATCATATCTTTTCCCAGATAAGCTAACCGACGTAGTGGGTCCAAATAAATCCATATGAATTAGCTCATAGGGTTTTGAAGACAAGTTTTCAGTTCTTGATTTAAAAATTTTTTTGGTCTATTTACATTGGGTGCATGCCTCACAGATTTTATTATAATCTTTGAATGAAATTTTAGGGAGCCCTTTAACCATGCTATGCTTATGAAATTTATGAAGCACACTGTAACTAGCATGACCTAATCTATGATGCCACAGCTAGGCTAGGTCATATTTGTTAACACTAAGATAGAGATTAGAGTGTGCTACATCATCTAAATCTACCATATAGATGTTTTTGATTCTCTTACTAATAAATTTAACCGAATCATAATTAGGTTCATAGATGGTGCATGCAAGAGAATCAAAAACAACTTTATAGCCTCTGTCACATAATTGACTAATATTAAGAAGATTATAAGCCAAACCTTCCACTAATAGAACTTCCTCAATAAAACAAGAAGAGCACTTACCCACTTTTCCTGAGCCAATAATTTTTCCCTTGGTATTACCTCTGAAAGTAACATGACCATCATCTTTCTTCACCAACATGCATAATTTTGCTTTATCTTTGGTCATGTGCCTGGAACAGCCACTATCCAGACACCACTTATTGTGATTGGCTGCCAGACATACCTGCAAGGGAATCAAGTGAAATGATTTGGAACCCAGAACTTATTGGGTCCCATAAAAGCATTTATCTCATGCAGACTAGAAATTAGATGTTTTGGAATCCACATTTGATTAGGCTTCTTCATAACAGTTGTGGATCTCCTATCATTTAGTTTTGTCTGCTCTTTCTTGCCATTTTTATTCTTTGAGAGTTGTTTCTTTGGTGTGGCCTGTTTCTTCCTTTTGACATCACTCTGAAAGTTTGTTTGCTAGTGATTAGTCCACCAGGCACTGGGAGTAGTAGGTGCACTATAGATCCTGAACTTACTTGGCATGGAGTTGACAAAGCTATAGGAATTCCAAGGATGAGGCTGATGCCTTTGAGTAGAGTATGAATTCTGAAAATGATGCTGCATTGGCCTCATGTAAAAACTACCTAGACCTCCCTTTCCAGGATTATGATGATAAGAGCTGTGAAATGTAGGGCAGGTAGGAACTATATTGTAATAGCCTTGGCCTGAGGTTCTTCTACCAGGCCCTTGATTCCTTGAGACCTTATGCCCAGATGAAATAAAGGAACTCATCTGTGGAGATTGGACTATCTTGGTTTTGGGGCTTCCTTGAACTCTATCTCTAGAAAAATGACCCCTAGCCCGTCTTTTGATCTGTGGTGGGGGAGTATATGAGCATGATTCCCCAGACACCTATACCTTCCCTTTGCCCTTGTCCGTAGCACTGGGCTTAGTTTCTCAATATTTTTTATTTTGTTTTTATTTTGACTTTCTCCAGAAGTCATATTTATTAGGGGTTGAGATGTCCCCTTCTCTGCCACAAAGGAAATAGTTCTTACATTAAACCTCTCCATGTTGGTTGGGTTAAAACCCAAACCTTCCTTTCTGAAAATCCCCTTTTGTTCCTAAGATGGCATTCAAATTTTCTTTTCCTTGTGTCATGCCTTCAAGGGAGTTTTGTTTATCTTTGTTCTCTATTTCCAAGTTTTTTATTGTCTTTTTCAATTCACTGTTTACAGCATTGACAACATTGTATTTTTTAGTAGCAATTTTTGTTTCTTCCTTAAATTCATGAATTTTCATTTTAAGTTCATCAATGATTTTCTGCAAGTTCTCATTCTCATTTTTCAAATCATTTGTCATGCTTTTACTACATTCAGCTTCAACAAGGGAGTTTCTCAGTTCTGAATTTTTTGTTTGTAAACATGCAATCTTATTAGACAACGAAGTGTCATTAACTAATGAATTCACTTTCTTTTTCAGATGTCTATTCTCTCTACGCATGTCTTCATATTTCTCAAGTATTTGAGCATAAGCATCTTCCCATTCATTTTGTGTAAAATTATCAAAAGGGGAAGTTACCTCATCATCGCTTTTCGCCATCAGGCAGATTCTTTCTTCTTTCTCACTGTTAGAGGAGCTGCTCTGACTTTCTTCTTCTTCATCACTCCAGGTGCTGACCATAGCTTTTCCCTTTTTGCTCTTCCACCTAGGCTGCTTATCCTTGAGCTCATGATTGTCTGCCTTGAGATGCCCTATCTTCCTGCAATTGTAACAAACAATGGCATCAATTTTCTTTACAGGTTCAGATTTGTATTTAAATTGTCTTTTTCCAGAGAAGTATTTTCTTCTCAGCCCTTTCACTTCTTTTCTGAGGAATTTCTCGAACTTCCTAGTGATCATAGCAAACTCATCCTTATCCTCCTCAGAACTGGTACAGCTATATTCACTAGATGACCCTTTGCTAGAATTTGCCTTAAGGGCTAAGTGTTTCCTTCTCTTCTCAGATTCATCAATCTTCTTAAGGTACAACTCATATGTCATGAGAGAACCAATGAGCTCATCTATAGTGATTTTAGCTAGGTCCCTAGACTCCTCAACTACAGTGACCTTCGTGTGCCATATGGGTTTCAGGGACCTTAGAATCTTTCTAACCAGCTCATGTTCACTGTAGGTCTTTCCTAAACTTCTCAGGCTGTTAGTAATCACATTCAACCGAGCATACATCTCTTATATGGACTCTTCAGGCTTCATTTTGAAAGCCTCATACTCAAAGACTAACATTTTTGCCTTAGTCTCCCTAACCTGAGACGTCCCTTCATTGATGATCTCTAACTTGTCCCACATCTCCTCAGCGGTGGTACATGAGGAAACTCTAGAGAATTTAGTGGGATGGAGTGCACATTGTATAGCATTAATGGCACCCCAAATCAGAGTGGGCTTTCGGATATGCTCCTTAGTCCATAATTCTTCATCTGGAGGTAAATCAAATGGACCCTTACTAACAACCTTCCAGATCTCGTAGTCCTTAGCACGGAGAAAAACTTGCATCCTATTCTTCCAGTAAGCATAATCGCTACCATTAAAGAATGGTGGCTTGCTGGTTGAGTGACCCTCAGTGACTACACCTTAAGCATCCATATCTAATCTCTCCAGGATGTGAGGCCCTAAGGGAGAGTTAGGCTCTGATACCACGTGTTGGGACGGATGGACGTTAAAATCTAGAGGGGGGTGAATAGATCTACCCCTTCAAAAACATGAATAAAAAGGTAACCGTGGAAATAAAGAATCTGCAACGAAATAGTCAAATGCACTAATCACAGATGAAAGAATCTATGACTGGATTTAGACAGTAGCTGATCTAGAGATGAAGTAGAAACACCTAAGCAAGCAGATTAGGCAATATACGATCAGACAGTGTTAATCTCTCTCGGCAAACCTAGGCAATCATCTAAGCGAGATATGAACAAACAGAATGCACACGAGAGCAACTGAAGCAAGAGCAGTCACACAGAGACACCAGAGATTTTAGGTGGTTCGGCTTTCACCTACATCCTCCCAACACTTAGACTGAGTGTGGATTACTACTGATTCACAGCTTCTATCCGCTGATCCACAGCTTTGGGAATTAAATCCCTACAAACTGCTGATCCACAACTTCGAGGAAATGATCCCAGACCACTGAGCCTCACAGCTTGCTACCGCTGAGCTTTACAGCTTCGCTGACCGAGGACTCACCCTCGCCCACTGACTCATAGCTTGATAGAATTCAAAAAAATAAAAGCAAAAGAAGAAAACGTGATAACAGTGTAGCTCTCTAGGAGCAGATTGACTCTGGATTTGATCCATGAGTCAATTATAAGAACTAATCCTCTAAACTCTCTTCAATCTCAAACTGACGATACTCTTCTCTCCTTCTAGCTTCTTCTCTCAACCTTCGGCTCTCTTCAGCTTTCTCTTTCTTGCTCTCTAAGAATCTTCTTGCACTACCTCCCTCTCTTCTCTCCTAATTAGATTTTCAAAAAGTGTATTTTATATGGCTTTAGTCTTTGGGACCCACAAGCTCACGCATTGGGCGTGTGGAGAGCTCATTCCCGCCTTATTGGAGATGACACACGTCAGGTACAGATAAGTGGGTAGATCCACGTGGTAGAATTCTCTGGACGTCTCTAACTTGGGACACGTGCTCAATCATAGGCGTAGAAGATCTAGAACCATATGCCTCACTTAAGTCTCACGAGCATCGTATCCTAGTTCCCTCGACCCTTTCTATGGTAGAGTCCCTGTCAGTAGAGTAAAAGACATTTCATCAAACACTTTATAATTATGTGATAGAAGACTAAGTATTCAATGCCATATGATAGCTTAACCAGACGTTGTTGACACCCGTTTTTTTTACCGATGAATCAAATCAGTTCCTGCGTCTCAGTTATTGATGTCCCGAACAGTCAATCACATGAAAGATTATTCCTCTGGCAGTATTTTGGGCTCTTCCCAGCGAAGAAGGCCTCCCTCCCTCTCATTGGATTTAACGGTCTGTTATGAACCGTGTTTCTCAATATAACGGTCCCCACTTGGCCGTTGTGTTCCGCTGCCCCGGGTTATTTGTATCTCGTGATACGCTTTTTTATAGCGGCTCAATGCCAACCGTTATAGTCAATATAGCGGTCGTCCCTGGGCCGTCATTATTTGCCGACAAGAAAAGGGTTCAGAGGCCCGACAGTCGGTCATAGCCACGTGCTTCACGAAAAGTTGTTTGTCTGGGTGTTGACTCCTCTTTAAGTATAACGGTTTTTCTAGGACCGTCATGTATATTGAACGGTCCCTCCAAGACCGTCATATATGTTTGGCGGCCTTCGTAAGACCGTCATTTTTAAGGCCACCCAGATTAGACCCCCGTGATTCCAGGCGGATTAAGAGGAGAATGTCGTTGGCAATATTGACACGATGCTCTCATTTACCGGCCTTTGACCGACCATCATTCCCCTTAACCCCTGATTAAGCTCGAAGCCGTGGGCTCTATATATAGCTCACGGGTTCTGACAGAAAGAAAGGGGGGGGACCATCACGAAGTGCTGTCGAATTCCATCGCCAAATCTCATACAGCATACGCCCGTTCGTCAGGGAGTGGGGGCCTTCTACATCCCTCGCAGGCCCCCGGTGCAGGGAACTTCACGCTTCGTGTCTTTGTGTTTCCTTCTCTGTTTGCTCACCACACACGCCTTTTCTTCACTGCATCACACATCACATACATCATTTCGTTGGCATTTCTTATCTTTCCTACTGTTTCCGGCGCCCTAAACGGGGTTTCAAAACCTCCAGGTATCGCCGGGCCATGTTCTTCCTTTGCTTTATTTCAATTAGTACACCTACTACACCATCATTTAGCTAATCTCCGTTTATCTGTGTGTTTCACCGTTTGCTTTCAGGTCAGCAACCAAAAGCACGAGGCCCGCACCTTCTGGCCGGCCAGGAGGAGTGGAGGAACGGACCCGCATTCTCCCGTAGCTTCCGAGTCCCGGCGCTTTCACCGGGTGGCGATCACGGTCAACAGCTTCATCTTTCCTCCTGTTGTTTTTTTATCTCTTCAATATTATTTAACTCGAGGAGGAATAACATATCAACACCTCTCCTTTTTTGGCGATCACGGTGGGACTTCTGATGCCCATCGTGCTTCTGGTTTGCTGACCAATCTCTGTCTCTGTGAAGTTCAGCGGTTCTGTAACAGCCGTCGTTCTGTGTAAAACGGTTCTCTTTCAGCCGTCGTTGTCTGGTATTCTCCGCAATTATCACTGTTGTACTCTGCTCATTTAACGGCTTCCATCAAGCCGTCATACTCGTATGGCGGTCATCATCAGGCCGCCATTCGCGTTTTGAGCTCTGCACTTTAGCGGTTCTTCCAGAGCCGTTATAATCAATTCAGCGGTCCCCTGTAGACCGTTATTTTGGTGTAGAGTCTACGGCTGGCACTTGTTATCCCTGATTGTTATTCCCAGCATTGGTCCCCCTGCTGTCCACTTGTTATTTTCTATCATATTATTGATTGCTTCATGATTCTATCATTTGATTTCATATGTGATTGCTAGATTTCTAGGCTAGGCTTTGCATGCACTCCGGTGCACCTAGGATCATTCACTTCATACTGTAGTTGCATTTCCTACCGAAGTAGGATTTCCTCTCGTCTCCATATTCCTTGGAGCCGACTAGGGAATCTTGCCGAGGACCTCCGTAAGCCCCCGTGAGCCGTGGATTCCCACACGGACGCCGGGCCGGTTGTACCATCGCCACACCGTGTCTAGGTTCTGCATACGTGGAGAGTGCTTCCCCTTAAAGTCAGCCAGTTCCCCCATCATGCCGTTATTAGGCTCCCAAGTGTCCGAGTGAACTCTACATCTTAATCAAAACACTAAGCCTCAGAGAAAAGAATTCTGAAAATCTGCGGCATCATTCAAAGTGTGTGCATACTTGGTTGACTCCCTTCTCGTCTCCACCTTTCATTGTGTGGTTGCTTTGCTTCTACTTGTGTACTTTGGTCTTAAGTCTCTCTAGTCTGTGCATCCCATTGCATGCAGCATTGCTCCCCTCCCTCGGGATCATCTCCTAGGGGCGATTCTCTACTCTCCCTCTATTGCAACCCTTTATTCAACTCATCATCATCCAGCATGTCTTCTTTCGGGTCCATCCCCGCCCGCGAGGATTCTCTTCCTCAGGGGCTCCTCGAGGACGTCTCCGGGGTTGCCTCCTCCCTGAATGGGGAGGGGTTCGTCTTTGTTCCCCCTTCCTCCATCGCTGAGGTTGCGCCACCCACGCTCCCTCAGTTTGGCTCCCCGTCGGCGAGCCAACTACTCCAACTCATGTCCCAACTTGACCAGGATCAACTCCAGATATTCAAGCAAGCCCTCGGGGCAGAGGTCCCGCCCGCTGTAACCCTTCCTGTCTCTTCCACCCATCCTGCTGAGAGGTCCGGAGCACCGTCTGTTGCCCCAGTGGACCATACCCCTCTTCGCCCACAGGTCCTCCAGTTTCCAATATATCAATCTGGCCAGGCTTCTACCTCAGCCCACCCTCCTGCAGACAAAGGGAAGAGTCAAATTCCCTTATCTCCTCGTGCTAGTGCCCACGCGGCCGTCTCATCAGCACCACCGGCCCCTCTGGCCCAAGTGGATTCTACTCGACTACAGCCCGGAATAGCTCAACTCGCTTACGCTGATGTGGGTCCTTTTTGGACTCAACATCCATCTTACGGGCTCATGGCCCCCACTATCCATCCGGCTGTCTCCCATTATCCCTCGGCTTCTACTGTCCATCCAGCTGCCTCTCACTACCCTTCAGTTCCACCTCAAGTCCCTCTACCTCAACAAGGAAGTGACGATCGCTTGGCAGTTCTCCAACAGCAGATCGATCTCCTCAATAAGAGGGTTGGCCCACCATCCTTCGCAGATGCTCTCACTCCTAATTTCCGGGACATCCGATTCCCTTCTCAGTCAGAGCTCCCGACATACCGAAAGTACAATGGGAACGGCAACCCGTTCATCCACGTCAAGGAATTCCTGTACGAGTCGGGACCATACCAGCATGACGATCACCTCCTTGCATATCTATTCCGGCGATCCCTGGACGGGGTGGCACTCGAATGGTTTTACGCTCTGCCATTGGAGGAGGTTGGGAGCTTCAAGACGATCAAGGAGAAATTCGTGCAAAGATTCCAAGATCGGGTCGGACCCGAATACTCATTCACGGACTTAGTGGCCGAGAAGATGAAAGCTGATGAAGACTTCGCTACCTATGCTGATAGGTGGAGGCAGATAGCCTCCCGTGTGCCCGGGCAGATTCCGGAAGAAGAAAAGATCAAACTGCTCATTTCTAATGCAACCCCTCTCTTCCGGAATGTCCTAATGATGAATGACATCACCAGTATGCATCAACTGTACAGTCGGGCCCGGTTTATCCAGACCCAGTTTAAGGACTCCCCCATTCATTCTCTCTTCGAAGCCCAGAAGCCCAAGAGTTCCAGAAAACCACAGGGCCCTGTTACCGAGGGAGTCCAAACAAACGAGCAGGTGCAGGTAGTTAGCCAGACTGCCACCTCCCACTTCCCCCAGCAAAGCAACCCCCATTTCTCCGCATCACCTCGCCCTTCCTTTCCCACGCAGCAACACCCTCAACAACAATCTCCGCCACCACCACAACAGCCCCAGCAACCACTGCAATACCATAACACTCCCCCGCCTGCTACCTACGCACCTGCTCGTCCGGTTGCTAAAAGAGCCAACTATCCTCCTCTCCCAGAGACGCTCACTAATGTCTTTGCAGCGCTGATGCATACTGGCGATTTACAATTGCCACCTGAGCGCCCGAACATGAATCCGGCCGCCGATCTGTCCCGATATTGTGTATATCACCGGCAGCCGGGGCACACCATTGAGAGGTGTTATCATTTTAGGGACCTGGTATACGACCTGCACGAAGGTCACAGGATCGATTGGGCTCAGATGAGGAAGCTGATTGAAGATCTGAGAAGAGGGCCAGCAAGGCCGCAACAGGCAGCACCACAGCAACAGCAGTTTCAGCAACAACCTCAGCAATTCCAGCCACAGCAGCCACAGCAACAGCAGCAGCAGCCAAACTTAGGGATCCACCAAAATCCCATGCCAGTACATGCACCCGCTCCTCAACAACAACAGCAGCCGCCGGCACCGGCCCAAGTCAACATGTTACGCCACCCGGCTCCTGACGCAGGGTGGACCATTGACGATCCCGCACACCTGTTAACCTTACGCCACATCCCTACGCACTCTACCTCACCCGCCGTCTTTTCCATCCTTCGGCCTTCCATGCCTTCCACAACTTCCCCCGTCATCCATCCTTCCACCATACTTACCACTCCGAGAAGCCATATTCTCTCGCCTATCCCCCCACAACATTATACTTCCCCACCTACTATACCCTCCACTATCTTGTCCACCAATCACTGCAGTCCACTAACCGCCCCTTTACCTCACCCATCGCCCATTTTACCTTCACCACAACCTTCGCTTACTATGCCTATCATATCCTCCATCACCAAGACTGCCATCCCTTCCATTCTCATTCACCCCACTGGGTCAAGCGGGAGCCCACCTACAGCCATGCCAGCACAAAACCTTGCCCTCAGGAGCGGGCGGTTATTTCAAAGGACTTACCCCTCTACCAGTGCACCTCCCCAAATACCCTCCATCTCAGCATCAGCAGCACAAGACAATGAAGTTGACCCCGCGCCCGGTTCCACATACGACCTGTTGCAACATCTTGACCGCATGCCGGCAAAGATCTCTGTCTTGGAGTTGATCAGACGTTCACCTCTACACCAAGAGGCATTAAGGACGTTTCTGCAAAGGGTCATAGTGAACGAAGATGTGGCGGTAGACAGCTTGCCGTCAGTGTTGGCTACTGTTACCAAAGGGCCCGCTATCACATTCTCTGAGGCCGAACTCGCGCCCCCTGAAGCACGCCAAATGCCGCTATGCGTCACCATCACCTTGAACCAGGTAGTGGTAGACTCAGTGCTAGTGGACACTGGGGCTTCAATAAATGTTTGTCCATTAAGTACTCTGCGTGCCTGCAACATTTCTGAAAGTATGCTGAAGCCGACACCGACAACCATTGCCGCCTATGACAATTCCAGAAGGGCATGTCACGGGGTCATCACATTACAGGCTGAGCTAGGGCCGTTACAAATAGAGGTGGAATTCTACGTCCTAGACATAGATCCGATGTTCAAGGCTATTCTGGGTCGTCCATGGATAAATGCTCTGCAAGCGGTACCTTCCACCGCCCATCAGTGCCTGAAATTCTCCTTCCAGGGGCGGGTGGTCAAAGTTAAGAGTGTTTCCACCGTCCAGGCAGTGGACGCCATCACTGACCAGGTTCTCCCCACTCTATGGCCGAGCAATAGGCCAGTATTGTCAGTTATGGACATAAATTACCCATGGGCTTATGCGGCAGGCAAACCCATTACAACACGCAAGAATGCCGGAGCTAAGCCTAAACCCAAAAATTCTAAAGGCTGGGACATGATCATGAAGCTAGGCTATCAGCCAGGCCTTGGTCTCGGCGCGCGGTTACAGGGAAAGACCAAACCCATCTCTGAAAGCAAGAAGATGGGTCGTCAGGGCTTAGGCTATCATAACACTACCATTCAGGCAGATTCTGGGCCACTAACCTGGGACTACCGGCAACACTTTGTAAAGGGTCCACTACAGCCCGGCACCGCAAATAAGCCACAATCCAAGGAAGAAAAGAAAGATGCTCCCATTGTTAATATTGTTGCTGACCCACCGCCGCCTCTGCAGGGGTTGGTAGGGGATCTTGAAGATTATTTTGCTGAAATGTCAAGTCTGTTTACTGATCCAGCCACTCAAATGAAGGAGACAGAGATGCCCATGGTTAGGCATGCTCTGATAAGGCCACAGAAGATACAAGAGGCAGGAAGCTCCGACATTTCCTTCTTTATTCCTCCTGCTCATTTGGCCTCAACAGTTTACCCAAACTTTGTGATTCGATCCCCTCCAATACTGGTCAAACCGTGTTTCACAGGGAGACCGTCAAAAATTCTATTCATTCCCTCCAATTGCGGGCACTGTCCGCCCATTGATCTACTCGATCTATCTTCACCACCTTCTCCTAACCCCCGAGTTCGCGGGATGTGGTTCTCCCCCGATACCTTCCTCTCTCTCTTTCCTCAATTCTTCACAAAAAAACTCCTTCCTCTGCCTCCACCTTCTGATTCTTCTTGCTCTCTTCTGGTAGTAGAAGATACCCAAAAAAAAACGTCAACTTTCAAACTTACATTTCAGTCGAAGACTATGCTGTCTTCTGCTCATCCACTCCCCAGGGGCACCAAACCCCTGCTCCTTCTCCACTAGATTTTCTGTCTCCTAGGGTAGATGTACAGGTAGTTGGGTCTCCTAGGTTAGTCGAGTCAGTCAGGGTAGAAGCATGTTCCCCCTTAGATAGCCCATCCACCTCTGCAACGCCACCACTGGCATGTCACTCCCGTTCCATTCCCGATAGGTTCCTACAGGATCTGGCCTTGAGATGCCAGGCCCTCCTCAGATGCCCAGAATTCATAGCCACCACCGTCTCCTTGAAAGAGGATGAGGATTCAGAAGGCAGGGTGTGGAGCAATGACGGACTAGGAGTGTATGAAATTGTAGACGAGAAAGACCCAGCGGATGATGAGGAAAGTGATGTGGAGGACATTGCTGACCTATACGCACAAGGATTGAGAAGATTCGACGAACCCTCGTCAGCAGTGGATGAACCCACTAAAGAAATCAATTTAGGGACCGAAGAGGATCCCAGGCCCATATCTATTGCAGCTGATCTCCCTCCTAAGGTAGAAGAGGAGCTCATCAAGGTTTTGAGAGAGTACAGCGATTCTTTTGCCTGGTCCTACGAGGACATGCCGGGTCTCGACCCCGCTTTAGTGGAACACAGGTTAATCTTAAGGCCAGGGGCGATTCCTGTTAAACAAAAGCTCAGAAGATTCCACCCACATATGGCCTTGAGAATGAAAGAAGAGGTGGACAAATTACATAAGGCCAGATTCATCAGGGTTGTGCTTTATCCACAGTGGGTGGCCAATATAGTCCCGGTAATAAAAAAAGATGGCAAAGTCAGAATTTGTATTGATTTCAGGGACTTAAACAAAGCATGTCCGAAAGACGATTTCCCGCTTCCTCACATCGATGTTTTGGTAGATAATACCGCTGGGTTTGAGGCTCTCTCGTTCATGGACGGGTATTCAGGATACAACCAAATCCGTCTTGCTCTAGAAGATCAAGAGAAAACCTCCTTCACCACGCCTTGGGGCACCTACTGCTATGTCGTCATGCCATTTGGATTGAAGAACGCAGGTGCTACCTATCAACGGGCAATGGTGGCCATCTTCCACGACATGATGCACGTCTACATGGAGGCCTATGTGGATGATATTCTGGTGAAGTCGAGGACAAAAGAAGAACACCCCGCCATTTTAGCCAAAGTGTTGCAAAGGGCTAGGGAATACCAATTGAAGATGAATCCTAAGAAATGTGTCTTTGGAGTCGCATCCGGGAAATTACTTGGGTTCATGGTTAGCAAACGAGGGATTCAGATTGATCCTAATAAGGCAAAGGCCGTAATGGAAATGCCACCGCCTAAGAATCTTAAGGAGCTTCGTGGTCTGATTGGGCGTTTGCAGTTCGTTAGAAGATTCATATCTCAACACTCTCAAAGATGCCGCCCATTCTACGACTTATTAAAGGCGGGGGCCGAGTTTAAATGGAACGAACAATGTCAGAAGGCCTATGAGGAGCTTAAGGTCTATCTGTCCAACCCTCCTGTCTTGCAACCTCCTGTCCCCGGAAAGCCTTTGATCCTATACATTTCTGTCGCTGAGGATTCCCTAGGTGCTGTCCTGGCACAAGTGGATGATGAAGGAAGAGAGAGGGCAGCATATTATCTCTCCCGATTGTTCAATTCTGCCGAATCCCGGTACACTGCCATGGAGAAGACTAGTGCAGCATTGGTATGGGTAGTTCAGAAGTTAAAACACTATTTCCTAGCCCATGAGGTAAGGTTGATCTCTAGAATGAACCCAATCCGCTACCTCCTCGAGAAACCTGTCCTCTCTAGTCGATTAGCTCGCTGGCAGAGCTTTCTCTCTCAATTTGATATCACCTTCGTCGTCCAGAAGGCCATCAAGGGGTATGCTATTGCTGAGCATCTTGCTCATTCTCCTATCCCCTACACTGATTCAATCCAGGACGAATTCCCTGATGAACACCTTGCAGTTATCTCTCATCCGCCTCCCTTTTGGTCTCTACATTTCGATGGTGCGCTCAATTCCCAGGGCCGTGGCATCGGCGCTGTCCTCCTTACTCCCGAAGGTATCACCGTCCCTTTTGCCTACCAGCTCTCTTTCTCTGCCACCAACAACATAGCCGAGTATGAGGCTCTCCTAGCTGGACTAAAGCACGCCTATCTCTTAGGCGCACGATACCTCAACATCATGGGAGATTCTCAATTGGTGCTGCGTCAAGTTCTGTCAACTTATCGCACCCGTGACCCCAAACTAAAGCCATATCAAGATTTGGTCACACTCTTGGCTAGACAATTTAGCAAACTCATCTACGTTCATGTTCCCCGATCTCAAAATATTCTTGCTGATTCATTAGCATCTCTCGCTTCCTCTTTATCCTTCTCCCTTAGTCGTTCCACTGAGACCATTGTGGTCCAACGGATGGACGCTCCCTCTCTGCAAGATCCTTGGTTTGCTAACCTTAGGAAGATTATGGAAGAGAAAGCGGCTAAAGAAGAGGTTAAGGAAGTATCCTTGGCAGAATTGGAAGAAATCTTGGACGAAGATGAGTTGCCATGGTTCCATGAGATTGAGCAATATTGTCGGGATGGTTCTCTCCCGGAGGAAGCCAATGCGACACAAAGAAAAGCCATCAGAAGAGTCGCCTCGAGGTATACAATCGTTGCAGGAGAATTGTACAGGCGCGCTCTCAATGGAGTTCTATTGCGGTGTTTAGACGACAATGAAGCTTGGAAAGTAGTGGAAGCTGCTCACTCCGGTGAATGTGGAGGTCACGTGAATGGACAGGCATTGGCTAAAAAGATCCTTAGGCAGGGCTACTATTGGCCAACCCTAGAGGAAGATTGTTCTACCTACGTCCGTAGGTGCCTTCAGTGCCAGCTCCATGCTGACAAAATCCACGCCCCTGCTTCATCTCTTCGCCCACTATCCGCCCCATGGCCTTTCTCCATGTGGGCCTTTGATATTGTCGGTCCGTTAGGTGACCCTAACGCCCAAGTAAAACAGAAATCCTTCATCCTCACCGCTACAGAGTATTTCACGAAGTGGGCGGAAGCTGAAGCCTATGCAGAGATCAAAGCTACCACAGTTTGCCGCTTCATCACAAAGAACATCATCTCGCGGTTCGGGGTACCAAGCGACATTGTCACCGACAATGGGCCACAATTTGTGTCTCAAGAACTCCAGGACCTCTGTAAGAAATTTGGTATTGCATTGCATCATTCATCACCATATTATCCACAAGGCAACGGTCAAGCCGAAGCCACCAATAAAACCCTTCTTAAAATCATCAAGAAAACGTGTGAATCCCACCGGCACGCTGATTGGGCTGATAAATTGATAGACGCTCTATGGGCTTATCGCACCTCTGTCCGAACTCCTACAGGGCAGACTCCCTTCGCCCTCACCTATGGGATGGAGGCGGTACTCCCGTATGAGATTCTCATCCCTTCCCTAAGAGTGCAGCTAGATAAGGAACTTAATCTCGACGAGCGTCGAGAGGCGTTACTAGCGCAGCTGGAACTATTAGATGAGAAGAGGTTAAATGCGGCCAATCACGCTTCTGTTTATCAAAAGCGGGTCTCACGTCATTTTCAAAAGAAGGTAATCGAAAGAAAGTTTGAAATAGGTAATATGGTTTTGAAAAGGAAATTCATCCGAACAGGTGGTCCAAGGGCTAAGTTGCAGCCAAACTGGGAAGGGCCGTTCGTCATCAAGGAAGTCTATCCAGGTAATGCCTATCGGTTGACAAACTCAGAAGGAGAAGAACTGGCAAATCCGTGGAACGGGTTATATCTCAAACGCTTCTATCCCTAAAAAAGAATCTAACCACGTGCTTCCCTAGCAATGCAAGCCTCCCCTGTTCATAAGAATCACTGAGAGAAGCTGAACACACAAACACGACCCTTTGGTCCTGTCCCCAGTTCCGCCAAACACCGTTTCCCGGGGCCACACTCTGGAGGAAAGTTGTAGTCCCTGTACGTTTCTTGCTTCGGCTGAACCCAAGAATGAGGAGTAAATAAGGAGGCGATGCCTGACCTGGGTACCCTAATACGAGATAAGTCTCAAATAGGGGCAGTTCGTTATGACCTGAAGCCACAAGAAAAAGAAAGAAAAAAGAGAGGAAAAGAACAAAAAGGAAAATGAATAAATGAAAATATTTGGAACAACTGTGGTAGCTTAAGGTTCGATGACGAACACAAAACCCCGGCGCAACAGACCGAAGCTTTGAGGGGTACCCAGGAAAGAATTCAAGTCTTAAAACCTCACATGACGGGTGTAAGCTTGTCTCCGTATTCTTTTTTCTTTTCAGGACAAAGCTGAGTACCCTGGGGGTGGCCCTGGCAGAACACCGTCAGGCAAATATAAGTTCGGACCAGGAGGGTCCCTTCAATCACACGCCAATCTCAGGAGGAATCCTCAGGTTACGAGGGAGGCATGTCTTGTTACGGAAGCATCGGTTTTCCAAAAAAAAAAAAAAAACAAAAAAACAAAAAATCAAAAAAAATCAAAAAAAAAAATCAAATATTTCAAAAAAAAAAAATCAAATATTTCAAAATCAAAAACAACAAATATTTCAAAATCAAAAACAACAAATATTTCAAAAAAAAAAAAATCAAATATTTCAAAATTCAAAAAAAAATCAAATATTTCAAAATCCAAAAAACAACAAATATCTTTAAAAAAAAAAAAAACTTAAAACCCAAAAACATTGGATATTTCAAAATCCAAACATTAAAAAAAAAAAATCCAAAAATATTCATGACTTGCATTCATGGCATGCATGCATTGCATTGTTATCATTTCTCTTTTCCTTCGCTTATTTAATAAGGCTTGCCCCTTGACCAAAAATCAAGCACTGGTTACCTCCGCACTTGTCACAAGGCAAGGGGCTAAGCCTAAAACAGATTTAACCTGTTTCATTGCTAATAGTGTGCAGGACGATGGAGCAAGAAGACGAAGTAACAACAGAACAACTGCAAGGGGCAAAATCAGTCACTCCAACTTTTATTCCTGATACAAACAATTCTCGCTCTCAAACAAGGCACTCTCACTTATCAAGCATCATAAAAAGGAAGGGAAAGTACAATCACTCAATCCTCCGCTGGGCATTCCCGCAGGGGCACATCTCTCTCAGTTCTCTGATATACGCCTGGCGAGTCTCGGTCGCCTCTTCCACCTCTGCTGGCAAGGCACGCACCTTGCTGATTCCCCACATCGCTAGTGCACTCCTCACACTCTGCTCATCGTGCTCAGTGCCAATCTGTCTAGCCTGAAGAGAAGGGAAGTGCGACAACGGAGGAAGCAAGGTCCGCGGTACACCGACCTGCAAATGGCACCTGTGTGGATAATACACGGCCAGTACGGTATCACTCACTAGCCTCAAATCCAGACCCTGTCCTCTGGGCAGTCTGACCTCCGTAGTCACCAAGAAGTTAGGCCGCATCACGAACCTCTCCACGGGTAGCCGACTCAGGTACCTGCGCCATTCTTCTCTGGTCCGCATATCCCCCGTACGGCACTCCACCTGCGAAGAGAAACCAAACCCGCCACCGATAAAGGAAAGTGGATGGCTCCCGAAGATCCTACTCTCAGTCTCTATGCTTGCCCTAGGGATAAACTTCAGTCTCACGCCCACCCAACACTCTAAGAGAATCATAGAACCAAACAGTGGACCACTCAGGGCAGCAGAGCTAAGCCCTTCATAAAAATAGGCTAAGATAGCCTGGGAAATAGAAAGCCCTCTCCATAAACCACTGATGGTGCTAAGGATGGGAAGATCTAGCACGTGGTCGGCTGACGGAAAGAGGATAGCACCACACAAGCAAATGGATGCAGCCTTGGCAATAGCCTCATGCCACCCGCATTTGTTCTTACAATGTGCCACCACCCACTGGCTGAGAGGAAGAAGGTGAATATGACGGGCTCCCACAAAGGTCTTGATCTCACTCGGGTCTTCTATGAATTCGCTAAAGATGGCAACTGGATCTATAGGGGCAACTGTGTGACACACTAGATCCTCCTCCCCAACCCTAGACTTAGGGAGAGACAGATAAGCCTCTACTTCCTCTAAAAGGACGGTGGCCTCAAAGGATGGAAAGATAAAAGTGTGGGTCTGTGGGTGCCACATTTCTATAAGGGCTGAAATGCTGTGCCAGTCAAAGGAAATCTTTTGGAAGTTACGACCTAAGAACAGCAAGGATTGTAAGTGCCAAGAATTAAGGATGTGGGTTACCCCTAGGGGCAAGGCACGAACCATGGGAGCCACCCACTTAAGAGAAGAGTATCGGCGAGAGCCAGGAAGGAGCTAAAAAGGAGAAAACGAGGAAAGTAATGCAGAAAGAAAGAGATATTAGACGAACAGAATCAAATGAACCAAGTTTGAAGTGATTTAAACATACCTCTCTAGAAGGATTTGAACTGAGATGTCGAGGAATAGAACCCAAATGCGCAATCTCCTCTCGCTCCTTCCTCGCAGCCTTAGGGCCTGAATGGTCTCCCTCACCCAAAGAATGCTCACCAAAACTCCTCTTCATGATGATTTGGTGGTGATTTAGAGGGAAGAAACTTAAGAAGCAGAAGAAGAGGTTGGGTTCAGCCTGAAGGCAGAGCACCCCTTACTTATAGGAGGTCTCATCCCGTGTTTCGCTCCACTGGAACGCATGATGCACGAGAGCACACCAGGATTGAATGGGCTTAAGGGAATTCAATTTGGCTTCTAAGATCGTGCTGATTGGCGGTCGTACGATAGACCGTCATTCATCTAAGCACGGCCCAATGGAGACCGCTATTCTCATGTCCGCGGTCTACCATGGACCGTCGTTCTTCAGTCGGCCAGCGCCAAATAGCGGCTTTCCCTTGACCGTTATGTTACATAACGGCTATGGCATCGCCGTTTTTCTTAAGCAACCCACGGCCCTGTCTTGGCCGTCATTCTTTCCAAAACGGTTTTTTACTGGCCGTTGTTCTCTAAACTCATGGGCGTGCCTCACCTCCGCTCGCGTCACTCACCTCGAGTCGGCGTGCCTCACCTCCGCTCGCGTCACTCACCTCGAGTCGGCGTGCCTCACCTCCGCTCGCGTCACTCACCTCGAGTCGGCGTGCCTCACCTCCGCTCGCGTCACTCACCTCGAGTCGGCGTGCCTCACCTCCGCTCGCGTCACTCACCTCGAGTCGGCGTGCCTCACCTCCGCTCGCGTCACTCACCGCGAGTCGGCGTGCCTCACCTCCGCTCGCGTCACTCACCCGAGTCGGCGTACCTCACCTCCGCTCGCGTCACTCACCTCGAGTCGGCGTGCCTCACCTCCGCTCGCGTCACTCACCTCGAGTCGGCGTGCCTCACCTCCGCTCGCGTCACTCACCCCGAGTCGGCGTACCTCACCTCCGCTCGCGTCACTCACCTCGAGTCGGCGTGCCTCACCTCCGCTCGCGTCACTCACCCCGAGTCGGCGTACCTCACCTCCGCTCGCGTCACTCACCTCGAGTCGGCGTGCCTCACCTCCGCTCGCGTCGCTCAACTCGAGTCGGCGTGCCTCACCTCCGCTCGCGTCACTCGCCCTGAGTCGGCGTGCCTCACCTCCGCTCGCGTCACTCTCCCTGAGTCGGCGTGCCTCACCCCCGCTCGCGTCGCTCACCCTGAGTCGGCATACCTCGCTACCTCTCACGCAGCTCACCCGAGTCTGTCATCGCCTCCCTCACCCATTGTCATTCATACATACACTCATCCATTTGCATACATTCATACATCCATACAAAAACTAAAAAAGGGGGTGCATCATATATACATATCATCATCCCAAAAACATAAAAATCTCATAAAAAAAAGGGGAAAAAAAGAGGAAAAAGTACAAAATCAGGCCTCACCCTCTGGCCTGTCACTGTCTCCACCTCCCTCCTGTCTCTTCGCTGGCGGGGCCATCGAAGAAGTCTCAGCATCATCGCGACGTCGTCGTCGCTCATCACTCTCGTTCCTCTCCCGCTGAGAGGAACTCGCCAGGTAACGTCTCACCGAGGTGTGAGTAGCCTGGCTGCCACTCGGTACGACCGATCGGCTCCTCGAACGGCTCATCGTCATACCCTGAACCTGGCCCCGCAGCACAAGAGCCTCGGTCCTGAAAGGCTCCAGCTCCGCTATCGTCGCTCGGTGGCGCTCCACCTCCTCTCGATAGCGCTCCACCTCCGCTCGGTAGCGCTCCACCTCCGCCCGGAGAAGTCCTGTCTCAAGAGCGTCGGCCGGCTGAGCTCGCGCAAGCTGCTCACGCAAATGGCCCGCCTCCCTCTCAGCCACGAGCCGCAGCACCTCTCGCTCCTGAGACGCTGCTCGCTCTCGCTCCAGCTCTGCCTGTAACTGCTCCAGCTCGGCAGTCAGCACAGGATGAAGTCCTCTCACCCGCTCCCGGAACTCGGCAGCCTCTACCGACTGGAGCCGCCTCACCTCCTCCTGAGCCTCGGCTAACTCCGCCCTGGCTCGAGACACCGACCTCTGGGCGCTCACAGTCGCCTCCTGGGCCCGAGCCTCAACCTGCGCCAACTCAGCCCGTAGGTGGGCCACCTCCTCTCTGGCACGGGTAGCCTCCTCCATAGCAACCCTCACGTCGTCCACCTGCATGCATCAAGCATTAGCACATTCCATTCATATCATGCACAAATAAACAAAGGAAAGCGTCAGAAGTGTACCCGCACGGCAAGCTCGCTCTCCGCTGCCTCGGCCCGCTCCACCATCCGCTGGAACTCGGCATCCCGGGCTGCTCGGTCGGCCGGTGTCTCAACAGAAGAAGAAGAAGGAGCCTCCGCTCCACGCCTCTGAGCAGCCTCAGCTCGCTGCACCCAAATATCCCAGGACAGTCACATGCATAAACATCATATAGAAATGTAAGGGTCCAGAGTTTAGGAACATACCAGTAACTCGAGGGCTCGGCGAGCCTCATCCCTCTCCTGGATGGTGGCATGAAGGAGCCCCTGCAGCTCCGCTAAGCGTCCCTCAGGGTCGATCTGCATGTCGAAAGGAAGTCAGTACAGCATATAGAATCATAAAGCATGTAGATTAAGTCTGAGTTTAGAATTGTACCGGTCGGCGTGATCCTCGGAACACGCGGTCTCCATAATGCCTGACGTACGCAGTCACGTACGCCGCATCACTGTCAGCACGAGCAGTCACCACACGCCCACCTGCCTGCCAGTCGGCAACCTGCTCGGCGTTCCGCGCCGCCCAATCGCACTGCTGAGTCAGCCCTCGGGTGCTCCGCGTCACCCTCTCCCTCGCGCTCTCCTGCGCCGGGAAGTCTACCACGGGCTGAGAGACGCCGGTCGTCCTCATCACCAGCCGGGAGTAAAGGGGCTCCACTACATTCATGCAGTGTAACCACACATCACGCCCGGAGAAGGTGAGAGCTCTCACCACCCACGGCTGCTCTGTCACGTCCTCGTGTGCATAAGGAGTCCACTGCACCTGCATACATCAGCAATCACATCAACATCATATAAAACAAGCATTTTCCAAATAAAGGCTAAAGGTTTAGAAGTCGTACTGAGGAGTACGGAAGCGTGTCAATGTCATCCTGCAGGTCGCGCACCTGCCGTGTCAGGGTCCCCGACCCACGAGCTGGCGCCCACCGTCGTAGAAGAGGGAAGAGTCCAGGGCGGATCTCTAGTCCCCTGCGCAGCATAGGCAGCCGCACGTAAGCCCATGCCTGCATCACGCACAAGTCGTCAGCATCTAGAGTACAGGTCCTAGGAAATTGCATGAGTTCTGAGTCAGAGTCGTACCTGGAGAAGGGGAGAGAAGCCCCCCAACATCGTCCGTCGGGACGTCGAGCTGAGGCTCTCAAAAAGGAAGGCGAGCACACCGGCACCCCACGCGTAGTCTCCCACGTGCTCTAGGTCCTCGAGGAACGGAAGAAGTCGGCAGTGGATGACGTCCGCACGCGTAGAGAAGAGGAGTCGCCCGAACAAGAACATCAGGAACCGCCGAAGAACCGTGTCCGCCTCTGCACCCGGTCCTGCTGCTACTCGAGGCCGCACGCGCGTCACCAGCCGGTCCAAGTGCTCCTCTGGACGCTCGCCCACCGCAAGTCCCGTCCGTCGCAACCCCAGGCTGTCCTGGAGAGCTGCCCGCGGAAGAAGCGTGGTCTGCCGACGTGTCGTCTGGAGCGCGAGCCCCAACGTCCTCTCGGCCATGCCGCGGTAATCAGGAAAGGAGATCCCAGTCACCGGCAGACCGTGCACCTGCAAACCAGTGAGCCTGGCCACGTCCTCTAGCGTGGGGACCATGTGACCCCACGGGAAGAGGAACGTGCGACTCGCCGGATCCCAGCGGTCGTGCAGGGCATAGAGAAGAGGTGTGTCAAAGCGACACACCTCAATACTGAGGAATGGGGCGAACCCCATGGCAGCAAGCCTCTCTCGCTGAAAGTCCGGCAGTGCAAGATACACTGACCGAACCTGCAGCCAGGAGATACGGGTCCGACGCTTTCCCTGCATTCATTCATTCATCTCATTAGTTTCATATTTTTTAATAACAAAAGAAAGGGGTGTTCCTCATTTTAGTTGTTCAACGGCCTTCCCCTGGCCGTTTTGTTGCGTATGACGGCCCTCCATGGACCGTCCTATTTTATGATGTTTTGAATAACACGGCCATTCCTGGGCCGCTATTCCATTCACAACGGTTGTCCATGAACCGTTGTTCTGATGAATCATTCAACGGCCCTCCAAGGGACGCGGTGCTATTTTGAACGGTCCAATGGGGACCGCATTGTTCTGAATGCCGAGGGTTGCTACGTTATGGTCAACGGCCACTCCTGGGCCGCTGTTCTGTTTGACGGTCCGTTGAGGGCCGTTTTGTTCTGAGGAGAACCCAAAGGTCAGATATGTTTAACGGCCCCTACTGGGCCGTGTTGGGTATATTTTGCGGTCCTTTGAGGACCGTCATTGCGTAATCTCCTCCAACGATGGCGAAGCGCCATCCCCCGCCGCTGTGGAAGCCCTTAACCCCCATTCCCCCGTGCTATACAATGAAAAAGGACCTACCTCCGAGTCACGACGCCTTCTCGCCGGGCGCGGCGCCTCCGCCGCCGGCTCGTCGCCTTCCGGCTCGTCGGCTCCACGCTCGCCGTCGGAACCACTCTCGCTCTCCTCCACGAGCACGAGGGCGAGATCATCCGCCGAGAAGTCCACCGTCCCGGCTTCTTCCCCCGGAGCAACCGCCTCCGACCGCCGCCGCTCGTCGCCGTCGCCATCCACCGCCATCGCGAGGGAGAGAAATCCCGAGAGAGAGAGGAAGAGGGTGATGGAAAGGAAGAGGAGAGAGGCCATTGTGAGAGAGGGAGAGCACGAGAGAAAAGAGAGAGAGAATGAGAGTGTGGGAGAAGGGGGGGTCGCTCCTCCTTCCTCTTCTTCTTCTCTCTTCCTGCCGTTACGGTGGGAGGAGGGAAGGAGAAGAGGTTTATATTTTTGAACCGACGTTGAGAATGGCGGTCTAGCGATAGACCGCCATACAATTAGAACGGCTACCTTAAGACCGTTATTCTGCAAGCGGTTACTTATCATTGAACGGCCTTCCTATGACCGTTAATAATCCATATGGCGGTTTACCATGAGCCGTCCAACTTAAGAACGGTCCCCTATGAGCCGTTTAACTGTTGAATGTATCATTATTGTGAAATTCATGTGCCAATGAGTTTTGATTGCAGTTAAAGCTAAACAACATCAATGTCCCGCCGTTACGCCTGCACAGGTAAGTCAGGTATGGCCCTCAATCCCTCAAAACTCTTATTGCATTACTATATGGTAATAAACATCTATCTCGAGAACCAGTCGATTCTTCACGCATTCTAGGATCTGACGTTCCCCGTCAACAAAAACACATGATGATCTAGGTATGCGTGTCTAATCTTCGGAAAGGCCGCTAAGTTGGAAGAAGTCAGGGGACGACGGTTCTCTCTTGCACGCTGTGGTTGCAAGAAGTGTCCTGACCCTGACTCATTCAGTTCTGCAATAATATTCTCGAGTATTTTATATTTTTATCCTTTGTTTGCATTCGATTTTACATGTTTCTTTCTTTTAGCCCAGCATGCATCACAAGCACCTTTTGAGCATTCACGACCTACGGTCTGCCTGAGAAATGATCTTGCGTATGATTGACTGTTTTCTGTGTTCCATGTCCCACCGAAGGAATAATTCCACTCCAAAATTAGAAGGTATTTCTTTAGACCTAATTGTTCGGTTCTGATGAATTAAGTGTTTCCCTCGTCTGGAGTTTTAAAATCCTTTTAATTTCGCTATTGCCAGCTTCTATATCGCCTCATTTAGGACCACAGCTTGTCCGCCGACGAGGCCGCTCCTTGCTCTTTTACCTTAGTTCCTCCAGATTCAGGTTTAACACTCAGTCCCACAGTACCTTGCAAATTGGTTCGAAGGTTGCCGGAAGATTTCTATGGCTTATTGGTATGAAACGGGTGTCGTATTGCCTTAACGCTCGCTTTTGCAGTCCACTCCGCTTCATCTCCGCTACAACTCCATGTTCCATGACGCCTCCACTACACCTCCGCTCGTTCCCTTGCAAGGCGGACGTTAAGGAGGGGCATCTGTTGACACCCGTTTTTTTACCGATGAATCGAATCAGTTCCTGCGTCTCAGTTATTGATGTCCCGAACAGTCAATCACATGAAAGATTATTCCTCTGGCAGTATTTTGGGCTCTTCCCAGCGAAGAAGGCCTCCCTCCCTCTCATTGGATTTAACGGTCTGTTATGAACCGTGTTTCTCAATATAACGGTCCCCACTTGGCCGTTGTGTTCCGCTGCCCCGGGTTATTTGTATCTCGTGATACGCTTTTTATAGCGGCTCAATGCCAACCGTTATAGTCAATATAGCGGTCGTCCCTGGGCCGTCATTATTTGCCGACAAGAAAAGGGTTCAGAGGCCCGACAGTCGGTCATAGCCACGTGCTTCACGAAAAGTTGTTTGTCTGGGCGTTGACTCCTCTTTAAGTATAACGGTTTTTCTAGGACCGTCATGTATATTGAACGGTCCCTCCAAGACCGTCATATATGTTTGGCGGCCTTCGTAAGACCGTCATTTTTAAGGCCACCCAGATTAGACCCCCGTGATTCCAGGCGGATTAAGAGGAGAATGTCGTTGGCAATATTGACACGATGCTCTCATTTACCGGCCTTTGACCGACCATCATTCCCCTTAACCCCTGATTAAGCTCGAAGCCGTGGGCTCTATATATAGCTCACGGGTTCTGACAGAAAGAAAAGGGGGGGGGACCATCACGAAGTGCTGTCGAATTCCATCGCCAAATCTCATACAGCATACGCCCGTTCGTCAGGGAGTGGGGGCCTTCTACATCCCTCGCAGGCCCCCGGTGCAGGGAACTTCACGCTTCGTGTCTTTGTGTTTCCTTCTCTGTTTGCTCACCACACACGCCTTTTCTTCACTGCATCACACATCACATACATCATTTCGTTGGCATTTCTTATCTTTCCTACTGTTTCCGGCGCCCTAAACGGGGTTTCAAAACCTCCAGGTATCGCCGGGCCATGTTCTTCCTTTGCTTTATTTCAATTAGTACACCTACTACACTATCATTTAGCTAATCTCCGTTTATCTGTGTGTTTCACCGCTTGCTTTCAGGTCAGCAACCAAAAGCACGAGGCCCGCACCTTCTGGCCGGCCAGGAGGAGTGGAGGAACGGACCCGCATTCTCCCGTAGCTTCCGAGTCCCGGCGCTTTCACCGGGTGGCGATCACGGTCAACAGCTTCATCTTTCCTCCTGTTGTTTTTTATCTCTTCAATATTATTTAACTCGAGGAGGAATAACATATCAACAGACGTGTCCACTAACGTTCAGACCCTATGCACAAGGGATCTGATATGGCCAGGAAGGTTGCACAGACCTTATGTGCTATAGCCAGAACATGTGTACCGACTTAAACAAAGATGAGCACTGACTGATATATGCATAAAGCACAACCTGAGTGACTTTTACGTGCACAGGTCAGAACCTGCACCGACTATACATGCACAATACAAGCATTGCACAGACCTTCATGAACATGCTACAGGAACATGCATCGACTTTGTTCTGCCTAACGAAGGACATGCACATACCTTATTAAGCATGTACGAAAACATGCACAGGCTTTGGTTGTGTGCGATGCAAAACATGCACCGACTATATGCAAGCACACTGCAGAACCTACATAGACTCTATATGCTTAATGTAGAACCTGCACAGACTATACGCAGACACAATGCAAACCTACACAGACTATACGCAGATACAATGCAAACCTACATAGACTCTATATGCTCAATGCAAAACCTCCACAGACTATACGCAGACACAATGCAAACCTACACAAACTCTATATGCTCAATGTAAAACCTGCACAGACTATACGCAGACACGATGCAAACCTGCACAGACTCTATATGCTCAATGCAAAACCTGTACCGATGTTTTATGCTTATGACAAAATGTGCACAGACCTTCTTCGTACGTCAAGCAAAAACATGCACAAACTGATACATGCATAGGATAAAGGTGCACAGACCTTTGCATGCTTGAGACTGAAACATGTACCGATGTTATCTGCTTAATCAACAAAGTATGCACAGACCTTAAATGCAGACATCTGAAAATGTGTACCGACGTTGTGTGCTAAACAACGAAGTATGCACATATTTTAAATGCATTAGGCAAACATGCACTGACCTTTATATGCGAAATGCATGTACATTAATCTATGAAATGCTGACAATGTTAGAAAACAATATTTATCAAAATCCAAATGTTGAAAAATAAAATGTATTGTAGCCTATCATGTTGTCAATCATTAAAACAAAGTAGGGAACTAAATGCAGAGAATGAAGTCAAAGGAGACATGACATGAAATATATTCTCCCACATAAGCTCCCACAACATTCTCCCCCTTTTGATGATGGCAACACGTTTATATTTTGATGAGTATGCAGATGTCAACAATGTTTTTATTAAGAGTCAACACATAGTATCCACACTGCACAATTCAAGAGATGCTCATGCAGATGCATGCAAATGCTCCCCCTTAATGCAGAACACTTTCCCTCATCAGACTCTCTCCCCAACAAGACCGAACAACATCAAAATCACTCATCAAAATCACTCCCCCTTTGCCATTAGCAGAAAGGATAGAATGAGAATATTGAGATGAGTACCACATTGAAGAAGAGATCTGATATGACAAACTATTTAGGTTTTTCAGTAACCAAGCAAGTAAAGCACAAATTCTTCTAGTATAGGAATGCAGATAGTGCATTCCTGAACTTATGAGGTTTAAAGATTATGAAAGTGAGAGACTAGCCACTCCACTCGGTGAGAACCAATCTGAGGAGACTCTTAATAGTAATGAACCAGGAGTACATGGGACATGTCAACTTTTTTCTTACTTAATCTCGTTTATCTAAGCCTCAAGGTATCATAAGGATTGCCCAGAACTTGTATTGAGATTAAACTTATCTATAGAGACAGTTTCATATATTTCTTTTCTTTACTACTTTAGAACAGTCAAGTAGAATCTTGCCTTTTTGCATAAAAGTATATGTTTATTGGATGCCAGTACCTCTAGTTACTTAGCAGGATCCACTATTCTGTCTCAGGTATAGTTTCACCTTTTTGCATAAGGGTACACGTTTATCAAATGCCAGTACCTCTAGTTACTCAGTGGAACTAACCTTTTATTTTTTGAACACAAGTAACTTGAAGCACTTCATGACACGAGTTTTTCTCCATTTCATTGATGAAGAACCCAGTTTCTCAGTGCATTCAATCATTGCTTTGCCTTTAGAGTATATGATTTATCATTTTGACACAGCTGTCCATTTGATTTTCAGAAAGTGTTGTTTAAGAACAATACATGTTTTCAGGTTGTCTCAACCAATTTAGCCTAAGTCTAGATAAATTCAGATTTTGAAAGACTTAATTAAACATGGCATGCACGAAATGTTTAAGAACTATTAAAATGTATTCCACAGTCCTTCTTCATTGAGTTTGGTTTTTAGTCTCTAAAGATCATTGAAGTTAAACCAACACCTCACTCAGGGTTCATTACTACTTCTTATAAGAAAAGCTATCTGATTTTTAGCAGCTTAGATTAATGAACATGTCTATTAGTTTGTCATTTAATTAGATTCAGCAAATGATTTCAAGAAATGTTCAGATACTGATGCCAAGAATAAGGATAGATCAGATAAACGGAGAGTATATCTGACAGATTCAAGAAAGATAGAATGAGTTTTCGATGGAATTGACACTGAAGATCGACATTGAAAGTCGGCATTATTTAGCCATGATCTGTTCAAACACTACAGAGTTATTCTGAACTCCCCCTATCAAAGTGTATGAAATGAAACTAAGATGTATGAGATGGAATTATAGGGATGACAAGAGACATCACAAACTCCCCCTCAAAGTATGCAATGTCAAATCATGGGTAAGACATGCAACAGACAAACATTCAGAGAATTCAGTGACAGTTATCTCAGATGCAACACTCAAGAATTCCAAGTTTAGAAATAGATATGATAAATAGCTTATGCTAAAAATTTGCAGAGACCAAGTTCTCTTCTTAGAAATTTAAATCTTTCATTACCAAGAGGCTTGGTGAAAATATCAGTAATTTGTCTTTCAGAATCTATGAATTCAAGCTCAATTTCCTTTTTACTGACTTCATCTCTAAGAAAGTGATGTTTGATTTCAATGTGTTTAGTCCTAGAGTGATTAACAATATTTTTAGTTAAGGAAATAGCACTAGTGTTATCACAAAAGATTGTAGTGCAACCAAGGTTGATAAGATAGTCAATTAACTGGTGTTTTATCCAGAGGACTTGGGCATCACAATTTCCTGCAGCCACATACTCTGCCTCGGTAGTGGATAAGGCTACATTATGTTGTTTCTTAGATGCCCAAGACACTAGACACCCACCAAGGAATTGACAGTATCCACTAGTACTCTTACTATCTATCCTACACCCGGCATAATCTGCATCAGTGTAAACTATAAGGTCTAGCTCACACTTCGCAGGATACCATAAGCCTAAGTTTAGGGTGCCAAACAAATACCTAAAAATCCATTTCACAGCTATTAAATGTGATTCCTTAGGACATGCTTGAAATCTAGCGCACAAACATACTGAAAATTGAATATCAGGGCGAGATGCAGTAAGGTAGAGCAAGGATCCGATCATACCTCTGTAAAGTTTGGGATCTACCATTTTACCTCCCGGATCAGAATCAAGACTGATAGATGTCTCCATTGGTGCTGTTATTACTTTGAGGTTTTCCATCTTGAATTTCTTCAATAAATCCTTGATGTACTTCTCCTGGGTTATGAAGGTTCCTTCTTTGGTCTGACAAATCTGCAGTCCAAGAAATAATTTTAGCTCTCCCATTGAGCTCATTTCAAACACACTAGTCATTAAGGCTGAGAATTCCTCACATATGGATAAGTTGGTTGACCCAAACACTATATCATCTACGTAAATTTTAATAATCAGAATTTCTTTTTCACATACCTTTGTGAATAGAGTCTGGTCAACCTTACCTCTGGAAAATCCTTGTTCAGAGAGGAACTTACTCAGTCTATCATACCATGCTAGGGGAGCTTGCTTTAACCCATAGAGAGCCTTGTCAAGTTTATAAACATGATCAGGGAATTCAAGACATTCAAATCTAGGGGGTTGTTTGACTAAGACATCCTCATTTATTTCACCATTTAGAAAAGCAGATTTGACATCCATCTGTTGTAAAGTTATTCCTAGACTACATGCAGTAGCCAAAAGAATCCTAATGGCTTCTAGCCTTGCTACTGGGGCAAAAGACTCTTCAAAGTCAATGCCAAACTCTTGGTTGTACCCCTGAGCAACTAGTCTAGCCTTATTTCTAAAAATGTTACCCTTCTCATCTATTTTATTCCTAAAGACCCATTTAGTGCCTATTATGTTGCCATGAGAGGGTTTAGGAACTAAGTGCCAGATCTTGTTCGTATCAAATTGATTAAGTTCTTCATGCATGGCATTAATCCAGTGTTCATCCTTAAGTGCACTTTCTATGTTCTTGGGTTCTATCTGAGATACTAAAGCAAAAGAGTTCAAATTATTATCAATCCTTAATTGTGCTCTAGTTCTAGTAGGTTAATTTAAATTACCAATTATGTTTTCAAGGGGATGATCTCTAAGAAATTTAAGGTTAGTCACTTGATTACCTGGATTCCCACTTACCTCCCCCTGAGTTTTTGGTCCTCCTGCTTCAGCTTCCTCAGTAGATTCTTCATTGTAATCTTCATTGGTCTTTAGAATTTCTCCATCAGTTTTGTCCCTACATAAATCAATTTTAGTTTTAGTTCCTGACTCATCAAAGACTACATGAGGAGATTCTTCAACAAGTTTTGAGTTGAGATTAAAAATTCTATAGGCTCTAGACTGGTCAGAATAACCTAGAAATATTCCATGTTCACTTTTGTAGCATCCTAAAATTTTATAATCATATCACCATTTTAATTAATTATTTTCTTGGCTCAACTTGTAAAGAATATATTTAAAATCTGGAAAAATATGTATTTTGTGTAAAATTTAAATTGTAGCAACTTTGTCTTTAGGTTGAAACCAAAAATAAAATTGGTTAAGGCCCAATTTCATGATCTTAGCTTAAAAACGTTGGTTTTGAGGGAGCCTTCAACCCTTCTCAATTTGGACTCAATTCTAGCCCATTTGCGCTCCAATTGGAGCCAAACCCTAGCCCAATAGTAGATCTTTGTTTCCCATACGAAAACCCTAAGTCTAGACCCTTCCATGGGCAGCGACGATGGTAGATTAGAGCCCTATCAAATTATTTCACCGATTTTCCCCCTTTGGACTCTCCACGCTAATTCGATCGGTAGAAGAGACTATTAGTTCAATAAATAGAGGGCTTTCGACCCCCTTAAACCCTATTTGCACCGGCGGCTGGTGGCGCGATCGATTGTGGCCGGACGAGGGAGGATTTTGGGTGTTCTAGGTGCAGCTATTAGGGTTCCGGCGACCCCCCTTTTCTTCTTCCTTCTTCCCATCGATCAAAGGTAGGTATCTCTCAGGCTGAATCAATAATTAAGTATACCATCTCGTTCATCTTCCTGAGCCCTTTCTTTTGATACCTAGTTGCCCAAATTTTGTACACCATATTGTTCTAATTTCATGACTTACTCCGAGGTGTACCCAAAAGGGTAACTTATATGTTGACTCGTTTTATGTTTAATATAGTCTCATTAAATTTTAATCAAAGCATGTCATTTTGTATGGTTTTTAATGCTCTTTCTGATAGTGGTGTTTTCCCCAATTTTCGTCCACCATATCGTGTGGAATCGAGGTTTTTCTTGTTATGCCGGGGTTCACCGTCGGTGAGTCTCAGGTTGAGTAAACGGTCCTACCAGTGACCGCCAACCAAGTAGCGGTCGTACGATAGACCGTCTGAAGTTCTCTTGCGGTTCTACGATAGGCTGCTTCAAGCCTTGCGTTTTCAAAATTATAAAATTTATGAATATTTATTTTCTAATAAGAAATGGCCCTCCGATAGACTATTTTATCCTTCTGGCGGCCCTTATATAGACCGTTTCATTGCCTCTAGTAGGAAGTTTTAAACCCTATTTTATGCATTTTTAACTAGAAAAACTTACCCTGTTTAGCATGATATCTTGACCTGTAACTGTGCAGAACGCAATATTAATCTAGTATCATTGTTATAAACGTAGATTTCCATTTATTTACATGAAAGTTGGCTTTGACAATCTTAAGTTAAATGATCATATGAAACTTGATGAAAACTTGGTTATTAATTTTGTAATCTCAAACCATGTTGTTATAAGTTCCTCATATTATGATTCTGATATTATTGTTTGACAGTCATGCCACTCTGGTGGGATTGAGTGACCGCACCATTCCGTTTTTCATGTTTTATATAGCCTCAATCTTGTAACAGTTGGGACTCTCTGCCGGATATTCCTTCCGTCGGAGTAGGACCACTATTATGAGACCTCCGTAAGTCCCCGTAAGCCTGTGATTCCCTCTAGGACGCCGGGCGAGTTGTACCCAAAGGACCTGGACCCCTGGACGTGTTTTAATTCATGTTTTGGGCCAGTCCAAATTTGGGACTATTCTGTGACCTGAGACTGCTAAGAGATCCTTGGCGGCCCAGGTTTAGACTGCTATCTTTCTCTTGGCCTGGTTAAGTAATGGGCTAGGTTAAGTCAGATTATTTTCAACCCAGTCGATTCTAACCGAGTTCAATTCCCTCTGTTGACTTTAGCTTCGTAGGCTGAACTCTTGTTTGGACCCATTCTGACTCAGGCTGGAGAGAGGAACCTCTTGGGTTCACTTTAAGAGCCTGTTATACTTAACCGTACAAGGTCAATATCACCTTAGCGGCCCAGTTAATGATCGCAAAAATCAAGATTTTATATGATTTTCTATGTTTTGGTTGTTGTGATAGCAATCTTATCAAGGTTGGCCTTGAACTGCGAAATCTTGCTTGATCCTTGTTCATTTTAGACTTTCCAGTCATTCCACTTGATACTCATTCCAATTTTATTGGAATTTCTCTTGATCTTAGAAGTTCTTAAGCTTATACCTTAGAATTCTTGCCCATTTAATGTGGTGAATGTCTAGACTAGGATCTATGATCCAACTTTTCAATGCCAACACATCATAAGGGCTCGGTCTGGTTCTGGGAGGAGCGCCCGAAAGTACTTGTGCCCCGGGGAGTTTATAATGATAAGGTGTGGCATTGCACCGAAGTGCATGACTAGCGTGATTGGTCTACGACATTTTACTTCACTCAAACTACTTGACATTTCTTGCGTGACATGACTTGCGTGCTTGTTATGGCTAATTCAGTTCATCACTTACTTGCAATCTCATGAAAGTACTTGTTATAACTTGCACTTATTCCCACATGAAATTTGTCTGTCTATTCTTCTATCTCTTATTTATCGCTTGCCTTTTTATTATTATTTATCGTGTTGTTAAACATGCCTAAATGATTAATCACTTAAATTTTGCCTGATGATAGAGATATAAAATCGTACTGAGCTTTTTGCTTACCCCTACTCTCCAATCCTTTTCAGGTAGTTCGGATGAAGACGTGCACATTGATGGGGATGGGAACGAGTGATCCTGGAGCGAGCCGTTATGATTTATGTTTAAGTTATGCCATAGATTAGTTGTTGAGTTATTCCAAAGTTTATGTAATTTTCTTTCTTTAATGAAGAGTTAGAAGTCCACAAGATGTCAGGTGTAATAAATACTTTCTTCATTATCAATAAAGTTGGGTTAATTGCATTCTTCATTTTTAGCCTTGTAGTTTGGTCTCTTGTGGCAATATGTGTTTAAGTTATGCCATAGATTAGTTGTTGAGTTATTCCAAAGTTTATGTAATTTTCTTTCTTTAATGAAGAGTTAGAAGTCCACAAGATGTCAGGTGTAATAAATACTTTCTTCATTATCAATAAAGTTGGGTTAATTGCATTCTTCATTTTTAGCCTTGTAGTTTGGTCTCTTGTGGCAATATGTGCTCTGATTGACATGAATGATATAAACTGCTACGTTCCGATTTTTTTTCCGCATCGGGACATGACATTTTTTGTGGTATCAGAGCCTTGGTTTCTCTTTAGACCCTAGGTTTCCAGTGGTGTCATAGAACCCGTCACATTGGTAGAGTCAGAAATCTAACCCGGTGAGTTGGGTAGAGACTCGGGGTAAGATAAGTTAACTAACTATAAGAAGGTAGACTCAATAGAACGTTCTTAATTAATTCTTGTGTTGTAGGAATTTCTTTGCAATGGCGGTAGAGCGCGCTCAGGGGCGTGATATGCAGCGCACGGTGCAGGGCCTGACCCAGGCCTTACAACAAGTAGCTCAAGGCGGCGCACAAGGAGCAGGCAATCTATATCAGAACTTTCAAGGCTTGAATCCCCCACGTTTCAATGGATCTTCAGATCCAGATGAGGCCGAGAATTGGCTGAAGGAGATAGAGCATATATTCAAGGTTATGCAATGTGGAGACCAGGATCGCGTCCTCTTAGCAACTTTCCAATTGGAACACGATGTACATGCTTGGTGGGAAGCCGTGGAAGCGACGCTTGGCAATCGGCGTGCAACGTGGAATGAGTTTAAAGAATTCTTCAACGACAAGTATTTTTCAGACCGGGTGAAGGAAAAGAAAGCAGTTGAGTTCGTTGCTTTGAAGCAACGAAATCTATCAGTTGCGGAGTACGAAGCGCAGTTTGCTAGATTGTCTAAGTATGCACCACATTTTGTGCCCACGGAAAAGATGAAGGCTAAACGATTCCTAAACGGTTTGAAGCTTCAATACATTAATCAACTGGCACCCTTAGAGATTCATGTTTATACAAAGATTGTGAGAAAAGCACAAGTTTTGGAAGACACTATGGAAATGACAGACCGGATAAGGGGTCGGGATAAGAAGAAGGAGCAGACTATCAGTTCTTAAACTTTAAACCCGGTAATGACCAGAAGAGGCCTAATGGAGGGCCAAGCTTTTCAAAGAACAAGAAACCAAAGGAAGGCGAGAAGAAGGTTGGACCGACAGTGTCATCTAAGGTAGTTTGTAAGTATTGTGACCGTCCGGGTCACAAGATGGAAGAATGTTGGCGCAAGTTGGGCGCTTGTCTAAGGTGTGGTAGCAGGGACCACCGAATCCCTCAGTGTCCCCTTATTAATGAACCAGCAGCATCTGACAGGCCGCAAGGAAGTCACAAGCGACAGGGCAAGCTGCATGCCCTCCAAGATGTCGAAACTGGAACTGAGGCTACCGAGGAAGGAGGTATTGTCTAAGGTACTCTTACTATTCTTTCCAAGCCAGCATTTGTACTTTTCGACATCGGAGCCACTCATTCTTTTATATCTCTAAAATTTGCTAAGACTTTATCTGTGAAATCAGTGTATTTGGATTCTCATCTTGTGATATCCACCCCTATTGGTTCGGGGTCCGAGATCAAATATTATTACCCTTCTAGTGAGGTTTTGATTAATGATTGTAATTTGTCTGCTGATTTGGTGTGCCTAAAGATGAAAGATTATGATGTGATTTTAGGGGCTGATTGGTTATCTAAACATGGTGCTAATGTTCACTATAAATCAGGAATAGTGTCTTTCTCTGGACGCCCTGAGCTTTCTTTTTCGGGCTCTAGGCAAACCAACTCTCTGCCACTTATTTCGACACTTCGAGCAGATAAGTTATTAAGGAAAGGATGTTAAGCATTCTTGGCTTTGATCTCTTTAACTAATAAGAAGGAAGTGAAGTTGAAAGACATCTTGATTGTTCAAGATTTTTTGGAAGTATTTCCTGAAGAATTGCCAGGTCTTCCCCCTGAGAGGGAAGTGGTTTTCTCCATTGATTTGATTCCTGGCACTTCACCTGTTTCTATAGCCCCTTATCGTATGTCCCCTGCTGAGTTAAGGGAGTTGAAGGTGCAGTTGCTAGACTTGCTAGAAAAAGGGTTTATTCGTCCAAGTACTTCCCTGTGGGGTGCTCCTATACTTTTCGTAAGGAAGAAGGATGGTACGTTGAGGCTATATATTGATTATCGCCAACTGAACCAGCTCACCGTGAAGAACAAGTATCATTTACCAAGGATCGATGAGCTGTTTGATCAGATATCTGGAGCCCAATATTTTTTAAAAATTGACCTCAAATCTGGGTATCATCAGTTGAGGATAAAGGATGAGGATATTCTTAAGATGACATTCCGTAGCAGGTATGGGCATTTTGAATTTGTTGTGATGCCGTTTGGACTAACAAATGCTCCTGCAGCTTTCATGCAGTTAATGAATAGTGTGTTCCGACCCTACTTAGATCAGTGGGTTGTAGTATTTATTGATGACATTTTGATATATTCAAATAGTAAGGAGGAGCATGAAGAACACTTGAGGATGGCATTACAGATACTAAAGAATCATCAACTATACGCCAAGTTCAGTAAATGTGAGTTTTGGCTGCAATAGGTATCTTTCCTAGGGCACATTATTTCTAAAGAGGGAATCTCGGTAGACCCTTCTAATGTTGAGGCTGTACGTAACTGGGAAAGGCCTGTAAATGTAACTGAGATCAGGAGTTTCTTAGGCTTAGCAGGTTATTACCAGAGATTCATTAAGGATTTCTCCAAGATTGCAGTGCCCTTAACGAGGTTAACTCGTAAGGAGAATCGATTCGAGTTGACAGAAGATTGTGAGAAGAGCTTTCAGACTTTGAAGGAGTGCTTGACCACTGCCCCAGTTTTGGCTTTGCCCTTAGGTGAGGGAGGTTTTGAAGTTTATACCGATGCTTCAAGAATCGGTTTAGGCTGTGTGTTAATGCAACGAGGGAGAGTAATAGCTTATTCCTTCAGGCAACTGAGAAAACATGAAGAGAATTACCCTGTTCATGATCTGGAGTTGGCTGCTGTTGTGTTTGCTCAGAAGAATTGGAGGCACTATCTTTATGGGGAAACTTTTACGGTGTACTCAGATCATAAGAGCCTTAAGTATTTATTTTCTCAGAAAGAGTTAAACATGAGGCAGAGAAGGTGGCTAGAGTACCTGAAGGATTTTGACTTCTCTATTGAATATCATCCCGAAAAAGGGAATGTTGTAGCAGATGCTTTGAGCAGAAAGCCGATAACTAGACTAGCAAGTTTAATGCTTCAGGAGTGGAAGTTGTTAGAACAATTTGCAAGTTTAGATCTTAATATCACAGCAAAGGAAGATCAATTTTTGATTGCTCATGTGCAGCTTCATTCAGAATTGCTAACAGAGATTAAGCAGTTGCAGGACAATGACCCAGCATTAGTTGAGATCAAGGAACAGATGGCTTGTCGACCAGATTTTATGTTAGCCGATGATGGTAGAATGTTATTTTGAGGAAAAACATGCATCCCTGATTTTATGGGATTGAAGAGGAAGATTCTTGAGGAAGCTCACAAATCTAAGTATACTATTCATCCAGGAGCTACGAAGATGTATCGAGACTTGAAGAGAACTTTTTGGTGGCCGAACATGAAGAGAGAAGTGGCCGAATTTGTAAGCAGGTGTTTGGTGCGTCAACAAGTTAATGCTGAGCTTTTCAGGCCGGCTGGAAAATTATAGCCCCTTGAAATACCACAATGGAAATTGGAGAGTGTTGGTATGGATTTTATTATGGGTTTGCCCAGAACTCGTGGCGGCTTTGATGCAATATGGGTGATCATTGACCGATTAACAAAGTCTGCGCACTTTTTGCCTATTAAATCAAAGTGGACTGTGGATGTGTTGGCTGCCCTATACATGAAGGAAATAGTGAGGTTGCATGGAGTCCATGTATCCATCATATCCGACAGAGACTCCAGGTTTACCTCTCACTTTTGGAAAGGTCTGCAAGCATCATTAGGAACTTGTTTGAATTTATGTACTATCTTTCACCCTCAGACTGATGGACAGACTGAGAGAACAAATCAGATTGTCGAAGACATGTTGAGAGCTTGTATGATTGATTTTGGAGGTAGTTGGCATGAACATTTGCCTTTGATTGAGTTTGCCTACAACAATAGTTATCAATCCAGCATACAGATGGCACCATTTGAAGCTTTGTACGGAAGAAGTTGCAGATCCCCTCTTTGTTGGGATGAGATCGATGAAAAGCAATGGCTCGGACCAGATCTTATTTCAGAGTCATCCAAGAACATTCAAGTTATTAGAGACCGTTTGAAAATTGCTCAATCCAGGCAGAAGAGCTATGCTGATAATAGAAGAAGGAAATTAGAGTTCCAGGTCGGAGAGCATGTGTTCCTGAAGGTTTCACCTTCAAGAGGAATCAGAAGATTTGGAATTTGTGGCAAGTTAAGCCCAAGGTTTGTTGGCCCATTTGAAATCTTGGAAAGGGTAGACGAAGTTGCCTATAGATTGGCCTTACCACCATAATTATCAGGCATTCACAATGTGTTCCATGTATCTATGCTGCAGAAGTATGTTTACGACCCTTCACATATCATCTAACATGATAATTTGGAGTTGAAAGAAGATTTATCTTATGAAGAAAAGCCTATCAAGATTTTGGACTTCAAGCAACAACAACTCAGGAACCGATCCATTTCGATGGCCAAGGTCCAGTGGAGTCGGTGCGGAACTGAGGAAGCAATGTGGGAGTCCGAGGAAGCAATCAGAAAATTATATCCCAAATTGTTCCAAGGTCAGTTTGCTATAAGATTTAGTGAATTTGGGGACCAAATTCCTTAAAGAGGGGGAGGGTGTAGCATCCTAAAATTTTATAATCATATCACCATATTAATTAATTATTTTCTTGGCTCAACTTGTAAAGAATTTATTTAAAATCTAGAAAAATATGTATTTTGTGTAAAATTTAAATTGTAGCAACTTTGTCTTTAGGTTAAACCCAAAATAAAATTGGCTAAGGCCCAATGTTGTGTTCTTAGCTTAAAAATGTTGGTTTTGAGGGAACCTTCAACCCTTCTCAATTTGGACTCAATTCTAGCCCATTTGCGCTCCAATTGGAGCTAAACACTATCCCAATAGTAGATCTTTGTTTCCCATATGAAAACCTTAAGTCTAGACCCTTCCATGGGTGGCGGCGGCAGCAGATTAGAGCCCTATCTGATTATTTCACCGATTTTCCCCATTTGGACTCTCCATGCTAATTCGATCGCTAGAAGAGACTATTAGTTCAATAAATAGAGGGCTTTCGACCCACTTAAACCCTATTTACACCGGAGACTGGTGGCGCAATCGATTGTGGCCGGACGAGGGAGGATTTTGGGTGTTCTAGGTGCAGCTATTAGGGTTCCAGCGACCCCCCTTTTCTTCTTCCTTCTTCCCATCGATCAAAGATAGGTATCTCTCAGGCTGAATCAATAATTAAGTATACCATCTTGTTCGTCTTCTTGAGCCCTTTCTTTGATACCTAGTTGCCCAAATTTCGTACACCATACTGTTCTAATTTCATGACTTACTCCGAGGTGTACCCAAAAGGGTAACCTATATGTTGACTCATTTTATGTTTAATATAGTCTCATTAAATTTTAATCAAAGCATGTCATTTTGTACGGTTTTTAATGATCTTTCTGATAGTGGTGTTTTCCCCAATTTCCGTCTACCATATCGTGTGGAATCGTGGTTTTTCTTGTTATGCCGGGGTTCACCGTCGGCGAGTCTCGGGTTGAGTAAACGGTCCTACCAGTGACCACAGCCAAGTAGCGGTCGTACGACAGACCGTCTGAAGTCCTCTGGCGGTTCTACGATAGATCGTTTCAAGCCTTGCGTTTTCAAAATTATAAAATTTATGAATATTTTTTTTCTAAAAAGAAATGGCCCTACGATAGACCGTTTTATCCTTCTGGCGGCCCTTATATAGACCGTTTCATGGCCTCTGGCAGGAAGTTGTAAACCCTATTTTATGCATTTTTAACTAGAAAAACTTACCCCATTTAGCATGATATTTTGACCTGTAACTGTGCAGAATGCATTATTAATCTAGTATCATGGTTATAATCATAGATTTCCATTTATTTACATGATAGTTGGCTTTGACAATCTTAAGTTAAATGATCATATGAAACTTGATGAAAACTTGGTTATTAATCTTGAAATCTCAAACCATGCTATTATAAGTTCCTCATATTATGATTTTGATATTATTGTTTGACAATCATGCCACTCCGGTGGGATTGACTGACCGCACCATTCCATTTTCCGTGTTTTATATAGCCTCAATCTTGTAATAGTTGGGACTCTCCGCCGGATACTCCTTCCGTCGGACTAGGACCACTATTATGAGACCTCCGTAAGTACCCGTGAACCTGGGATTCCCTCCAGGACGCCGGGCGGGTTGTACCCCAAGGACCTGAACCCCTGGACGTGTTTTAATTCGTGTTTTGGGCCAGTCCAAATTTGGGACTGTTCTGCGACCTTAGCGGCCCAACTTGAGACCGCTAAGAGATCCTTGGCGGCCCAGGTTTATACCGCTATCTTTCTCTTAGCCTGGTTAAGTAATGGGCTGGGTTAAGTCAAATTATTTTCAACCCAATCGATTCTAACCGAGCCCAATTCCCTCTGTTGACTTTAGCTTCGTAGGCTGAACTCTTGTTTTGACCCATTCTGACTCAGGCTAGAGAGAGGACCCTCTTGGGTTCACTTTAAGAGCCTGTTATACTTAACCGTACAAGGTCAATATCACCTTAGCGGCCCAGTTAATGACCGCAAAAATCAAGATTTAATATGATTTTCTGTGTTTTCATTGTTGTGATAGCAATCATATCAAGGTTGGCCTTGAACTGCGAAATCTTGCTTGATCCTTGTTCACTCTAGACTTTCCAGTCATTCCACTTGATACTCATTCCAATTTTATTGGAATTTCTCTTGATCTTAGAAGTAAGTTCTTAAGCTCATACCTTGGAATTCTTGGCCATTTAATGTGGTGAATGTCTAGACTAGGATCTATGATCCAACTTTTCAATGCCAACGCATCATAAGGGCCCAGTCTGGTCCTGGGAGGAGCGCCCGAAAGTACTTGTGCCCCAGGGAGTTTGTAATGACAAGGTGTAGCATTGCACCGAAGTGCATGACTAGCGTGATTGGTCTACGACATTTTACTTCACTCAAACTACTTGACATTTCTTGCGTGACATGACTTGCGTGCTTGTTATGGCCAATTCAGTTCATCACTTACTTGCAATCTCATGAAAGTTCTTGTTATAACTTGCACTTATTCCCACATGAAATTTGTCTTTCTATTCTCCTATCTCTTATTTATCGCTTGCCTTTTTATTATTATTTATCGTGTTGTTAAACATGCCTAAATGATTAATAACTTAAAATTTGCCTGATGATAGAGATATAAAATCTTACTGAGCTTTTTGCTCACCCCTACTCTCCAATCCTTTTCAGGTAGTTCGGATGAAGACATGCGCACTAATGGGGATGGGAACGAGTGATCCTGGAGCGAGCCATTTTGATTTATGTTTAAGTTATGCCCTAGATTAGTTGTTGAGTTATTCCAAAGTCTATGTAATATTCTTTCTTTAATGAAGGGTTAGAAGTACACAAGGTGTCGGGTGTAATAAATACTTTCTTCATTATCAATAAAGTTGGGTTAGTTGCATTCTTCATTATTAACCTTGTGGTTTGGTCCCTTGTGGCAATATGTGCTCTAATTGAGATGAATGATATAAACTGCTACGTTCTGATTTTTTTTCCGCATCGGGGCGTGACAACTTTTGGGTTCAAATTTATCAAGGTCTCACTTTGAATTAATGTAAATAAAGCATTTGCAACCAAAGACCTTGAAATGAGCTAGAGAAGGTTTCTCACCTTTAATAATCTCATAGGGAGTCATTTGAGTTTTGGGTCTTACTAGGGCTCTTGTAATGCCCAGAATTTTTTAGGAATTTTCTAGATTTCAATAGAATTATTAAACATTGTTCTAGAATTAATTCAAGGGTAATGGGCTATTAAATGAATTATAGTTAAATTAAATCTAATTATTGAAGCCCAATACTTATTTAAATAGACCTTATCTTTAAATAGGCCCAAAAGACCCAAGACCAAGCCCAAAGCAGTTGGCCCATGTTCTAGAACCTTGAAATTGTGATAATTACGGAATTTAAGTAGATAATAGAAGATAATTACTCCTTATATTAGATAAAGCTATTCAAGAGTTTGAAGTTGATTGAAATTTCAGCGCCAATAGAAGCAACGGTCTATCGGGCGACTGCATGGAAACAATAAACGGTCTATCGTAAGACCGCATGGGTATAAAATGGTCTAATGCTAGACCGCTAGGAAAGTTCAGTTTCATGAATGAAAGAAAACGTGAAAAGCTTGGAACTTGAGCATCCTAATCATCTAGGATCAATGCTATCCTCGAGATAGATAAGTTAGAATGCTTGAGGATTGAATTAGAACGCTAATGAGGACTCTAGGTTCATTCTAATCCATGAAACCCAAGTTAAACCCTATAAATAGGACCCGGTTTAACCGGAGCAAACCTTTGTTTTGGCTCGCCTGGTTTGATGGTAAGGAATTGTTATTTGGTTTAGGTTCTTTAGAACATTTTGTTCCTCTTAATATTAACTAACTCCTCTCAAAATTTTGTTCTAGGAGATCAAGGTTACAAGGAGATAGAGGCTACCAAAGTTACTGATCCTACACCAATAACCCAGGAATCTGTGTGATAGGGTCAGATTGATCAGAGAAATAGAAGCCCTAAACAAGGTAATTAGATAAATGTTCTTTATAATGAATTGTTCTCTTTAGTACCCTCTACTTACTCTCAAAATTTCACGTCCTTAGGTCAAGATGATCAGGAGTTACAAGGTCGTGAAGTTGCTAGATTAGCACAGAAAGTGCAGAATTAGGGTTTACTTCCAATCAGAAATTCAGACCTTAGGAGCACTATCAACGGTAGGTTATCTCATGAATGGCTTAAACATGATTCTAGGAGTAAAAGTCCTCTTATTCTAGTCAATTTCATGCATTGTGCATTAAGAATTTGATGTTTTCATTAGGCCTATGCATCTAGTATAACATTCATGCATGAACTAGCCCTGATGGAGTAAAAAGGGAATTTCTTTTGTTTATTACACAATCCCATGCATATTGGCTAACCTGTTCTTATTCTATCATGCTATAGAGTTTGATTTATGTTGATTTCCAGGCATGATGTGCCTTAGGTTAGTGTGTTATTTATTATTATCAAGTTTTCTGTAACGTAGGAAGAAACGGTCTTCCTGTAGACCGCCAGAAACTCTAGCGGCCATACGATAGACCGCTAGCCATAATAGACGGTCATATACTAGACCGTTTTCATTTTCTAATTTCTATAATATTGTTAACCCGAAACATATTGCAGATTAGCCCTAATTAATGTATGTTAAGCCTAGTTAATTAAGTTTTTACCCTATTTTAAGTGCTATTTTCATACTCTTGGTTATACTTACTAGTCATTCTAGTAGATTTCATGATTCCTTACGCACTTAAACTTATTTTAAACTTATGTTAATTTCATGCTAAAACCTTATACTCTTGAAATTAAATTGGGATTTTCAATGATTCATGGATTTGTCTAGTGATTTGATCGCTGTTTTATCACTGTTCTCTTCTCATCTATGAGTCATTTTCTTAAGTACATGGCACATATCCCTGTATGTTGTCATTAGTTACACTTTTGCACATTAAGTACCTAATCTTGGACTTGATGACCTCTCCATTGGATATTCCTTCCAACGGACTAGGAAATCTTGTTTCAAGGCCTCCGTAAGACTCCCCGAGCCTGGGATCCCACTAGGACGCCGAGCTGGTTGTACCATTAAAACCTAATTTGTCTAGAAAGCACTTTACTGTTGTTTTCTATTTTCTGTACCTTAGCGGCCCTCTGTTTGACCGCCACAGTTATTTAGTGGCCAGACGTTAGACCGCAAAGGAATTCAGAAGGTCTGGTTATGAAACGGTCTCGAATTCGATCGCTTTCTGCATAAAATGGTCCAGTAATAGACTGCTTTTTGCCTGACTAGTCTAACCCAAGGTTTGACCTTTGGGGTTGCTTTTATTGAGTTCCTAGAAGATCATAGGATTATCTGGAGTTCCAAACCATGTTAAAAAGGATCAACACTAAGATATGGAATTTAATAAATGTACCGTTATGTTGCCAAATTTTCTCCAAGAGCATAACCTAGTTATTAATGCATTTCTTGAATTCTCATTATCAATTATTGGTACGTTCTATACCTTGGTTACTTTACCATGGAATTATTGTTTACTTGTACATTATTGGCCACATTATTGTTATAATCGTGGAAGTAGCTTGATTTATACTTGAAGATGCAGTTCGAGCACTGATTGTGTTCAAGGACTCTATGCTAGTCCCCTCGGCTGATTGCCGGAAACATACTGTAAACCATGGGGTATGATGCTACTAGCATCGCATTACGCTGGGAGTACTTTCTTTATAAATAAGTGAAAATCTACAGAGACATGATTGAAAGATCCACGTAAATTCACGAAGTACTTGCTATTAAGCGAAAAGTACTTACTTGCTTGTTACATGACTTTCAAGTGCATAGCCTTCATGGTTATGAAAAATACATTCTTGTTACATTCTTTTTCATGGAAAGGCCAAGTTACATTCTTGTTATCTATTTAATAAATCATATTCTCATATCTTGTCATGATCGTATCTTGTTACTTTGGTTTTATTCTCATGTTTTATCATATTTGCATGATTTATCTTATTCTCTAGAGCTAAAATATTAATCACTTAAATATTACCTTCATGTTGATACGAAGATATCTACTGGGCAAGTGTGCTCATACCTATTTTCTCAATGTTTTAGGAAGTACAAGTGAATCGGATTCGGATTATACAAGTAACGGGTCCGAGAGTGATTAAGGGACAAATGGACGAGAGAAGCCCTAGTATTTAGTGTCTACATCAGTCATGATGTAATTTATATTTTATTGAGTCTAGTAAAGTGAGTCAAAGATCTGATGTACTTTGAGAATTATTTGATAAAGGAATAAAGTTTAAGGTTTTGAGAAAATTACTTGTGCAATTACTTTTATGTAATTATCTTGCGCTCTGATTATATTACTTGCTCGAGACGTACTAGCCGGCTGATCACATTCCCGATTGTTTCCACTGCATAAATCTCGGGGTGTGACAGTGAAAGTGGTATTAGAGCGCTAGGACTAGAAGTCCTAGGGAAGAAGTCATGTCATAGGCTAAGTCCAAGGTTTAAGGACCCACACCTATGAAACTAGGAAGAAAACTCCCAACCTATGTGAGGATTTGGGTAGAACCTGGGATGAGATAGTGATTAGAATTATTTCTAAGATTAACCCCACTTATTCCACTAGAATTAATAAAATTCATTACTCTTCTCAGGTACCATATTCTCATAATGGCTCATCATGTTGACTGGGATGGTATGCAGCAAACCAATGCAGGTAACACCTAGGCATTGCAGAATATGGCTCAAGCCAGTGCAGGGGCTAGAGCTGGAGACTTACATCGTAATTTTCGAAGCTTAAATCCTCTGCGGTTCTCAAGATCCTCTAATCTAGACGAAGCTGAGAACTGGATCGATGAAATGAACCGGATATTTGAAGTTATGCAATGTGCCAACCAGGAGAAGGTTCACCTTGCTACGTTTCAGTTAAATAAAGGATGCACGTACATGGTGAAAGCTTGTTCTTACACCACCTGCAGATGCACCACATACTTGGGAAGGTTTCCTTATGCTCTTTCGAGCTAAATATTTCTCCGAACATGTCAAGAAGAGGAAGGTTATGGAGTTTGCTTCATGACACCTGGGCATGATGTCAGTGGCAGAGTATGAACTCCAGTTTGCTAGGCTGGCGCCATATGCTCCTCATCTGGTTAGTACGGATTTATTAAAAGCTAACCGATTTATGGATGGATTAAGACCGAGCTTTATTCAACAATTGGGGTCTCAAAATATCCATACATATGCGGAGATGGTCCAACGAGCGCATCTATGTGAAAGGACCTTAGAGAAGGTCGAGAGATTAAAAGGCAAGGGAGAAGAGCCAAGTCGAAGGTCTGATCGGCGTGGAAAAGGGGAGAAGTTTTGTATCACGGAACCTCACAAATCCCATGACAACAAGAAGAGATCCCGGAAGGGGAGTGGTTGTGGCTACCACAATAACAAGAAGGTCAAAGAAGAAGAAAAGCAGGTCATGGCGGCTTGCACATTTTGTGAGAAGTTTGGTCATTCGGTCGAAGAGTGCTGGAAGCATCTCAACGCTTGTTTACGATGTGGCAGTCAGGAGCACCGCATGCCGGAGTGCCCACTTATGAAGGAACAATCTTCCGAAGGTGGACGTAAGCGTCAGGCTCGTCTAAATGCTATTATGGAAGATGAAGAAGTGCCCAAGAATGATGGGCTAATGGAAGGTACTCTCCAAATCTATTCCTATCCTACATTCGTACTATTTGATACCGGTGCTTCTCATTCCTTTATATCTGCTACTTTTGCAAAAACCTTACCTATTTCATCAGATCCTTTACCCACGAACCTTGCTATTACTACACCCTTAGGTCCTGGAACAAAACTTACAAATTACTATCCAAATAGTGAGATAGTGGTAGAAGGTCACAACCATCCTGCAAACCTCGTATGCCTTGACATGGAGGGCTACGATGCTATTCTAGGTGTAGATTGGCTTTTAGACCACGACACATATATAAATTATCGCAACCGGATTATCTCTTTTCAGAAACTAGATTTCCTAAGATTTTTCTTCCTTGGTATCAAATATAGGAAGCATCCTACCATTATTTCATCTCTTCACGCTTGCAAACTTATTTTGCAAGGATGTGAAACTTTTCTTACTTCTGTAATCATTACCGAGTCCAAGGAAATCATCCTAGAAGATATCCCCATTGTGAATGAGTTTCCCGATGTATTCCCATCAGATTTGCTCGGTTTATCACCCGAAAGGGAAGTAAACTTCACCATTGAGCTCATTCCCAGAGCAACACCTGTTTCAATAGCTCCCTACAGGATGTCCCCCACAGAACTCAAGGAATTGAAGAAACAACTTCAGGAGTTATTAAACAAGGGTTTTATTCGACCTAGCACCTCCCCTTGGGGCGCCAATTCTATTCATCAAGAAGAAGGATGGATCCCTCAGGCCGTGTATCAACTACCGGTGATTAAATCAACTTACAATAAAGAATAAGTATCTGTTGCCGTGTATTGATAAGCTGTTTGACCAACTTTATGGCGCGGAATACTTCTCCAAGATAGACCTCAGGTCTGGTTATCATCAGCTTAAGATCAAAGATGAAGACATACACAAGACTGCTTTTCGGAGCACATGTGGCCACTATGAATTCGTGGTAATGCCGTTCGGGTTAACCAATACCCCGATAGCATTCATGCAACTCATGAATGAGATTTTTAGGCCTTATCTTCACCAATTTGTAGTCGTCTTCATTCATGATATTCTTATATACTCCAAAACAAAGGAGGAACATGAAAAGCACTTAAGAATAGCCTCGTAGTTGCTAAGAGAGCACAAACTTTATGCAAAGCTAAGTAAGTGCGAGTTCTGGCTAAAGGAGGTCTCTTTCCTTGGCCATATTATTCAAAGGAAGGTATCGTTGTTGATCCTTCAAAAGTAGAGGCAGTTAAGAACTGGAGTCGGCCAACAACCGTGTCTGAAGTCAAAAGTTTTCTAGGTATGGCTGGTTACTACAGGAGATTTATCAAAGATTTCTCAAAGATCGCAGTTCCTCTGACTAGGCTTACAAGAAAAGAGAATCCTTTTATATGGTCAGAAGATTGCAAGGAGAGTTTTCAAACTCTTAAAGAACACCTTACCACTGCACCTACATTAACACAACCGACAGAGGGTGGTGACTTTGAAGTCTATACAGATGCGTCTGGCATTGGCTTAGGATGCGTTCTTAGGCAAAGCAGAAAGGAGATTTGTTATTCATCAAGGCAGTTAAAGCGTCACGAAGAAAATTACCCTGTACATGATCTCAAACTAGCTACGGTTATATTCGCATTGAAGATTTGGCGACATTATGTTTATGGGGAGAAATTCATCATATTTTCAGATCATAAAAGTCTAAAATATCTTTTCACCCAGAAGGAGTTAAACATGCGACAACGCAGATGGTTGGAGTATCTTAAGGACTTCGACTTTACTATCCAATATCATCCAGGGAAAGCTAATGTTGTAGCTGACGCTCTTAGCAGGAAACCAATGGCAACTCTAGCAAGCCTCAGGAAAGGTATAACTTGTCTTATTGAAGATTTTTCTCATTTAAATCTTGATATTGAAAGAGAAGGAGAAGGAGGTATGATTGCCAATATAAGGTCTCAACTTACATTGATCGAGGACATAGTCCAATTGCAAGAAAATGACCCCACATTGATGGAGATTAAGGATAATATTGATCAGAGGCCGGAATTTTCTATCTCAAAATATGGAAGACTATTATTTAAGGATCGAATTTGTGTGCCGAATCATGATGACACTAAGAAATTGATCATGGAAGAAGCTCACAAATCAAGGTATGCTATTCGCCCTGGTGCTACCAAGATGCATGAAGATTTGAAAAGAAACTTTTGGTGGCCCAATATGAAAAGAGAAGTAGCAGATTTTATGTCCCGATGTCTCACTTGTCAGCAAGTAAAAGTAGATCATTTAAGACCCGCTGGTAAATTACACCCCTTGGATATTTCCAAATGGAAATGTGAAAGTATAGGGATGGATTTTATCATGGGTTTACCTAAGACAAGAGGAGGACATGATGGTATATGGGTGATCATAGACCGATTGACTAAATCTGCACATTTTCTACCGATTAAAAGTCGATGGTCTGTGGATGTACTAGCAGCATTATACATGAGGGAAATTGTCAAACTACATGGTGTCCCTATCACCATTATATCCGATCGAGACCCTCAGTTCACATCACAATTCTGGAAGGGTCTACAACATTCATTAGGGACCCGACTGAATTTTAGCACTGCGTTCCATCCACAAACTGATGGTCAAACTAAAAGGACAAATCAAGTGGTGGAAGATATGCTCAGAGCTTGTGCTATTGACTTTGGAGGAAGTTGGCACGATCACTTGCCTCTAGTAGAAATTTCATACAACAATAGCTACCAAGCAAGTATACAAATGGCACAATTTGAAGCTCTGTATAGTAGAAGCTGTCGATCACCGATTTGCTAGAATAAAATATGAGAAAGGCAATTTCTCGATCCCGACATCATTAGGAATACTATCGAGAAAATAAAGCTTATTCAGGAGAGACTCAAGATGGCTCAAGACAGGTAGAAATCATATGCTGACAACCGAAGACACGATCTGGAATTTCAAGTAGGAGATCATGTATTTCTCAAGGTCTCGTTAGGTCGAGGTATTTGAAGGTTCGGTATCAAGGGTAAGCTTACACCAAGATTCATTGGCCCTTTTGAAATTTTTGAAAGGGTTAGTGAAGTCGCATATCGAATAGCTTTACCCCCCTCAACTAGCAAGAGTTCATGATATATTTCATGTATCGATGCTCAAAAAGTATGTCTCCGATCCGTTTCATGTCATCACTTATGGCAATCTAGAGATCAAGAAGGACTTGACGTATGAACAACAACAAATCAGAATACTTGAACGGGACGTACGTCAACTTCGGAATAAAACTATTTCAATTGTCAAAGCCCAATGGACCAAGTTATGGCCACATGAAGAAACGTGGGAAACTGAAGAAGCTATGTGCAGGAGATTTCCCGAGCTATTCAACTGTAAGTACACTCTCCACAAATCTATGTATTGAATTTGGGGACCAAATTCTCTTAAGTGGGGGAGGGTGTAACGCCCAGAATTTTCTAGGAATTTTCTAGATTTAAATAGAATTATTAAGCATTTTTCTAGAATTAATTCAAGGGTAATGGACTATTAAATGAATTATAGTTAAATTAAATCTAATTATTAATGCCCAATACTTATTTAAATATACCTAATCTTTAAATAGGCCCAAAAGACCCAAGACCAAGCCCAAAGGAGTTGGCCCATGTTCTAGAACCTTAAAATTGTGATAATTACGGAATTTAAGTAGATAATAGGAGATAATTACTCCTTATATTAGATAAAGCTATTCAAGAGTTTGAAGTTGATTGAAATTTCAGCGCCAATAGAAGAAACGGTCTATCGGGCAACTGCATAGAAACAATAAACGGTCTATCGTAAGAGCGCATGGGTATTAAACGGGCTAATGCTAGACCGCTAGGAAAGTTCAGTTCCGTGAATGAAAGAAAACGTGAAAAGCTTGGAACTTGAGCATCCTAATCACCTAGGATCGATGCTATCCTTGAGAAAGATAAGACATGCAAAGCAAGAGAAGAAAGGGGGGCTGGAAGAAGAAGAACGGGAGAGGCTAGAAGAGAAGAAGAAAAGGGGAGCTCCTTCGTGGATGATTCCCCCCTGGCTTCCTGCCTATCTACTGCTCCGAGCATCACCACCATCGTTTGTGCAAGAAGAAGAAGAAGAAGAAGAGAAGCGTGAAGAGAGAAGAGAAGAAGGTGAGTGAGAGAGCAGAGAGGAGAGGTTCAGAGGGGGAGGAGCTTGTGATCCGTTCCCCCCTCCCCATTGTATTTCACTAGTGTGGTCTTGTTTTCTTTTCTTTCTCCATGTTGTTCCCTTTTCCTTTTTTGTTTTCCCTTTTGCAATGTATCAGCCTCTGTGCTCTTCTTTCTGCAAGGAATAAAAGTTTGAGGATGTTCTGCACCATTTCTTTCCCCTTTGTTCTTCCCTTCGAAGTATTGATCGTACGGGCTTTAACACCCGGGAGTTGCCAATCCATGGCTGAGATCTAGGTTTTCCTTATGTCAAAGACTCATGTTCAGGAGCAAACCCTCTTTAGCATCATCCATTAGCTCGCATGAGTCCTGATACGGACATACGGTGGCATCCCCATCTTCACTTATACGGTGGCCCCGCCAACCTTTGCCCTTGATAAGGCACCCCACCATCTGATACGGTGGCACTACCTAGCCATGGTACGACACTCTTCTTATTGGCCTGATACGACACACTTTGCCACGCTTCGCTGATACGGCGTCAACCTTGCCACCTTGATACGGTGGCATCCCTACCACCTTGATACGGTGGCATCCCCACCTTTCTGATACAGTGGCATCCCCCATCTCTTTGATACGGTGGCTTTGCCACCTCCCACTGATATGGTAGCATCCCCACTGCACTTGATACGGTGGCCCTTCTTACCACCTGATACGGCGGCCTTTCCACCTTCACTAATACAGTGGCCTTATCACCACTTGATACGGCAGCGTCTACCTTCGTGTTTTGTCTACCCGTTTGCTCGGTTTCACACCGTGTTGTGACGTGACGGTTTCAGGTGTTGCCGCTTCTTTGTGCATCTCTACTTTGGGGCACGTCACTCCTTGTGGACGAGCACCCGCTTTACCCCCCAGCATCTGGGTCAAGGGGAGATGCTGTCAAATTTTTACCAGAATAATACACATGTTAAAAGACAAAAGGAAGCAACAAACATATAAAAGTAACAACAACGAGACACTCCCGTGAGTCGAAAGAACCGTGGAAGACACAAAAGGAATTGAGCCTGCAATGCCCTAGCATTAGTGACGGTTCGGACCCGGGCACCGACTGAATAAACAAGGAAAGGAATTAATAAAAAAATATAATAAACATATAATAAATAAAAAAGGGATAATAACAAAAAATAATAAATAATAATAAAAAAGACTATAACAATAGTAAATAGATAAATAGATAAAGATAAAAAAAGCGGTATAAAAATGTGTAATAATAAATAAGGTAATAAAATAATAAATAAATCTTCAAATTGGAGTGTTGTAGGAAACTCTACCTTTGGCCCTATGCCGAATATGCACAGACCCTGGCAGCCCAACCTTCAAATGTGCATAGACCTTGGCAGCCCAGCCTCCAAATGTGCATCGACCTTGGCAGCCCAGTCTTCAAACATGCATAGACCTTGGCAGCCCAGCCTTCAAAGGTGCACAGACCTTTGTGTTGAGTGGTGATAGGCAGATCTAGAGGGGAGGGGTGAAAAGATCAGCCCCCTTTTGCCCTTCTTTATGGAAATAAAAAATAGATCTAACACAAATGATAATGAGATAGATATACGTTAATAGCTAAGAAGCTGGACACTTAAATGATATCCATGAACGGTCCTACCAAGCTTCTACCGCTAGAACATAAATGAAAGCAAATCACAAGACACAATCTTTAAGGTGGTTCGGTCTCAATCTAGAGACCTACGTCCACCCCTCACACAACACGGTGAGGCTTCACTAGTGCAAAAGCATAGCCGCTGATACACAGCTTCTACCAGAGAGATACACTCTCACAACTCCGTTGCCACACAGCTTGAGGGATTACAACCCAAAACACACAGACCGGTCACCACACCATCTGTCTTCCTACTCACAGGTAGGGAACAAATATAAGGAGTATGTTTTGAAGAAAAGCAAAAAGAAAATGAAACAGCCAAACAGATTATCGTAATGAAGCACTATGAGAAAGAGATCTCTTGTCTGGAAAGAGCTTGAGGACTTCTTGGCTTTCTTCTTGTTCTTCCTGGTTTTTCACCACAACCCTTGCGAGGCAAGGATGATCTAGCTTTCAGCTTTCAAGGGTTCTGGACGGAGCTTCACGAAGCCTTCCTGCTTGCTTAGAGACATCCCCATGAGGAAGAGGACCATCTTCCTTTTTGTTGTACTCACGCCAGTAGCATCAGGAAGGAGATAGCTTCGTCAGCAGGCTTCTTGCTTTTCATTTCTCTTCATGCTTACCATCTTCGAACTGGAGCTCATGCTCCTGATATATTGGTGTCCTTCAGCGACACCAACGTTGTCCACTTTTCAAGCTAAACCCAGAATGTCACATCCACATAATTTGATTTGCTTCTATTTACCAAGTTGACTCTTTTTCTGTCAAGTCTGCAGATATGTGGGTAGGTAGGAGACCATATCAGCCAAGGTACAATCTTTTTAGGGGATTTCTCTGCCAGAGCATTATCCTCTGACAGAGTAGCCTCTTTGACGACTTTTTCCAGACTGAACGGATCCTCCAGGACAAGTTCTGGATCTTGAAAATGGCTTCTATCGGATTCATACCTGTTCTGGTCAAACACGAATGTGTCGACACTTTCCACACAATGTGTCGAGACATCCCATTGAATAACTTGAAGATTGCTTCTATCGATTTCAAAATCATTCTGGTCGAACACTGATGTGTCGACACTTTACACAAAGTGTGTCGGGACATATGTGCTTGGTTCCAAGATAACACCATGACTGTGTTGAGACATTGTCAAACGGTGTCGAGACATGTGCGTCATGTGCAGAGTTGCCACACGAAGGTGTCGAGTCATTGCGCGCCAGGATCCGAGTCATCGCATGATGGTGTCGAGACACGTCCGCCATAAAGACGTGAGGCTTGAGGTGTGTCGACACTTTTCACTCAGTGTGTCGAGACATCAATTAATCCATAGGCCAGACAGACAACGACTTTAGCTTGATTTCTTCTGGAGGTGTCTAGACATTGGTTAGATGTGTCGACACATTCTTTTCTGCTGGAGCTCAACCATTCGAATATCAGCACGATCTCTTCTAGATGTGTCGAGACATCATCAGATGGTGTCGAGACATCACTTAGAGAAATTCTCCTGCACATGTTTAGTCTATTCATTAAACCAAAACATGTTAGATATTTCTCAAATATCTACTAATGATTTATGATTTGTTATCATCAAAACCAGGGGACACAACATTCTCCCCCTTTTTGATGATGACAACCATGAATCATTATTACCAAGCATTCATATAGCATTATACAATTTGGTTGAGGAACCTATTAAACAAGTGAAATTTATCCATTCAACACAACAACTGAACGTTAGCATTTTTCAACAAAAAGCTTGTTTCATTGATCAACCAAGGTTTCATACAGATCAAGCAAGACATGTATTCAAGCATTTACATTCCACTAAGTAAATGCAAAAGCTAAACTCTAGATGAAAAAAGGCTAACTACATGCTAGATGCTAGATGATGCTTGTCTTCTCAGAAGGTCTTCAGTACTTCTCCCCCTTTTTTATCAGGAAGGAGGGGGTGAAGGAGGAGGCTGATGTGGTGGAGGCATGGAGCTAGAGCTGGTAAAGTGAAGGATCTGTGCCTCTTGGAAGTCGTGTTGCAGGTGAGAGATTACTGTTGCTAGAGAGTCAACCCTCTGAGTTAGCTGCTCATCCCTTTGTCTGACAAACTTGTGTAAAGTCTTGACATTTTCATTGATGTCCTTGAGCCAGCCATGAATCATTTCACATATGTATTCTATCTCAGCCCTCTGTTGGGAGCCTTGTGGTGGTAAACGAGAAGAGGTGGCTTCTGTTTGAGGAGGAGGGCACCATTCATCACCTGCGTCCTGCAGGGCTGGTTGGAGTTGAGCCTTATGCAGACGAATGAGTTCCAAGATTTTAGTACCGACCATATCCAATTTTCTGTACACTACATCCATTTTGGCCTCTGCTTTGGTTGTGTTGTTGACTGCTCGAGCTGTGTCTGTGTGGACAATTTCTGCAAGCTTGGAGGAGGCATCTAGTAGCTTGTTGCAGTCAGAGTACATCTTCCCTTTCAGCCGTTGGGAGGCATCCAGTAGTCGAGAAGTAGTAGCATGATCTGTTCTCTCCAGATTGGATAAGGCATCGATAGATCTATTTGTCTCTGTGGTCACTTGTGCTCGGATGGATGTAGTTGTGGCAGCCACTTGTTCAGCTAGCTGATTGGAGGAGTCCTTCAGTTTGGCACACTTAATGTTGAGATTAACTTGATCTTCTCGGATGTCATAGGCATGCATGAAGCAGTTTTCTCCTGGGTTTCAGTGTGGATCTCTCGTAGTCTTTTCATGATTCTCCTTGCTCGTTCACACACATTAATCAAGGAGTTCATAAAGCTTTTTAACCTTTCATCTGACTTATGTTTGTCATGCACAAAATTTTCCCATCTGCTGGTTTGGACTTGCTCAAGGTGAAGTTGTCTAGCTTCGATTCTGTCCACTTGCAGACTGAGTTGACGAAAAGAGGAGTTCATGATCCCAAACTGTGCAGTCAGAAACTTAATGAGAGTGGGGTGAATGTCCATGGGACTGGCAGTGGCACCATGAGCTGTACCTCTTGAGGTGGATGCCTCTGCATGGAATTCTGGAGGAGCATCCCCTTCAGTGAAAATTTATGGTTCAGGTTCAGGAGAGAGAGGAGGTTGGATTCCAAAAGCTGTCAGCATCCCAGGCTGGTCTAAGGGATCTTCAAACTGCTGCTGCAGATGGGCCTGCTCAAAGTGAATATCTGCATGGAACACTTCGTCATGCTGGTCTAACTGGGCATCTGAAGCTTGCTGGTCCTGTGCAGGATGATCCTATGTAGACTGATCCTGTTCAGGCAGTTCCTGTGGAGCTGGCTGTACTAGAGGGTCAGGAAAATGGCCAGGCAGATTCCTTACAATTTTGTCACCTTCCATTTTGAAGTGCATATAATTTTCTATGAACCTCATGCTGTAGACATTGCTCCTGAGGATAGGTATGGACTTTTCATTATCAAGAGGGATGCCAACCTTATGAAAAATAGCAGTAAGATGTGCGGCATAAGGCAGGCTATGCAAGTTGCAAGTGCAACTGTCCATAATCTGGAGCATGATCTCTGGAAGACAAACGTGGTAATTGTTGAACAAGCAGTAAAATAGGAACCTCTGGGTCTCAGTAAGTCTACTTCTGCCACCCCCTTGTGGGGTAATCATGGTAGTGAAAATGTGAAGCAGTAGACGTTGTAAGGGGAGAAACCGATTGGTGTCAAAGGATTTGACAAGAAGTTGGGTTGCATCCTGAGGGTTTCGAGGCTCTCCTATCAGGATGGTGTAAGGTACATACAAGTCAATCTGAACCTCAGATTCTATTTCCCCATCTTGGGGTATGTGTAAGGCTCTGTGAAGAAGCTTTGTTGTAAGCTTGATGGAGAACCCCTTTACTTCAGTCCAAAAGACTTTCTTGTTCTCATCAAAAAACAAGTTTTTATAGAACTGTTGAACTAAAAATGGGTAGTATACCCTATAATCGGACATAAATCGTCGCCATCCTTGGAACTCAAATAATGGCAGTAGTTCGGGAAAATACTCAAGCATGTCGTGGTCACTAAAATCCACATACCTAGGGAAGAGGATCCTGGTGGGATCACTTTCTTCTTCCCTAACTAAGGGAGCAGTACTAGGCTGCGAAGGAGCTGACTGAGCCTTGGCCTTCCCATTTTCCTTGGTGGACAGCCGTGGCCACTTGGCCTTTGGTTGTGGAGGTGAAACCCTTTCACTGTTCGAGCCCTGGGCCTCGGCAGCTCTTCTCTTAGCTGGTTCAGCAGCTGGGCGGTCTTCAATACTCTTGGAGCGCCCTTCAGTGGAAGCTTTCGAGGCGGCAGACTTCTTGGATGAAGCCGCGTCTTTCTTCTTGCTGCAGGTGATCGGAGGAGCCATGGAGAGGGTAGAAGGAAGGGAGGAGAGGTGACGGAGGGCAGCTGGAGCTAGCTGGGGAGAGGGTTTCACAGACGAAGGATAGGGAACGAGGGCGTCGACCTCCACGGAGAGAGCGTGCAGGGTCGCCGGAGAGCGGATGCGAGAGGAATAGGGTTACAAATGAGGAATGGTAAAGAAATGATTTTCACCGTGAGTTAAATAAGAAAAGTTGATATTTTTACTTTTTAAAATAACAACCCTAAGATAAGAAATGGCGTATATACCCCTTTGTTAAGTTCAGAACGGTTTAAAGCTTATAAGCTCATTTTTGAAAATGAGGGTTTGAGACAAAACCTTTTGTGCAACAAATAATAAGATTAAAACATTTGAGAAAGTTAAGGAAAAAGGAACCAAGCCCATTTGGCTTACTCATCACATTCATTTGGCATGATTGGAACACGAAGATAAGCAAGTATTGAAAGTAAACAAAAACCTTTTTGTTTTGAAGCATGGTGTAGAGTCAACACCAAACCATTTTTTTAAATTAATTAAACAGTCCAATAAATCATTCACTTTTTGACTCAAGGAAACACATTGTTTAGACGCCAGAGTCCCTGGTTACTCAGTGTAGCTTATCTTTCTGAATTCTTCTGAACAGAGTTGCCAGTCTTCATCATGACTAGATTAACCTTCATTTCATTGATGGAGGATCTAATTTCTCTCAAGATGAGGTCATTGCTCTGAAGTTATTACAGTATGGTTTATAGGAGGCGTATTCTCTAATTGACTTCAGATTAGGTAACTTGTTTAAGGACAATACATGCCAATCAATACATAAACCAAGAAGCCTAATTGTAGTGAACTTTCAGATGCTTAGGCAATGGTCATTTTCAATGACTTGATGAATGTTTTAATCCTATTATGAGTGCAAGATTGGTAGAACTCAACGCAATAATTAACAAAAATGAGGATTATAAACAAGAAACCATTTCTTTAACCAAGAGTAAAATAGATGAACTTACCCAGGGTTGTATAAATGAATGAAAACATTCTCAACTCCCCCTCACTTAATGCTCAGTGAAAAGTGAAGGTTCTGAGGCAAAAGATTTGAAATGGAAATGGAGGAGGCAGTGAGAAGAAGGAATCAGAAAAACTCTCCATTGGATCTTCAAACCCATGAATGGCTTAGTGACAATGTCGACACATTTTGTGGGGGTGTCAACCTGCTTAGAGGAGGCGTAGCCTTTGCAAGGAATTTCTAGCATTAACACCAGATGTGCACAGACTCATGTAGAGTATAAATTGAAACAAGCACATACCTTAACTGCTATGCACCGACCTTGTTGGCTAGCAACCCATTATGTACAGACCTTGTTGAAGAACATGCACCGACCTTGAAGCTGATACGCACACGATCTGCACCGACCTTGTCTTGCCATAATCACAACATACACCGACCATACTCATGATGTGCACCGACTTTTATTAAGCCATTGCCCTCCTGGTGTCGACACATAACTGGAAAAGTGTCGACCTGTTCAGTAGACTTTGTTTTGCCTGTCTTGACACATGACTGTCCACTTGAACTATGCTAAGCTAGTTTCTGTGTGACACTTTATTTCTAAAAATACATCTACCAGCTTCTACTGCCAGTTCCTCTGACTTTCTTCTTTCAGACAATCATTCAACAATGGTTTTATCTCTTTGCTGCCACTGAGATGTGCTTTATGGGATGCTAAAGCTTTAAACATGCTTATGCACTAGAAATCACTTATGCAGTTATCAACATGCATTTCTGACTCATGGTACTTGGCAGAGGCTTGTCCTCACGCATGAAGAGAGTTTCCTGACAGGCGTGACCTGTCTTTCCACTTCTCGACATTTGATATACCATTTAGTCAGGAGATGATATTCAACGAAAAACAACTAGAAATGCACACAAGCTCCCCCTGAGTGTGACCAACGTAGCAAAAACATGGTTTATACAGCCAAAAGACCAGTTCCAGATCAAAGTAGACATGCTTGTTCCAATCATGGCAAAGACAAGTAACTTGAGCACTGAAAAAGGAATAGATAGCTCAAACCTGATTGGATTGAGGTCTCCATAGACCGAGCTCTCTCCTTAATGTTGAAAACCTGTCATTACTTAAGGGTTTTGTGAAGATATCTGCAATTTGATTTTCTAAGTCAACAAAATGGAGCTCAAAGTGATTTTTGAGGACTTCATCCCTTATAAAATGATGCCTAATTTCAATGTGTTTAGTCCTAGAGTGCATGACTGGATTCTTTGCAAGATTTATAGCACTTGTGTTATCACACAGAATGGGAACACAGCTAAGATCTATTTGATAGTCTTGGAGTTGGTGTTTGATCCATAGTACTTGGGTGCCACAACTCCCTGTAGCAACATATTCTGCCTCTGCAGTTGAGAGGGCAACTGAGTGCTGTTTCTTGGATGCCCAAGAAACCAAACACCCACTAAGAAATTGGCAATAGCCACTAGTGCTCTTGCGGTCCAGTTTGCATCCAGCATAATCTGCATCTGAATAAGAAATACATGAAAGTTCACAGGATGCAGGATACCATAATCGCAATTCTTGAGTGCCAGCAAGGTATCTAAAAAGACGCTTGACAGTAGTCAAGTGGGACTCTCTAGGACTAGACTGGAATCTAGCATAAAGGCAAACACTAAACTGAATGTCTGGTCTAGATGCAGTTAGATAGAGTAATGAGCCGATCATACCACTGTACCTCTTTGCATCTACAAGTGTAACTTGTTCATCTGCATCCAGTGAAGTGGCAGTCCCCATTGGAGTTCCTAATGGTTTACAGTTTGTCAGATCAAACTTTTTCAGCAACTCCTTCACATATTTGGCTTGATTGATGAAACGGCCTTCATTGCTTTGATTAATCTACAAGTCAAGAAAGAATTGAAGCTCACCCATTAGACTCATTTCAAATTCATTGGTCATGAGTTTAGCAAACTCCTCACACATTTGAGGTTTAGTGGACCCAAACACTATGTCATCCACATAAATCTGAACTATCAAGATATCCTTACCTTGTTTCTTGGTGAATAGTGTGTGATCTACATTACCTCTTGAATACCCTTGTTTGGTGAGGTATGAACTTAGTCTGTCATACCAAGCTCTAGGTGCCTGCTTCAAGTCATATAAAGCCCTGTCCAACTTATAAATATGATCTTTGAAATATGTGCATTCAAAACTAGGGGGTTGCTCTACATAGACTTCTTCTTTAATAAGACCATTTAGAAAAGCACTCTTAACATCCATTTGCTGCAGTTTGATTTTATGAGAATATGCAAATGCTAGCAAAATTCTAATGGCCTCTAATCTAGCAACAGGAGTAAAAGATTCTTCATAATCTATGCCAAATTCTTGTTTATACCCCTGAGCCACCAATCTGGATTTATTTCTTATTATCTTTCCATCTTCACTTAGTTTATTTCTAAAAATCCATTTAGTTCCTATGACAGATTTCTCTTGAGGCCTGGGAACTAGGTGCCAAACTTTATTTCTTTCAAACTGGTTTAATTCATCATGCATGGAATTTATCCAGTTATCATCTTTTAAGGCCTCTATAATATTTTTGGGTTCAGTTTGAGATACAAGAGCAAGTTGTTCAATTTCATCCATAATTTTGAAATGAGACATTGTTTTGGTTCGGTCATGCAGATTACCTAAGATGTTTTCTAAGGGATGGTCTTTTAACACTCTTAAATCAGGCTGAGTGTTACCTTCAACTACTTCGGTGACCGGATCATTGCTTGGCCCTTCTTGGTCTTCATTTGCTTATGTCTCCTCATGTAGAAGTTCCTCTTTTCCTTTTATGTTCAGGAATTCCCCATCATCATCTTCCCTGCAAGTGTTGTCATAACCAATTTCATCAAAGGTGATGTGAGGGGATTCTTCCACACAAAGGGTCTTAAGATTATAGACTCTATAAGCTCTAGACTTATCGGAGTACCCAAGGAATATCCCTTCTTCGCTCTTGGGCTCAAACTTGTCCAGAACTCTTTTATCATTATTATTAACAAAGCACTTTGACCCAAAAACTTTCATGTGAAAGAGAGATGGCTTTTTACCTTTTAGCAGCTCATAAGGGGTCATTTTGGTGAGTGGCCTTACCATTGAGCGGTTGATGATATAACATGTAGTGTTTACCACTTCTGCCCAAAATCTCCTTGGTAGATGCCTTTCAGCAAGCATTGTGCATGCCATCTCTATGAGAGTTCTGTTCTTCCTCTCAACTATCCCATTTTGTTCAGGAGTCCTTGGTGATGAAAACTTCTGAATGATTCCTTCAGACCTACACAAATTTTTAAAGTCAGCATTGTCGAATTCACCACCATGATCTGAAATTATGTTTGAAATCTTAAACTTACCGTCTTGCTTCACTTGCATATACAGTACCTGAAACTCATCAAAGGCATTATTTTTATGTGCAAGATAAAATACCCAAGTGAATCTAGTAAAGTCATCTACTAAAACATAACCATATCTTTTACCACTTAAGCTAGCTATTTTGGTTGGACCAAACAAGTCCATATGGATTACTTCAAGTGATTTAGATGATGAGTTTTCAGTTCTGCTTTTAAAAGACTTTCTAGTTTGTTTTCCTTGAGCACATGCATCACAAATCTTAGTGTTCAGTTTGAATTTTATTTTAGGCAGACCTTTGACAATAGAATGCTTCACCAATTTATGAAGAGTATTGTAGCTAACATGACCTAGTCTGCGATGTCACAAACATGCTAATTCAGATTTGGGTGCAGCAAGATAAAGATTTATGTGAGCAGGGTAATCTAAGCCAATCATGTACACGTTATTGACTCTTTTACCAGAAAACTTGGTTTCTTTTGAATTAGGGTGCAAGATCCTACATTCATTAGAGTCAAAGACTACAGTATGCCCTTTATCACACAATTGACTTATGCTCAGTAGATTATACTCCAGACCATCAACAAGTAATACATTATCAATTGAGTTGGAGGGGTTCTTACCAACTTTACCTATACCGATGATTTTTCCTTTGTTGTTTCCTCCAAACGTGACATGTCTAGCTTCCTTTTCAACCAGGAGACAACATCTGGTTCTATCTCTAGTCAGGTGTCTTGAGCAGCCACTATCAAGATACCAACGGTTGTGCACGGTTGCAAGAAACTCCTGCACAAGGAAGTAAGCAACAAAGTTTGGAACCCAAGGACAATTGGGTCCCAATAAATTTTTCATTTCTGTAAAGCAAGATAACACAAATTTTGAAATCTAGACTTTCTTAGGATTTTTACTTTGTTGGGAGTTTTGGTTTTTCTTCTCCTTAGTCTTTTGAACTTTATTATTTTTGGGAATGGTGGAAAAGGATTGTTTGTTAGACCATTTGTTCCAGTTGGTTGGTCTAGAGGAACATGAGGTGTTATAGTGCCTAAGTTGTTGAGGTTGAGTGAACCTATGACCATAGGGAACATAACTGCTCCTAGCCCATGGAGGTGTCGACCTATAGAAGGTAAAGTCTCGACTTGTCTCACGTTCTATCCTTCTATGGCTGTTTCTGGATGAAGGATGTGTCGACCTCTTGTACTGAAAGTTTCGACCTGTTGGTGCAAACATGGGGTAACGTTGGACGTTTGACCATGTGGGTGTTGACCTGTTCCGTGGATTGTCCCGGCCTGTTCCAACATTGTAACTGTTTCTTCTATTGAAATGTGCAGGATGATACTTGGATGGGTGTTGACCTGTTTGGGATTGTTGGTTAACCTTTTTGAGTTGTTGAGAAGTTTTGTTGATTCATTCTCTTATTTTTATTTTTCCTTTGTTTTCAACATTTCCATGGTGTGTTATTTTGGAGGTTGATGCTTCAGAAGATGAAACAAAGGTGGTAGTTTTTAACCCAAAAGTTTTCTTCTTGGTTGGCTCATACCCTAGCCCTTCTCTGTTGAAGTTTATTTTAGTTTCTAGCAGAGCGTTCAAGTTCTCACTACCATCAATAAATTTTTCAAGAGCAGTTTGTTTATCTGCTAGATCCTTATGAAGTTTTTCATTTTCTTTCAACAGTTGTGAATTGACTTGTTTGAAGGCTTCTAATTTTTGATTGCACATATTGTTGTCCTTCACATAGCTTTACATTTTTAGCTTCAGTTCATCAATTTCATCTCTCAGTCTTTCATTTTCATCCTCCAAATCTTTCATCTCTTTTCTTCCTTCTTCAAAATTTTCATTCATTTTTCTTAGATCCTCAATTTCAGTTTCTAGAGAGATTATCTTTTCATTGAGAGTTTTATCTTGGCTACAGGAATCAACCTTCTTCTTTAAGGTTTTATTTTCTTTTCTGTACACTTCATACTTATTCATCAATTCGAAGTAAGCTTCTTCCCAATCACCAGTAGAGAAGTGCTCAAAGGGAGAGCTCACCTCGCTATCATTTTCTCCTTTGGCCATTAGGCAGAGATCATCTTTTTCTTCTTCAGAGGAGTTGTCTTCAGTCGCTTCCTCTTCTTTATCACTCCAAGTGCACACCATGGCCTGCTTCTTCTTGCTCTTCCACCTGGGTATAGCTTTCTTAGCACTTTCTGGACACTCAGACTTGATGTGTCCTGGTTTCCTGCAAGAGTAGCAGACAAGCTTTTCAAATTTTTTAACATTTTCAAGTCTTGGCCTGAAACCTCTTTTTACCTGGGGCTTCTTCTTAGTGAAGCATGTACCTTCCTTTCTTAAAAATCTTCTGAACTTCCTTGTCAATAGAGCAACTTCATCCTCTTCATTGTTGCTACTTGAAGGCTCTTCATCTTCACATAAGTCCATAGTGCTTGGTCTAGCTTTAAGAGCTAGAGGCTTTTTTTTACTTACCTCAGTCTCTTTGTTCTTCAGATTCATCTCATAGGTCATCAGGGACCCTATGAGTTCTTCTACCTTGATGGTAGTTAAATCTTTTGATTCTTCAACTACTGTGGCCTTTGTATGCCAAATAGGAGTTAGTGATCTCAGAATATTCCTTACTATCTCATGCTCAGAATAGGTCTTACCTAGCTCAGTAAAGCCATTAGTGAGCACAGTTAGCCTATCATACATGTCTGAAATGGACTCATTAGATTTTATTCTAAACTTTTCATATTCAGACACTAACATGTTTGCTTTGGTTGCACGTACCTGCTATGTCCCTTCATAAATTACCTCAAGGCGGTCCCACATTTCTTTTGCAGTAGTGCAAGTTGACACCCTTGAGTACTCTGTTGGATTAAGGGAGCACTGCATGATGTGCTTAGCACCCCAGTTCAACGTTGATTGCCTGATTTGTTCTTTAGTCCATGTATCCTCGTCCGGAGGCAGCTCAAATGGTCCCTTGCTGATCACTCGCCAGACTTCATGACCCTGGGCTCTAATGAAGACCTGCATGCGGTTTTTCCAGTAAGGATAATTTTTCCCAGTGAAAAAGGGAGGTCTATTTAAAAAATGCCCTTCGGCCATAGGGCCTTTAGTTGTCATATCACCAGTTCTCTCAAGGTCGTTAGACCACATACAGAGAGACTAGCTCAGATACCACGTGTTGAGTGGTGATAGGCAAATCTAGAGGGGAGGGGTGAATAGATCAGCCCCCCTTTTCTCTTATTTGCAGAAATAAAAAATAGATGTAACACAAATGATAATGAGATAGATATTCGTTAATAGCTAAGAAGCTGGACACTTAAATGATATCCATGAACGGTCCTACCAAGCTTCTACCGCTAGAACATAAATGAAAGCAAACCACAAGACACAATCTTTAAGGTGGTTCGGTCTCAATCTAGAGACCTACGTCCACCCCTCACACAACACGGTGAGGCTTCACTAGTGCAAAAGCACAACCGCTGATACACAGCTTCTACCAGAGAGATACACTCTCACAACTCCGCTGCCACACAGCTTGAGGGATTACAACCCAAAACACACAGACCGGTCACCACACCGTCTGTCTTCTTACTCACAGGTAGGGAACAGATATAAGGAGTATGTTTTGAAGAAAAGTAAATAGAAAATGAAATAGCCAGACAGAGTATCGTAATGAAGCACTATGAGAAAGAGATATCCTGTTTGGAAAGAGCTTGAGGACTTCTTGTGTAACACCCTCAAATATAGCTAAGTTGTACTCTATATCACTGAGGTGCCTTTTGAAGTATCGGCTCAGTTCTTGAAAAGAACTCCGAAGTTAAGCGTGCTTAATGGGGAGTAGTACTGGGATAGGTGACCTCCCGAGAAGTCTCCCATTCTGGAGCCGATCACTGTTAGAAAGGGATAAAATCGTGAGGCCGGTAGGCTAAAAGCGGACAATACCTCGACAGTATAGAGTACGGGGCATGACAGAATGGTATCAGAGCCATACCCCAGCCGGAAGTGTAGGAACTAAGTGCCATGCAGGGTAAAGTGCTATGGTATGGGAGCCACCTCTTGAGTCCGTAATGGAGCAAAGTGCTACATAGTGGGAGCCACCTCTTGAGCCTGTAGGGGCCACCACTAGAGTCTTACCTGCCTGGGGGCTTGATTGCGTGATTGAGTGCTATATGTGCCCAACGACGAGGACGTCACCTATATAAGAGGGGTAGATTGTAACACCCTCAAATATAGCTAAGTTGTACTCTATATCACCGAGGCGCCTTTTGAAGTATCGGCTTAGTTCTTGAAAAGAACTCCGAAGTTAAGCGTGCTTAATGGGGAGTAGTACTGGGATGGGTGACCTCCTAGGAAGTCTCCAATTCTGGAGCCGATCACTGTTAGAAAGGGACAAAACCGTGAGGTCGGTAGACTAAAAGCGGACAATACCTCGATAGTATAGAGTACGGGGCATGACATCATGGCTTTCTTCTTGTTCTTCCTGGTTTTTCACCACAATCCTTGCGAGGGAAGGATGATCTAGCTTTCAGCTTTGAAGGGTTCTGGACGGAGCTTCACGAAGCCTTCCTACTAGCTTAGAGACATCCCCATGAGGAAGAGGATCGTCTTCCTTTATGTTGTACTCACACCAGCAGCATCAGGAAGGAGATAGCTTCGTCAGCAGGCTTCTTGCTTTTCATTTCTCCTCTTGCTTACCTTCTTCGAACTGGAGCTCATGCTCTTGATATATTAGTGTCCTTCAGCGACACCAACGTTGTCCACTTTTCAAGCTAAACCTAGAATGTCACATCCATATAATTTAATTTGCTTCTATTTGCCAAGTTGACTCTTTTTCTGTCAAGTCTGCATATATGTGGGTAGGTAGAAGACCATATTAGCCAAGGTACAATCTTTTCAGGGGATTTCTCTACCATACCATCATCCTCTGACAGAGTAGCCTCTTTGACGGCTTTTTCCAGACTGAACGGATCCTCCAGGACAAGATCCGGATCTTGAAAATAGCTTCTATCGGATTCAGACCCGTTCTGGTCGAACACGAATGTGTCTACACTTTCCACACAGTGTGTCGAGACATCCCATTGAATAACTTGAAGATAGCTTCTGCCGATTTCAAAATCATTCTGGTCGAACACTGATGTGTCGACACTTTACACACAGTGTGTCGAGACATATGTGCTTGGTTCCGAGATAACACCATAACTGTGTCGAGGCATTGTCAAACGGTGTTGAGACATGTGCGTCATGTGCAGAGTTGCCACACGAAGGTGTCGAGTCATTGCGCGCCAGGATCTAAGTCATCACACGAAGGTGTTGAGACACGTCCGCCATAGAGACGTGAGGCTTGAGGTGTGTCGACACTTTTCACTTAGTGTGTCGAGACATCAATTAATCCATAGGCCAGACAGACAACGACTTCAGCTTGATTTCTTCTGGAGGTGTCGAGACATTGGTTAGATGTGTTGACACATTCTTTTCTGTTGGAACTCAACCATTCGAATATCAGCACGATCTCTTCTAGATGTGTCGAGACATCATCAGATGGTGTCGAGACATCACTTAGAGAAATTCTCCTGCACTTGTTTAGTCTATTCATTAAACCAAAACATGTTAGATATTCCTCAAATATCTACTAATGATTTATGATTTGTTATCATCAAAACCAGGGGATACAACACTTTGCAGCCCAGCCTCCAGATGTGCATCGACCTTCATCCTTCACAACCCAAATGTGCATCGACCTTTATCCCTTACAACACAGATGTACATCGACCTTTATCCCTCACAACCTAGGTGTGCATCGACCTTTATCCCTCACAACACAAATGTGCATCGACCTTCGTTCTTCAGAACCCAAATGTGCATCGACCCTTGTCCTTCACAGCATAGATGTGCATCGACCTTTGTCCTTCAAAGCATAAACATCCACTGACCATCCTTTGCACTGCCCAGTGCTGTACCGACCTGCCTTTGCACTCAAGCCTCTCAAGATCAACCCCTCTCCAGCCCCTTTGGCTTATTATGCACTCAGAACATGATAATATAGTATAAAAAACATGATAATAAAAAATACATGATAAATAAATAAATGATAAAAGGGGATGTAATAATAATAAAAATAGTTAAATAACAAAAAATAATAGTAAAACAATATATATATATTATTTTTTATTTTTTAAAAATAATAATAAAATAATAATATAAAATAATATAAAAAGGGCAAATAAAAATAATAAAAAATACGAAGTAAAATAAATGAGGATAAATAGACAAGTTAACGCGACTCTCGTTATCCCTGGATCCTTCACATGGGAATATTAATAAAGGCCTCCATGGGTCACGTATGAATCTTGGGTGCATTCCATCATGGTCATTGTCTGACCCCTGTCTCGGGCCTATAGCCCGCCATGTTTAAATGAGTTTTCCTCGGGATTTAATCTCGAGATCTCTTTCTGTTGCCCCCCTTTGGCATCGGGTGCACATTAACGACGCTCATGCAAGTTACGCCTCGATTACGGGAACTTCCCCCATCATGTTCGCAGCTTAACTTTGAACAGGGCCGATAGACCCGCTGATTCTCGATCGCTCCGACCGGAGATTTAACCGAACGTTTCCATTTCTCTGAAACAATAAATTTGCCATATCCCAGCATACATATGCCCTGATTTTTCGGTGACGATTATGATGTTCTTGAAATGGACACTCGTCCGAACATTAAACAGTCAACACGTGACTGACATGATCTCAAATATTCTTTTTACACCCCCATGGGGGAACTTCAGTGCTTCCTAATACATTTTTCATACAATTAATCTTCTAGCTATGAGGCCCTTATTTTCAGCAATTAATCAAGGGTGTTCCCCTCTCCGAGGGGATGTAAATAACGCCATGACCTTTATGGCACGGCGGGTTTTGGTCCCAGCCCGATCTACACAATTGTCTGATTAGTCAGATCTCGAGCACCAAGGGCTTCCATGAAGCCCGAATAAATCGTCACTTTTGTGACTGACACGTCCACGCACTTAATAAACCAATAAATAAACTCAATAAACAAATAAACCACGATTTAAATAAAAAGTGCGTCCACAAGTCTAGCATGCCCGGTGGGACCTAAGCCACCCTTCATCTCTTCGCTGGGATTCAGGGTCTCATGGCCTCCTACTAAACGATGTTTGCCTGCTTTGATGAATTGCAGGTGCGGTCTCCGCCAGCCCAATGGGGAGAAAAGTCGGACTAGGCGTAATTATCTTTGTGGCCTCAAAGACACTACTCCGAGGCATATGCAGCTTCCAGGAATCATGAAGGCCATTGGAGAAAAAGAAAAAAAAAAGAAGGGAGGGGAAATCAGACCCCCTTTCCCTAATAAGAAAAAGAAAGAAAAGAAGAAAAGAAGAAAAGAAAGAAACAAAAAAGAAGAGAAAGAATTGGAGAGAGAGGGTTGTATGACCATATCCGTCGAGACCCGTACTAAATAATGATTACCACTATGGGATTGATGCGATGGAGCGAACCACTCATCCCCTCCCTGAGGGGGTGAGTGCTCTCCTACACACCCACCTTGGTCTACTATACAATAAAAAGAAGAGAAGAAAAGAAGGATAAAAAGAAAGTTGGCAGGCATTGCCGACCAAAAGGACAAGAAAAAGGCCGACATTCCGCCCGGCTCTAGGACGGTCCAAGCCCGCGGTGCATTGCCCCGGCCTGTTCCACCTTCCTGTTGCCCCTATCCGACATAAGACGGCCCCTCGAGTGGTTGTTAGAAGATCCAACAAGCCGCAACTGTAGCTTGATAAATTCCTGCCTGCTGCGGGGAATGCTTTATAGCAATGAGGCCAAGCACGGCCACGACTCTTGAAGAGAACACGCATCCACCCCTTCACAGCCCCCCTAACGGGTCACTCCATGTGAAAAGGGGGGCAACAGAGCAATCAACCTTCGCGGGAAACTTCAATTTGCTTGAGGGCACTTAGCAGTGTATTCCCTTCCCAGGATCACAAAAAAAAAATAAACAAACAACATGTCAATATACACATGACGCGAGCTAGGAACATGAAGATGGCTCTGCCAGGGGACTGACTAACAAAGTATAGTAGTAGGGCATCCTCCAGCCTCTGCCAATGCACCAAACACCCCAATGTGGGGAGGGAAAAAAGGAATCAACCGAATACACTAACTTGGGATGCTTGCATGCCACCTCCCTTTTGAGGCACAACTTTTCATGTGAGGAAGCATAGAATGGCCCGTCTCGGTGGCCAAAGATAAAGAAGAAGACACTGGGGCCTCACAGCCATCCCCCATTACTACTGCTTGGCCGACATGACTCGCTATAAAAAAAACCAAGCTAGCCGAAGTAAAAGATGCTTTATGAGCAACTTCCCATACATACACCCTGCCCTGGGTGCATCTGGGGCAGAAATTACACCCCGCCTGGGGGCATAGAATCCATAAAGAATACACCCCAGCTGGGGGCACAGAAGCAAAGAAGTAGAACCCACCCTGGCCTGGGGGCATAAGAAGCATGAAGTTACACTCTGACCTAAGGGCACGTGAAGAAAAAAACACATCCTGCCTTGGGTGCACAGGAAGCCAGAAACACACCTCGTATGGGGGCATACGGAACAAAAGCTACGCCGTGGCCTGGGGGCACATGAAGAGAAATACACACTGACTCGGGGGGCATAAGAAGCAAGAAGTTACACCCTGACCTAGGGGCACGTGAAAAAATATATCATTCCTTGATTGTACAAGAAATAAAACATACCCCGCATGGGGGCGTATGCAACAAAGATACACCCCGGCTCGGGGGCACATGAAGAAACATACCATGCCATGGGGGCATAAGAAGCAAGAATACACCCCGGCCTGGGGGCACACAAAGAAAGAAACACACCCCACCTTGGGTGCGCAAGAAGCAAACACGCCCCAGTGTGGGGACTTGCCGGTGGTTGATCACTGTTATATTCAGGCTCGTGTCTGGCGGGACCGCCAAAGAACTGGCCAGCTTAGCGAGGGCGTCTGCCTGAGCATTCTGGCCTCGGTTGATATGCTTGATGCTGATGAAGTAGAATCTTGACATCAGGCGGGTTGCCAGCTGATGGTAGGGGAGGAGCTATTTCTTTCGCACATCGAACTCTCCTTCCAGTTATTTTATAACTAGCATGGAGTCTCCGAATGCTTCCAGCATCCGAATTCCCATGGATAGAGCTGTCACGCCCCGACGTGGAATATCGGGTCGTACAGTTAGAAACTAGCTAGAAATCAAATAAATATTCTAAACTAAACAATTACACAAGTGCTGAAGTAAATCTATTGATCAAGAAGATTCCAAATTTATTACAATAACCAACAACTATTTAAACACGATCAAACGTAACTTCCAAACTGACTCTAATACAATAACTGATTCCAAAAGTAATAAAGTACTAACACAAATCTAAGGAATAACTAGTGTAAACAACTATGCCAACTCAGCATCTACTAACAAGTACTCACAAAAGTATCACTCCTGCCCCTCCCCATCGGTATGCGCGTCATCACTTGAACAGCCTGGAAAGGGGGGAAACAACAACCAAGAGCTGACGCTCAGTAGGAAATAACAGACAAGTTTACGTGATTAACAATTTAATAACATTTTCATATGCCATGCTAATAAAAGAAATAAATGATGATACAATGAAACAACGTAATAAAAGATCTTGCAAGGTCAAGAAATATAAGATAACTAGAATTTAACAAGAATAACATGTACAAGTGTAACAAGAATTGTAACGAGGAATGGCCACTAGCAAGTAACAAGAGATAACAAGTCAAGCACGATCAAGTAACAAGAGTAACAAGAGTTTTTCTGTCGTAGACAATAAGCTAGTCATGCACTCGGTGAAATGCCTCACCATGTCATTATAACATCCCATGGGCTCACTAATTTTTCAGGCGCTCTCCCCAGGACCAGACCGGGCCCTTATGATGCGTTGGCATTGATTTATTGGATACAAGATCCCAAGATCCATCTAGACATTTAGTCAAATTCGTGGCCAATTAATCAGAGGAATTACTATCCATAAGTTTAGATTTAAAGGACTAACCTGTCCTTGGATTCATCAAATCAAAAACTCGGTATACGGACACTTCTGTGCCGTGTGACAGGACATACGACTACTACTGGCCGTATTACAAGAACTGGACCAAAACTCAGTCCATGAGGTCAAGAATGAACGGCTGACAGTAGGCCGCTCTAAGGTATGAACGGTAAGTAATGGGCCGCGCATGTCCAGAAGACATTAAGACCCATGAACAAGATATACGGTCCATACTGGCCGTATTACAGATATGCGGTCATAAGTTGGCCGCTGTTCTACAGGAGTAAAGTGGCTGTCCAGCAACCTAAACAATTAGTTTTAATCCTAATTACCATGTTAATATATCAAGGATCACAATTTATAGTTTTGTATTTGCCAACGATATGATTCAAGATGATAAAGAGAATGAACAAGACCGCGTAGGAATGAACAACATGCAATTAATAGAAATTTAGTTACATAATTAACCACTAATCATGTGGGTTTCTAATTAACCGTGTATGCGTTGAAATGGAGATGATAATCAGAATATTTTTTTTACACTATGATTGAATGTCGGGACCATTTCAAATTGAGATCATAAGGTTACATGCATGGGTCACTGGTTCCTCAAAATATAGTTTTCAATTGGACTAAGTGGAATGGGTCGATCCCCTAATGATCCGGATCGATCCTCGGGTCGAAAAACAACTAAAACAGGTCTGCTGGTGTATGGGTCGACCCCTGGGGTCGACCCCTGCAAGACAGACTTCTGTCTGTTGAATGGGTCGACCCCATGGGTCGACCCCCTCACAAACCTGCTGCATGGGTCGACCCATTGGGTCGACCCTCGCATGGGGCTGGATGGGTCGACCCATGTGGTCGACCCTCAGGCAGGCAGGGTCATACTTGAGGATGGGTCGACCCCTACATTCCCAGAACCGATAGTGACTTCGGAAACCAATGAAAACTCACCCAATTGGGGTCTAATGGGGTTGGGATCTTAACCACATGCTCCTGGGTTCTTAATAGACATACCAGGGTCATAATACAAGAGTTTGGAATATGAATTTCAACAAAAAATCAATTGAATCACAACCTATCTATGATGAACACTTGAAAACCTAGTTTTTAGCATGCTTCTACTCGAACACGAAATACTCCTAGCATGGTCTATAAAAATTGGGGCTTTATATATCAAAAGAAAGAGGGCTTGATGCTGATTCCAACCATATATGACATGCTATATGGGGATCAAGATTGATAACTCGAAATCATGATTTAACATGAAAGTAACTTGAAAGAACACATCATAAACCAAGTCTAGACATGCTCTTACTCAAATCAGAAATTCTCTAAGCATGCTTCATGAAATTTAGGGCTTTCTACACCAAATGAAAGCTAACATGTTGCTGATTACATCAATATATGTTAATTAGAGTTTGGGCTATTATAACCTACCTCAATTGAAGAGAGAACTTATGAACCTAGATTGAAGAACGAACTTGACAGCACTTCAGAAAAACCCCGAGATCTCCCTGGATACCTAATAAAATTTAAGGCTTTTACTACCAATGGAAATATCTAGTCGAGAGGAACAAAATGATGTACTCATGTGTAGATTTTGGTTGAGAATGCCTACCTCAATCGAAGGAACAAAGATGAAGAAAGGAGGACGACGGGATGCCGACCCACCTCCACTAATCGACCAAGATCTTCCTAGATCGAACTCCACTGCGGCTGTCGCTGCTACCAAAGGAAACTAACGTTGAAGAGCTTCATTTTTATAGCTCATACACCTTCTGGAGCCTTCGGAGCTGGGAGAAATCGACGATGCAAGGTGAGTGTTTGAAACGGCGTAGAAATGTTTGACCCAACCAAACTCGGCCGACTACACGTTTTAGGGTTTTGTTTTCGATCAATTGATAGAGGGGAAATGATCCTTAGATCGTGGCCTTTCATTTGCCACCGATTTGGGGTCATTTGGTTGAGTATTAAGCTCTAATTCAACGGTTTAAGCTAAGGTTAGGTAAGAGTTAGATAAGTGTGCACTTTTGGGCTTAATCCACTGATTAGACCCAATTACGGATTTTTCCTGGGTCGACCACAGAAGACAAAGTTGTTAAATAAATGGTCCTTGACCCAATTTGCATTTTTCCAGATTTTTATAAAGTAGTCTAAATTTCACTAGTTCTATTTACTAAGGAATTAAATATTAAATTCTGAAATTCATGCATTAAACCATTTTATTTCAATTTTTTTAAATAATAAAACTTAATAAATAAATCAGGGTATTACACCCTCCCCTACTTAAGAATTTGGTCCTCCAAATTCACCGTACTAAATACGGAGGATAGGGAATGAGATAGCTCACCTAGAATAGGTCGGGATACCACTTTCGCATAGTATCTTCAGACTCCCAAGTAGCTTCTTCGGTTCCACGCCGACTCCACTGAATCTTGACCATTGGTATAGAACGATTCCGGAGTTGCTGTTGCTTCCGGTCTAGAATCTTGATAGGTCTTTCTTCATAGGTCAAATCTTCCTTCAATTCAAAATCCACATGCTGAATGATGTGAGTGGGGTCATACACATATTTCCGTAACATGGACACATGGAAAACATTATGTACGCCAAGCAACTTAGGTGGTAAAGCCAGTCTGTAAGCAACCTCTCCCACTCTATCCAGGATCTCGAATGGACCAATATATCTCGGACTGAGCTTGCCCTGAATGCCAAATCTTCGAATCCCTCTCGTAGGAGAGACCTTCAAGAATACATGCTCGCCAACCTGAAACTCCAATTCTCTTCTTCTGTTGTCGACATAACTCTTCTATCTTGATTGGGCTACTTGTAATCGGTCTCGAATAATATGGATGTTCTGTGATGATTCTGAAATAAGATCCTGTCCAAGACATTGCTTCTCACCTATCTCCTCCCAACATAACGGGGAACGACAACTTCTTCCATACAATGCTTCAAAAGAAGCCATCTGTATACTGGATTGATAACTGCTGTTGTAGGTGAATTCAATTAATGCCAAGTGATCACTCCAACTGCCTCCGAAATCAATCATGCATGCTCTAAGCATATCTTCCACTATCTGATTGGTTCTTTCAGTCTGTCCATTTGTCTGCGGATGAAAAGCAGTACTGAAATTCAGACGAGTACCCAAAGACTCTTGTAGTCCCTTCCAAAAATATGAAGTAAATCTGGGGTCTCTATCAGACACAATGCTGACTTGTATACCATGGAGCCTTACCACTTCCTTCAAATACAAAGCAGCCAATACATCAACTGTCCACTTGGACTTAATGGGTAAGAAATGAGCTGACTTTGTCAATCGATCAACAATCACCCATATTACGTCAAATCCACCACGAGTCCTAGGTAGACCCATAATGAAATCCATGCCAATGCTTTCCCACTTCCATTGGGGTATGTCAAGTGGTTTCAACTTTCCCGCCGGTCGGAAATATTCAGCCTTAACTTGCTGAGAAACCAAGCATTTACTCACGAAGTCTGCAACTTCCCTTTTCATGTTCGGCCACCAAAAAGATCTCTTCAAATCCTTGAACATTTTAGTGCCTCCAGGATGAATGGTATATCTGGATCTATGTGCTTCCTCCAGAATCTTGTTCTTTATTCTAGCTTCATCAGGTACACAAGTTCTACCATGGAATAACAATCTTCCATCATCGGCCATCATGAAGTCAGGTCTGCTACTCAAGCTTCCCTTGATCTCTACCAGCTCGGGATCATTATCTTGCAAGGACTTGATTTCCATCAATAATTCGGGCTTAAGTTGAATCTGTGCAATCATAACTCGATCATTATCAACATTCAGATCTAGGCTAGCTAATTGTTCCAGTAGTTTCCACTCTTGTAACATGAGACTTGATAATCTAGCTACAGGCTTTCGGCTTAATGCATCTGCCACAACATTACCTTTTCCAGGATGATATTCAATCGAGAAGTCGAAGTCTTTCAAGTACTCCAACCATCTTCTCTGCCTCATGTTGAGTTCCTTCTGAGAAAACAAATATTTCAGACTCTTATGATCTGAAAATACTGTGAATGTTTTTCCATACAAGTAGTGCCTCCATATCTTCAAGGCAAACACGACTGCTGCTAGTTCCAAATCGTGAACATGATAATTCTCTTCATGCTTCCTCAACTGCCTAGAAGAATAGGCAATCACCTTCCCATGCTGCATGAGTACACATCCTAAACCAATACCTGAAGCATCAGTGTATATCACAAAACCTCCTTCACCAGAAGGTAAAGCCAATACAGGTGCAGTAGTTAAACATTCCTTCAAAGTCTGAAAGCTTCGCTGACAATCATCTGGCCAATCAAACTTGTTCTCCTTGCGGGTTAATCTTGTCATAGGTACCGCAATCTTAGAGAAATCTTAGAGAAATCTTCTATAGTAGCCTGCCAGGCCTAGGAAACTTCTAACTTCAGTCACACTGGTAGGCTGATCCCAATTCTTCACTGCCTCTACCTTCGAATGATCAACAGAAATACCTTCTTTGTTGATGATATGTCCGAGAAAGGACACCTCTTGCAGCCAAAATTCACACTTACTGAACTTGGCATATAGCTGATGATCTCTCAAAAGTTGCAATGCCATCCTCAGATGCTCAACATGCTCCTCTTCATTCTTAGAATAAATCAGGATGTCATCAATGAATACCACGACCCATTGATCAAGATAGGGCCGAAATACATTGTTCATCAACTGCATAAAAGCTGCTGGTGCATTCGTTAGACCAAAAGGCATAACGACAAATTCAAAATGACCATACCTACTGCGGAAAGCTGTTTTATAGATATCCTCTTCCTTAATCCGCAACTGATGATATCCAGATCAAAGATCGATCTTAGAAAAATACTGAGCTCCCGCTATCTGGTCAAAAAGTTCGTCAATCCTCGGCAATGGATATTTGTTCTTGATAGTCTGCTGGTTCAATTGCCGATAATCGATGCACAACCTCATCGAACCATCTTTCTTCCTGACGAATAACACAGGGGCTCCCCAAGGAGAAGTAGTAGGATGAATGAAACCCTTCTCGAGCAATTCCATCAACTGTTGCTTTAATTCTCTTAGTTCCGCAGGAGACATACGATAAGGAGCCTTGGAAATAGGAGATGTGCCAGGAATGAGATCAATAGAGAAGATAACTTCCCGCTCAGGCGGAAGTCCTGGTAGTTCCTCTGGAAAGACCTCAGGAAAATCTCGGACAACAGAAATGTCCTTAATCTCAATCTGCTGCTCAGGGGTTGCACAGACAAAGGCCAGAAAAGTCTCGCATCCTCGTCTCATCAGCTTATCAGCTCGAAGAGCCGAGATAAGTGATACGGAGTTATGGTGCTTAACTCCCACAAAAGAAAGTCTCGGGTACCTAGTAAAAGACACGGAGCTAGAACTGCAGTGAACATTACCCTCATATCTAGCCAACCAATCTGCTCCTAGAATTACATCATAATCCTTCATGTTTATGCAAACTAAATCAGCTGGTAAATTCTGTTCTCCAATCATGACCGTACTAGAAGGATAGAAGTACTGTATTGCCGATCTAGTACCAATATGGGTTGATATTTCTAATGGAGAATTCATCAAAACAGGTTCCATAGCTAAAGACTTAGCAAATCTCTGAGAAATAAATGAATGTGTGGCACCAGTATCAAAAAGAACAAATGCTGGCTTGTCGAGTATAATAAGAGTACCTTCGACGAGTCCACCATCCTCGGCGGTTCCTACTTCATCTGCATGCAAAGCTTGGAGCTTGCCTTGCGGCTTTCTGATGCCTTGTGGTTTTACCGGGGTAGCTTGCTCCGACAGAAGGGGACAGTCAGGAATATGGTGCTCCCTACTTCCACGTCACAGACAGGCGCCTAGCTTGCACCAGCAATCCTCCATCTTGTGACCAGGACGATCACAAAACTTGCACACGCCCTTAAATGGAACAATAGGGCCAGACTTCTTGTCTTCATGCTTCGGCATCTTGCCCTTCCACGATCCAGAACCACTCCACGAACCAGGTCCACTAATGGGCCTCTTCTTGCCACTACCCGGGTTTGATATTCCCGGAACCCGTAGATTGTTCCTTTCTTGTACCTTTTCCACGGATTCTCTCCATCATTTCTAGAGTATCTTCTAGGACTTGAGCTTTCCTCACCATCTCAGAATAAGTGGAGATTTCCATTGGTGCCAATTGCTTGATATAATGCAGCCTCAGTCCATTGAGAAAGCGCTTGGCCTTCATCTTCTCGGTAGATATCAAGTGGTTAGCATATCAGGATAACCGAGAAAATTGAGCTTCATATTCTGCCACAGATAGATTGCGCTACTTAAAAGCCGCGAACTCTGTTGCCTTCTTCTCTTGCACTCTATCAGAAAAATACTTGCTGTTAAAGAATTCCTCGAACTCCTCCCATGTGACTTACTGATCACCAAGGGTAGCCTTCACAGAATCCCACCATGCTCTTGCATCCCGTTCAAGTTGAAAGGTTGAAAGAAGGACACGCTCTTGATTGCTGCACTGCATTACTTTGAATATCCTTCCCATCTCATCTAGCCAGTGCTCGGCTTCATCAGGGTCAGTCGAGCCTCCAAATCTCGGCGGATTCATCCCTCGGAAGTTCCGATATAAGTCACCAGTGCCATGGTGTGCCGCTCCTGCTTGAGCCACTTGCTGTAAAGCCTGTGTAAGGCCTTGAACCGTACGCTGTAAGTTCCTCCATTCCGCACGATCTTCTGCCATTTCAATGGCCTACACGAGGAATAGATTACTTAGGTTCAATAAGATAGATAATAACATGATTAAGATACGAACTTAACCCGAGTTTCTACCCAAATCTCACCAGGTCAGGTTCTTAGACTTAACAAGGTTAGGTGTCCTATGATAACACTTAGAACCCTAGAACTTGGAAAACCTAGAACTTAGGAACACCTAGGAATGTGAAACCTAGGGCTCTGATACCAACTAAACTGTCACGCCCCGACGCGGAATATCGGGTCATACAGTTAGAAACTAGCTAGAAATCAAATAAATATTCTAAACTAAACAATTACACAAGTGCTATGGAAAGAAGTAAATCTATTGATCAAGAAGATTCCAAATTTATTACAATAACCAACAACTGTTTAAACACGATCAAACGTAACTTCCAAACTGACTCTAATACAATAACTAATTCCAAAAGTAATAAAGTACTAACACAACTCTAAGGAATAACTAGTGTAAACAACTATGCCAACTCGGCATCTACTAACAAGTACTCTCAAAAGTATCACTCCTGCCCCTCCCCATCGGTATGCGCGTCATCACCTGAACAGCCTGGAAAGGGGGGAAACAACAACTAAGAGCTGATGCTCAGTAGGAAATAACAGACAAGTTTACGTGATTAACAATTTAATAACATTTTCATATGCCATGCTAATAAAAGAAATAAATGACGATACAATGAAACAACGTAATAAAAGATCTTGTAAGATAATGAAATATAAGATAACTAGAATTTAACAAGAATAACATGTACAAGTGTAACAAGAACTGTAACGAGGAATGGCCACTAGCAAGTAACAAGAGATAACAAGTCAAGCATGATCAAGTAACAAGAGTAACAAGAGTTTTTCTGTCGTAGACAACAAGCTAGTCATGCACTCGGTGCAATGCCTCACCATGTCATTATAACATCCCATGGGCTCACTAATTTTTCACGCGCTCTCCCCAAGACCAGACCGGGCCCTTATGATGCGTTGGCATTGATTTATTGGATACAAGATCCCAAGATATGTCTAGACATTTAGTCAAATTCGTGGCCAATTAATCAGAGGAATTACTGTCCATAAGTTTAGATTTAAAGGACTAACCTGTCCTTGGATTCATCAAATCAAAAACTCGGTATACGGACACTTCTGTGCCGTGTGACAGGACATACGGCTACTACTGGCCGCATTACAAGAACTGGACCAAAACTCAGACCACGAGGTAAAGAATGAACGGCTGACAGTAGGCCGCTCTAAGGTATGAACGGTAAGTAATGGGCCGCGCATGTCTAGAAGACATTAAGACCCATGAACAAGATATACGGTCCATACTGGCCGTATTACAGATATGCGGTCATAAGTTGGCCGCTGTTCTACAGGAGTAAAGTGGCTGTCCAGCAACCTAAACAATTAGTTTTAATCCTAATTACCATGTTAATATATCAAGGATCACAATTTACAGTTATGTATTTTCCAAAGATATGATTCAAGATGATAAATAGAATGAACAAGACCGCGTAGGAATGAACAACATGCAATTAACAGAAATTTAGTTACATAATTAACCACTAATCATGTGGGTTTCTAATTAACCATGTATGCGTTGAAATGGAGATGATAATCGGAATGTTTTTTTTACACTATGATTGAATGCCGGGACCATTTCAAATTGAGATCATAAGGTTACATGCATGGGTCACTGGTTCCTCAAAATATAGTTTTCAATTGGACTAAGTGGAATGGGTCGATCCCCTAATGGTCTGGATCGATCCTCGGGTCGAAAAACAACTAAAACGGGTCTGCTGGTGTATGGGTCGACCCCTAGGGTCGACCCCTGCAAGACAGACTTCTGTCTGTTGAATGGGATGGGGTCGACCCCCTCACAAACCTGCTGCATGGGTCGACCCATTGGGTCGACCCTCGCACGGGGCTGGATGGGTCGACCCATGGGGTCGACCCTCGCGCTGGCAGGGTCATGCTTGAGGATGGGTCGACCCCTGCATTCCCAGAACCGATAGTGACTTCGGAAACCAATGAAAACTCACCCAATTGGGGTCTAATTGGGTTGGGATCTTAACCACATGCTCCTGGGTTCTTAATAGACATACTAGGGTCATAATACAAGAGTTTGGAATAGGAATTTCAACAAAAAATTAATTGAATCACAACCTATCTATGATGAACACTTGAAAACCTAGTTCTTAACATGCTTTTACTCAAACACGAAATACTCCTAGCATGGTCCATAAAAATTGGGGCTTTATATATCAAAAGAAAAAGGGTTTGATGCTGATTCCAACCATATATGACATGCTATATGGGGATCAAGATTGATAACTCGAAATCATGATTTAACTTGAAAGTAACTTGAAAGAACACATCATAAACCAAGTCTAGACATGCTCTTACTCAAATCAGAAATTCTCTAAGCATGCTTCATGAAATTTAGGGATTTCTATGCCAAATGAAAGCTAACATGTTACTGATTACATCCATATATGTTAATTAGAGTTTGGGTTGTTATAACCTACCTCAATTGAAGAGAGAACTTATGAACCTAGATTGAAGAATGAACTTGATAGCACTTTAGAAAAATCCCGAGATCTCCCTGGATACCTAATAAAATTTAGGGCCTTTACTACCAATATGAAGATCTCGTCGAGAGGAACAAAATGATGTACTCATGTGCAGATTTTGGTTGAGAATGCCTACCTCAATCGAAGGAACAAAGATGAAGAAAGGAGGATGACGGGATGCCGACCCACCTCCACTAATCGACCAAGATCTTCCTAGATCGAACTCCATTGTGGCTGCCGCTGCTACCAAAGGAAACTAGGGTTGAAGAGCTTCATTTTTATAGGTCATACACCTTCTGGAGCCTTCGGAGCTGGGAGAAATCGACGATGCAAGGTGAGTGTTTGAAACGGCGCCGAAATGTTTGACCCAACCAAACTCGGCCGACTGCACGTTTTAGGGTTTGGTTTTCGATCAATTGATAGAGGGGAAATGATCCTTAGATCGTGGCCTTTCATTTGCCACCGATTTGGGGTCATTTGGTTGAGTATTAAGCTCTAATTCGACGGTTTAAGCTAAGGTTAGGTAAGAGTTAGATAAGTGTGCACTTTTGGGCTTAATCCACTGATTAGACCTAATTATAGATTTTTGCTGGGTCGACCACAGAAGACAAAGTTGTTAAATAAATGGTCCTTGACCCAATTAGCATTTTTCCAGATTTTTATAAGGTAGTCTAAATTTCACTAGTTCTATTTACTAAGGAATTAAATATTAAATTTCGAAATTCATGCATTAAACCATTTTATTTCAATTTTTTTAATTAATAAAACTCAATAAATAAATCAGGGTATTACAAGAGCAATTTGCAACTCGATTATCAGGGCTTCATACTCTGCTTCATTATTTGTGCAATGCTTGTTTATCGAGCAAGATGTGTGCACCACTTCCCCTTCTGGAGATTTCAGGACTATGCCTGCTCCTGCCCTGACCCTGGCTGATCCAGTGGCAGAGGTGTCAATTCTGGAAGCGCCATCGAAATATAGCTTCCATAAGGAGGGCCGCACCTGAGCGACTTTCAGGGTTTCATCTTCAGGAAGCTCCGGTTCTAGCGGGCAGTCCCCGGGTACTGGGTGCTCAGCGAAGAAGTCCGCGATGGCTTGACCTTTGACAGCCTTTCGCGGCACATAGGAGATATCAAACTCCATAAGGATTACTGCCCATTTGCCCAAGCGACCTTTGAGTGCCGGCTGGGACATATTATATTTCAGCGGGTCCTCTTTGGATACCAAGTTGATTTCATGCGACAACATGTAGTGTCGAAGCTTCTTAACTGCGAAGACCCGTGCCAGACAGATCTTCTCAATATAAGTATATTTCTCCTCAGTTCTGACCAGTCTCTGACTGAGGTAATAGAGGGCTTGTTCTTTCCCTTCTTCATTATTCTAGGCCAGCATTGCCCCTAGGGAATTGTGTGTGGCTGCTGTATATAATATCAACGGCCGTCCTTTCACCGGTGCGCCCAGCACTGGAGGAGTCTTCAGATAGTCTTTCATCTTGTCAAAGGCTGTCTGGCAATCTTAATCCAGTAGAAGGGAACATCCTTCATCATCAATTTGTGGAAAGGCTGGCATCGCCCTGACAAATTGGAAATGAACTGTCGGATATAAGCCAAGCGGCCCTGTAGTGATCTCAGCTCGGAGAGATTTCTTGGTGCAGGTAACTCCTGAATTACTTTGATCTTTGCGGGGTCTATCTCGATTCCCCGATATCGGACAATGAATCCCAAGAACTTTTCGCTCGACACTCCGAACGCACATTTCATAGGGTTCATCTTCAGCTCATGCTGCCTTAGCCTCTGAAAGATAATCCGGAGGTCCTGCAGATGGTCTTGTTTTCTTCTGGTCTTAACCACCATATCATCTATGTAGCACTCGACCTTGTGGTAGAGCAACTCATCAAAGATTCTGGTCATTGCGCGCTGATAAGTTACGCCAGCATTCTTTAGTCTGAACGGCATCCTCTTATAGTGATAGATGCCTTTAGGGGTTCGGAAGGCAGTATGAACCCGGTCATGCTCCGCGATCCAAATTCGGTTGTAGCCGGATGACCCGTCCATGAATGACAGGGTCTCATGACCGGTTGTGGCATCAATCATGACTTCCGTTATTGGCACTGGAAAGTCATCCTTGGGGCAGGCTTTATTTAGATCTCGGAAGTCAACACATATCCGGATCTGTCCATTTTTCTTTTTTCACAGGGACGATATTCGCCAGCCACGTGGTGTACTGGTTTTCTTCGACAAATCCCACGTCAATAAGCTTGTCGACTTCGGCACAAATTTGAGTGATGAGTTCTGGCCTCATGCGCCGCGGCGGTTGCTTCACCGGCTCGGCTTCAGGGCTGATTGCCAACTCATGCTGTGAAGCTGCAGGATTCAGACCTAGCATCTCTTTGTAAGTCCAGGCAAAGCAATCCCGGTATTCTTGCAGCAGCTGGATGTACAGCCCCCGTTCTTCTGGGGACAGTTGGGCACTGAGAAAGGTAGGCCTAGGGTCCTCCTCACTTCCCAAGTTGATTTCTATCAGTTCGTCGACTGTGGCTTGGCCTCCGTCTTCTATCTCCGGAGGTGCCGGTTGGAGGTCAACGAAGTCTGGAATACCATCTTGAGGGTCTAGTACTTCGACTTCCTCATCTGACACCATCAGAGCTTCTCGGAAGTCCTCTGTTTCATTTGATAGTGGCCGTGCGTATTGCTCTTTCAGCCAATCCGCTGCCATTGCAGTCTCCCAGGGTAAGAGAGCAGCTTCAGTCCTTGCAGATGAGGTTGCAGTTGTGCCAGACTGGTGGCTGCTTGTTGTTGGGTTGGAACAGCGACCCAGTCTCGTGGCAAAAGGTGAGGAGATCTCGCCTTCTGGGGTAGTTGCATCTTCAATAGGAGTGGCAGTCCTATTGTCGACAGCACACACCTCTTGGTCGGGGCTGGCCGAGGCTTCCCCGATTTTCACAAGGGGTGCGGAGGTCATTGTTGGTAGGACTCCACAGGAGGGTGAGATCCCTGCTTCTTCAACACCTTCGGCTTCGCTGCTGCTAGCCGTATCAAATTCAGCTTGCATGGCCGCCTCTTCGGGATAGACCTACTCCCAACATCGGCAAGGAATCACGGTCTCCGCTTCTTGATTTCTGGGCTGGCCCGGGTCAGCATATTCAGCTTCCACTGGGTATTCATCAAAGGTTGCCCCCAGCGGGCTGTCTTCAGCAGGGTAGAAGGCGGAGAGGGTGTCCACCTCGTATCGGCCACTGTGATAATATTCTTCCAGGGTGAAGCCCAACCCCGGGTGCTGAGAGACGCGTCTCATTTCCTTATCCAGATTTGCGGGATACCACATTTTATGGAAAGCTTCCTTGCGCTTTTGAGACTGATCGGAGGGGATGTGCTGCTTCTGAAACATCCTGGGCATCCGATTAGTTGTGAATGCCAGACCCTTGACGGGGACCGACGGGTTGCTTATGTCTTCGGGGAGGCAGCAGTCTGTGTCTTCCCGAGTAGGGTGCTCTTCAGCCGTATAGAACAAGCTATTGGGTCCATCTTCCTGTGTCACCTCCCAAGTTTTGAAAGGCTCGATAGTGGGGTTATCAAGGCCGGGAGTTGGCTTGATGAGGCCGTCCGGGACTCCAATGTGGTTATGCTTCTGACCAACCCGCACTTCATTAGCTTCAGGGTATAATGTTGGGGGTGCTATTCTGCCCACATCCCCGGATGTTGTGATATGAGAGACCACCTTGGGCTTGACATATCCGCGCGGCGGTGGTGGATACCAATTGCCGCCGGATGCGCTTCTCGATGCCCCCGCAGGGGTCTTAGCTTCAGAGGTCTTCTGGGGAGGCCCTGTATATAGGTTGGCATCCGCCAAATGACATTCAAATTCCTCGAACGGGTGGAGGTCTGCAAAGATCCTCTCCTCCTTCCCTTGAAGACTGTATTTGATACATTGGTGGAGCATAGATGGCACCACTATATTTTCATGCAGCCATGGGCGGCCGAGCAGTGCTTTGTACGAGGTGCGGGAGTCAATGACATGGAACTGCACCGTCGTAGTGAAATCCGCTAGGGTAAGGGTGAACTCTGCCACCCCCATCGACACTTCACATTTTTGATTGAAGCCGGTGATACGCATATCCCCGACTTTCTCGAGATGCACGTTGAAGTGGTGCCTCTCATATATTCTATAAGGCAGGATGTTGACCGTTGCACTGGGATCAACAAGAATCCTATTCAGCTCCCTTCCATTCAGGTGCCCCTTCATATACAACGGCCTATTGTGGCTGATGGTAGGCAGCATCATATCTTATGGAGTGAAGGTCATGCTAGCCTCCGGCATTGCTTCAGCCAAACATGTCTCAAAATGAGCAGGCGTCTGCAGAGCAGTAATGATCGCCTGTCGAGTCTCTTCACTCAAAGAAAGGATATCCCAGATTGTAAATCGAGCAGGGAGCTTTTTGAGTAGCTTCATTATTCGGCTCCCAGCTCGGACATTGGAGAGCTTCATCTCTTCAGCCCACCTGGGCTTGGGGAAGTCCTGGGTTACGGGCCCTGACGGACCTGCTTCATCTGCCTCGGATTCGGCGCCATTCTGGCTGGTACCGGATCCTCGACGCTCTTCATTAGCTGCTGCAGGGCAAGCTCCATCTGTATTTGGATCTTCGGCAGATTGTGCTGGCTGCGGGTGAACATCCCCGGGTGCAGGGTTAGCCTCCTGACAAGGCTGTTTCCCCTTAGACATCTTCATGAATTCAAGAAATGAAGGGACCCCCTTGCCCCCACTTTTGTTATATAGGCCTGGCGGAGGAGGGATCTGGACTTCCTTGATCTCCGGCAGAGGTGTTTTGTAGGGCTGCTCTCCCCTGAATATGATGTTGTGGTTGGGTGGCGGCTGGCGCCCCCATTTCCGGCCCGACCGGGTTGCATGTGTAGTAGTTGCGGCCTCAGCCCTGCCTCCCTCCAAAAGGGGTGTGAAGCAAATTTCCTCTTCTTCCTCTTCTCCAGGCGGGTTGAAGAGTGTTGATAGAGTATTGCAGGAAACAACCTGCACTTTATCGGCCTTAGCGGCCCTTCTCTTCTTCTTTTGTTTCTTCTTCTTCCTTGCTTCAGTAGGCTCCTGCCCCCAGAACATACGGCCCTCCTTATCAGATGCTGCTTCAGCTTCCTCCTTTCGCTCGAGTGAGAGCTGCTCCAGTTCTTGCCATGGGACATGGTCCCGCACCAGCAGAGGCTTCAATTCGGGCTGCACGTACTCGTCTAGCCCTTCAATGAGGTTTTGTAGTCAATGGACCCCAGGGTTGGTTTCCTTGAGCACTGGCAGCGGAGTTTGTCTCCTCCGATTGTGTGTCGGTATCATGATAGTTGCAGGTGGAGTGATCCACACGGGTGCTGCCACCGGCGGAGCAGGTCGGGGTGTAACACCACGGATATGTGCCCCCACTTTCGGGTAGGGTGCTTTCTTCCTCTTGTGCTTCGCATGGATCTGCTGCCACCCCCGTTGTTCCTTCGCGGGCTCCAAGAAATGAGTTTCATAAGTGCTCCGCGTACTTGCTTCAGAGATCTCCTCGGGCAGTGCCTAGTATAGGGAGATCATGTTGACTACTGCCCTCCTCCGAGGGGCTTCATGCGGTTGAGGAGGGTCCACTTTGTACTCTCCCAACTTGATTTCATTTTCTTCACCATTCCTTCGATGATGTCCTTGAAAACATAGCAGTCTTCGATTGGGTGCCCCAACATCTGGTGGTAAGGGTAGAATCTTGGGCTGTCTCTTCTCTTTAGGTCCTCCGGCCTCTTTGGCTCTGGCAGGGTGACCATGCCATATTCGTTACCCAGTCGAACAGAATCTGGGTCTTGTCCTTCGGAAATGAATAGGCTTTCTTCATCTTGTCCCGTAGCGAGGGACCTTCTTTGCCGTCTGGGGCTTCTGCAGGCTGTGGGGCGACCGCCTTCTTGCCTTCATCTTTCTGTTGTTTGAACGCCTTTATATCAAGAGCGTTCGCTTCTTTAGGCGACGAGCGCCGCTCCACTGCCTTGCCCTTCTGGGTTGTGCTGGCAGCTGATGTAGGGATAGGTCTGGCCAGAAAGGCTTCCACCTCGGCCACGACATTATTCAATCGGTCAAACGACCGTATTTCCAATCCGATCATCTTTTCTAGAACCTCCCTCCTGAGGTTCTGTTTGCATATTTGTACAGCGTCCTCTTGATGCGGGGGCCGCTTGCACCTCATTCCGAGGTTCCTCCACCTCTTGATATAATCGAGGGCTGTCTCATCGGCCCTTTGCTTTGTTGAGTAGAGTTCGGCCACTGTGACCTCCCTCTCTGTAACATGGAATCTTTCTCTGAACTTCCTCTGCATATCCGGCCAGTCGCTGATTGACCTGGTCGGGAGGCTAGAGTACCATTCAAATGCGAGCCCCGTCAGCGAGGACCCGAAAAACTTCAACAAGTATGACTCATCGGTGGCCAGGTCACCCATGACGGTCATATAATATGCGATATGTTCTTTCGGGGATCCCTTCCCATTGAACTTGTCGAACTTGGGCGGCTTGTTGATCCCCGGGTGAAGCCGCTTAGCAGCATGGTGTTGCGGGTATGGCACCCGGTAGGCATCAAACGTGACGTAGTCACCTTCACTCCTTTCTGCGAGCTTCAGCTTGATCATCCTTTCCACCATCATCCGGTTCATGACCGTGGGGTCAACTGGCTCCGGATAGAAGTGTGTTGGCTACAAATACGGGGTGACCAGAGCGGTCGCCTATGGAGGACGCAGCAGCGGGGGTGTCTGGTGCACCTGGGGGAGCACCGGTGGCATCAGCGGCTGCAACTATGGTGGCCGCTGTTGTGTTGTCGCCCTGTTTGGTTCTGACGACTGAGGCAAGGTGTAGAGCGGCGGAGGGTCGACATAACGAACCGCTCCCCAAGATGATTCACCCTGGACTTCGGGTGGTTTGGAAACTGATGACTGTTCAGTTTTCTCCATCAGCTGCTTCTTCAGCAAGTCTATCTCTTGCCGATATTTTTGAAGTAGCAGCAAGACCAATGGGTTCATAGTTGCCGTGCTGGGGATAGCTTCCGTTGCTTCCCCGGACGTACCCTCGGGCAAGATGTCGAGGAGGACGTCGTCTTCTTCTTCCGCCGTTACCACATTGGCAGTCAAGACAGGAGCCTTATCATCCCACTGGTGCTAGACCCAGGGTTGTTTTCCTTTAGTTGTTGCCAGGAGCTGCCTTGCGGCTTCTGCTCTTCGAGTATTCAGCCCTGGCCATGCTGCCAATTTAGCCAACTCGCGGGGATCTTCAGGAAGTCCCCTATATTGGCCGAGTATGCCGGCCATGTTGCAGGTGAAGACCTGCATCCTTCTTCTCTGTCGATGGACCCTTCTCTTAGCCCGATCTGGGAAGGTCAGCCTCTCGAACACAGAAGCTCTTCTTGTTTCCTCCCACCTAGGGGCGGCTTCATCGGCTTCGGTCCCGAAGCCGTCATCATAGCCGTTGTCGTCAACTGACGATAGCATCATCCCTTCTCTTTCATTTTCTTCAACTGCCACTGCTGGGCAGTAGTCTTCATTGGCGGTGGCTACTTGCATTAACCGTTGCTGTCCAAGCGAGGGGTTGCCTAGCCCTCGAAAATAATTCTTGACCAAGTTGGTCATCTCTTCTCGACCCCGTTCTTGATGCAGCACGGGGGACAGTTGTCGACCTCCCGCAGGAGGGGTATAAGCTAGCCGAGCTCTATCGGCAGGTTGCTGGAATCTTCATCCCACAGCAAGGACATTGGCTTGGCGGGCGCAGGCCCAGAAACTTTCACGGCGCGGAGGGTCCGCGACCACTTCTTCCTCTTTCGGGGCCAGGCCCCTTTCTCTCCTTTCTTCCGCTCCGTCGTAAGCAAGGCAGCAGCGGACATGTGCAGTTTGATGAATAGGTTGGACCCTCTTGGGGACCCACACATGTTTAAATTTTCTCGGCCTGGGGGCCAACTTCTCTTGGCTGTAATGGCCGGCTTCTTCTCTTTCTGCCCTCCTTCCAGCGAGGGCTTGATATGAGTTGCGGACGGGGATGGAAGGGACAACCCGATCCGGGACTATCCGTGCGTCGCGTCCGTTGAGGAAGACACGCATGCCACCAACCATCATAGATTTACCGGATTGCGAGAGGGTTCCGGTAACCACAGGAGTACTCCTCCAGATTTGCTTGCGCTGACGTCCTCCGGAGTTCCTGTTGACAGCATCAGGGCGGACCCCACGGATAGCATGGTGCACCGGGCAACTGGCGACCAAGGTTGGACTATTGAGTGATTCGAGGCAATATCGAGCCTTCAGATGCTCCATGTTCTTTGTAGCTTCCTCGATAGGCTCCGATGGTTCCACCTCCAGCATGTCTACGAAGGCTAACCCCAAGAAGTTGGGGAAGCCAACGGTGGCAGGGAAGCTGCCGAACACCGTGGGCATCGCCAGGTACCCTTGCGCATGATCATCAACAATTGAAGGGCCAAAGCCGACGCCAGTCAGCCCAGTTGTCATCATCGTTCGCCTGTAAAGACAAACAAACCAACGATCAGCAACCTTTGGGAGGGCCACGAAGCCCAAGTATCTCGGCAAAGAGATGAAAGGTGACACTGGTCCCACCGGGCGTGCCAGACTATTTACGATGGGATCTTTTCGTTCTGGTTTTTATGATTATCGTTTGGGTTTATTTGGTTTATTTCACGTGTCAATCAACCAATTAACTAACTGGTAATTAACTGACTGATTGACTACGCAGGCGTGCCAGTCACGTGAGTGATGAGTTTATTATGCGCTCGTTCTGACCCGTGTCGGGCGAGAGAGAGGTTCGATCGGGACCAGCAGTCCGCCATACCATTAAGGCTATGGCGTTAATTACATCCCCCACGAGGAAGGAAAACCTTTGATTAATTGCTGAGATGGTGGGCTGTCGAGGCCGGAATAAAGATGCAAAGGTATAAACATGACCAGGTCACGTGAGATGCTTCTATCTGTCATGCAAGAGAGGAATGATTCATTAAGTTGGATACCCTCGATACATGGCGGAGGACATAGGTCCAAAGACCACCATCGCGCATAGCAAAGACTTCCGATCGGGAGTTACCCAGACTTCCGTCAGTCCCATTTGATATACCCGAGGGTCCATACAGGCATGCGCACATGATATTCAAGAGAATGCTAAGCATGGCAATAGAGTTATGCCAGTGAATAGTAATCAGTCAAATTCATTAGACTCCAATGAGGGGGACGAAGGTAGCGACATAAACATGATGACAAAAGCAAAGTGCTAACAAACATGATAGTAAAGGCATGATAATAAGATCATCCGTGCTTGAATAGCCCCTTCCTTATTTAGTTTATTATCAATTAAAGTTACTAATCTCGACCACGGGAGGCGAGGATTGCTCCGAGGGCGAGCAAGTGATCAGAACAACGCAACGATTCAAAACCGGCATGCTTGGGGCGCGCCGATTTAGGTTTCCCGGCACGGCCATACGTAGGTAAAAGGGCTTGATATGGCGCGGCCATGGCCACGGCTAATACGGCGCGGCATGCTTGGGGCGCGCCGATTTAGGGCGCGCTGGGGACGGGCCGTTTGAAAATAAGTTTTCATGAGTGTAAGGTGATTCCGGCGCGGGGGGGGGGGGTACCGCGCCATATTAAGGTGCGCCGGGTTAGGACCACGCCGTTTTAGCTCTTTTTTGATGAATTTTGAAATGATTTAAGTTTATTAGGACTCTGTTGAGAGTTTTGGGGTCAATTAGGGTGATTATTTGTTTAATTGGAGTCCAGAGCCCCCAAGGGTGAAGTTATGAGCTAGTGCGAGGTTCATACTCAAGCACTAGGGTCCTCATCCTCAGAACAAGTGTTTTGTTGAAGCCATTTTGATATAATTAAACTCATAAGTTGGAAGAATTCTGCCGAAAATTGGGCAGCATCTCCCCCGTCCCCGAAGGACTGCAGGGGGAGAAACGGGGTCATACTCACCTGTGGAGTTAGCCCCTAAATAGTCGATCTGCATGGTGGCAGCCAGTAAACCCCAATCGGACAGGGTACCCCGAGGACTGGCCTACGAGGGGCACCAAAGTTCCGTGGGTGGAAGCAGAGGGATAAGGCAGCTAATGACGGAAGTAACACCCCGAGGGCTGGCCTACGAGGGGTGAGCAACTTACAGCATGCACTGTATCCATTAGCAAGAGAGAGCATCAGGGAGAGAGGCCCCGAGGATAAGCCTAACATTGTTGGGCTGAAGCCCCTGTTGTTATTAGCCTTTCGGCCCGTAGGAAGCATCCATCACTCATAAGTGGAGCTCCCTTGACCGATTGGTAGCTCTGTGAAGCAGTGGGGGATATCCCCCTCCCTGGGTGATTAAGAGGAAACCAACGGGACTCGAATAGTTTAATGGCCGTAAACCACAAATGAAGGAAGTGCGGCTTCTCGGTATTGATAGCCTACCCGTTACAGGGTTAAGATATTAATGCTCGAGAGACTGGGTTGCCATCCACAAGAGAGAATGCAAATAGCAGCCACGGAGAGAGAGGCAGTTGATATCTATAGCGGGAACAATTTATCCACATATGCATATACACGAATGGCTGGAATGCAGTGGTCACGAGGTGGACTCCACTATTCTAGAAGTAGCACCTGCCTCCTCTGAGCAACGCAGAAATGCAAAGAGGGAGGAAGGTCAAGGTTGGATTTCATATCAAAACGGAGAGAAACGTGTGCACAGGCACAGGCGCGGAGGACCCAGGGAGGGGTTATCTATGTAGCCCATGGCATCCCAGGGCATGTTCAGAATCTGGGGAAATTGGAATCGCAAAGCTATATACGGGAAGACACTAATATATATATCTACCGAATGAAATAGCAGTGGAAGAAGAGGACAAGGCGTTGAGCATTCAATCCACCAATATATTCATATACGCATGCTATCATTCCATCGACGAAGGAAGCTACACACATATCACGAGTTCGGTGCCCGCATCGCGGCACGGCCACCGTTCTACTCGTAGGGGAACTCACAGAAGAGCAATAGAAAAAGAAAGAGGGATGGCGGAGAAGGGGGGATGGGTTGGCTCATATCAGCGCCATCCCTCACCCCTCTCGCTTACATTCGACGGAGAGAAAACAAGGCGAAGAAGAAACAGAAACGTAGGTGCCCACCTATTCCAAGAACAGAGTGTCGGGGACACCTCCTTCTTCTCCGGCTCTGGAGGGCTTAAGGCTGAGGGTGGAAGACGGCGGCGAAGGGTGCTCAGAGGAACCCTGCTTCACTCGCAAGAAACCCTCTCTCTCTCGCCGACGATTGGCTCTCAGACCCTTCCTCTTATCTCTCAATTTTCTTCTTTTGAAAACCTCTTCGCCTCTCTCTCTTTTTCTTCTGTTTGGAATTGCCATTTATACAGGAACGGGTTCGAAGTTTAATCCAGCGCGGAGAATGGCGCGCCGGAGAAGGGGCTTCTACCATAGGCGCGTCGGATTTGAGAGCGCTGGTTTAAGGGGGGTGCGCCGGATAAGGGCACGCCGTATTAGCATCTCCCGTTCGTTGCAGGTTAGCCGGTGAGTCCAGGGATGGTTCCGAGAGTCACCGTGACCGTTCATCTTGCTGCCACTCTTCGAAACCTTGACGAGAAGCCTTGTCAACGCTCTCAGGATGGCGTACGACCTTCTCAGAATCTCGAGTATATTTGGTTTAAACACACGGGTTTTCCGCTGACACGGCTTTCGGCCCTATGATCTGTGCTGCTAGCTCGGCCTGGCTTGTGTTCAAAGCTTCTTGGAGGGCAGAGTAACACCCAAGATAGTTCTGCCTTGACCGGGCGATCATTTGGCCATTAACGGGCCCAACTTGGCGAGAAGCCGTACCTGCGCCGGGTAGCCGGGATCTTCCACCGATAGAGCCTTCGGTCCTTCATCCTGAAGAGTCGAGGGAGCTTTTTCCATCTCAAGAAAGTCTTTCATGAGGTGGGTAGCCACCAGTTAGACAGTTATCCTTGGTCGGACAACGGGTGTAGTGTATGCGGCACGACGGAGTCGATGCCGGTTCATTGGGCAGGCTTGGTCGCACTGCCAGTTGGTTGTGAATTCATCTCGACTTTTCCTGAGGCGAATTCCCTTGCGTTTATCCTGGGTGACTCGGGGCTCTGGCAGATTGAGAAGTCTTCAATATGTTGATATTTGTCGGCTTCTGTGCTTCAGTGAGCCGTGTCAGTCGTCTTCGAGGCTTGATCACCGCGAGTGATATTTTGAGTGCCAACAGCGGTCTAGCAAGGACCATTTTTCCCCATTGGTTTTGTGGTATCAGGATGACCGCGTTTGGTCTTTCGCGGCCTAGAGTAGACCGCGTCTCCCTGAGGTGGTCCAGAGTGGACCACTACTTGGGTCTTGTCTAATTGGAGTTCTTTTCTTACCAATTTGAGTCCCGGGTGAGTGGACCTCGATCCACGTGTTGACCGGTGGTTAGGCTGATGCTAGGCATCATGTGGGGACCACATGTTAGGGTTCTGTAGGGTCCCGAGAAGTGGTATCTTCGGCTCGTGTCACCGCGAGTTGGTGTCGGTATGGGGTGCGGTCCTTGTACTTTGTCCGGTTCAGGCGTTATTTTTCATTGTGCCGTGTTACCTCGATTAGAGTGCCCGTAGCTTTAGAAGGTCCGAGTGACCTTGGGCGTACATTATGGGCTTTGTGTTATGCCTTGATCGAGTCACCGTGTAGCGGTGTGAGTGCGGTGGGGTTTCCCCCACATGTCATGGGTTTCTTCGGAAGATGGTTCTCGTGTAGGCCATGTGTGTGGCCTTGGACTACGAGTCCAGCCATCCAGTCTAGCGCTGGAGGTTCCCCGCTTTTCCGTGGGATGGGGTTTGGCTTGGCGGCTTGTAAGATACCTTGGGAATCATGCTTCTGTGCTTTCCACATGGGCCATGTGTGTGGCCTTGGACCGTGAGTCCAGTTTTCCAGCCTGGGGCTGGAGGTTTCTTAGTTCCCTTTTTGAGGGGACGGTTCGGGCAGTCATGAACTATTTCGTGAGTCGTCGTGCCGTGGTTTTAGACCTAGGGATTAGGCTAGATTAACGGCATTGTGCCATGGCGTACGACGATCTTGACCCTGAGTCTGGTAACTCAAGGACCATCGGAATTAGTGAGTTTAGAGGACTATCCAGAGTCCAGTGGCTCGGTGCCACTTGGTTCTTCTCGACTCTCACACAGGGTGCGTGCGTGTTTCTCGGAGTTTCTCTTCGGAGAGTGGTCACACCAGTGACTCCCCACTAGTCATAGCCTTCCGATAGGCGAGTGGTCCCACCAGGGAGTGGTGGCGAGGCTATCCCGAGAGAGATGGTTTTTAGGCTGGTTACCGTAGGGCCCCACGTCTTACAGCTAGAGTCCGGCTGAGGGGAAAACCAATCAGAGGGTTAGACCTGGGATGCATGGTCTGTGTGTGCACACGTGGTCGGGGACTTCGGACGCGTGCTGACGAGCACGACCCCGACTAGTCACTTGTTCTGTGGTTACTTGTACGGTGACTCTGTCTCCGCCTACGGTGTCGTAGTGAGACACTTGAGGCTATGGACTAAGTCGTCAGTGGACGCATCTGGCCTTGCTTCTAGTGGGCAGGTACTCTTTTCACGTGACTCGTGACTCTCTTATTTTTGAGTTTTGTTTCCCATCTTCGAGACGTAGTTTCTGGACCATTCCGGTGTTTCTGGAGTAGTAGCCAGAGTGCTAATGACTTTACCGAGGTTGTGTTCACAACCAGGCGGTTGTGACTTGACCTGGGACAGCTTGTCAAGGTTGGCCTTGTCCTAGGAGACAGGCCCCTACGGCAGGGTGGACATGAGTGTTTCCTCGGTAGGTCTGGTGTTAGAGTGGTCATGTTCCTGATCGTGAGATTGGGGTTTTTCCTTCCTATTACAGGTAGGAGTAGCTTTACTGTGCCGTTGGTTATCGGCTACCACGGATTAGTACTGCTATCCCTTCACCGTAGTTATTACTCCACCATTGTAGCTGTAGCTAGCACTGCTTCCCTTTCCACCGTTGTTTTTGGTTGGGGTTCCGCGGGACCCCTACTGAGCCAATGATAGGAGGCTCACCCCTACTTTTTGTTGAGTCTTGTTGAATCTTTACATGTTTTGATGATGACAACACTATAAGTCTTAGTGGTCTTCAAAAAATTATGTCTATGTGAAAATTTAACAAAAATATTTTTTTCTGTGAAAAAATGAACAAAGAACATGTTTGTTGAAGAATGAACCTTCATTTCACTTCAGGTATTTTTCAGGGACTGCATTCGTGTTGATTGGCACTTCGTCATGTTTGTATATAACACCTCGTGTTGAAATGTTTGTCTTCGTGTCATTTTTTCTCTGAAGTGTTTGTTTTGATTCAGTGACATCTTCGTGTCATTTGATCTTTACTTCGTGTTGTTTTCATCGTCTTCGTATCATTCTCCGTGTAGTGTGTGGTTCTGTCAAAGTTCACTTCGTGTCTGTCTTATGTTGAAACCACACTTCGTGTTGGTTTCTGTTTTGATGAACTTCGAGTCGTTTCCCAGTGAACCCCGTGTTGTTTTGTCCTCCTGCGTCATCCTTGTTGTCACTCCGTGTCTATTTTCTGTTCTCATCATACTTAGTGTTGTTTTTCATTTCATGTCAACTTCAATTCGTGTGGTTTTCAACCCGTGTCGATTATCGTTTTGACTTCGTGTTGTTTTCAACTCGTGTCGATTACTGTTTCGACTTCGTGTTGTTTTCAGTATGTGTCAATTTTGTCTTCGTATCGTTTTTCACCTCGTGTCGTGTTACCCCGTGTCAATTACTGTTTCGACTTCATATCGTTGTCAGTCCGTGTCTTTCTTATGTTGAAATCACACCTCGTGCTGATCACTGATTCTTTCTTCATGTTGTTTCTTTGTATTCTGTCTTCGTGTTGATCTTTCGTTATTTAGACTTCGTGTCTTTATCACATTGACCACACTCCGTGTCGCTTCTCCTCTCATAACTTCGTGTCGTGTTTTTCTACACCTCGTGTCGTTGTCTCCTTGTGTCTTCACCTCGTGTTGTTTTCGTCTCTTCGTGTCGGGTTTGTTCTAGTGCGTACAGGACATCGCAGCACTTCATGTTGCTTCCTGTTTCACTTTCGTGTCATTTGTCTTGTTGTATCTTCGTGTCGTTTTTATTCTTCCTAGTCCTCGTGACCTTCTTGTATTGAAACCATACTTAGTGTTGGTTTCTGTTCTTGTCTTCGTGTCTTTGCGTTGTTTTTTCTGTCTACCTCGTAAAGTTCTCTTAGTAATGTTCATTGTGTCACCACCTTATCTCGTGTCGTTCTCTGTTTAGTACCTCTTGACGTGTCCACTAACCTCATGCAGTTCTAGTTTTTATGACACTCAATATTAATGGCTCTTATCTCGTTGCAGGTCCTAGGAAGAACATTCACCAATGTCTGGGTGCACATGATCTGATGCTGAAGGAACAAATACAAAGAGGGCACGTGGCAGGAAGGTTCTAGGATCGAGCGTGGGAGGCACACGCGTTCAGTGCCCTATCCATCTGCTGCGGCTATAAAGAGAAACCTTTCACCCACCGATGAAGGGTGATCAGAGCTAAGAAAGAAAAGGCAGTGTTACAGAGAGCTCGATCCAGCAGAAGAAGAAAAAGAAAAGAGAGAGAGATAGTGATCGTGTGAAAGAGGAAGAGAGGTTAAGAGAAAGAAAGTTAGAAAGAGAGTGAATGAGAGAGTTCGTGGAGAAGAAGAAAGAAGCTTACCTGAAGATCTGTCTTCACTGGACCGTGGATCAAATCCAGGCCAGTCAGCTCCGTTGAGAGCCAAATTATGCATCTCGTGTTTCAGCTTCTGTTTGCTGAAGCTATTTTTCGTTTATTATCTTTTCTTTGTTTTCTGGTTTGCTGTGCTTTCCGATCCTCTGGTCTGAGGTCGGGTTCCCTCCGGTTAAGAGGAAGGGAGATCTGATCTCCAGTTGCAAGTAGCTGGGAGCTACTTGTGGGTTCCCTCCGGTTTGGAGGAAGGGAGACTTGTCTCTGGCTCTGGGCTTGTGGATTTAAGTCCAGAGGTTCCCTCCAGTTTGGAGGAAGAGGGGAAGTTGCTCCCCTGGTCAAGCTGTGTGGCAGCAATTGTTTGCAGACTGAGTCTGTTTGGTTCTAGCGTGTGCTAGTGAAGCCTCACTCCAGTTGGGAGTGAGGGGTGGATGTAGGTCTGAAGGACCAAACCACCTAAAAATCTTTTGAGCAGTGGCTTGATTGTTTGGTTTGCTTCCGCTAAATGCTTGAATAGGTGCGCTCAATGGGTTTGTATTTGAGTAGAATAGAATTGGTTCTATTCTGTTTCTTTATCTAGCATCCGTTTTTTAAATTTGGCCATTATTCGTAGAAGGATTCATTCACCCCCCCTCTGTATCCGGGCCAAGCACCCTAACAGTTGGTATCAGAGCGGGTGTCTGCTTACAAGGTCCAGCGACCTGCAGATCGATCTTGCAATCTTAGGTGCTTATTTCCTTTTAGTGCATCGATATTCTTGTGCGTTAATCTGTGTGTTCTCATGGCCCATCCACCGATCTTCAGTGGTACGCATTTTGATGCATGGTTCGCTGTTTTGAAGAAGTATGTTAAATCTGTGAATCCAGACCTGTGGAAAGTAATTTCACATGGTCCTCATGAACTACCTAGGAAAAAGTCCAAATGGACTGACAGTCACAAATCCATGCATGAAGAAAATCAGATAGCAATAAATTTAATGAAGGCAGCTACTGATAGAGCTTTTCATTCATGTTTCTCTGAATCCAGTTCTGCTAAAGATATTTTGGATGCACTGAAGCGAACTCAGGAGATAGATGTGGACAGATGCATGATGGCCAACAGAAGAAATCAAAGTGCCAGCAATCAAGGAAGCAATCAAACTAATGAAGATGATGATGATGAGGTAAATATCTTCGAGAATTTCTCTCTAGAAGATTGGGAGAATGCATATGCTGAATTATTTAATCTCATGAACTGTTAAGAAAACAGTATAAAAAGTTGAAAAAGAATATTCGGGTAGATAGTTCTAGCTCTCCATGTAAAAATTGTTCAAATACGAAGAAATCTCATGATGCATGTCTGTCTGATAATCATATGTATAAAAACCAGAATGCAGAACTGAAGAAGGAACTTGAATGTGTTCACTCTGAGCTGAACAATTTAAAATCTGAAGATGACTTCCTCAGAAAGCTCTCTAAAGAAAATGATGAACAACTAAAGAAACTTAAACGAGAGAATGAGTTGCTGATTGAAAATTTTAATGCCATAAAATTTGTGAACGTGGAATTATAGAAAGATTTTGAAAAACAACAAAAGGATTTGAGGGAGTTTGAAGCTAGGAGAGAAACCATGGTTAACTCAGAAGATCAGCTTCTAATAAATGAGTTAATTCAAAATGATAAGCTTAAAGAAGAAGTTGAAAAATTAAAACTGTTAAACAGTGCCATGTCTGAAAGACTTCTCACATTGGAAAAATGGAAAGCTATCTGTACAAACGAGACTGAAGAGGTAGATGAGCTAAGAAAGGAAATTGAAGAATACAAAACAGCTAACAAGGTTTTGAATGAAGCTGTCAATTGTAGTGAACAAGAGATCACTAGTTATGAAATACACATTGCATCTCTTGAAAATGAAATTCAGGATTTGAAAGCTTCCTTGTCTAAATTTGTTGATGGGCAGAAAAACCTAGACAAGCTGCTAGGTGTAAAAGTCAATGTCAAAAAGGAAGGGTTGGGCTACAATAATCTCAATAAGAAGGCCTTGCAGAACAAAGTAATGACATCCTTTGTAAATACTTCAAATGTAGCCACTACATCAAAAGACAAACAGCCCATTGTTCAGAAAATACTGGGAACAAAGATTAACTTTAACAAGGAAGGACTGGGTTACAGTCCAGTCATGAGGAAGGTTGATGGAGCCAACCTGAAAACTGTCTTTCTCAAATCCTCTGAACAGGAAAAGCCTTCTATCTCATCTCCACCTCAGTACAAGGCTAAGAAAACAGAAAAACAAAATAAAAATCATAAAACATCAAAAATTCAAAGGAACAATCTGCATGCTAAGAACTCATCCGATAAATGCCATGTTTTAAAGAAATCAAGTGGCTCGTGTCATTATTGTGGTAAGTATGGACATCTTATGAGTAATTGTTTTGTGATGGAAAAAGATGACAACAAGCATGCTAGAAAATCTGTGTCTGGTCAGAAAAGGAATGTCAAATGTTCTAATTGTGATAAAGTAGGACATACTACTGCTCATTGTTGGTTTGCAAGTAGTAAGGAAAAATCATGCTCATATCATACAAAACACTTTGCAAATCAGCATGTCTTTAACAAGAACCAGCACATTATATGTTTTAATTGCAACAAAATTGGTCACAGGGTCTCTGAATGCTGGTCAGGTTCTTTTAAAAGAAATTCTATATCATGCTTTGAATGTGGAAAGTATGGCCACAGGGCCATTGATTGTTGGCATGCTCAAAGAAAAAATTTCAGTTCTGAAAAGTATAGATCTCCTGCTAGTACAAATGCTCTTAGAAAGAACAAAGTGGTTTTCAAAAGGAAAAACTTTGAATGTGTTGATTATGGAAAACAGTTTGGTCATGCAAATAACAGAAATTTCCATGCTAATGCACATACAATTCATGCTAATAAGAATGTGCATAAATCAGATCTTAAAACTACTCCTGAAAATGTGCTGAGAAAACTTGCTAAACATAATAATGTCATGTCAGGACCCAAGACCTCTTGGGTACCTGTTTGTGCAAAATAAACCTTATTTTGCAGGTGTGCCTTGGGACTGAAATAAAAGGGGTAATGATCCAAGGCACTCAAGAATGAAAACCCCATTCTCATAATTTTCAGGTAATCTCTCTACATGTCCCATTTTGAAACTTACTGCATATCTGTTTTGATGCATTCTTGCATATCTTGCTATTAGTTTCATCTAGTGCATGCATATTGAATCTGGTCTTGCATATTCATTCATCATCTGCAAGTTGCATTATTTTCTAAAAACATGCACTCTGAAATTTTTGAAATCTTTAACTGAAAGAGAATGCTGGTTGAAAACTGTATGTTGCATAATTCTTTCTTGGCATACACTGCATTCATTAAATAATTAACACTTCCAAGAGTCGTGTGTGAGATGTCCTTGAGTGGGCTGAAGAGGAGCTTGTCAGGCTATTTGGTTTCTGAAGATTTTTGTCAGCCGATGCAGTTAATGTGGTTTTAAGATCAGTCATCTCAAGAGGCTGCAGTCTGTTGTCCAAGAGTTGCTCTGGATGTGAGACAGAACTACTTCAAAATACTATATTTGGATATGTCCTTAGTGCTTAATGTATTGAGTGATCTCTCACTTGTTGGCTTGCTGATAGGAGTGCTGCTCATCTCATTTCATCTTTCTCTATTCAATCAGCCACCTCATTATCTCTCACCTCTCACTATTGGTTCAGATTCTCTCTCGAAGAAATTGTGGTTTCAGTCTTCTTGCTCTTATCAGATAAGATCTGTATACCTTAAACCACCCTATATCAAGTGTAACAATCTACACCTGTTAATAAAGAATTTCAATGTTTGGGGGTTATATTTGGTCCTTGATCCTTCTAAGTTATCTTCTCAAGTGTTGGTCAACATATTATAAAACTTCCTGTTAAATGAGAAAAACTTATTGAGGATCTCGACTTAACTGAAACTTATGTAAAGAGAGCTCTGAGATAAAAATTATGTTAAGTAAGATTTTTTTTTAAATCATGAGAAGTGCTTCCAGGGAATACGCCATTATTTGTGGCAGAGCAATGGCTTTTGTGGAGAAATAGACACTCTAGATCAATGAAGTCTAGAGTCTCTGTCATGATACAATTAGCTATCTCTGTGTAGAAATGTTAAAATAAAAAAAAAATCCTCAAAAGAAAAATATCATTGGCATTAAGGTAACTCGTCCTGAGTAACCAGGGTTTCTGGTGTCTGATAAACATGTCTCCTTGTGTAAAAAGGGACTATTCTACCTTGTGTTCAACAAATTGGTTGACCCTGTATGGCTTCTCGTCCATTAATTGAAGAAATGAAATCTACTTGACTTTGTTGTGTTATCTCGTTGCTTGACAAACATAAGGTGCAATTTAATCGTGTCTCTCTCTAGGTTAAGCAACTTTAACAGCTAATTTTATGATTATGCTGATTTAATATCTTGAGTTAACTGACCTTGGTTTTTGGAAGAATATAACCCGTCCACATATTGAAGGGCTAACTTTAATATGGTGTAGCTGTGTTACATCAGAACTATGGGTATTTTGGGTATTTACAGAAAAAGTGTGATAAGAGTAAAAAGCTACTCGACAACACCTTTTTTTTTGTTTCTCACGCCTTCAACCTCAAACCCTTTATTTCCCCTTGCCGCTTCCTATTCATCCTCGTGCCGCTCCACCTTGAGCGTCTTCTTCAAACCCATCTCCATCTCTTCCCGCTCGCCTTCTTCCCCCCACAGAGGTCTATTCCTCTCTTCAGTCTAGCATCGCGTCCAATAATAGCCTGCAAGAGAGAGTTGATACTCTGGAAGTTCCGGCAGATGGATCAGCAAAGGTCAGCAGCTCCGGGTGACAGGAAGAGGAAGGGAAAAGAAATTGTTGAAGAGCCCTCATCTAAGCAACAGAGATGTCTTGTGCCAGAACCTGCTGCGGAAGTATCTTCCGAACAAGGTACCAGGATGTCTCAGTCTACCGTGTTTGTAGAAAGTGGAAAAATCATTCCTCCTAGATTAATAGATTTCGGAGATGAAACTTTGATCTTGAAGTTCCCAGAACTGTTAAGAATCTTTGAGTTTCAAGAGTGGAGAGATTTCTTAGAAAATCACCGTGTCTATTACCCTAGGCCGGTAATGGAATTTTATAATAACTTGTCTTTGAGCCGAGACAAGTCTGCCTTATTATCATCTGTTAAAGGGGTCGAGTTAACTGTTACATGTGAGTCCCTCCACAAAGCCCTCGGTGTTCCAGATAAAGGGGAGGTAGAGGGAAGCTTTCGATACAGTCTCCATGAAGCTTTCTCAGTCATTACTGGTAAACCCAGTAATATTCATGATAAGGGGCAGTTAAAGCTAAAAGCTTATCAGACATCGTCATTTCCTCCTCTTCACAAGCTCCTTCAGAATGTCATCGCTTCCATTATCACTCCACAGACTGGGGCTAGAGGAAGAATTACAGACACACAGAGATTTCTACTGTTTTGTCTGATTCAAAATGTAAAGATTTGTCTGCCAGAGATTATTTTTTCGGTCATGAAGGGATGTATTGGATCCAAGAGACATCTTCCCTATGCCGCCCATCTGACTGAGATATTCAAGCACTCTGAGATTTGCTTGGATGGAGAGGCCGCATCAGAAGTGAAGGCCAGAAACATTTTTAATATGAACTTTGTTTCAGTATTCTTGGGGTTAGAGGACTCCTCTATGGTGGGACAAGCTAAGGTCCAAAAGGCCAGGGAATCACAATCTCAGGGGGAGCATTTAGAAGAATTTCAAGTCTTAGCCCAAGCTGGTGAGCAATTGGTTTCTGAGACTGCTCAACAGGAAACACCAGCTGAACCACCAGTGTCTACCTTGCCAGCTGCACCCATCGAAGTACCCTTCTCATTTCAGAGGCTAGTTGAGGCTGCATCTGAGGACATCAGATTGTCTGACGAAAGCATTCAAACAGATCTAGATGCAACCATTGCTGGGCTATTTGATTCGTTTGGGAAGACATCTGAAGAGGCAATAGTGCCTGAAGAACAGCCAGCTAAAGAGCAAGACAGTACTGATCAAGATCTTGCTGTTCTTGTTAATGAAATTTTAAGGGAAACTGTTGAGCGAAGCTTGGAAGAGGCTACCGACTTGGTTGTATCTGAAAGTCTTGAGCAGGCCTTTGTTGACAGATCTACTGATCAGGAACTCATGGAAGATAGAGGAAAGGCTCCTGTCATAGAACTAGATACAGAATCTTCAAGTGAAGAAGAGGAACCTGAAGATGTATTCCCTCAGAAAGAAACTCAAGCTGAAGATGAAGTTCAGGTCCCAGCTCAGTCAAATGCCAGTACAAGAGGAAGCAGCTGAGAGAACTGCACCTGGCAGTGAATTTTTTGGTACACCTCTAGGTCCACCTAGACTCTTATCTGCAGAGGCACCCAATATTGAATCTACTCGGGCGCCCAACATTGAAGAGCTTCTCATAAACCTGACTCAGCAGATGCAAAAACAAGACAATAAATTAGATGATCTGCTTACATTTGTCACTCTCAACATTAATCAGGTACATACCAGATTACTGAAGCTTGAGATATCTCTCCTCACTGAATGGAGACGATTCCTTCTAAACAAAAGGGCTTCAGATGATGCAATCAAATCCTTGATGGAAGGATTACAGGAAATTTGTTCAAAAATTGCAAAAGCTCTGAGAGAGTCACATGATGTTAATATTTCCTCCTTCAAAATGTCTTCTACCATAATAGATCATTGCTATGAGATCAGAACAGCTTTAGAATTGTTGAAGAAGTCTTCAAGTGCCCTAGGTCCAGGCATTCAGAAAATCTATGATAAGTTGGTCGCCTTCATATCAGAAATGACAACTCTAACTGACAGATATGAAACTGTCAGTGTTCGCCAAGACGACATTATTTCTGAAGTGGCAAATGTCAGAAGCACTGTGGCGTATTGGCTTGCTGAGCTATCAAATGATTTAAAGGAATTTCAGTCTATCTTGGGTTCTACACCTGGTCACGCCTCTTCCAGTAGAACTCCACCTCAAGAACATTCTTCTGCTTCTCCAAGGGGGAGACCACCACAAGGCAGGACGCGTGGCCCCTCTAGCAGACAAGCCAGATACTTTTCTTGAAAAGTCGATGCTCTGTATTTTTGTTGCCCTTTTGAGGCCTTCTCCCTCAGACTCTTGGACAAATTAACTTAACTCATATCATTTGCATTCTTCTTATTTTTCATTTTTTTTTGATGATGTCAAAGGGGGAGAAATCAGGAAAAATGTTTGTGATATTCATTGCGAATGGCTATCTAGTGTTTTTTCCTTCTCTGCAAAGACTCAAGACTCATAGTGTTGCCATCCATCAAAAAGGGGGAGATTGTTGAGTCTTGTTGAATCTTTACATGTTTTGATGATGACAACACTATAAGTCTTAGTGGTCTTCAAAAAATTATGTCTATGTGAAAATTTAACAAAAATATTTTTTTCTGTGAAAAAATGAACAAAGAACATGTTTGTTGAAGAATGAACCTTCATTTCACTTCAGGTATTTTTCAGGGACTGCATTCGTGTTGATTGGCACTTCGTCATGTTTGTATATAACACCTCGTGTTGAAATGTTTGTCTTCGTGTCATTTTTTCTCTGAAGTGTTTGTTTTGATTCAGTGACATCTTCGTGTCATTTGATCTTTACTTCGTGTTGTTTTCATCATCTTCGTATCATTCTCCGTGTAGTGTGTGGTTCTGTCAAAGTTCACTTCGTGTCTGTCTTATGTTGAAACCACACTTCTTGTTGGTTTCTGTTTTTGATGAACTTCGAGTCGTTTCCCAGTGAACCCCGTGTTGTTTTGTCCTCCTGCGTCATCCTTGTTGTCACTCCATGTCTATTTTCTGTTCTCATCATACTTAGTGTTGTTTTTCATTTCATGTCAACTTCAATTCGTGTGGTTTTCAACCCGTGTCGATTATCGTTTTGACTTCGTGTTGTTTTCAACTCGTGTCGATTACTGTTTCGACTTCGTGTTGTTTTCAGTATGTGTCAATTTTGTCTTCGTATCGTTTTTCACCTCGTGTCGTGTTACCCCGTGTCAATTACTGTTTCGACTTCGTATCGTTGCCAGTCCGTGTCTCTCTTATGTTGAAATCACACCTCGTGCTGATCACTGATTCTTTCTTCGTGTTGTTTCTTTGTATTCTGTCTTCGTGTTGATCTTTCGTTATTTAGACTTCGTGTCTTTATCACATTGACCACACTCCGTGTCGCTTCTCCTCTCATAACTTCGTGTCGTGTTTTTCTACACCTCGTGTCGTTGTCTCCTTGTGTCTTCACCTCGTGTTGTTTTCGTCTCTTCGTGTCGGGTTTGTTCTAGTGCGTACAGGACATCGCAGCACTTCATGTTGCTTCCTGTTTCACTTTCGTGTCATTTGTCTTGTTGTATCTTCGTGTCATTTTTATTCTTCCTAGTCCTCGTGACCTTCTTGTATTGAAACCATACTTAGTGTTGGTTTCTGTTCTTGTCTTCGTGTCTTTGCGTTGTTTTTTCTGTCTACCTCGTAAAGTTCTCTTAGTAATGTTCATTGTGTCACCACCTTATCTCGTGTCGTTCTCTGTTTAGTACCTCTTGACGTGTCCACTAACCTCATGCAGTTCTAGTTTTTATGACACTCAATATTAATGGCTCTTATCTCGTTGCAGGTCCGAGGAAGAACATTCACCAATGTCTGGGTGCACATGATCCGATGCTGAAGGAACAAATACAAAGAGGGCACGTGGCAAGAAGGTTCTAGGATCGAGCGTGGGAGGCACACGCGTTCAGTGCCCTATCCATCTGCTGCGGCTATAAAGAGAAACCTTTCACCCACCGATGAAGGGTGATCAGAGCTAAGAAAGAAAAGGCAGTGTTACAGAGAGCTCGATCCAGCAGAAGAAGAAAAAGAAAAGAGAGAGAGATAGTGATCGTGTGAAAGAGGAAGAGAGTTTAAGAGAAAGAAAGTTAGAAAGAGAGTGAATGAGAGAGTTCGTGGAGAAGAAGAAAGAAGCTTACCTGAAGATCTGTCTTCACTGGACCGTGGATCAAATCCAGGCCAGTCAGCTCCGTTGAGAGCCAAATTGTGCATCTCGTGTTTCAGGTTCTGTTTGCTGAAGCTATTTTTCGTTTATTATCTTTTCTTTGTTTTCTGGTTTGCTGTGCTTTCTGATCCTCTGGTCTGAGGTCGGGTTCCCTCCGGTTAGGAGGAAGGGAGATCTGATCTCCAGTTGCAAGTAGCTGGGAGCTACTTGTGGGTTCCCTACGGTTTGGAGGAAGGGAGACTTGTCTCTGGCTCTGGGCTTGTGGATTTAAGTCCAGAGGTTCCCTCCAGTTTGGAGGAAGAGGGGAAGTTGTTCCCCTGGTCAAGCTGTGTGGCAGCAATTGTTTGCAGACTGAGTCTGTTTGGTTCTAGCGTGTGCTAGTGAAGCCTCACTCCGGTTGGGAGTGAGGGGTGGATGTAGGTCTGAAGGACCGAACCACCTAAAAATCTTTTGAGCAGTGGCTTGATTGTTTGGTTTGCTTCCGCTAAATGCTTGAATAGGTGCGCTCAATGGGTTTGTATTTGAGTAGAATAGAATTGGTTCTATTCTGTTTCTTTATCTAGCATCCGTTTTTTAAATTTGGCCATTATTCGTAGAAGGATTCATTCACCCCCCCTCTGTATCCGAGCCAAGCACCCTAACACTTTTTAGGTGCGGCGGTTCTTCCTCTAGGTGCGAAGGTGGTGTTCGGAGGTTCTTAGTTGCCAGCTCGCCGGGCTGAGTGTTCACTCGGCATTGGGTACGTTCTCTGCCTTAGACTGTACTTTTGTTGGACTGGACTCTATTGCTGTAGTTGTTTATTTATTTCTATTAATTGTTGAATTGTCCTGCTTTATTTCCTATTTCTGTGTGCCTCCACACTCCTTTTAACCCTTCCGAGTCTTCAGACTCGTGGGTGGCGGTTCGAGATTCGGGTTATCGGGCCTCTCCCGGTATTCGGATCTCGGGTCGTTATAGGCCTTCCCCCAGAAGAGGTGGTATTTCAACCTTCTTTTTTTTATTTTTTTTTAATTCAAGTAAATCCTTGCAAGGTGGTAGAAAGGGGAGGGGGTTCATCCCTTCATTGCGGAAGGGGATGAACACACTACCCCGACCGCCAGGCAAGTGTTTTCATTAAGGAAAGCAGTAAAAGAAAAGGGGTACAAAAGGGGGAAAAAGGGGGAGGCCCGAAAATGGGCAAGAAGGGTACAAGGCCAAAGGCCCAAGAAAGTGAAAAAAGCCCAAAAGAACCCAGGCGAGGGCAGAAACAAAGGCCCAAGAACCCACAGAAGAAACATAGCCCCTACAAATAGGAATCTTCATCGAAGACCCCTTCAGAGTCGGACGAGAACACCGAACAGATTCCGCGCAGACGGACCGGGGAACCTGGCGAGGCAAGAGGGTCGCAGTCCAAGCCATCAGGATCGAGCTCCTCGGAGAGGGAGGAGTGGACCGGCTGGAGGAGTGCCGCAGAAGCTGACTGGAGACGAAGTGAGCGACGGGGAGCAGGAGGAGCGTCCTCGAAAACACATTGCCGATCGCGCGAGGAGGAAGTGGAGTTGGAGCGCCGGTAGGAACGCCGTGGGGCGTCGCGCTCCGACCTCGAGCCCATCAGCGAACGGTCCAGTACAGGGTTGCCCATGAAGGCCGCATGAGCCGCCGTAAAGTCTGAGCAGCCCGATGCCGGCTCAAGCCTGGGGAAAGATAGAACCTAAAGCTGAGGTAACTTGATACCAGAACCAAGGCCCGATGTTGGCAAGGTGCATGCTGGACGCATTGGAACAGTAGGCGGGGTGGAGACAACAAGCGGACCGGGCGGGGCCCGGTTGATTTTCTTCTTTAGGGATTGGGCGAAGGAGAGGCGAGGGGCGACCGTCGGAGAAGAGGAGGAAGCCAAGGACCCTTCAACGCCTGCCACCTGGGAGGTGGGCTGAGCCCCTGGGGACCAAGCCACCTCATCGGCATTAAGCCTAGCAGGAGGCAAGGAAGGGCCACCAAGGGGGTGAGCATCCGGCACTGGGAGGTCGAGGACCAAAGAGGAGGACACCCGGCCAGCAGGAGGGACAGCCGCGGGTGCATCAGAGCATGATAGGAGATCACCCTTCCCGGGAGAAAGAACTGCCGGGGGGGAGGTCGCGATGACCACTGCCGGAGGAGACGGAGGGCCTTGACGAACCTCAGCCGGAGGGCAGTGGCCAACAAAGATAGCATGTGCAGCAGGAAGATGTGGGAACGGCTCCAAGCAAGGCACGGTGGTGGCTGTTGGAGCGAAAGAAGCAGCAGCCTGGAGGGCGGAGACCGTAGGCGGCAGCTCCAAAGCTTGGGGCACAGGCGCAGCAACAGCCGGTGGTGCGTCGAGCAGGGGGGCACTTCCAAGAGGAATGGAACAAACGGCCGATGCAGGTGGAACAAGGCCACAGTAGGCTGGAGGAGCCGGGACGACCCGGGGCGGAGAGGGAGGACCCCCAAGGCGGCCAGTGGCTTCCACGGCGGGCACAACACCATCCCCCCCGGTGAGGAGGGGAGCCACCACAGAAGGCGCGGAGAGTGACCCCGGCTGGGACGAAGAAGCAAGGCCCGACACGAGGGGCAGGGCAGCAGAGGCCGTTGCTACTTCGGACGAAGGGGGGCCAAGCACACTAGCGCCGGAGCAAGGACGAATAGCACCCCCCCATGATCCACAGCAGAGGCAAGGCCACGGGTGGAAGAGAGAGATGCGCCCAGATGCCCTGAAGGCCCTGCGTCTGAGCCCGGACCAAGAGCAGCCATAAGTGGAGACCTCGCAACCACGATGGTCATAGGAGGAGGAAGAGCCACCGTGGACCCACCTGCAAGGTGGCTTCCAAAGGATGAAGCCGGTAAAGCGGGGAGGCCATCTGTCGCGGAGGCAGGAGGAGGTAGCGACAACCCCATTGCTAGGGAAGGGGAGCACGGCCGAACAGCAGACCCAAAAAGGAGTGGCGAAGGTCCCGGCGACAGGGGAAAAATGGCTACAGCTGAAGGAGCAGGGAGACTACAGCTAGGCTGTGGTCCCACAACCGCGGCCAAAGCAGGGGGAGTCACCGTTGCTGGGGCTTCGACGGCAGAGGCCGGGATGGAGGCACACCCAGTCCCTGAAGCAGCCTGAGGAGCAGAGTCACCAGACCCGGCCAACGGAGCCGCCAGACCGGCAGGCACAGGGGGGCTGCCAAAAGCAATCGTGGGCCGCCAAACGGGACCCGAAGGCGCAGGGGGTGCATGAGGGCAGGTCCGTCCACCAGAAACGGGGATGCCCCGGCTGGTATATGTTCTTCCCCTTACACCTCCTCATATTTTATTTGCTTGAAAAGGAGATTTACTATGCATACTAATTCATCTTCTTACAGTGAGCTTTGTCCCTACTGATACTTTAAAGAAAAAGAAAAGTTCCCATCATGCCAAGCAACGGAGGGATGAAGGCGACGGTGATTCTCTCACGAAAACCCCTCATCGCCAATCCAAAAGAAAGGCTCCAGTGGACGAGCATCATGGTAATCTTGTCATTTCTTTTGGCTTGATTTATGAATGCTTTATGACGAATGACGGGGACTTCTTTGTTGCTTCTTTATCCTTTCTTAGCTGACCTAGATGTCACTGGCAAAATTACGGGGAGTGTCCCTCCTATTGATGCAAGTGCGCCCCTGGCCATTGGCCAAAATGAGAAAGAAGATGAAGGGTTAGATGACTTGGGCATGATGAACTATGATTATAATCCGATGTCGGATGTCTCTCCTCCCTCACATGATAATAGTTCGCCAGACATGGCTGCTCACGGCGGAGGTAATTTTTTGTTTCACCAGCTTATCTTGCCACCCGGTCTTGTCACTTGGGAATTAATGTGGCTAATGTCTTTGAACAAGCACTTTCGATGGCATCATAGGAGCATATGCTGCGTTATTGGGTGCTGCGTCAGATGGTGAGCCCCCCGCCTATTCTGATGCTCCTACAGTTGGGGGCAACACATTGGCAGGCTATGAGGAGGCTTTATTGGCTGAATTGTTTGCTCAGAGAGGTGCTTAAACTTCAAAAGGGGGCAGAAACGACCACTCTGCTCTTGAAGAGGGTGACCTCCCCCTGTCAGGTCACTTGGTCAAACAACTGACTTGTTTTTCTGCTAGTAAGCATCATTAATTCTTCTTGCCTCCTTAACATATATCAACTGGAAGACTTTGTTAATTCGGAGCATTTCCTTTTATTGCTTTGATGCAGTGACCATCTCTGTCACAACTGGGTCCTCTGCTCCTCCCTTGCAAGGGGTGACCCTTCTATTAGAGGGAGTTCGTAGAAGCGAGGTGCCTGAAGTGAGCGTTGATCTGCTACCCATGACAGAGCCTCAGGGGGGATCACAAACGGATCATCTTGAAACTTCTCACAAGAGTGCTGAAGGTAAATTGACTTCTCTTGGTTGATCTATTTGTTCATCAAATTTTCAAATTCTTGACATTATTGCAAGTCTCAGGGTGTCCAGGCAATGAGGCTGACGCCGCCCTTCATACTAAAATAAGAGAGGGGCCAGATATACCTTTGGAAGAAACTCTATCTAAGCCGGCAGGTATAAGTTTTTCCTTGCTTCTTTGCCTTGCTTCCTTTTGCTTCAATCTCCTTTCTTAGTGAGTTTAAATTTTTGATGGTGGGATATTCTTTCCCTCAGGCCTAGCCATCGCTTCTCTTGCGGACAAAGAAACTCTTGGACTGATGGCTGACTAGGGGCCTCCTGCCGCCGTGGTGTCCCCAAGTAGTAGATTAGCTCTCATGCAGAGCCTCCTAACTTCCATGCTTTTTTTTTACAATATAGTGGTGGCTGATGATTACTTTTCCTTTGACAGGTCCAAAGACTAGCGCCCCATCTGACTTTCCGGGGCACGGGATTATGTGGCCAGACTCCTCGCAACTCCCCCCTTTCATGGGGGTAGAATTGATGCTGTCAAGTCTTATGGGTGGTGCTCGGGCTCTACTTCAACAAGAGCCTCTTCCCACAATTGGGGCTATGCGTATTGCCCTTCAGATGAGTACCTGAGCTTACCATTCCATGGGTTTACCCAAAGAACCCTGGATGGCAGCCGTGGCAAAGACTTGGGGAGATTTTCAAGGTTTACATGAAGCTTCTGAATGAAAGGCTTATTGCATACGGATTGAACGTTTGAAGTGCGACATCACCGCTTTGTCAAAGGAGACTGAAGCACTGCAAGGAAAGGTTGATGCTATTCAAGATGAGAAGGGCATAGTGGAGGCACAAGCGGCAGTAGAGAGAGAGCAGGCCTTGCAATGTTAATAGGACGATGATGGGTTATTAGCCAAGGCTCAGGCGTACTTAGCCAGTGCAGACTCCCGTGCAGAGAGAGCTCAACAATTACAAGATGAGAAGACAGCCCTTACGTCTCAAGGTTCAAAACTTCAATGTGAGATCACCGATAAGCAGACGGAGATCACGAATTTGATGAATAAAATGCCTCGTCATCAGTGAGGTTGGATCTGCCTTTATGCTTTATTATTTTTTCTTTTACATTGTCATCCAACATCTATTGTTTCTGCGGTTAACCCGAGGGCTTGTCTCGGGGTCACTTTTACAGATAAATGACATTCATTGACAGCAAAAAGGAAAACTTGTGTTGCTCAAGTGTTATATTATGCATAGACATTTGTTCTTCTCTTTCTCTTTTTTTCACCTTACAAGCCTTGGCGCCCTTTCGAGTTTTCACCAACACTAGCCCCCTTTAACTTTTTCCAACGTGCCCTTTCAAGTTTTCACGCTTAGGTGTTACCCATTTTTGCATGAGGTGCCCTTTCGGGTTTTCACCTCAGCCGGGTTATGACCTTTTTTCCCTTGAGAACCCAGTATACTGGCTACCCAAGTCCGTCGGGGCACCTCTATTTTAAGCCCCAATTTTTTCTTTTTTTTTTTGAACTTGAATAAGGAGAGTGAAATCGTTGTAAATTCAGAGCAGGAATTTGAAACTCATGGTAAACAACCTCGACCCTACCCTCCGGCTGACTTTTGATAGGTTGAAGTCCAGAAATGAGTAGTTCACAAGATAAATTTAAGAATTTGGGGTTGACCAGAAAGATAACCGGGAGCCAAGATCGTGACGTTGGTTTTGAGGTTTAGGGCAGAATGGCCAATGGTTTGGGGAGTCAAGAGCTTGGGGATTGGATTTGGGGCTAACTATCAGAGTGATTTAGTGAGCCATGTTTTGGGGATTTAGATTTAGGATTTGGGGCTGACGAAGTGGTGGTTTAGTTAGCCGAAACTTAGGATTTGGGGGCTTTCAGATTTAGGGCTGACCGTAAAGTGGTTTAGTGTCGGAACTTAGGGATTTGGATTTGGGGCCGACCGCAAAGTGGTTTAGTGTCGAAACTTTAGGGATTTAGATTTGGGTCAACCACAAAGTGGTTTAGTGCTGGAACTTAGGGATTTAGATTTGGGGCTGACCACAAAGTGGTTTAGTGCCGGAACTTAGGGATTTAGATTTTGGGCCGACCACAACATGATTTAGTGCCGGAACTTTAGGGATTTAGATTTGAGGCCGACCACAAAGTGATTTAGTGCCGGAACTTTAGAGATTTAGATTTGGGGCCGACCAGAAAGTGGTTTAGTGTCAGAACTTAGGGATTAAGATTTGGAGCTGACCACAAAGTGGTTTAGTGTCAGAACTTATTGATTTAGATTTGGGGCTGACCACAAAGTGGTTTAGTGCCAGAACTTCGTGATTGAAGTTTGAATTTAGGGCGGTGGGACCGGAACAAAGAATGTTAAACATGACCACACCAAGATCTCTTTTTTTTTCTTTTCTTCTTCTTCTTTTCTTTTTTTTTTTAACCTTACTAGCTCTGGTGCCCTTTCGGATTTTCGCCAACACTAGCCCCCTTTAGCTTTTTCCAGTGCACCCTTTCAGGTTTTCACACTGAGAGGTTACCCATTTTTGCCTGACACGCCCTTTCGAGTTTTCACCTCAGCCGGCTTATGACCTTTTTGCCCTTGAGCGATCAGTATACTAGCTACCCAAGTTCGTCGGGGTACCTCTATTTTAAGCCCCATTTTTTTAAACTTTCATCAGAAGAGGAGATGTGCGACAATGGTTGCTGCAAAAATTCGTGCTCAGGAGCATAATACAACTTTAAATGCTTTCCATTTAATAGAGGGAATGGGTTCTCTCCTTTGTGGTCAATGACCCTATAGGCACCTCCCTTATAGACCTTGGAGACGGCGTAGGGCCCACGCCAGTTGGGTCAGAGTTTGCCAGTAGATTTGCCGGCCATGACTTCTCTTTCTTTTATCATGACGAGATCGCCTTCTTTAAATGCCCTCTGCTTTACAAGCTTGTCAAAGGCACGGATCATTCGGGCTTGACATGCTTGAAGATGCTTGTAGGCTTCCAGCCTCTTTCCTTCTAGGTTGGACAGTTCTTCTAGCCTTCTCTCTATTTCATCTTGCTCCTGAGTTTGGAGGCCATTATGCAGGGCGAACCGGTAGGATGATATTTCAATTTCGATCGGTATGATGACTTCGGCCCTGTATACTAGAGAGAAGGGGGAACATCTGGTGGGGGTCTTATAGACTGTTCGGTATGCCCAAAGAGCTTCATCTATCTTCTCGACCCAGTCTCTTTTTCGGCTGCCGACAATTTTGGCCAAAAGCTTGCAAAGGGTCTTGTTGAATGCGTTAGCTAGTCCATTAGCTTGGGGGTTGTAAATGGTGGAAGTTCTCCAGTCTATGTAGAACTTGGCAGCCAATACGCATATTGTTCTATTCTTGAACGGGGTGCCATTGTCTGACATGATCCGGCTAGGAGTGCCGAATCTATATATGATATAATGTTTAACAAATTAGGCGACTGCTTCTCCCGTGACCTCCCATAATGGAATAGCCTCGGCCCACCTGGAGAAGTAGTCCGTTGTAGCTAATATGAATTTGTGGCCTTTAGAGGATGGTGGGAAGGGTCCCATAATGTCGATTCCCCATTCTGCAAAGGGCCATGTAGGAGCCGTGGGATGTAACGAGCTTGGGGGTCTTCTCGGCACTGGGCCGAAAGCTTGGCATTGATGACATATGCAGGCGTACCGATCGCAATCCGCATACATGGTAGGCCAATAAAAACCCTTGAGTTTTATGTTATTTTTCATCTTGTCCCCTGCTTGATGGGCACCGCAGAGCCTTGAGTGGACTTCATGCATGATCCTCTTAGCTTCTTTTGACGAGAGGCAACGTAAGAGAACATACTTGTCTTTTTCATGGACAAGCCTATACAATTGTTCTCCTATCAGTTGGTAGGATGTTGCCCTCCGCAGCAACTGCACCCTTTGAGCGCGATCTGAAGGGAGGCGACCATTCTTGATATCAATAATTGGTTGACGCCAATCTTGTTGCTCTTCCTCGGCGAGATCACCTTCTTCAATTGCATTGACCTTGGGAGTTGTAGGGTCGGCCTTTTCATCTAAGACACTTGGCATAAGCTTTCGGTGTCTGACGGTTATGTCTAATTCCCCTTCTGGTGGAAGCTTTATGGCGGAGGCTAACTTCGCCAAGGCATCTACCTGAGAGTTTCTGCTTCTGGGGACATGACCTATTTCAAACAGGTAGAATTTCTCTTTAAGCCTTATCACCGTGGCATGATAAGGAATTAATTTTGACTTTCGAACATCATAGTCGCCTGTCACTTATCGTACGGTGAGCTGCGAATCCCCGTAAACTTTAATGCATTTGATGTCCATTTCCAGAGCTAATTAAAGCCCAACAATTAATGCCTCATATTCTGCTTCATTATTTGTCAAGGGTTTCATGAGGGCACAAGAGTTGTGTAAAACCCCCCCATGAGGGGTTACAAAAACAATGCCTGCCCCTGAGGTGAAGGTTGTAGTACTGTCCGACTTCTTGACTATCTGGGAGGCACCATCAAAGTAAAGCTCCCAACAGGGGATATCAATTGCAAAGGCATCTTCTTCTTTTTGTAATGATGTATCTTCAGTGTGGCCTTTTGTTCCCGATTAGGACAAGAGTGTTTTTTCATCAGGGAGTCCAATGTTGAGAGGAGAGTCTGCCGGAATCGGATGTGCCGCAAGAAACTCTATCATTCCTTGTCTTTTAATTGTTTTTTTCGAGACGAAGGTTATGTCATATTCCATGAGAAGTAATGCCCATTATTCAAGTCTCCCTGACAGTATGGGCTGTTTAAGAAGAAATTTGAGCGGGTCACATTTTGAAATTAACTCCACCTGATAGGATAAGAGGTAATGCTTCAACTTCTTCATGGCAAATACCAATGCCAGACATACTTTCTCCATTGGAGAATAGCGGTGCTCAGGACCAACCAACTTCCTGCTGAGGTAGTATAACGGTTGCTCCTTGCCTTCTTCATTTATTTGTTCCAGAAAGGCTCCCAAAGAAGCGTCCATGGCAACAATATGTAGTATTAGTGGCTTTCCCTTGACTGGTGCTCCTAACACCGGAGGAGTGAGGAGATGCTCTTTGATTTGTTCAAATGCATGCTAGCACTCCTGGTCCCAGGTGAAGGGTGTGCCCTTGTTCATCAATTTTCCAAAAGGTGCGCATCTTCCTGAGAGATTGGATATGAAGCGCCTAATGTAAGCTAGCCTCCCCTGGAGGGATCTTAATTCTGTTATGTTTTTGGGAGGCGGCAACTCCCGCGTGGCCTTGATTTTATCGGGGTCTATTTCTATCCCCCGATATCTGACAATAAAGCCGAGAAACTTGTCACTTGAAACGCCAAAAGCGCACTTCATCGGGTTCATCTTGAGTTGAAATTGTCAGAGTCTTTCAAAGACCCGACGCAGGTCGACCAGGTGATCTTCCCGCCTTAAGCTTTTAATGACGAGGTCATCAACGTAGCACTCGACCAAGTCACAGAGCATTTCATCAAAAAATTTGGTCATTGCCCTTTGATAGATGGCACCAGCATTCTTCAAGCCGAAGGGCATCCTTTTATAATTGAAGAATCATTTGGGGAATCAAAAGGCCGTGTGCACTTTGTCTTCGACAGCCATGTGAATCTGATTATATCCTGATGATCCATCCATGAAGGATAAAGCTTCGTATCCAGTGGTCATATCGACCATGGTTTCAGTATTATGGACAGGAAAATCATCCTTTGGGTAGACTTTATTTAAGTCCCTGTAGTCAATGCAGACTCGGACTTGGCCATTTTTCTTTTTAACAGGGACTATATTGGCGAGCCAGATTGGATAAATACAAGGCTCTATGAAGTCCACTTTTAAAAGTTTGTCTACTTCAGTATTTACTCTGAGCTCAAGCTCGTGTCGCATGCGCCTTTGAGCTTGTTGGGTCCCGAAGTGCAGTAACACGGATCTAGAGGGGGGGTGAATAGATCCCTCTATAAAAATTTATGACCGATTAAAACTCAAACCCCACACAGAACAAACTTAACAAACACTAATGTATGAAGAAGTTCACACAAGCGGTAGATAGACGAGGTGAGCTAAATGATGTGCATGAGTGAATCTAAAAATGCTGAGAACCACAGTGATCAAACCAACCTATGAATGGAGGTAGGAGATATGGAATAGTCACACAAGCATTCACATAGACACGATGATTTTTTAGGTGGTTCGGGACCACGACGGGCTCCCTACGATCACCCCTCACCGAACCCCATGAGGCTTCACTACATGCTACAAAAGTAGCAACACGGGGACGAACCCCAACACCACACACGCTGCTTTCGCAGCAAACCACACACGAGGCCTAGTCTCAAGATGCTACCATGTAGCACATACACACACGAACACGGGGAGCTCACCCTGACACTCTATCCTCACACGGAGACACGGCTCCGTACACACACACTGACATATCAAGTTTAGAAGGATGAAAGTGAACTAATCATATGACAACAGCAAAGAGGAATTTAAAGAAGGTTTAGCTATCTCCTGGTGAGAAGATGGTGTAGCTGGCTTCTACGTTGGCTGGACTCCCTCTTCTTTGCTTCCCTTCCTTTTCACTCATCCGCTGGATGAGACTCACAGCAGGTTCTCTGAGGAAAGGTGAACGACGCCATCTTCCCTGTCTTCAATCTTCTTCAGCACACTAGATTAGGTGGAAGAAGTGCTGCCACCGTGCTCACCAGCAGGTTCACTTCAAGATGCTGGACGAAACCCTCTTCCTGCTTTGAATCATCTTCAGCACGCCAGGAGAGGAGGAAGAAGAGTTGCGGCCATGTTCTTCCTGCAAAACCCCCAAAACCGGATAAGAAGATAAAAACCTTTCTCCTTGTTTTTAGAAATAACCCTATCTCAAACCTTATATACCCCAATGGATGAAGGGCCACGTGGAGGGAACATTCTCCCTTGGACCAATCATGGAGGGGCACAAAAAGAGGGGAGCACGTTTAGGGCATCGAGCCCGCACGAACCAGTGAGTTTTTCGGTCGCCGGAAAGTGTCGACTCCTTGAGTCGACACTCGCAGCCGGGCAAGACCAGAAAACCACCGAGACAGAACACAACGTAGAAAGTGTCGACTCCTTAAGTCGACACTTTCTACCTGTGGCGCTAATAAATGCCCAGACAGAAAGGTTGGAAATAAATGTCGACTCTTAGAGTCGACATTTATACCTAGTGAGTGATAGAGCCACCCAGACAGAAGTGTTGAAAATAAATGTCGACTCCTAGAGTCGACATTTCTTTTCAACTTTCTGAAAGGTTGACAGGGCAAGCTAAAAAAGGACATACACGGGACAAAGTGTTGACTCCTTGAGTCGACACTTTTTCCTGATATATACATAAATAAAGAAAGCCCCAAGGAGGGATTAGCAAAGGACATGTGACTACAATTACCATTTCATGAGTGGAAGAATTAAACAAAACTCACCACATCCCACAGGCTAGTCAATAGCAATTAAGCACAAATGTTACCAGGGATTTGGGCATCCTTTTTCACTACTATCCTGCTTCGAACAAAGCAACAAAGCAGCATACTCATGTTCATACTTCACAACACACATGAGAAGATCCAGTTTGATGATTGCCAATTTGGTCTTCATGATAATTGCCATTAGATGTTCCTATCACCATTACACGATGGAAGTCAATCTTCCAATCCATTTAATTCTTAAGAATAAAAATCCAGCTCACATAAACATTCAATTTTCCACATTGATTCCCTACAATTCACATGTTAACTAAGACAAATGACTAATGTGTCATGTCAATCAACCATCAACATATTAAATGAGTTCAACACATTCGACTTGAAGTCCATCCATTCTCAACTGAGTCCTATACAAATATCAATTCTCATGTCAGTCTAGTTCAGCAAATGTCCATTGAAGTAAGACAACCCATTCAACTATTAACAGTGATATTCCTATGAGCATCAATCAACCAAATAAAGACAAACCAATCCTTTTCAAATCCATAATCCACTTATGCATTTATTTACATGAAACAATGTCACATTGTATTTGATTATCATCAAAATTCCTTAAGGCAAGGTTATGCACGGGGTTCAACAATCTCCCCCTTTTTGATGATGATAAAATACTATGTGCAATGAGGCAAAACAGACTAGAGGAAGGGTTGCTTGACTAAAAAAAAAAAGGTGTTTCAAGGAATTTCTAACCACAAGAAGCACAAGGCATATCCACAAAGCATATGTAATTTCTGAATTGAAATTCAACCAACACAGAATTCCTGATTTAACTCATTCAACAACTGTTCATTCCAATCACATTCAACAAAATAAACAACTAAACTAAGCTTTCATTTGACAACACATTCATCTCCCCCTTTGGCATCAACAAAAAGGAATAAAAGGGGAGAGGGAGTCAAGCTGGAGTCAATTGAAATAGAGCTACCAAGGAGGATTAAGGGGAAGCAGATGGTTCTGGGGGACGGTGAAGATAATCCGATAAGTCATCAATCTTTGAGCATTGAATCCCAGGGGCAGAGTGCAAAGCGTCAATGGAGTTGGCCATAGCAACGAACTTCTGGAGATAGGTTTCGTGGTACAGCTTCAACTTAGAAACATCCTTAGTAAGACCATCCACTGTCTCCTTGACCTTATTGAGTTCACCTCCTAAAGTGTCAATTTTTATGTGCAAAGTCGTATCATCAGTAGAGGCAGACTGAGTGACTTCAGCTCTTCTAACAGGTTCTTCTTGTTCATCATCTTCACTGTGATCAGAATCTACTGTAGGAGCTTTTCCCTTCTTAGATCAACGTGTGCGGACCAGACGTCCGTTTATAAGCTGATACCCCATATTGTTGCAGATTGAGGGAATTGTGTAGATGTCTGCATCTCGAATAGTATGGCTGATCTATTTGCTCAAATCAATATGAAGATATTGAAAAATCGGAGTCAATGCAGCACCATAAGGGAGATTTCTGTTCTTGGACTTTCTGCAGCTTGTTATATACTCCATCATAATAGCCGAGAAATTAATTGGATCCCCACTCATGATATACACAAAAAGAAATTGTTGAAGGTGAGTGACTTGCTCTCTTCCTCTAGAGCGTGGTAGTAGGATGGTAGTCATCATATGATGTAAAATTCATTGGAGTGGGGGAAAGTGTAGGCATTCAATTTGCTTATAGTCTTATCACCTGGGTCTTCACCAGTCATAGCTTCAAGAGCATCGCCTTCATCAAACATAGCATCTTGATAACGACAGCCACGGTCATATGGCATATATATTTAAGGCTTTTCCAATTAACTGTATGGTGAGTGGAATGGCTTGCCCATTAATTTCAGTAAATAGCTCATCATTTTTAACAACCATATTTCCATAAAATTGTTGTACAATGGACTGGTAAACTTTCCGATGTTCAGTCATGAAGGAAATCAAATTGGGTTGCTTCTGAAGTAGCTCAACTAACCCGGGCAGTGCAGTTCCAAGACTCTGAAAATCAACCGCACGGGGACGGAGTACCTTTCTTTCGACCAACATTACACTCTTTGAAGTTGCCTTCTTTTTCAGAGCCTGAGCCTGCTTGTCTTTGCGTCGGACCTCCCTTTGAATAAGGGCTTCCTCTCTTTCTTTCAAAGACCTCTTCTTGGGAGCCATTCGGACTTGTTGCAGATGGAGGATGGGGATGAAGCTTGGCGGTCACTTGGACAGGTGGAGGCCTACCTCGGAGTAGTCCGGTCTACACACCACACAAAACTCCAGACGTTCAAGGCTCAACGGAGGGTGACACAGGTGCTTGGAGAAAAAAGAGTGTTGCGGACGCCGCAGGAGGACGCGTTTGGGGAGGTGAAGGAGATGAGGGCGCAGACGGAGGAGTATTAGGGCGAAAGGATGTAGAAGAAGGAAGGCGCTTTGGGTGCTTGGGAAGAAGAGGATCAGCTAGTGTCGTTAGGGATTTGCATTGGAGGAAGGAGAGCTTGAGAGGTTGCAAGGTGGAGTTATAGGGTAGAAGACGGGGGGAATGGGTTTAGTATGGTATGCACAGGTGTTTTAAGTGGCAGTGGTCGAATAGGCTTAAACGAAGAGACCCAAGCCATCTTGGGATCGAATGGGTTGAAGCCAAGAAGGACCCAGCGGACCAGTTCGCGAACCGGTATGCAATAGGAAAGTGTCGACTCTTTGAGTCGACACATTTCCACACCACTTCTGTCCCATGGAACAAACGAAGACACAGGAATAAAAGTCGACTCCTTGAGTCGACTCTTCCCCTGTTACAGTTGATTTTCAATGAAAAACACATAGAATGAGGCCCAAGGCTTAAGGCATGAAACCCATTGATTTGGATTGAGAAAGATGAGTGTTTGGGTTAATCAAATGGGGAATTGATCAATGACAAAAGGGATTTCAACCAACCGGAGTAAGCTATCCGATTCAATCCAACAGGCAAATAGTCATCTCAATTATCCAGCAGAGCTCATTATCAAAGAAGAGTTGGAGACATGGAATCACAAGTGTGGGTTTGCAGGGTCAACAAAGAATACATGCACCAATCATGGGGGTTCAACCAAGTAAAATCTTTTTATGCACTACAAGCAAGTCCTTTTATGGAATTCAAGCACTCAAGCATTTAAGCATGCATAAGTAGATATTTAAGCAAACATGTAAGTCCCTTAGGGACAAGGTTAAGAAGAGTGCAATTGATTTGAGCATGATGTCCATGAGCAATGTTAGAAAGGTTGTGCTTACAAAAAGATGGTACTGCATAACCAATGAAAGTTGAGTGATTTAGGAAACACATTCACACAATCAAGCCTAAATTCAATATGTGAACTATGAGAGGTGACTTTCAAGACAATATGGATTATCAAATTTTCTAAAAAGCACTAAAAAGAATATCTCCTCCCTACATTTCCATACATAGTGCTCGACTTTGGGTAGCTTCGCATAGTCCCATTAATTTTTTTTTGATAAAATATAATTAAGATGACTAACCTTTTGACGCGAGTCATGTCCTTTGTTTCAGAGGCATTTCCCGGTTACTCAGTTTCGTCATTTATTAGCAATGTTAATTTTTGTCACTTTTTGTTCTGAGTTTCCTCCTTTGTTTCAGGGGGAATTCCCGGCTACTCAGATCCAATTCCACTTATTGAGTTTTTGGTGGGACTGACAGTTTTTTCCTCACGAGACACTAGATTTTGATGTAGGGATTTAAGAGTCCTCAAAAGTGTTGAGTAGAATAACTGAGATCCTTATTGAATAAGGTCAATTGTCTCAAAGGTCCATATCGTGTGAGTGATTGTATTGATAGTAGAGGATGAATTAGTCTAATCATGGTTATGTCTCCCCCTAAGTGTATGCACAATTGAGAACAAAACTTCCTCCTTAATATGTGCCATGTAGCAAATATGCCTTGATCAATGCAAATTTATTTAGCAAGGAAGTAAGGTCATAGGAGAATTCAAAGACTGAAAGGTGTATATTATATACACTCAAACATGCACTTAGATGAAAATTTTCAAGCATGTTGATTACCGGTATGTGGCGGAGGTGGAGGTCCAAAGACCCTGCTCACACATAAGGAAAGCTTCCAGGTGGATGTAATCCACCTTTCCACTAACGTCATTTTATATACCGGTTAATCATGGCATTTAAACACACAGAAATATGAAATATATGCAAGTGTGTACATGTAAATGAAAGATGACTGAACCTTATTCCTATTAACAAGTATGCAACGAAAAGTATAATATGTGCAAGAGGTTAAGTTTGTATACTGTGTGTGCAAAATTTAAACTGTTATTCACAAAAAGAAGCAAGAGTGAGTAAAGAAGACTCTATGAACAACTGCAAAATTTGGTTGTTATTCACATAGGAAGCAATAGTGAAATTCATTACCACATTAGCTCTTCATTTTCCTTGCCTTGGAGGATCTTTATTTATCAACAATTCCTTCCTTCTCAAGGCATACATGCAAAGTAAAGTTCTCATTTGGGAGTTTTGGGCACCCGAGCCATCTTGGGCCCCGGGGGGTTAGTTGCACCTCTAGTGGGTGCTTTCCACACTTTCATGGCATTCACATCATCAAAATGAAATAAAGAACAATCATTCATAAAGTGTCCAAGTCGACCACAATAATGACACTGTGCATGTTGACTCATTCTCTTTGGATGGACATGAGCAGTGGAATTTTGTGTGTAAACATGAATTCTATCATTATGAGCATGAAATTTGGTTTCCCCTTTTAACAACCAACAATTTTTCAATTCGTGACCTAGTTTTCCATAGTGAAAGCATTCAATGTTCTTTTTCTGTGCAGTGTGGAATTTCATAGCATGCTTCCTACAAGCATTCAAATCATCTTCTCTCATCAAACTACAGTCATGCATTAAGTGACCATGCTTACCACAGTAGTGACATGACACAATGGTTTGCTTTGAAGCATGGTAATTCACATGAGATTTCTTGGCATGCATATTAGACTTTGGTTTGACTGCAGAAGAAATGTTCGAAGTATCGGAGGAGCAAGAAGCATGCACAAATGAAGTTTTTATTTTCAGTCTAAAAGCTTCCTTTTTACTAGGATTATATCCTAGTCCTTCCTTTTGGAAATTCACCTTTGTTCCCATGATTTTGTTTAAATTCTCCTCCCCGCTTACAAATCTACCCAGAGACTTGTTCAAATCAGAAATTTCAGATTGAAGTGAAGCAATGTGTAGTTCGCAAGAGACAATCTCATTTTCACAGGAAATGACTTTTTCATTCAATGTGGCATTAATGGTTTTGTGGGATTCTATTTCCTGTTTTAATAAACTCACATTTTCACTTTCTTGAACAACCATAGACTTACCTTTTTCAAAAGTTAGGAGTCTTTCAGACATGGTTGTGTTCAATTGTCTTAGCTTTTCATGTCTAGATTTTAACAGCTCATTTTCTTTTTCAAAAATTTCAAGACATTTCAATCTATCTTCAAGCAAAGAAATTTGAATTAGCATGGCATCATTATTCTTTTTAAGTTTCTCATTTTCACCCATGATGCACTTGCTATCAACTTCAGAGTCAAGTAATTTCTCAAACAATTTTTCATCGTCAGAAAGAGAATCTAACTTGTTTCTAAGATTTCTTTCTGTTTCCACAAGCAAGGAGATTTTACATACCAAGCGTTCATTTTCATTTTCTAGATTTTCAATTTTTGATCCTAGATCAACGCATTTTTCACAAGGAGAATTATCATGCACATTTTCATTTAGCTTCTTCTTCAATGTTTTATTTTTAGACTTTATCTTTTTGTATCTATTTGACAACTCCTCATAAGCATCAACTAATTCTCCAAATGACATTTCTTCTTCATCCGAGTTAGAGTTTACCTCTTCAATATTTTCATCATTGTGTTGATCAGCATCGTCAGCCATTAGACCTTTTTATCCTTCCTTCTCTTGAGCTTTGATCAATCGGTCCATGAGTTCTTTTGCAGTTCTGCAAGAAGGATGAATGTGAACATGTTAGCATTCACAGAAGCTTTCAACAAGCTCAAAATGGTAACATTCTCATGGTTCTTCAATCTATCTTGGTTGGACCACTTGGTCTCATCCAGAGGTAATAGGTGAGGACCATCATGAATTAACTTCCACAGATTAGGATTGATAGAGTTTATAGTCCTACATAATTTGCCCAACCAAGAATTAAAATCATCGCCATGAAAAACAGGTAAACAACTCAATGAAACATTATGTACAGAAGAGTTCATGATTGAAAACTACACTAGGATCCCTCTGAAGATCGTTAGATCTTATGATTACAGAGCCAGGCTCTGATACCAATTGTTGGGTCCCGAAGTGCAGTAACACGGATCTAGAAGGGGGGGTGAATAGATCCCTCTATAAAAAGTTATGACCGATTAAAACTCAAACCCCACAAAGCACAAACTTAACAAACACTAATGTATGAAGAAGTTCACACAAGCGGTAGATAGACGAACTGAGCTAAACGGTGTGCATGAGTGAATCTAAAAACGATGAGAACCACAGTGATCAAACCAACCTGTGAATGGAGGTAGGAGATATGGAACAGTCACACAAGCATTCACATAGACACGATGATTTTTTAGGTGGTTCGGGACCACGACGAGCCCCCTACGTCCACCCCTCACCGAACCCGGTGAGGCTCCACTACACGCTACAAAAGTAGCAACACGGGGATGAACCCCAACACCACACATGTTGCTTTCGCAGCAAACCACACACGGGGCCTAGTCTCAAGACGCTGCCATGCAGCACACACGAACACGGGGAGCTCACCCCGACACTTAGTCCTCACACGGAGACACAGCTCCGTACACACACACTGACATATCAAGTTTAGAAGGATGAAATAAAATATTCAATACAAGCTCAACATGTGAACTAATCATATGACAACAGTAAAGAGGAATTTAAAGAAGGTTTAGCTATCTCCTGGTGAGAAGATGGTGTAGCTGGCTTCTACGTTGGCTGGACTCCCTCTTCTTTGCTTCCCTTTCTTTTCACTCATCCACTGGATGAGACTCACAGCAGGTTCTTTGAGGAAAGGTGAATGACGCCATCTTCCCTGTCTTCAATCTTCTTCAGCACACTAGATGAGGTGGAAGAAGTGCTACCACCGTGCTCACCAGCAGGTTCACTTCAAGATGCTGGACGAAACCCTATTCCTGCTTTGAATCATCTTCAGTACACTAGGAGAGGAGGAAGAAGAGCTGCGGCCATGTTCTTCCTGCAAAACCCCCAAAACCGGATAAGAAGATAAAAACATTTCTTTTTGATTTTAGAAATAACCCTATCTCAAACCTTATATACCCCAATGAATGAAGGGCCACGTGTAGGGAACATTCTCCCTTGGACCAATCATGGAGGGGCACAATAAGAGGGGAGCACGTTTAGGGCATCGAGCCCGTACGAACCGGTGAGTTTTCGGTCGCTGGAAAGTGTCGACTCCTTGAGTTGACACTCGCGGTCGGGCTCGACCAGAAAAGCACCCAGACAGAACACAGCGTAGAAAGTGTCGACTCCTTGAGTCGACACTTTCTACCTGTGGCGCTAATAAACGCCCAGATAGAAAGGTTGGAAATAAATGTCGACTCTTAGAGTCGACATTTATACCTAGTGAGTCTGAGAGCCACCCAGACAGAAGGGTTGAAAATAAATGTCGACTCCTTGAGTTGACATTTCTTTTCAACCTTCTGAAAGGTTAACAGGGCAAGCTGAAAAGGCCATACACGGTACAAAGTGTCGACTCCTTGAGTCGACACTTTTTCCTGATATATACAGAAATAAAGAAAGCCCCAAGGAGGAATTAGCAAAGGACATGTGACTACAATTACCATTTCATGAGTGGAAGAATTAAACAAAACTCACCACATTCCACAGGCTAGTCAATAGCAATTAAGTACAAATGTTACAAGGGATTTGGGCATCCTTTTTCACTACTATCCTACTTCGAACTAAGCAACAGAGCAGCATACTCATGTTCATACTTCACAACACACATGAGAAGATCCAGTTTGATGATTGCCAATTTGGTCTTCATGACAATTGCCATTAGATGTTCCTGTCACCATTACACAATGGAAGTCAGTCTTCCAATCCATTTAATTCTTAAGAATAAAAATCCAACTCACATAAACATTCAATTTTTCACATTGAGTCCCTGCAATTCACATGTTAACTAAGACAAATGACTCATGTGTCTTGTCAATCAACCATCAACATATTAAATGAGTTCAACACATTCGACTTGAAGTCCATCCATTCTCAATTGAGTCCTGTACAAATATCAATTCTCATGTCAGTCTAGTTCAGCAAATGGCCATTGAAGTAAGACAACCCATTCAACTATTAACAGTGATATTCCTATGAGCATCAATCAACCAATTAAAGACAAACCAATCCTTTTCAAATCCACACTCCACTTATGCATTTATTTACATGAAACAATGTCACATTGTATTTGATCATCATCAAAATTCCTTAAGGCAAGGTTATGCACGGGGTTCAACAGAGCTTGTTTGACAGGCTTAACGATGGGAAGTATTACCAATTCGTGCTCTGCCACAGACGGCTCTAGCCCGGGCATCTCTTTGTAAGTCCAAGCAAAGCAATCTTTGAATTCTAGTAGGAGTTGTTTGTATGCCTGCCTTTCTTCCTCACTAAGGAGGGCATTGATGAAGATTGGCCGAGGATGATTGGTATTTCTAAGGTTGAGCTCGACTAGTTCGTCTATAGTTGCTTGTCCGCCGTCTTTGAGTTCCTGCGGAGCAGGCTTTAGATCCAGAAAGTCTTCACCGTTGTCAACTTGGGCTACGTGAAAATCACAGTAGTCTAGGTTATTGGTGATGGCCGAGCATAGCTGTTCATCTTGGCCTTCTAGGGCTATTTCTTTCGGTTGGGGACTTGTATATTCCTCAGATCCTTCGCTGGAGTCTAAACTAGTAGAGGGGGATGATATCCCGAGAGTGTAAACTGAATAGTGGGCTTTGGACTTCCCCCTTCGGCTGCAAGTGCGACCAATCAGATCTCCCCTGGAGATAGGGAACTGCTCCGAGGATGATTCCTTTCCCATAAACTTGGGTAGCGCAGAAGCAGCTAGGGCAAAAATTTGCTTGGCCGACGGCTTAGGCCGCTCCCATAGATGAGTTTGTGGGGGAGATACCCGATGATTTTTAATTTGGATGACCCCCATTTGTATCAGGCTCTCAACCTTATCTTTGAGGACTTAAAGCAGTCTTCGGTGGCATGCCCTGACATTTGATGATACTGGCGGAAGCTAAGCTCTTTGGCTCTGCCCCCTTTGCCTGATCTTCGAGACTTTGGCAGCGTTATGAGGTTCCGTGCCATGTAAAATTCAAACAATGGTACGGTATGTGCCTTAATAAAATAATATGGTGTTTCCATTCGCTGTGCCAGAGTTATCACAGGAGACTTGCCTTGAGCGCCTTTAGGAGGTTGGCTTACACCAGTCTTCCTTTGAAGATAGGCATCCACTGAGAAGAGTGACGTGTTGGTTGCCCCCTTAGCAGGGGGTGATTGGCCTTCATAGATTTGCCTTGGCCAGTTGATGCTTCAGTCAAAACTATTGGAGGGTTGGCATTGACTTGAGCCCTGTAGCTGGTTTCACAACTGGGTGAAAAGGCGAGATGCCTATGCAAGACGTCTCGCTCACGGAATAGTTCTTGTACAAGCAACTTTAATGCTTGTTTTTCTTGCTCCAATCCCGCTAATCTAGTGGTTAACAATTCCTGCTGGGTGTCTGAGGGAGCACCTACAATGATTTGCTCAAAATTTTTCAAGTCGAGCCCAGCCAATTGGCACAGGGCCGCTTGTTCAGCATCTCCCAGCTTAGGGGGAATGGGCAGCGGTATGACACGCTCCTTATGGTGGCTAGGACCAGCAGGGCAAGGATCCCTTTTGTCAATATCAAATAGATGAAGGAGGCCTCCTTGATGTTCAGCCAAGCAGGCATTATCCTTCCAGCCGAGGCTGGCATCACTCGGAGAAGGTGCCAGCCTTATAGTGTTGACAGCGTAGTGTACCTTGAAATCAGCCTCGGGGTCATAGCCCAGTCCTCTACTATCTTTCTTGGAGAAAGGGGGTTGCCCTATGACTTCTGAAGGATACCACAGCTGTTGAAAGTAGTCATGCCAGGAAGCTTCTTGAACTTGGGGGATATGCTGCTTCCGACACATTTTTTTGATATGTCCGGGCATGTTGCCCATGTCTTGAACAGTTCTGAGAGTATGTTAGGGTACCTTACCCCAATCATAATCATCTTCAGTAGGCTCTTAGGGGACCAAGTCTCCTTTGTAAAAGATGATTGGCCTAGTGGATTCAGCATTTTTTTATTTCCCTTTCCTTTGATAGGTAACAATGAACGTCTTCAACTGTTCAACTTTGTGCTCCCCCCTTAGGAAGGGAAGTTGTATGCATGTCGATGGCAAGGAGATGCTTTTTTCGATGGACCGACTGATAAGATTAGCTTCAAAGTTGACCTTCAACCTTTCAAGCCGAGCCGACTTGGCGTTCGGAGCGTCAGCTTGCATGTGTAGTCGGTGTAGTTTAGCAAGATCTTCATTGACTGTGAAGAGCTCTTCTTCTTCTTCTAGAACTGTCTTTTGCTTGTTTTCACCCTTAATCTCGGGGTGAGGATTAATAGTGGGCTCGCCGAAATATAATTGAGCATCAGTCAGATTGCATTCATTCAGCTGAAAAGGAGTCCAATCGGCAAAGACTATATGTTGCTCTGCACCCTTTGCATATTTAATGCACTGGTGAAGGGTTGAAGGGATGACCCAATTTTTATGTAACCAGGGTCTCCCCAACAGAGCTTTGTAGGATGTGTTCGCATTGATGATGTAGAATGTTGCTTTAGTGACAAAACTATCTTGGTCACTTCCACTTCTACCTTTCCCAGTGCATCTTCTGAATCTTGATTAAATCCAGAGATTTTGACATCATGAACCCTTTGCAAATAGGGTATGAGAAATAGAGACTTGAAAGTCTTTAAAGGCATTATTGACAGATGCCCCGGGATCCACCAGAATCCGGTTCATTCCATGGCCATTTATCTTCCCTTGCATATATAAGGGTAGATTGTGACACGAAGAAGATAGCAGCATATCTTTATTTGTGAAGGTGACAGTTGCTGCAAGGGCTTCATATGCTTGGGCCTAAAGCTCGGTTACATGGGCTTCATAAACCTCTGGTTCTTGGAGCATTTTTACAAGGGCTTCCCTGAGCTCTTTACTCCAAGCAATAGCTTCCCATATGATGACATTCGTTGGGAACCACTTCATATGCTAGATGATCTTATGATCGGTCTGCGCACGGGCTTGGTCCAGCGGAGGGATCACTTCTGAAAGAGGCCTGGGATGATAATCGGGTTTCTTGCTCGATTCAGCCTTCCTTTGATCATTAGGTTCTTCTTGGAATAGTGGAGCTAGGGAATCTTCTTTGGGCAGAGGCGATTCAGTTGAGTATATCCAAGTGATTTTGATGATAACAAACTCAGGGTTATATGTTTTATAACGTGCCATGTTTCAACTATCAAGTTCGAATTCAACACTTTTCAAAGCCTACTTCACCATGTAACAAGCAAGCTTAATTGTTTAAACCCATCCAAATGCAAGAATCCGTATTTTGGTTTCTAAACCACCCAGACTAAGCTTAAACCCACTCAGCTTAATTGAAACAAAGCAGCCATAACATGATTCATTCATGTATTATATTGCATTGGCTGACCTTTATTTTTTGCAGAAAATCAAGCCAGCGGTCAACCGCTAGCCTATAGCGGTCGACCGATTTTCCCAGCAACGAATGGACATTTTCTGTAAAAATTCCGATCGACCGCCCCTATGCACAGGTCGACCGGCAGCCTCGAAAAGCCCCTATTGTTGACCTTTTGTTCTCAACATGGGAAGTCTCTCTTCAAGGATTTCTTTAATCCCAAAGCCACCATACTTCCTATGATTTGTGGATCTGGTTCCTGGCTTGTCTCTTGACCATTCAAGAGTTATAAAAATATCACATTGAGACTTGTAACCCTAATCAATTAAAGGAGGTCAAGGGAGGCTATCAAGGGGAGATTCAAGATCTGGTACTATAGCCGTGAACAGTGCTCCGAGAAGAAAGAGCTTCATCTATCTTCATCCATCTGCATCAAGGAGGTCAAGGGAGGCTATCAAGGGGAGATTCAAGATCTGGTACTATAGCCGTGAACAGTTCTCCGAGAAGAAAGAGCTTCATCTATCTTCATCCATCTGCATCCATCTTCTTCCATCTTCAAGCAACATCTGGAGAAGATCAACCCCAAGCCAAGAAGAGATCAAGCTGCATCAAAAACCATCTTCATCAACTAAGGGGGAGCTTGAATCTGAAGTTTTCTTTTGTGTTTTCCATTCCAATCTTGCTGGGCTTTAATTTTTGTGTTCTTGTAATATTCAAACATCTGTGTGTGTGTGTGGATCTACGAAGATCCGTGTGTGTGTGTGTGTGTGTGTGTGTGATCTTTTTTTTTCTTCATCCTTCTTTGTGTTTCGGTGCGTGTGCACCTTCGTGGGAGTTCTGAACTCACACGAGTGTGTGTGTGTGTGTGTGTGTGTGTGTGTGTGTGTGTGTGTGTGTGTGTGTGTGTGTGTGTGTGTGTGTGTGTGTGTGTGTGTGTGTGTGTGTGTGTGTGTGTGTGTGTGTGTGTGTGTGTCTTGATCTTGTAACTTTCTACAAGATAGTGTGTGAATCCTCACGGTCGGTGAGGGGTGGACGTAGGTTGCAGTTGTTGCATCCGAACCACCTAAAAATTGTGGTGTCCTGTGTGTTTTGCTCCCTATCTCCTACCTCCAGTTTTGATCTAGCTTGTTTGCTTGTCGCATCGTTATCTAGTTTCATTGTTTAGATCGAGCTGTATTAACTTTTTTACGGGAGATCCTTGGTATATCAAAAGGTAGTTTCTGATCGACACAGTCAATCCTGTCGGGAAGAAAATACTTTGTGTGAGAGGATCTTCGGATTCTCGGACTCCGCCTAGTACCAAGGAACTGCTATATGGGTTGTTTTAGCCTGTTTCACCTTGTATTCCTTCTGATCTATTCCTGTCTGTTGTTTGTTCTTCATATATCTTTTAAATTTCTTTAAAAGGACTTAAAATCTATCATCACCCAATTCACCCCCCCTCTTGGGTGTCATTGATCACGGGACTTCAATTGGTATCAGAGCTAAGGCTCTATCTTTCACAGATCTAACGATCTAGAGTAAGATCCGGATCAATGGCAGACAAGGGTCCTTACAAACTTGGGGATGATGAAGAAAAATGGACACCCGAGGAAATTAAGAAATGCACTGTTAATTTCAATGCTATGAATATTATGCAATGTGCGGTACACCTTAACGAATTTTCTCATGTTTCTATGTACAGCTCGGCTAAAGAAATGTGGGACAAACTGCGGCTCATATATGAGGGGACGTCCGAGGTCAAGGAGACCAAGGCCAACCTTCTGGTCCGAGATTATGAGCTCTTCAAGATGAAGCCTGAAGAGACAATTTCAGAAATGTTCGCAAGGCTAACTGAGATCACGAATGGTCTCAAAAGTCTTGGAAAAGATTACACTAACTCTGAGCTTGTAAGAAAAGTGCTAAGATCTCTCCCTCCTGCGTGGCACACCAAGGCCACCGTCATTGAAGACTCCAAAAATCTGTCCACACTTACTCTCGATGAACTCATAGGGTCACTCATGACCTATGAGATAAATGTGAAGAGGACAGCCGAGGAAGACAAGAAGAAGAAGGTGATTGGATTGAGAGCTCATCAATCCGATGACGACTCCTAAGAAAAAGAATACAGTGACGGGAGCAACGAAGAAGAAGAACTGGCAATGATCACTCGCCAAGTGAAAAGATTTCTGAGGAAGAAAAGAAACTTTCAAGGCAACTTTAGAAAGGGGCAAAGGAAGCCCACTAAACCAAAGGTGAGTCGAGCAAGCCGAATAGCATCATATGCTATGAATGCAAGAAGCCCGGGCACATGAGGGGAGAGTGCCCAGATCTGAAAAAGAAATTCAAGAAAGATAACTTCAGAAAGCCCAAAGCAATGGTCGCCACGAGGAGTGATGAAGAGGGCGAACCGTCCGATGAGGAGATACAAGAGCTCGTGGAAAGTTTGTGCCTCATGGTACATGAGGATGACTCAACCGAGGTAAATTCGGATCCTGATTTTATTTCTAATGAACAATGGGAGTCTGAATATGAAAAATTATATACTAAATACAAGAAAATCAGATCTGAAAATAAAACTCTCAAAAAGAAAATTGATGATTTGTCACATGAAGATATCTTTATCAAGTTTGAAAAACTGGAACAAGAATGGTTTGAGGCAACATATGAAAAAGAAAGTCTGTTACAAACGATTTCAGATTGTGAAAAAGACAAAGAAGATCTATCTTGCAAAATGTCTGAAATGGAGAAAGTGTGTGAAAAAATGAAAACTGAAGAAAAAATTCTGAAATCCCCAAATTTAGAACTTGAAAAGAAAAATGTGAGTTTGGATAAAGAATTGGCTGAACTTCAATCCACCTTGTCAAGATTTGTAAAGGGTAAACAAAATCTAGATAATTTGTTGGGAGTTAAAGTCAATTTTTAAAAGGAATGATTGGGATACACTCCTCAAAATAAAAAATCTTTTGAGCATAATATCACCGCATCCTTTGTTCATGAAAAAGATAACAACCCTGCTTCATGTTCCAATTCTAAACTAAAACATGTCCAACCCAAACCACGACAATTTCAAAAAAAGTTTGCACCTGTTAACTGTTATCATTGTGGAAGATTTGGTCATGTTATAGCAAACTGCTGGTCCAAACAAAATCCACCAAGAAATCATGTTTTCTGGACCAAGAAAAGATATGCACAAAACTGGACTAACTCCTACGGACCCAAACTAACTTGGGTACCAAAATCATTTGCATGAGAATGTTGTTTCTTGCAGATATGTCTTGAAGCCAGGGGGAGCAAGTGGTACTTGAACAGCGGCTGCTCAAGGCATATGACAGGGGACAAGAAAGCATTCTCCATGCTGCAAGATAAGGATGGAGGCTCAGTTACTTTTGGTAGAAAAGACAAAGGTAAAATAATTAGAATCGGCAACATAGGTAAGAGTTCTGAAATCTTGATTGAAAATGTTCTTTTGGTGAAATATTTGAATCATAACTTGTTAAGAATAAGCCAACTATGTGACAAAGGTTTTAAGATTGTTTTTGATTAAACCCATTGTCTTGTCTTAAATAAAACCTCCAATGAAATCAGATTCATCGGCAAGAGGAGCAACAATGTATACACTATTGATATTGATGATGTGTCTTGTGATGACATGTGTTTGGTAGCTAACAATCTTGATAATGTATGGCTATGGCACCGAAGACTGGGTCATGCTAGTTTTGGAGTTATCTCCAAGTTGTCTAAACATGACTTGGTGAGTGGTTTGCCAAAACTAAAGTTTGAAAGTGATAAAATTTGTGAGGCCTACACAAAGGGCAAGCAAACACGCATATCTTTCAAAAATAAGAACATTGTTTCTACCTCCCGACCTTTGGAATTGCTGCATCTTGATTTATTTGGCCCAACTAGGACATCTAGCCTAGGAGGGAAATCCTATGGTTTCGTGATTGTTGATGATTATTCCACATTCACTTGGGTGTTATTTCTATCCAATAAAAATGATACATTGATGGAATTTCAAGTGTTTTGCAGGAAAATCTAAAATGATAGAGGCTACCTTATCACCACTATCCAAAGTGATCATGGTGGCAAATTTGAAAATCATGAGTTTAGCAATTTCTGTGAAGAGCACGGGTATACACACAACTTCTCATCACCAAGGATGCCCCAAGAAAATGGAGTGGTGGAGAGGAAAAACAAAACATTGATAGACATGGCACGGACCATGTTAAGTGAAAACTCTCTACCAAAATATTTTTGGGTTGAGACGGTAAGTACAACATGCTACATCATCAACAGGGCAATGGTAAGGCCCATCTTGAAGAAAAATCCATATGAGCTCTACAAGGGTAAGAAACCGAATATTTCCCATCTTAAACCCTTTGGTTGCTCATGTTTCATCCTGAACAATGGTAAGTCCAACCTAGGTAAGTTTGATGAGAAAAGTGATAAAGGAACCTTCCTAGGTTATGCACTTAATTCTAGAGCCTATCAAGTGTTCAATAAACAGACTTTAGTTGTTGAAGAAAGTCCTCATGTAATTTTTGATGAATCTGAACTAAAACTAACTACTCAAATTGTGGATATAGGAGAAGCCCCCAAAGATTCAACCAATGCTGGAACATCTAAAGTCAAGGATGAGCCAAAGGAAGGAATACCCAGCAAGAGTGAAGAAGATGAAGATCCTTCAATTGAGACACTGCAAGAGCAGCAAGTGCAGCACCCTGACTTGCCAAGCACCTCCACATTCTTAAAGGATCATCCAGTTGAAAACATAATCGGTAATCCTCAAGATGGGGTAAGAACTAGAGCTTCTCTAAGGCAAGTAGAAGAAGAAGATTTGATAGCCTTGATTTCACAGGAAGAGCCTAAGGATATCCATGAGGCTCTTCAAAATGAATCCTGGATCTAGGCTATACATAAAGAGTTGCACCAGTTCGAAAGAAACCAGGTGTGGACTCTAGTGCCACAACCTAAGAACCAATTCATTATCGGAACCCGATGGGTTTTCAGGAATAAGTTAAATGATATGGGATTGGTTGTTAGGAACAAGGCTCGGCTTGTGGCCAAGGGGTATATCCAGGAGATGGGTATTGATTTTGATGAGTCATTTGCATAGGTTGCTCGTCTAGAAGTAGTCCAGATTTTATTGTCTTATGCTTGCTCATCTAACTTTAAATTATTTCAAATGGATGTTAAATCCGCATTTCTAAATGGGTATATCAAAGAGGATGTTTTTGTAGAACAACCTCTAGGTTTTGAAGACCCCAAAGATCCACAACATGTGTACAAGCTCCAGAAGGCCTTTTACAGACTGAAGTAAGCACCAAGGACATGGTATGAATGGCTCACGTCATTTCTGATTCAAACTAAATTCAAGAGAGGTAAGGTTGATCAAACACTTTTCACAAAGAAATAAGGTAAAGACATATTGGTAGTTCAAGTGTATGTGGATGATATAATTTTTGGAGCTACAAATAATGTGCTATGTGATGAATTTGCAGAAATCATGCAAGGTGAATTTGAGATGAGCCTAATGGGTGAACTAACATTCTTTCTTGGACTACAGGTGAAGCAAACACCTGAGGGCATTTTCATAAGTCAAGCCAAGTACACAATGGAGCTTTTGAAGAAATATGGGATGGCTGAAGCAAAACCTTTGTCAACTCCAATGGCCACAACCTCAAAGTTAGACAAAGAGGAAAATGGTAAAACAGTAGATCCTACACTATTTCGAGGTATGATCGGATCACTACTGTATCTTACTGCATGTCGCCCTGACATTCAATTCAGTGTATGTCTTTGTGCCCGCTTTCAGTCATGCTCTAAAGAATCTCACTTATCGGCCATCAAACGTATTTTCAGATATTTACTTGGCACAATAGACTTTGGCTTGTGGTTTTCTATCGGTAGTTCTTTTGATTTGATTGCATACACCGATGCGGATTATGTCGGATGCATTATAGATCGTAAAAGTACTAGTGGGTAGGTACTGTCAGTTTCTTGGTGGATGCCTAGTTTCATGGGCCTCCAAGAAACAACATTCAGTAGCTCTCTCAACGGCCGAGGCTGAATATGTAGCCGCCGGAAGTTGTGGAGGCCAAGTTCTTTGGATCAAAAATCAATTGCTTGATTTAGATATTGAGATGAAATGTGTGCCAATTTTGTGTGATAATACCAGTGCAATCAGTTTGTCTAAAAATCCTGTTCAACATTCTAGAACCAAGCATATTGATATTCGTCATCACTTCCTGAGAGATCATGTAGAGAAAGGGGTCTTTGAATTGAAATTCATTGACAGATACAATCAGCTAGCTGACATTTTCACCAAACCCCTCAACAAGGATCAATTTAACATGATAAGAGGAGAACTTGGGATGTGCAAGGGTGAGAGCATTCATGCATAGGCTTGCACTTAAGTTAAGCTCTGCATCTGTAGAAACTCATATGCATCAAGGGTAGAAAAACATGCATACTATCTTTACTTTTTGCTACCTTGTGTGTTTACATACACTCCTGCATGCTTGAATGTAATTATATGTATAGCCCTCCTTGAAAAACCTTTCTAAGGCTAGATATTCCTTGGATAAACATTTGTGGACTCAGTGTTGTCGGACCTTAGGTATCTTCTGAGGGGGAGTTAGAACCTTTCCTCAAACTTGCATCTATTCTATTCCCTCTACTTCATGACGTTGGCTCTTTTTAGAAAGCTGGTTGTTAGTCCCCCCCAATTTTCAAGAAACAAAAAAAAGAAAAGAAACAAAAAAAGAAAAAACGAAAAAAAAAGAAAAAAAAAAATCAAAAATTGGGTATTTTGGGCTAGCGGTCGACCGCCAGCCCCACAGCGGTCGACTGGTTGCGGCGACCGGCCCGATCGGGTTCCCGGTCGAGCCAACTTATAAGGGGATTTAACACCCCATTCTTTCATTTTATCACCCCCATTCACCCTCCACCGCTTTCCCCTAACCCTAAAACCCATTTTCTCCACCTCCCAAGCTTCCAAACCACATTCTTTCTCCATCCGCACAAGATCCGGCTTGTTCGTCATGTTTTCGGGACGAACTCCATTCGGCCGTTCGTGCTTTCGTGGAGTTCCCACCTTGGTTCCCGTCAGTGGAGAAGGCTTTTGCAAGCCTCTGGAGTGTCCGTAGATCTTTCTTCATCCCCCGGGATGAGAGTCTTTCCTTCAAGGGTTTTCTATCGGGTTCTAGTTTGGGATGCCACCTAGACGAACCTCTTGGCGTTCTGCCCAAGGGGAAGGGAGTGGACAGAGACATGAGGTACCCACTCCTCCACCATAGCAGGCGCCTGCACGGCGTCGAGCTCCTAGGTTGCTTATTCGTCCCATCATGGACACCCGACTGGTCGATTTCAATGAGGTGAATGAGCTTTTGCCCGATATATATGCAGTCTTTGCAATGCAGCCGGGTTGGACTGATTTTGTCACTAGGTATAACCGTTATGACCCCAACCTAGTACAGGAGTTCTATGGGAACTTGGTTTCAAGGAATGATGAGCTATATACTGTTATTCGAGGGGTTGAGCTTCACATTAACCCCGATCTGTTTGAGAGGAGCTTAGGGGTTGCTGCTAGAGGGGCCAACATGGCTTATGGCCATGGGGAGGTTGAAGATACTTTTATTGCCATGACCAACTGTGATTACGGCGTGGTGTCAGCGATTTGATTGAGTTAAATGCAAATTACTTCCCACCACTGCAGCATGTCTTACACCATATGTTTACCTCCCTTATTTATCCCAAGGTTGGCAGCAGAAATGAAGTCACAGAAGTTCATAGATTCCTATTCTACCATGTCATGAATGGTATACAACTCAACATGGGTCGCCTCATGACGACCCTCATTGGAGCTTGCAGAACAAACCGACAGCGATCTTTGCCATATGCCTCATAGTTGACCGAGGTGTTCATTCATGATGGGATTAATTTGCCAGAAGAACAGTTTATCTATGTTTGCCAGAATGATGTCTATAATAAGCATAAGATCTACATAGACATGGGCTATTACTATGGTCACGATGGTGAGCTGTGTCGGGATGTGCCTACATATGAAGATGAATATGACAATGAGGATGAACAGGAACCACAGTAGCAGCAGGTTCAAGGGGATGTACCCCTTCCAGTTAAGGCAGAGGAGCAGCCTCCTACACCCCCACCTCATCCCATGGATGTCGACCTGCCTCCTCCACCTTCACCGCAACATATGGATCCGGAGATGCCACCTCCTTCTCAATTTTACCATGGAGAGTCCTCCACTCAGGGAGCTCCTCAGCCTTCTTGGGTAGACTATGAGGTTTTTGACAGGCAGTTCTGATGGGGACATCACCTCCCATGCCCACGTTTACCGTTCGTCTCCTCACCCCGGTTGCATCCGGCATGGTTTAGTCATTTAATTTTGAGTCCTATGTAATTTTATTTGAGTCATTTGATGTATTTTCCCTTTTATTTGAGTCATGTTCCTAGGTCTTGCATTTATTTTCCTAAGTTTGAGTGTCATTAGATTGTGTAATGTGCTATTGGGCCCAATTCTTCGGGCTTGGCCCATGAGCCCCCCCTACCCCTTCGGTTATTTGGTATTGAGTCTTTTGTAAGGGACTTTTGTAGAAATGTGGGTTTCCTATATATAGGACCACATTCCCCCCATTTCAACTTAATGAATGAATCAATGAAAAATGCCATTTGAGTATCCAAAGCTTAGTTTAGTGGAGTGATTCTAACATTTTTTAGGTGAGAAACCCTAGGGGAGAGATTCCCCACCCTTCCCTATCCTAATCCCTCTTTTTCACTCCACTTTCTCTCTCCTCAACACCTAATTTCGAATTTTCTTCTCTCTCCTCCTTTCTCAACCACCTCAACCCCCTCCTACCATCATTAAAGCCCTCCACTTCCCCATGGCCTCCATTACTCCACCCCCCTAGTCCCAAGGAGATCCCTCACCATTCCAACACCATCCTCCACATTCCAACACCACTTTCCCCATTCCAACACAATCAACCCCTTCCCCACACAACCCCACAACTTCCAAAGCATATTTGAATTTGAAATCCACCCTTCCCTCCACTCACTTGTGCCCCCCCTCACCTTCTCCTCTCACCCACCTTCCCAAATTCGTAGCTCCTCCTCCCACCACCTGTTAGACCCCCTTCCAGACCCCATTCTTCCCTTCCCCCACCTTAGAACACCCCCTCCTAGACCCCCTCACAGCCCGGGCTTTCCCCACACTCATCCACCCCCATTTCCCCTCCCATATACCCCATTCCCCCCCATCATCATCAACCTACAGCTCTCAACTGAAGATCTACAGCAGAGCAGCAGCTTGCAGCGGCCACCACGATCACCTCCGGACGAGTTTGAAGACCCAAGAGCTATCGTCAGAAGCGTCTGCCAGTCGCCTTCACAACCGAAGTGGTTTCGTCTTCTTCCGATCTCCGAGTCATCATGGAGGTCCATTCTTCCACAGCTGCGCGGTTCTGCCTCGGCTAAGGACCTGAACCAGGTTAGAAGCTCTGCCACGACAGACCCTGAAGGAATCAGTCCTCAAGTTATTCTTAAAAGTTCCTCTTTGGCCTATCTAGTTTCAGATTCAAGAAGCGGAAGTTCATTCAGCATCCGGGAGCAGAAGTTACCAATTTTCTCCCCCGAACGTGCGGTTCTGCCTTCTACAGTCTGCACCGACCCCTCCTCCCTCTTCTGGTTCCACAGATTGTCTCCGACCTCTTCTGGTGTCCCCGTTTCTTTTGCTGCAAAGAGGACTCACTCACGGTTCTAACAGAACTAACGGCATCAAATTTGGAGTTCGGGAGCGGCCAGGACAGCCTCTGCATCCTACTGTTGGTGACCTGCCCCTGCTAGTCCGAGAAACAGAGGCCCTATTCAAGCTCCTGCCCCGACCAGCAGCGACTCCAGAAGAAATTAAGAAAATTCTGAGGCATTCCCCTTCCAGATACGAAGTTTTTCCCTCTGATTTCGTCATCAACAAAATTCTTGATCAAGATCTACAGCAGTAACACTGACTCTCTGTCCCGGCTCGCAGACAGCAAGCAGATTCGGCGTCCACCCTTATTCCTCGTTCTTTGCTTTAGTTTCCCCACCCCGCTTGACCGGCTAAAGGTCCCTCCCTGTGTGGAGGTAGTATTGATTGTAATTTCTATTAACCCCCACCCCAAGATCCCCCTCCTACGTGAGGTGTAGTGTTGCAACTTGTTTGGGTAGGTCAAGCGACACCGCTGCGGCGTGTGGGGATCCACTCGCCTCCCCGCTCGCCCTCGTCTCCGACCGGGACCGGTTTCTTCAATCCGGTCGGGTAAGTGCTCAAACCTTCACTCCACTTAGTGCTTGTCTTTCAATATTAGTTCTAATTCCGCTGGTTATGCGAGTGAGAGCCCGATCCTCAACCCCATAAACTTGAGTGATCACCGTGGGAATATTGCAACCGGTGCCTTTGGTACTTTATCGGCCCCCTTGATTTGGGCATCCCCACCCTTTGGGAATCAAGTCTTGGCCTTGCTGGCCCTCTACCAGCAAGGGCCCAACCCCACATCCTCCCCTTGGCATTGCCAAGTCACCCCGGGCTTGGGTGAGTGACGATAGAGCGGTGGCCCAATTTGGCCCGTTTTGAATGCGATTGTGCTTGCTTGCATTAGGTCCGAGGTCGTGTCACATCAGGTTCACTGAAATAGAGACTCTTGTGAATACTTTTGGGAGGGATTTTTTGCTCTCGGGGATCATGTAGACACTATGGGACATGTGGTTGACACCATGTCAGGCCGCATGGATTCCTTCTCCACTGCTCTGGACACCCTTTCCACTCATATGGCTACACTCACCACTCATATGACCAGCCTCACTGACAATGTCACCGACTCAAGCCAATCCTTTCACCTCATGAACCAAACTCTTCTTAGCATGTCTCACCGTGATACGGCTCATGATCTCTCCATTGGCCGAATTCGAGACACTCTTCATGCTCAGGTTCATGCTCTTGCAGACATCCGCCATCTCCTTGGACACCAGCCCTCTCCCCCAGAGGATCAGCCACCTCCACTTGCAGATGCACCATGACGATTTTTCCTTTCTTCTTTTCTCCCTCTAGCTTGGTATCCTTTAGTTTTGAGTCACTTGGGTCCCCCTTCGTCTATTCCACTCCATTTTGATGATGCCAAAGGGGGAGAAGTAGTAGTGCAGGGCTTTATATATTTATGTATGTCCGTGTGTGGTTGTGTGTTTGCATGTTTGCATGTTTGACATGTGAGGATCATGAGTCTTTTATGCATTTGTTTAGTCCTTTGAGTCTAGAGTCGTGCATTCACTTTTGCACCAATGTATCTTGTCATGAAATGATGAATTGAATGCAACTGGTGTTTGATCTCAAATGGTTGGCTCATATATCCCATTTCTCTTCTAATTGGCATATACATGTTGAATGGTTTGTGTTCGCTGGCGTAACGAGACGTAAGTGAAGTGCTTTGACTTCGAACATTGATCTCAATCTTCAACCTTGCTAAAGGCACGTTCATGTATTTCAAAACCCCTTTATTTTTATCATCATCAAAAAGGGGGAGATTGTTGAGTATATCCAAGTGATTTTGATGATAACAAACTCAGGGTTATATATTTTATCACGTGCCATGTTTCAACTATCAAGTTTGAATTCAACACCTTTCAAAGCCTACTTCACCATGTAACAAGCAAGCTTAATTGTTTAAACCCGTCCAAATGCAAGAATCCGTGTTTTGGTTTCTAAACCACCCAGGCTAAACTTAAACCCACTCAGCTTAATTGAAACAAAGCAGCCATAACCTGATTCGTTCATGTATTATATTGCATTGGCTGACCTTTATTTTTTATAGAAAATCAAGCCAGCGGTCGACTGCCAGCCTATAGCGGTCGACCGGTTTTCCCAGCAACGAATGGACATTTCCTGTAAAAATTCTAGTCGACCACCCCTAAGCACAGGTCGACCGCCAGCCTTGAAAAGCTCCAATGTTGACCTTTTGTTCTCAACGTGGAAAGTCTCTCTTCAAGGATTTGTTTAATCCCAAAGCCACCAAACATCCCATGATTTGTGGATCTGGTTCCAGGCTTGTCTCTTGACTATTCAAGAGTTATAAAAACATCACATTGAGGCTTGTAACCCTAATCAATTAAAGGAGGCCAAGGGAGGCTATCAAGGGGAGATTCAAGATCTGATACTGTATCCGTGAACAGTGCTCCGAGAAGAAAGAGCTTCATCCATCTTCATCCATCTGCATCCATCATCTTCCATCTTCAAGCAACATCTGGAGCAGATCAACCCTAAGCAAAGAGGAGATCAAGCTGCATCCAAAACCATCTTCATCAACTAAGGGGGAGCTTGAATCTGAAGTTTTCTTTTGTGTTTTCTATTCCAATCTTACTGGGCTTTAATTTGTGTTCTTGTAATATTCAAACATCTATGTGTGTGTGGATCTATGAAGATCCGTGTGTGTGTGTGAGTGATCTTTTTTGTTCTTCATCCTTCTTTGTGTTTCGGTGCGTGTGCACCTTCGTGGGAGTTCTGAACTCACACGTGTGTGTGTGTGTCTTGATCTTGTAACTTTCTACAAGATAGTGTGTGAATCCTCACAGTCGGTGAGGGGTGGACGTAGGTTACAGTTGTTGCATCCGAACCACCTAAAAATCATGGTGTTCTATGTGTTTTGCTCCCTATCTCCTACCTCCAGTTCTTATCGAACTTGTTTGCTTGTCGCATCGTTATCTAGTTTCATTGTTTAGATCGAGCTGTATTAACTCTTTTATGGGAGATCCTTGGTATATCAAAAGGTAGCTTCTGATCGACACAGTCAATCCTATCAGGAGGGAAATACTTTGTGTGAGAGGATCTTCAGATTCCCGGACTCCGCCTAGTACCAAGGAACTGCTATAGGGGTTGTTTTAGCTAGTTTCACATTGTATTCCTTCAGATCTATTCCTGTCTGTTGTTTGTTCTTCATATATCTTTTAAATTTCTTAAAAAGGACTTAAAATCTGTCATCACCCAATTCACCCCCCCCCCTTCTTGGGTGTCATTGATCACGGGACTTCAGATTCAACATCGTCCTTACCAGAGGGACCTGCTTGAGCTGGGTCAGCTGAGTTTTATTGCGGTACTAGGTCTATTGCCTCATCCTTTCTATTTGATAGATCAAAGGAGAAGGTGGAGACCCCACTTTGATCTTGACAAGGAGTAGCTGACTTTTGGAGGGTTGGCGTGATTGGCTCATCTTCCTCATCGGATGGATCAAAAAGGAATGTATCTGTTCAAACATGAACGTCAAGAATAGGCCCCGGGTTTTCACCTCTGAAAATGATGACATTTCAAGGATGTGTTGAGTTAGCATTCCCGTCACTAGGAGATGTTGAATGCCTTCCTCGCCCGTGGCGACGATCTCCTCCGCGTCACCAATTTCGGAGTTCTGCATTGCGGCGACGATAGGTGGCCATGGTGATTCTATCCTCGATGGGGGGAGCCGTGCCATTGCTCTTGCTTGGTCTATATAGACCTTCGGGAGGAGGAATAGACACCATATTGCATGAAAAGTTTTTTAACATAGCCCCTACCTTTTTTATTGTGAGCTCTTCATCTTTATAAAAGAAGGAAAGTTCCTCCGGAATGGGAAGCTTTTCTCCCTCCTGTGCTTGTTTGTACATTTGTTGGAGCCAGCTCTTGAGCTGAACTTTCTGCTCTAGTTCTTCCCATGGGATGTATTTATCAAGAGGAACAACCTTAGTAGGCGTGGAAGGGACGTACTCCTCGAGCTCATCAATTAATTTATATAGCTTTTGTAGAGGAGTTAATTTATGAGGAATTTCCATAGCAGCGGCCTGCTCGGCTTGTCGATTTTGCCTTCCCTTCAAATTCTTCCTTTTGTTCTTCTCTCGCTTCATTGCTTGCGCTATTTTGGTGGGAGAAGGAATGCCCATTTTTACAGACGGTCGGGGAATGGCCCCTGCTTTGGAGCTATGGAATCCGTCCTTTCTCCTTATTGGTCCAGGACGATTGTGCTTCTTCGGGGTTACGCTAACCCAGGCACCTTCCTCTTGAGTCTCCTGGAATGTAGCATTAATTGCCTAGCTGACTATTTCAGGTGGGAGTTCTTGGAATTCGGCCATGTACAGGCCAGAGCTTTGAGGTAGCACTGCCATAGAAGGCTTTTCAGGTGATGACTTTTGCTTTATTTCAGACCTCCTCATAAGGGATTCTGACTTGACTTTCCCCTTTTTGCTTGGAGCCTTGCGACTTCTTTGCTGGGGGTCACCATTCGGGCCTTGCTCGGCATGCATGTTGGGGCTTGCTGAAGGGGTTAGAACTTCTTGGCATGATTGGGTAGCAACCTCAGAATCTTCATCTAGACGTTTCTTTGTGAGAATTTGCTTGACACTCGTTTCGAGCTGCTATTGCCGAGACTTTCCCTTTTGTGTGAAGACAACTTCTTGTGATTAGGGGGTTTCCTGAGCTAATTTTTGGAATGTCTGCTCCTTATAGTTGGGGACTGAGGTAGACGAACCCTGATGTTGACTCCGAAGTTTTTTGGGAATGCCTGCTTCTTATAGTTGGGGACTGACTGGTCCCGCACCGAGATTTCTTTTCTCCCAAAGAGGATCTCGAGTAGTTTTTGAGTTTCTTTCTTTGAGAAGGGCAAGGATTCTAGGTCCTGCCACGGGCGCCACTCGAGATTTCCCTGGGCGGATTGACTTGAGCTGGAGCCAGCCTCCTCCATCTTGGCTCCGGTTGGGGTGCGGGAAGTTGATGCATATATGACATTGATTGAGAAAATCGATGGGCCCTGTTGAAAAGGCCTTGAAGATCTTTGAGGAGGATTGTCTATATTTATTACCCGCCGGGAGATGAGGTCCTCCGCAATGTCTTTGAACATGGGGCAATCATAAATGACGTGACCCACAGCGCGATGGTAGAGGCAGTAGTGGTGCCGATATACCACGGGAGTGCCAGGGTCATTGTCAGATGCGGGGAACCACATCAACCCTTCCCTACGGGACATATGGAATATCTCCAATGTTCTATGCCGAGGGAAAGAGTATAGCTTCCGCGGGGCCTGATTCATGGGGGGATCCATTGCATCGTCGGACAACCATCCAGCAGTTCTTGGCAACCTGCGGGGCTCTACCGTGTTTTTCGAGTTACGGGTAGAAGCCGAGACGGAAGGCCTCATCGAGGGAGCCGGGGTTAATGTCGACAAGCGGTCCTCAATTTGCTCCATACAATGGAGTAAATTTTGTTGGTCGTGTTGTAGGCAACAAACTTCCCTTTAAATCTTTCTGACTGACTTCCGAATGGCGAAGCATTCAGACATCAAAAGGGGTATGCCCCTCTATGATGCTTCTTGTGGCCCAGCGGAAAGGAGTGGCTGAAACTCATTTATTGCAGACCTCGTCTGGCTCTTTCCCGAGATTTTGTGAATCACATTTATGGAAAAATTCGATCTTCCTCGGGTAGGAGATTGAGGCAGGCTCTCTATATCGGCACGTTGGCTTCAGGTCTACTCAACAGCTTCCCGCAAACGTTTTAGTGCCATGTTGTCCCCATGGATATCAATCCCACCCCTTTGAATGAGAACTTCAATGAGATCATGTACCTCTTCACACTTCCCAGTGGGGTGAGATATTGTGGCGTGGTATTCACAGTACCGGGGATGCCTTTTCTCAACCTCGGTGTAAACCGCTGGCGGGTCGTGTACCATGATCCGACCATCGTCAAGTAGGTGGTCAAATATCTTCTTGGTATTTTCCTTCAGGAAGGAACATTGATGGGATGGCCTCCAACCTGGGTACCACAATGTGGGTCTTGCCTAGCTGGGACCGGCCTCTGATGCTTCTACGTCAGGGAAAATGAATGCTGCAGCCCTGAAACTCCTGCTATTTGAATGGTGAATCACGTTAGCCGAGCGTGTCGGTCGATCCCATGGATGGGGTTGTGGAGGGTCCACCAGATTACTCTTCACTGTAATAAGTTGGTTTTGGATCATCTTCTCTGCCTCGTCTTTGAAGACGTAACAATTTTCAATGGTGTGGCCCAATATGCGGTGATATACGCAGTAGTTGGGGTCATCTATTTTGTTGGCATCCTCCGGCTTCTTTGGCTCTGGAAGGGATATGAGCTTATTCCTGAGGCAAAGGTTAAAGAGCCTCTTGGTATGCTCCTTCTTGAATGACTAGGAAGTCTTCATGCATTCCGACAACCTCGTGGATGCTTTCCCTTCGTTCTTCTTGCCGGAGGGGCTTGGGGTCGTAACTTCATCCGACTCATTGGTGTGGGAGAAGTCAATGGCGTTGGCCTCCTTAGTCTCCTTCCCGACAGCACTCCATTCCTTAGAAGGCTTCCCTTTTGAGGGTGTGAACGTCGGATTATGTACAAAAAATATTTCTATTTCTGCGACGACCGAATTTAACTGGTCGAATCCTTTGATATTTGCCCCCAGAAGCTTCTCACTAACTTCCACCGAGAGACCCCTTTGGCATATGGTTATTGCATCATCTTGAGAGGGAGGATTATCACATCTCATACTGAGATCTCTCCAGCGTTTGATAAAATCAAGCACAATTTTGCCCCATTTTTGCTCGAGTGAGCATAGCTCTGCGAGGGAGATCTTTCTCTCGGGTGCCTGGAAACGATCAATAAACTTCTTCTGTAGATCAGCCCAGTCAGCAACCGAATTGGGCATCAGCCTTGAGTACCATTGAAAGGTACTACCCGTGAGAGTAGTTGCAAAGTAGCAGAGGAGATATTACTCCTCGAGCGCAAGATCACCCATGGCCATTATATAGTAGGCCAAATGTTCATGGGGAGATCCTAGCCCGTTGAACTTTTACAATTTAGGTGCCTTCGGACAATCTGGCAACAACTTCTTAAATTTATGGTGAAGAGGATAAGGCACACTGTACAAATCAATAGTTGCCATACCCTCTCCCCGCTGGGTGAACTTATCTTCGATAATTTTCTCTATCAACAGTCATTGGGCAACGACGTCTTCAACTGTCTGGGCTCGAGAAGACTGAGCATTAGGTGGAGCCCGAGTTGCCTCGATGCTTGCTTCGATGGCTCCCGGGTAAAGGACACCTACCTGTCGCTCAATTGCAGGGGGATTGCGCAACGGTTGCTCTCGCCGAAGGCCCTAATCATGAATTGGTGTTAAGGGCCTTGAAGCAGCCAAGTTCATCTAGCGCTTCATTTCCAGCATGAGGTTGGTCATCTCTATGTGCCAACGCTGCATGGTTTCGAACTTAGCGTTGTCAGACATGGCTTGAAATGCTGCCATTGTTGGTGGCTCAAAAATTGGGTTGGCATAACCACCACGGGGTTGGGCTCCCGCTTCTCCATGGGTGCTCCTGACCTTGTCGGGGTCATTTTCTTCTTGGACGAAGTTAACTTCTTGATTTCGGGCCTGGTCAGGATTCTGGTCCCGGTGTAGTCCCTGGCTAGAGGTCCCTGCATGGCCACTGTACTAGGCTTGGTGGTTCCTTCTAGCGGCAAGAAGAAGGGGGACCCCAAGACGGCTGGAAAATCCCTGAACACGATCGGGGTCGCCAAATAGCCGTATTTGGCATGGTTGGCAACGACGAGAGGTCCGTATGTAACCACCACCACAGCACCAGTTGGAGAGCTTGGAGTGGAGCAGTTGCCTTTGGTATTGAAGCCTTCCCCTCGGTCCCTCCTAAAAAGGGGTAGAGAAGGAGATCAGAGCATTTATTGAAGTACATATACCCTTGGCAAATAGATGAAAGGCGGGAAGGACACAAGGCGTGCCAGTCTATTTGCACGCGGAAGAAATAATAAATGCAACGTAACGTGTTTTTTAGCATACTTTATGGATTCCGCGCTTTTGAATTCATCAGATAATTTAGGGTTCGTGTACAAGACTTTTCCCCACCGACCGGAGTCCGTGTTAATTCACATTGGACAAGTCCGAATACCTTTGATTAAATGCCAAGGATTTTGACTACAATATCAGCTCTAATATCCAAGGTCTACCGCTGAGGAATCTTTAGGCCTTAAGGCGGGCGACGTTCGCAACACTTTGGTGTGTTTGCAATTTTTCATTTTTAGAGGATCTATTCACAAATTTCCATCTTTCGAAGGTCTATTTGCAATTTCCCCATTTGAGGGCATGTTTGTAACCCCCCCTCTTTCGAGTGTACGTTTGTAACTTCCCCAATTTGAGGGTATATTTGCAATTCTCCCCTTTCCGGGGGTACATTTAGAATTTTCAACTTTCTCGGGGGTATAATGTTAGAGCAGCGGAGAGTGATATAGAAGGGGGGGATGAATAGATCACTCCCGATTTAGAAAACTTCAGCGGAAAATTACTACTTCGAATTTCGACCCTTCAGATACAGCAAAACAATATAGCTAACGCAGTGAATAACTAAGATAGAATAAGAAGGTGCGATTGAAAAAGACTGTCCACAGTCAAACACAATGCCAAGCAGATGGAGAGCACAACTGATAACAACAAACCACAGAGGAGACAAGAAATTTTAAGGTGGTTCGATTGTAGACCACAATCTGCATCCACCCCTCACTCCAACTAGAGTGAGGATTCCACTAGCTACTGCTAGAAAACTGCAGACTCAGTATCGAACAAGATGCTGCCACACAGCTTGAACAACCAAGGGAAACAAATCCCTCAACCAAACTCTGCTACCCACAGAGCTTGACACCTGGACCTGCAACCAGCAAGACCAGAACAGGAGATGGCTCTCCCTTCCTCCAACCCGGAGGGAACCTGCTAGTGACAGTCCGTCACTGGCAAAACCAGAGATCACAGATCTCTCTTCCTCTGCAGCCAAGAGGGGAACTGGAGTAACACTCCCTTCCTCCAAACACTAGAGGGTAACACTTCGGAATCAGGAATGAAGAAATGAAAAACAGAAAGGAAAACAAGACCAACGATGAATGACAATCGTTTCTGAAAAACCAAAAAAACAAATGTAACTTCCGAAGAAGCAAATCTTCACAGCACGATTTCTTCTATCTCTCAAGGACTTTTCTCTCAATTCATATCTCTCAAATTCTTCTCTCTGTCTTTTCTCTGGAACGTGGAGGCTCTCTCTCTTTTCTTCTTCTGCTCAGGGATTTTTCACTTCAGCCTTCCTTTTCTTTTCGTTCAATTCTCCTGTTCGCAGAAGACACCTTTTATATGGCATCTGACCTGAATTCTAGGACTTCACACGAGTGGGTCTCGTTCCCTCCTTTTCCAGAGCATCCTCGGATCACGTGCCAGGCATCTTCCTCCGTTCACGTGCCCAATCATTAACCTGAGTCACCTGCAGGTAGAGATAAAAGAAATGAATCGAATTAGTTAGTTCAGGCTTATAACAACGAGTGTATATACTTTAGAAGCAGCAAATGAATAAGTGTGTACAATGAGAGAATGTATACACTTGAGGGCCTTCAGCGTCCTCAGTGTATATACTTGAAAACTGATGCATTACATAGCAGAGGGGGATGTGTAGACTTCTGGTAATGCATGAAGCAATCGAGTGTATTGACTTGCAACCAAGGGACTGTACAGCCTTGATGAATGAGTGCATGTGAAAGGCAGTGTACAGACTTGAGATGAACGTTGCATGAACGAGCCTAACCAATGTATAGACTTTACGATGCTCAGCCACTGTATAGACTTCACGGTGCTCAATCACTATATAGACTTCACGATGCTCAGCCACTGTATAGACTTGGCCCTTGAAGGATGTACAGACTTGAAGATTCGAAGCCCCACGATGTATAGACTTTGTAAATGTGAACACGTGGACAATGTATACACTTGGCCCTTGAGGAATGTACAGACTCTGAACGATGAAGCACGCTGTACAGACTTGTAACGCTTGAGGACCGATGTATAGACTTGGGAACCCTGAACTAGTGTATAGACTTGAAAGGCTTGAACACTGCGATGTGCAGACTTTGCGATGTATAGACTTAGGGCTCCTAGAGGATGTACAGACTCTACCAATGTGCAGACTTTGCCTATATGCAGTGTGTAGACTTGATATCAATGAATGTGCTGGCTGTACAGATTTGCATAAGCGATGTATATACTTTGCCAATGTGGAGACTTAGGGTGTAGCTAAAGCATCGAACGTAGGAAAAGGTTGGAATGTATAGACTTACGTTCGATCAGAAATGTATAGACTTCAACTAAGCAACCTACAGTGCAATGTCTAGACTTTGAAGTACAACGTAGTAAAGACCCTAATGTATAGACTTCCAATGAATGCAACTGCTGTACAGACTTGCTCAAACAGATCGATGTATAGACTTAGAATTTCAACAGAAGGATGTACAGACTTTGAATATGAAGTTAGGCAAACGGATGTACAGACTTGGCCAAAATAGCAATGAACAGACTTGAAACGCTTGAAGGCCATAGGACAGTGTATAGACTTGGAAGGCTATCCAATGTACAGACTTGTAAATGGCTGTATAGACTTGCAGAGCTTTCGCTAAGGCTGTATAGACTTGAAGCAATGTGAACGATGTTTAGACTTTACCAATATGCAGACTTTGAAGTGAAGACCAATGAATAGACTTCAAGTGAAGGCCAATGTATAGATTTTGAAGAACAAACGTTACACATATGCCATGAGTGTATAGACTTGTTCGATGAATGCATGAACTATGAGTTAATGTATAGACTACCAATGCCTTCGACAAATGCGATGCACAGACTTGCGAACTGGGGGGTCGACCCATCTGGAATGGGGGTCGACCCACTACTGTCCAGACTATGCTGACAGAGTATGGACTTGAACAAGTAATGCATGTCTATATGACAACCACATGAACTGCACTGTCCTACATGAAGCATGAATTAATCTATTGATAGAAACCGATTGATTTATAGTGTGAGACATCATCAAAACCGTAGGGATGCAATAATCTCCCCCTTTTTGATGATGGCAACACTATGAATCAAGCAATATCAAAGCTTAACAGGAAATTAACTACAGTTTCAACAATCAAAGCAAATTCAAGGCATGCTCATGTAGACGATTTAAACACTCCCTACAACACACTCTCAGCTCCCTCACAGCTCATTCTCAGAAATTTCCATGACATGAATTCTCCCCCACTGCTCATAAACAAAACTCCCCCAAAGCTCATGACAATTCATGACTTACAGATATTGCAGAACCTCTCCCCCTTTGACATCAGTAAAAGGAAATGCAGAATATATGAAAGTGCTGGAAACATGAAGAAGAAGTACAGTAACTTCTTAGTGCAGAAAGGCACGAGCAAGTCGTAAGAGAATAAGTGAGGTGCTAAACTCAAGTGAAGGTTCTTGAACTCCAGTAAACAATAGAGAAATAGAATGATAGAAAAGTTTATCAGCATACATAATGTATGATTTAGAGCAAGAGTTAACTAGTATGGCCAGATATAGCTGAAGAGTCAACTATCCCACATGACAACAAGAGACAAAGTCAGAGAGGTGTTCTCAAAGTATTGAGGACAAGCAATCCATTAGTTGCATAACAACAAGGAATTTTTTTAGATGATTTTCAAGAAGATCAATGAGTAAGTTGGTAATTCACTCTTTTGACATTAGGGAGACACCTTGATTAGAGGCCTGAATCCCCAGTTACTAAGTGTGAGTACCTCATTACTTCCTCCTTTTTTTTTATTAAAGGAACAGAGTTAGTAACTGTGGCTTTTGACATGAGGAAACACCTTGATTAGAGGCCTGAGTCCCCAGTTACTCACCAGCTAGCCACCATTGCTCTGTCATGACTTTTCATTCATTTTAAGCATTTGACACCTCATGACATAGGAGAAAACTTCATTTCATTGATGAAGCTCCCAGTTTCTCAGTGACCAAAACAAGACATATTTGTTCAGTTAAGCCCTGGTGTTGAAGAGATGGAATGATTAAAAACAATACCAGAAGGACTATTTCTTGAAGTGAATCTTGAAGTCTAAATTTAAAGCTAATTTGGTCAGATATCAAGACATACAGGTTTTGACTTGAACCAGAATCATTGACAATGTAGGAAGATATACTTTATACAATTAATCCAGATCTTTGAAGGAATACCAGAGGAAAGATTCTAATTGGACTTTAGTATCACGGACTTATAGACTTAAGAAATAGGTGACATTCTACTGCCTGAGAGAACCACACTAGATCTGTCATGAAAACCAGTAATGACACACATCTGGTCAATCTTTTTGAATCTGTCAAAGAACTCTTCCTCTCACAGCTCAACCAGCTCCCCCTCACTCAAAGCATTCCTGAAAGCTAACCAACAGACATACATAACTCCCCCTCACAAAAAGAACAGACTTCACATTTAAGACAATTTGTATAAGCCTAATTCTCTTCTCAGTGATGTGAATTTTTCATTATCCAGAGGTTTAGTGAAAATGTCAGCAATCTGATTATCAGTGCCTACATGAATCAGTTCAAAGTTATTTTTAGAAACCTCATCTCTTATGAAATGATGTCTTATCTCTATGTGTTTGGTGCGTGAATGCAAAACAGGATTTTTGGCAAGATTAATGGCACTGGTATTATCACAATAGATAGGTGTGCACCCCAGGTCTACTTGGTAGTCCTGAAGTTGGTGTTTAATCCAAATGACTTGTGTACCACAACTCCCTGCAGTCACATATTCAGCTTCTGCAGTGGAGAGGGCCACAGAATGTTGTTTCTTGGAACCCCAAGACACTAAACACCCACCCAAGAATTCACAATGACCACTAGTGCTTTTCCTATCTAGTTTACATCCTGCATAATCATCATCTGTATACGCAACTAAGTTAAATGTGTGTGATGTAGGAAATCACAAACCAAGAGAATGAGTAGCTGACAAATATCTGAAAATTCTTTTCACTGCAGCTAAATATAATTCAGTAGGTCTAGACTGATACCTTGCACACATTCCTACACTGAACTGTATATCAGGTCTAGAAGCTATCAAGTAAAGAAGAGATCCAATCATACCTCGATAGAGCTTGGCATTTACTTCTTTATATGTCTCATCTGTATCCAGTGAGGTATTGGTACCCATGGGTGTTGTAATGTGCTTCAGGTTTTCCATACCAAACCTCTCGAATAGTTCCATTGTGTATTTGGTCTGGTTGATGAAGCATCCATCCTCTGACTGTTGTACTTGTAAGCCAAAAAAGTACTTTAGTTCACCAACCAAACTCATCTCAAATTCAGCAGACATCATTTTAGAGAATTCATCACATAGTTCATACTTAGTTGATCCAAATATAATGTCATCTACATATACCTGAACTATGATGAGATCTTTATTTGTACCGTTGGTAAATAAGGTTTGATCAACTTTACCTCTTTTGTAGCCCTTGCTGATCAGAAATTCAGTCAATCTTTCATACCATGCTCAAGGAGCCTGCTTTAGACCATACAAGGCTTTGTTTAACCTGAAAACTTGGTTAGGTTGAGGAGAGAATTGAAATCTGGGGGGTTGTTCAACAAAAACCTCTTCTTTAATGACTCCATTTAAAAAGGCACTTTTAACATCCATTTGTTGGAGTTTTATATTCTTTGAACATGCAAAAGTAAGCAACAATCTTATAGCTTCCATCCTAGCAACAGGTGCATAGGATTCATCGAAATCTACACCAAATTCCTGACAGTAGCCCTTGGCTACTAATCTGGCCTTATTCCTAGAGATGATTCCATTTTCATTCATTTTATTTTTGAGCACCCACTTAGTTCCTATGATATTAACATTATCTGGTCTTGGAACAAGTTCCCAGACATTATTTCTTTCGAACTGGCCCAATTCCTCACACATAGCATTGACTCAAGCTTGATCAGCTAAGCCCTCTTCTACTAATTTGGGTTCAATTTGTGAGACTAAAGCAATTAAGTCTTCATTATTCACATTCCTAAAATGAGACCTAGTCTGAGGAGGATCTTCAGGATTGCCTATGACATTATCTATCGAATGATCTTTAAGAAATCTAACATTTATTGAAGACTCACCTGTTTCTCTTGGCTCTTCCTGGTTGGGAGGATTTGCTGTTCCACTTGGCTGAGTCTTCTCTTCTTCTTGGTCTTCTAGGAATTCCCCATCATGATTGGAATCCCTGTCAACATTTTCAATGTTAGTGACACCTTTCTTTTCACTAAAAATGATGTGTGGAGACTCTTCAACTTTCTGATCTGATATGTTAAAGACCCTATATGCCCTAGACACTTCAGAGTATCCTAAAAATATTCCAGGGGAGCTTTTAACTTCAAACTTATCTAAATCTTTCTTGTCATTGTTATGAATAAAGCATTTAGCTCCAAAAATTCTGAAATGAAACAAGTTTGGTTTCTTACCTTTTAGAAGCTCATAGGGTGTTTTCTTGTGAATGGGTCTTACCATGGCCCTGTTGATTATGTAAGTTGCTGTATTGGCCGCCTCTGCCCAAAACCTCCTTGGTAATTGGCTTTCAATTAGCATGGTTCGGGCCATCTCCACAACAGTTCTATTTCTTCTCTCCACAATTCCATTCTGTTCAGGTGCCCTGGGAGAAGAAAATATGTGTGTTAGTCCCTCTCTTTCACAAAGATCAGAAAACATGGAGTTTTCAAACTCACCTCCATGGTCAGATTGAATATAACAGATCTTGTGTTTTCCTTCTTGTTTGACCTTATTAAAAAACTGATTAAACTTTTGAAATTCATCACTTTTATTTGCTAAGAAAAAGATCCATGAATATCTAGAGAAGTCATCTATGATGACATAGCCAAACCTGTTCCCATTAAGACTCTGAGTTAAGTTTGGAGACCGATCCAGGCATATCACTTTGCTGACCTACACAAACAAAATCAAGCAAAGTGATTTGGAACCCAAGATGAGTTGGGTCCAAAGACATTGTTCAAATCTCTGATCAAATGTTTAGGTATCCAGATTTGCTTCAGCATGGTTTTCTCTGGCACCTTTACTTCTGGTTTATTGAAATTAAGTCTAGCTAGTCTGGAGAAGTAAGCTCTATTCCATTCATTAGGCTTCCCATTCCTAGGAAATCTCCTGTGAGCTTGTTGATTAACAGATTTTTGAAGATGATAATTATTTCTCCAGTAGGTCCTGTTTGGACCCATCTGATTGTAGTAATTCCAGCTTTTCTTCTGATCCACTTGCTTGGTCCATTTACCATTTATGTTCTGATGAGTGGGCTTAGTGAAGTTCTTCACAAAATTCATTCCCATTTTCAATGGTTGACCAGCACTGTTCTTTAAAGTTTCTTTCGAACATTGAGCTCCTTTACTGCTGTTTGAGCTGGATGGTGTGTCCAGCTTCTCTTTTCTCTTCTCTGGGCAGAAGGTGATGGTCTTGAATTGTAGGGGTCTCTTGTTTGTTGGGTCATAGCCTAGACCCTCCTTATTGAAGTTAACCCTTGTCCCTAGAATAGCATCCAGACTAGTTTTTCCCTGAACAAATCTTTCCAAAACTTTTTGTTTATCTTCCAGCACTTTTTGCAGTGACTCAGAATTTTTTAACAGTTCAGCATTCACTATCTTAACAGCTTCATATTTCTCTGAGTTCACTCTAATTTCATTCAGGCTTTCTTCAATTTTAGTTTTCAGTTCATTGAGCTGGGTGTGACTCTCCTAGTTTTCTCCCTTGAGCTTATCATTTTCTTTTCTTAGTGGGGTCATTTCTTCTAGTTGCTCTTTTAGTTTCTGATTTTCCTCACAGACCTGGGTTTGTTCTTCAACATTAGTATTAAATTTTCTTTTGAGGACCCTATGCTCTTTACTGAGAGAATTAAACTTGTCTAACAATTCGCCATAAGCATCTTCCCAGTCATCAATAGAGAAATTTTCAAAGACATTTATTACCTCCTCTTCGCTATTTGCCATAAGGCAAATTCCTTCTTCATACTCCTCTGAGGAAGTGTCTTTGGGATCTTCTTCCTCCCCGCTCCACATGCAGACCATCGCTTGTGGCTTCTTCTTTTTCTGTACCTTTGAGCTCTTCTTCTGAAAGTAGGGACCCTTCTTCTGGAGATCTGGGCATTCGCCTTTCATGTGTCCCTATTTGTTACAATGAAAACAAATCAGTCTCTTAGAATTTCTGTCCTTATGATTGGTAGATTCAACATTCTTGTTAAAGGAGTATGTCTTCTTCCTCCTAAAGGTCTTCCCCTTTCTCTTTAAAAATTTACTGAACTGTCGAGTGAGCATTGCCTGCTCCTTCTGGTCAAGATCGGAAAAACCATCGGACTCACCGCTACTGCTGCTGCTACTGCTACTCTTGTTGCGGGATGCCTTGAGAGCTACATTCTTACCCTTCCTGTCACTTCCTTCACCACCTCCTTTGAAATTCATCTCATAGGTCATGAGGGATCCTATGAGTTCATTCATGTTGACACCCGTTTTATACCCAATAAGTCGGGTCATTTCCTTATTCATTCTATATGATGCTCTGAGTTGTTCATTCTTCATTGAGTCTCTTGATTAGTTGAAGCCTATTTCTTGGGTCTTAACTCCGTGATCAGATATGGCTCCTGGTGGTGCTTCATTGGATGAATCTTAGCAATGCCTCTGTTCCTTTTGATCTCCATTTTGATAATAATGGTCGGTCCTAGGCGCGTTGTTTAATTCTGACGGATGGGTCCTGGACCGTTACTCTTTGAAGAGTCCTAAGGCTTAAGGCCTCATTTTAAAGCTTATCCTTTAGGCTTACACATTGATAATAACGGTCTGTCATACAGCCGTTGTTTCATTCTGACGCCCTATTCCTTGGCCGTTGCTTCCTTGAAGAGTCCAACTTGTTGGGTCTTCTTCCCGTTGATCTTATCTTTTAGGGATAAGGTTGATAGTGACGGATGTTCCTTGGTGCGTTATTTCCAAGTGGCGGTCTGTCGTGTGGCCGTTACTTCCTTCAGAGAGTCCTGACAGTTCAGGCATTTTCTCTGCTACTCCGTGGCCGAGATAAGGGTTTGGATTGACGATATCTCTTTCAAATCTGATCCTCAGAACCTTCTGTTTGTTTCTATGGACTCTTGGTGATATTATCTTCGAGGATTTGCTAAGAGTTATCCCTTTATCTTGCTGGATTATCCTCTACTCGACTTGAGAGTTTGAGGGTCTATAAATAGAACCCTTGACTTCATGGCCCAAGGAGGAGGATTTTGAAATTCACAACGAAGTGCTGCCGAACTCAGGAGCCATCTTCATCCAAGAGGAACTGCTTCCCACGTTCATCCATCTCATAATCAAGGGAGTACTTTGGTTTTAGTCTTTCAAGTTCATCATTGCATGCTTAAGTTCTTCCCTGGTTTTTCTTAAATCAAAGCATTGTCCCTCCTCTTTCTCCACGTTTTCTCACTGTTCTCTGAGCATCCAAACATCCTCCTAATCTTTTAAAATGCCCAGAGGGGTTAAAAAACCAAAAACTCCCCGGTAATCCCCTTTCCTTTTGATGTCCTTAAGTTCTTTGAGAATTGATGCTATATTATTGAAAGGGCTAATTTGGGTTGCTTTGTTCTTGTCTTCTACATCTTTGGCAGGTTTACAGGTTCCCCAGTACGAGGCCCAAGTCTTCTAGCCGGCTGGAAGAGTTGGAGTTAAAAGAATCTACACTTTGCTACTACAGGTGATCTGACGGTCTGGTGCAGGCGCGTCATCTTCTCCTGGCGGTCTATCGTGTGGCCGTTACTTTCGAAGTAACGCACAGGGTCCTGGCCGTTATTTCTAGCTGACCTGCAGGTTCTCTTCGGTTTTCTCTCCCGTGGGCGGGTGCTTCATCCACCTATTTCCAAGGTATTTACAGGTCTTTTGCTTGTTTTTACTTTGGTGGCGATCACATCTTTCCTTAGTCTTGGGCATTAGCTTTCTCGTTCATCACATATCTCTTTTATTTTCTTGCTTGCTCCACCCCTTGTGGTGTGTTTTTATTTACTCCTTGCTCCACGCTCTGGCGTGTGTTGTTTCGTTTCTTTAGCGTAGTTTGAGTGAGATAGCATGCCCATGCTAGAGCTAGCTTTCATTGCCTAGGTTCATGATCACATGTTCATAGGTTAAGAGCGGATCTTTGATTACTTGCTTGTCGTTTCATCATTCAAAACCCCAAAGAAAAGATAGACAGGCAAAATAAAATCAACAGATAATTTTTTGGCGATCACGGTGGGACAACTTGTGCCAATCGTGCTTTTGATTCCTGTTTAGACCTGCCATCATCTGCTTGTTGAGTTGCCCTTGGTTTCCCCCTTTGCCTCCTGCTGATTCTGGTTTTCTGGGTGCTCCGACGGCCCTGTGTCCCTGTGTTACAGTTCTCTGACGCAGGGGCATTAGACCGCCACTTTGGTTCTGTTGTGTGAGCTTCCATGAGTTTTCCTGTTATTTCTGTCCGATTTTGGCTCTGGCTCATTTGACGGACCCATCTCCCTGTGTTATATCATTTCTGGCGGTCTGGTATTCGACCGTTATTTTACTCTGACGCAGGGTTCTTCGACCATCATACTCCTGGCAGGTACGCATCCGAGGTGCATTTATTTTCACAGTTTCTGCTGTGATTTATTGCTTGGGTGGTACTGGACTTCCTCCTTGTTTTGTTCATATATTCATATCATTGTGTGCATCATTGATTGCTAGATTTTAGGCTAGACTTTGCATGCACTCCAGTGCACATAGGGTCATTCATCTTGTCATATCTTAGATTGCACTTTCCTACCTTGTTGTGAGGACCTCTCATCTCCATATTCCTTGGAGCCGACCAGGAAATCATAGCAGGGACCTCCATAAGTCCCCACGAGCCGTAGATTCCCACACGGACGCCGGGCCGGTTGTACCTTTCCTACCCCGTGTCTAGGGTTGCATAAGTGAAGGAGTGATTATACTTAGAGTCAAACCAAGCCTCATACCCATCTCCTGCTAGGAACCTATTGTTGAGAGCACATATTAATCAATTCACTAAAGTTCCGAAGGAGAAATCACAAGAATTGGGTTGCATCATCTTAAACAACTTGGTTGCCTTTGAGTGTCTTCATCTTTTATCACTTGCATCTTGTTAGAATCACCTAAGTTTGGTTGCTTATTGTGTGTTTTTGTGGTTGTTGTTCTTGCATTTTGTCAAGGTTGTTCGTTGCATGTGGAGTTGTTTTCGTCCATCCGAATCATCTCCTCAAGTCAATTCCTTCTTCACATTCTATTCCAATCCTCTTTTCAAGTCCACCATGGCATCCTTTAATCCTCCCCGCTCCCAAGAGGACTCCCTTCCTCAAGGGCTCCTTGAGAACCCTCCTAGGGTTGTTACCTTTTCCTCCGGGGAGGGGACTACCCCTCTTCCGTCCCCCACTTCTATGGAAGGTGGTCAAGCTACCCCTTCTTTCTCCACTCCTTCCGCGGGCTCCGTCCTTCAGATGATGGCCCAATTGGATCCGGCCCAACTCCAAGTTCTTTATCAGACCATGCAAGGGTCCAACGCATCTCCTTCTACCACCATCCAAAATCAATCCAATCCTTCCACTGTTGGGCTCCCCGCTCAGCCCATTCCAATTGACCTTACTCCGGTCCAACCACGGACCATCACTTTCACGGGCATGGAAACGGGCCAGTCTTCCAATTCAGCCCAACAATCTTTCGATAAGGGAAAGTCGCCCATCCCTTCTTTTGTTCAAATGGATCATCACACATCTGCTCCGGTAGCTCCGCAAGTTCTCATGGGCCCTTCCGACTTCTTACGCTCTCAGCAAAGGGCGGCCCAAGTTTATCCTAATCCGGGTCAAGCTTATGCCCAATATCCTTCTTACGGGCCCCCCATCCCTACTGTTTATCCCTCCACTCCTTCCTGTGGGCACCCACCTTCTGCCACAACCGTTCCATCTGCTCCTCACATTCAATCAGCATCTTTCGCCGCCCCTGCTCCCTCCCGAGAGCAGGACTTGCTCGACAAGTGGGCCGCCATGAAGCAGCAACTCGATTTCCTCCAGAAGCGGGTTGGCCCACAATCTTTGGCCGATATCCCTGTTCCAAGCTTCCAGAATATCCGATTCCCTCCTCAATCAGAGCTCCCCAACTACCGCAAGTACGATGGGAACAACAATCCCTTTATTCATGTGAGGGATTTTCTATATGAATCGACGCAATTCCAGTATGATGATCGCCTCATGGCGTATTTATTCCGCCAATCTTTAGATGGTGTTGCTCTGGAATGGTTCTATTCCCTACCACTGGAAGAGGCTGAGAGTTTCAAGGTAGCCAAGGACAAGTTTATCCAGCGGTTCCAAGACAGGGTCGGCCCAGAATACTCGTTCACAGATCTGGTGGCCGAGAAGATGAAATCAGACGAGGAGTTTGCCACTTATGCAGACAGGTGGAGACAGATGGCCGCTAGAGTGCCTGGCCACATCTCGGAGGAAGAGAAGGTCAAGCTGTTGATTTCAAATGCTACTTCAACCTTCCGGAACATCCTGGCAATGAACGACATAGCCAACATGCATCAGCTCTACAGCCGGGCAAGCTTCATCCAGACCCAGTTTAAGGATTCCCCCATCCACTCTTTATTTGACAACCAAAAGCCCAAGTACCACAAGAAGCCACAAGGGCCAGTTACCGAGGGGGTCCAGACAAATGAACAAGTGCAAGCCGTTGCCTTCCCATTCCAGTCCGCACCATTTCGCTTCCCCCAAAACCCCCGCAATTCCCAAAACCCCGCTCCACCAAACTTCCAAGAAACCCCACAAAACCCTCCGCCTACCTTTTTCACTCCACAAAATGCCTTCACCAATCCACAACAACCACCACCCCCGCAATACCACAATGTCCCTCCACCTAACGGCTATAACAGCAACCCCAACAGCAAGCGCCCGGCTCCCAGAAGAGCCCAGTACCCTCCATTGCCAGAGACACTTACAGATATCTTCTCCGCCCTCATGTCAGTGAATGCTATCCAACTTCCTCCAGAACGGCCTACTTGGAATCCAACCATTGATCAGACTAAATATTGTATGTTCCATAGGCAGCCGGGCCATACCATAGAAGGATGTTTTCAGTTTCGGGATCTGGTATATGATCTCCATGAAGGGCAAAGGATAGATTGGGCCGCAATGCATCGGGCCATTGTTGAGATCAAGGAGAAAAGAGGGCAGCAGCCGAGGCTGCAAGTGCAGTAGCAACAGGCACCGCAGCCGCAGCAGCCACCACAACAGCAACCACAGCAAGTACAGGACCTAGGCATCCATTAGAATCCGATGCCGAATCACCCACCCGCTCCTCAGCAGCAGCCGCCAGCACCAGCACAAGTAAACGTGGTCCAACCACCGGCCCCCAATACCAGGTGGTCTTTTGATGATGACAGTACCGCACCACAAGTCATGGCCCTCCACCATAACCACCGCAATCCTCTCACTCCCTCCTTCGTCCTTCCTGCACACCCAGCATCCCCTCCATTCATCCTCCCAATTACACCCGCTTCAGCAAATTCCTTACCACCCACCGTTCCATCATACTCTCCACCACTTAACCCCATCACCGTCATCACACCACTATCCAACCCTTCATCCATCCTTACCCTGCCGCTAGCCTTCCCTCCACCCGCGTTGACACTCATCACCACCCTGCCTTCCACCAACCCTTCGCCCATCATCCGCTCATCACCCACTGCTACCACCAACCTTACGCTCCACCAAACCATCTCCCCCGCACCACCTGTTCCACTCATCCACCCCGCAGGGCCCATCATACTATCTTCAGATGCTGCAACGAATTGTGCTCTGAGGAGCGGGAAGATGTTCCATCGGAATTACCCCACTACTTTTAATCCCCAGTCCTCCCAGCCAACGGCCGAGCAAGAAGAAACTGAACCGCTGCCAGGTACTCAATATGACTTGTTACATCATCTAGACCGGGTGCCCGCTAAAATCTCTGTGCTAGAGCTGATCAAAAGGTCTACCCTTCATCAGGATGCACTAAGAGACTTTTTACAGAATGTAATGGTCAGTGAAGATATGGCAGTCGACAGCTTACCGACCGCACTAGCAACCATCTCCAAAGGGCCGACAATTACATTTTCAGAAACTGAGCTAGCACCTCCAGAAGCTCGGCAAATGCCGCTCTGCATTACAATCACTCTAAACAAGGTCAGCATTGAAGCAGTGCTGGTTGACACAAGGGCTTCAATTAATGTTTGTCCACTTAGCACCCTCCGAGCATGCAACATATCTGAAGAGTTATTACGGCCTACCCCCACCACTATAGCAGCGTATGACAACTCGAGGCGAGCTTGTCACGGGGTGATCACCATTCAGGCAGAGCTCGGGCCCCTTACAATGGACGTGGAATTCTATGTGCTCGATATCGACCCTATGTTCAAGGCTATCCTAGTTCGTCCGTGGATTGACACACTCGGTGCCGTGCCTTCCACCGCACATCAGTGCGTCAAATTCCCCTTCCAAGGGAGGGTCGTCAAAGTTAAAAGCTTGTCTGCGGTGGTTCTTCCCACACTTTGGCCAAGCAGCCGGTCCGTTATATCAGTGCTGGACTTGAACTTCCCCTGGGCGTATGCATCTCCTAAGCCCGCCGCTACTCCAGTCAACATCAAAGTGAAGCCGCAGATTCGGGATTCCAAGGGCTGGAACATCATACTGAAACTGGGCTATCAACCGGGGAGAGGCCTCGGTGTGCAATTACAAGGAATGACCAAGCCCATACCCAAGGGAAGAAAAATGGGCAGGAGAGGTCTCGGCTACAAGGAGACAGCATTATCAATGATGGGTGATTCTGGGCCACTCACCTGGGATTATCGTCAACATTTTGTCAGAGGGCCTATCCAGCCCGGCACATTAGCTTCAAAACAAGTCCAGCCAGAAAAAGATGCAGTCTGTCCGATTACCAACCCGCCCCCATTGCCGAGAGGGTCAGATGATGATATGCTCGACTATGGTCAGGCCTTGCAGGGGCTCTTTCATGAGGAAGAATGTCAGAAGGAGCAAGAGGTTCGGCTTGTGCAGTGGAGGCCGAAGAAGCAGCCTAGTGTTGATTTACAGAAGGAGGGGAGCTCTCTAATTGCCTTTTCTTGGTCTCCCTCACGCCTCCAATCTATTTTCAAGCGAGGGGACTTCATACCCCGCCTTCCTCCTATCATAATAAATCCATCCTTTATTGATCTGCCAGAAATTCTATTTGTTCCTTGTGCTTGCGGGAGGTGCCCACCCATTGATCTATCCACTCTCTTCACTCCTCCTCCTCCCAACGCCCAACTCAATGAGATGTTGTTCTCTTCTTCCGATCCTTTCTTCGACTGCATTTTCCCTGAGCTGTTCCCTATGCAGCTCCCACCTCCTCCATCTTGCTGTGTAGTTTTCGCTGATCTCCAAAAAAAAATGTCAAATTTAAAATGGAGATTTCAGTGGAAGATTACGCTATCCTGTCACCATCCTCCTCCTAGGGGCACGAGTCCCCTGCTCCTTCCCTTCCACTAGGCTTCCTCTCTCCTAGGTTAGGATTAGGGTCCGTCGAGTCTAGGGAAGTAGAGTCAGTTAGGTCTAGAGAAGTAGGGTCTTGTTCTAGGTCGTCCAACCCTTCCTCTTCTAAGCCGCGCTCGCTTGCGCATCCATCCCGATCTGTTCCTGATAGGTTCTTGCAAGATTTAGCTCAGCGTTGCCATGCTCTTTTGAAGTGCCCGGAATTTGTTGCTACGGCAATTGTGATTGAAGATGAAGAGGAAATCGAATGGGTATGGAGCGATGACGGATTAGGCGTCTACGAGATCTTGGATGAAAAGGATCCAATTGATGAGGACAGTGATGTAGATGACACCGCCGACTTATACGCACAAGGATTGAAAAGATTCGACGAGCCGTCGACGTCGGTGGCCGAACCTACAAAGGAAATCAACCTAGGAACCGAAGAAGATCCAAGGCCCATCATGATTGCTACTAATCTCCCTTCACAAGTAGAAGAGGAATTGATTAAGGTCCTAAGGGAGTATAGCGATTCCTTCGCCTGGTCTTACGAGGACATGCCAGGTCTTGACCCCTCTTTAGTGGAACATCGACTCGTGCTTAAACCAGGGGCAACACCTGTGAAACAAAGGTCAAGAAGATTTCACCCCCACATGGCCTTGAGGATAAAAGAAGAGGTCGACAAACTATACGAAGCTAGATTCATCAGAGTAGTTTTATATCCTCAGTGGGTGGCAAACATAGTCCCTGTTCTTAAGAAAGATGGAAAAGTGCGCATATGCATTGACTTCAGGGATCTTAACAAAGCATGTCCCAAAGATGATTTCCCGCTACCCCATATAGACGTCCTAGTGGATAATACAGCCGGGTATGAAGCTCTCTCATTCATGGATGGATACTCGGGCTATAATCAGATCTGTCTCGCTCCGAAAGATCAAGAGAAAACTTCCTTCACCATGCCCTGGGGCACGTATTATTATGTGGTTATGCCATTCGGTCTAAAGAACGCAGGTGCCACCTATCAAAGGGCAATGATGGCCATCTTCCATGATATGATGCACATCTATATGGAAGCTTACGTGGATGACATCCTGGTGAAGTCAAGGACTAAGGAAGAACACCCCTCCATCCTGGCTAGGGTGCTGCAGAGAGCCAGGGAGTACAAGCTCAAGATGAATCCGAAGAAGTGCGTATTCGGAGTCTCCTCAGGGAAGCTGCTAGGGTTCATAGTAAGTAAACGAGGGATCCAGATTGATCCTAATAAAGCACAGGCCGTCATGGACATGCCTCCGCCAAAGAACATTACGGAACTTCAAGGATTGATTGGTAGATTGCAATTTATCAGAAGATTCATATCCCAACATTCTCAAAGGTGCCGTCCGTTTTATGAATTGCTTAAGGCGGGGGTCAAGTTTGAATGGAATGAAGATTGTCAGAAGGCCTATGAGGACCTCAAGGAATATCTATCCAATCCCCCGGTTCTGCAACCTCCTGTCCCTGGGAAACCCCTAATCCTATACATCTCGGTTATTGAGGACTCCCTAGGGGCAGTTTTAGCACAAGTAGATGATGAAGGGAAAGAGCGGGCTGCATACTACCTTTCTCGATTGTTTAATCCAGCTGAATCCAAGTACACCGCTATGGAGAAGACTTGTGCCGCCTTAGTGTGGGTAGCTCAGAAGCTGAAACACTACTTCCTTGCCCACCCAGTTAGGTTGATCTCTAGAATGTACCCGATCCATTATCTCTTAGAAAATTCCATCCTTTCTAGTAGGTTAGCTCGCTGGCAGAGCTTCCTCTCTCAGTTCGACATCACCTTTGTTGTTCAGAAGGCAGTCAAAGGATATGCCATTGCTGAGCATCTCGCCCATCTCCCTATTCCTCACACCGATTCCATTCAGGACGATTTCCCTGATGAGCATCTTTCTGTTATCTCTCATCACCCCTTCTGGTCTCTGCACTTCGACGGTGCGCTCAACTCTCAAGGCCGAGGGATCGGTGCTGTTCTGCTTACCCCAGAGGGGGTAACCATTCCCTTTGCTTATCAACTTTGGTTTCCTGCTACCAACAACATCACTGAGTATGAGGCTCTCCTGGCCGGCTTAAAGCACGCCTACCTCTTAGGTGTGCATTATTTGAACATCATAGGAGACTCTCAGCTCATCCTATGGCAAGTTCTGTCCACTTACCGTACTCGTGACCCCAAGCTCAAACCTTATCAAGATTTGGTCACGCTTCTCGCTAGGCAATTCCGTAAGCTGATCTATATTCACACTCCCCGTTCTCAGAACATTCTAGCAGATGCTCTGGCATCTCTTGCTTCCTCCCTATCCTTCCCTCTCAGTCGGAATACTGAGACTATCGTCGTCCATAGATTGGACACACCATCTCTTCTGGATCCTTGGTACCTTAACCTTAGGAAATCCGTAGAGGCGAAGGCTGAGAAGAAGATCTCAAGGAAGTTTCACTAGCGGAACTAGAGGAGATTCTGGACGAAGAGGAATTACCTTGGTATCATGAAATCGAGTTGTATTGCAAAGAGGGGTCGTTCCCAGAAGGGGCAACAGCTGAGCAACGCAAGTCAATCAGAAGAGCCGCCGCAAGGTACACCATTGTTGCAGGAGAGCTGTACAGGCGCACTACTAATGGAAGGCTGATGAGATGCTTAGATGATGTTGAAGCTTGGAAGGTGACTGAAGCAGCCCATTCTAGTGAGTGTGGGGGTCATGTCAATGGCCAGGCTCTAGCAAAGAAGATCCTTAGGCAGGGCTACTACTGGCTCACTCTAGAGGAAGATTGCTCCCTCTATGTCCGGAGGTGTCTTAAATGCCAACTCCATGCTGATAAAATTCATTCTCCTGCTTCATCTCTCCATCCTATGACTGCTCCTTGGCCATTCTCTATGTGGGCTTTCGACGTTGTCGGCCCGCTCGGTGATCCTAATTCTCAGATCAAGCAGAAGTCCTTTATCCTTACCGCTACTGAGTACTTCACCAAATGGGCCGAAGCCGAGGCGTACGCAGAAATCAAATCTACAACGGTGTGCCGCTTTATCATGAAGAATATTATCTCGCGGTTCGGAGTGCCAAGCAGCATCATCATCGACAACGGACCCCAGTTCGTCTCTCAAGAGCTTAAGGACCTCTGTAAGAAGTTCAATACTGTATTGCATCATTCATCTCCATATTATCCTCAAGGTAACGGTCAAGCCGAGGCCACTAATAAAACCCTTCTTAAAATCATCAAGAAAACATGAGAAGCTCATAAGTTTTCTGATTGGCTAGAAAGACTAGTAGAAGCTCTGTGGGCTTATCGCACCTCCGTCCGTACCCCTACGGGACAAACTCCCTATTCTCTTACCTACGGGATGGAGGCGGTGCTCCCATATGAGATCCTGATCCCTTCCCTTAGAGTGCAGCTCGATAAGGAACTTAATCTCGATGAACGTCGAGAGGCGTTAGTGGTCCAGCTAGAACTCTTAGATGAGAAGAGGATGAACGCGGCCGATCACGTATCCATTTATCAAAAGAGGGTTTCACGTTATTTTCAAAAGAAGGTAATCGAACGTAAATTTCAAAAAGGTGATATGGTTTTGAAACGCAAGTTCATTCGGTCTGCAGGTCCAAGGTCTAAATTACAACCTAACTGGGAAGGACCGTTTGTCGTAAAAGAAGCTTATCCAGGGAATGCTTATCGTTTAGTAAATGCGGAAGGTGAGGAGCTCTCTCACCCGTGGAATGGGTTGTATCTTAAGCGTTTCTTTCCTTAGAGTCTAAGTCATGTGCTTCCCCGGCAGCAGGATGCTCCCTCCTGTTTTACTAAGAAGGATCCCGAGTAAGGCAATCACACACTACACGACATCTCTGGTCAGGTTTTCTGATTCTAAAAGACACCGTTTCTCCTCGGCCATGCTTTAGGGGAAAATCAAAGTCCCTGTCCGCTTCATTCTTCGGCTAAATCTAGGGGCAAGAAGTAAATAAGGAGGCGAAAACAAATCTAAACACCCTAACGAGAGGAGGTCTCAAATAGGGGCAAGTCCGTTATGACCTAACGCCACAAGAAACGAAAGGAAAAGAAAAAGGGTAATCTCTGCGACAAAATCAAAAGCATCATCTCAAAAGTTTACTATTCCAAAACTCCAGGAATGCAAAAATAGAAAAACTAGCCATGACAAGAGTGGCAGCATAGTTCCCCATGAGACGTCATGAGCCCGGTCGAATGCATGCCTAAAGTGGACGAAGGTTCGATGACGAACACAAAGCCCCGGCGCAATAGACCAAATCTCTAACAGGGTTGTACGGTGAAGAAATCAAGTCCTAAAAACTTCCATATCTGGCCTAAAGCTTACCCCCATGTTCCTTTTTTCTTTCAGGACCAAGATTAGTACCTTGGGTATGGCCTCGTTAAGAACACCATCATGAGAAGTGGGCCTTGGCCAGGGATTGTCACCCGTATTACACACCAACCTCGGGACTTCTGATTCTGAACAAGGAAGAGGTCGTGTTACTAGGGAGGCACTGGTTTTCAAAATCCAAAAACATCAAATATTTTCAAAATCCAAAAACATCAAATATTGTTCAAAATCCAAAAACATCAAATATTTTCAAAAATCCAAAAACACCAAATATTTCCAAAATCCAAAAAAACCAAATATCTGTGAAAATCCCATGAAAAAAAATAGATGTTTTCCAAAACTCCATCATGTGCATAGCATGCATTGCATTTTCATTATGCTTTCCGCCTCTTTAATAAGGTTCCACCCCTTGACCAAATATCAAGAAACGGTCATTATCTAACTTGCTTCAAAGCAAGGGGTTGAGTCTAAGAACAGATCTAACTTGTTTCATGTTTGAGTGTGTACAGGCAGCAGGACAAGTTCAAAGTGATAATTCACAAAAATGCAGGTCAAGGGCTGTAACGCATCAATTCCAGACCGCCACATGAATATAACGGTCTCCCTTCGGCCGTCACTTCCTTTAGGCATGGGGCTCTTATTTCATCAAACATTGTCCCTCTGACGGCCTGGCCTATACCGTCGTTTATATATAACGGCCCGTCTCCCATCCGTTACTTGCTTCAGAGAGCAGGATTGATAATGCTTTCGTTCTGACGGCTCATCTTTAGACCGTCATTCCTTACAGCGGCCCACCGCCCATCCGTTACATCCTCCAGAGGCTCTGCCTCTTCACATCACTCTGGCCATTCAAACCACAAAACTCACATCCGTTCAGTTAAAGCAATATCATCTCATTCAAGCAACATTAAAGATTCCAACTTTGATTGTTAATAACAAACAACTTCTCTCATGAACAAAATAAAATCAAGGCACATTCAATTTCTTATCCACGAGAGGGCGCATTTTCCTCAACTCTTTCACGTAATCACGGCGTGCTGCGTCGTCCTCTTCAACTTCTTCTCGCCACGGGCGCACCTTGCTGATCTCCCACATGGTCAGCGCGGTCCGTACTGCTCTTTCGTCTTCCTCGGTCCCCATCTTCCTAGGTAGAAGGGGAGGGTAATGTGATAGTGCAGGAGCTTCGGTTATTGGAAGTCCGATCTGAAGGTGGCACCGGTGCGGGTTGTAGATCGCCATGGTGGTATTCCCCACTAGCTGGAGGTTCAAGCTTTGACGCCGCGGTATTTTAAGAAGAGTGCTTCGAAGGATTCTTGGCCGCATGATGAACTTGTCCATTGGCAGAGTGTTGAAGAAGAGGCGCCATTCATTCCGCGTTTTCTTGTCTGCCGTCTTGCATTCAACCTGAGAAGAGTATCCAAATGCCCCTCCAATGAAGAAGAGAGGGTGGCTCCCGAAGATTCGGCTAGCGAAAGTTATGTCTTCCTTTTGTTGAAATTTAATTCTCACTCCCATCCAGCACTGAAGGAGTATCATGGAGCCGAACAAAATTCCTCCTAGGCAACCCGAGCTAAGTCCTTCATAGAGGTATGAGAGGACAGCTTGAGAGATGGACATTCCCCGCCACAGCCCGCTAATAATGCTAAGATTTTGGATGTCTAAGAGGTGGTCGGTCGTGGTAAGAAGGAAGACTCCGCACAAGCAAACCGCCACCGCCTTGGCTATTGCCTCATGTCTCTCCCACTTGTTTTTACAATGAGACACTATCCATTGTGCCAAGGGTATCAAGTGAATGTGGTGTGGGCTGATCATGGTCCTCACGTCCTTTGGGTTATGAATGAAATCACTCAAAATCAAGGATGGGTCAATAGGCTCTATTGTATAGCAAACCCGGTCTTCATCCCCCGCCTTAGTCTTAGGAAGGGCTAGGTAGGTGTCTACCTCTTCTAAAAAGATTGTTGCTTCGAAGAAAGGGAAGATAAAGGTATGAGTTTGTGGATGCCATAGTTCCACAAGTGCTGAAATACTTGGCCAATCTAAGGATAATTTCTGGAAATTTTTGCCCAAAACCAAGAGTGGTTGAAGGTGCCAAGCTTTAAGGATGGATATGACTTCTATAGGGAGGGCCTTTACCATGGGAGCCACCCACTTCAGATTAGAGTAGCATCTTGGGCCAGGAAGAGGCTTGAAGAAAGAAGGAGAAGAAGAAGTCATAAAACAAATTGAAGTGCAGAATTTTCTAAACTTGGATGTGTTGTTGAGGGACTTACCACCCTTTGAACATTGGAGCTTAATTGCTTGGGAATTGATGTCAACCGTTGGAGCTCTCCATGTTCTTTTCTGGCAGCTTTAGGTCCGGTGTAGACCTTCTCCTCCATAGCCATCACCTCGAAGCTTCTCTTCATCTTGATTTCTGCCCTTAGGAGAGGTTGTTCAGCAAAGATACGATTTTGGTTGAGTATCCAAGTTTTAAAGGTTTAATTTTGGCTTTGAAAGGATAAGACTTGAGTTGGAAGGCTTTATCTTCAATCTAGATAAGTTTTAGTAAGGGATTAGATGACTAAACCTCGGGTTTAAGTTCTCACGGCTCAATCCGTCTCGGAGTACAACCTAGGATCTAACGGTCTGTCGTACGGCCGTTATTTCACTCCGACGCGCCAACCTTAGGCCGTCGCATTTTCCTGTGGGTTTAATTTCCCCGATCATGTTCTGTGAAGATTAACGGTCTAAGGGCTGACCGTCTTTTCTTGTAACGCGCAAACCCTGAGCCATTACACTCTCAACCACTCAATTCTTTCTACTCTGGGCTAAGCACTACCTGACGGTCCTGGTTGTGGCCGTTGTTTCATTCTGACGCGTCTACTTTAGGCCGTCGCATTTTCTGCTAGTCGCCATGCAAACTATAGTTCTGCCACGATTAACGGTCCAGCTTTAGGCCGTTATTTGCCGTTGACGCACCAGAGGTGGACCGTCATTTTTTCTACAGCTCAGATTACAAATTTGGCCTCTGTTGTGTATAACGCCCTTCAGCCAGTGCGTTATTTGATTATGACGGTCTGATCCTAGACCGTTACTTTCTCTGCAGTTGAATTCAGGCTATTCCTTCTGCCCTTGCCTAGACCTGGCGATCTCTCGCATTGTACACCTCATTCTCTCTGCATTTTCACACACATACATTCCTGCAAATGACTCATGCACACATTTCTGCCTATGTCTCATACATTCATTCATACACACCTCATCCGCGCATGCATTTTCAAACATATAATCACCTGCCAAAACCATTCATTCATTCATTTCATCCGTCCCTGCACATTCAAACACGCATCCATTCATTCACGTTCGCAAAATAAACAGAAAACCCAAAAAAGATTTCATTCCATTTTCCATAAAGTTGCATACAAGTGATAAGAGAACATAAAAATACATCATTCGGCCGGCTTATCCACTGGACCGCCCTCATCCTCTCCATCCTCGGGTCTCCTCGCGGGTGGCGACGCTATCGAAGCACTCTCCTCTTGCTGTCCCCGCTCCGCCCTCTCATTCCTCCGTTGGCCGGAGGAGTTGACAAGAAAATCCCCTACCGAGCCGCTCGGGGCAGCACTCCTCCGTGCCCCACTCTGGGAAGCACTCCGCTCCGGTCCCCGGCCCATCATCCGGACCGTCCGCTCCAGCGTCCGCAGCTCGATCTTCAGCGTGAAGATCTGACGCCGCGTCTCCCGTGCCTTGGTCCGGTAGCGATTCAAGTCCGCCGTCCCGATCCGGAGCTTCTCCACCTCAGCTTGAGCCCGAGCTAACTCCGTCCGTAGTCGCTCCCCCTCTGCCTCATCCAAGCGTCGCGGGGACTCCGCTCTTAGCCGGGCCATCTCTGCCCGTATAAGCTCTGTCTCCGCTCGGGCTCGATCAGTCTCAGCCCAGCTTCTTTCTGCCTCTATCCTCGCCTGCCTGGCCTCGGCCACTGCTGCTGCTAGCTCTCTCGCCTGTAGATTGCATTCCATATAGTTAATCATAAGGCATTTTTAGGCAAGATCATAAGCATGAGCATTTTTAGCATCTTACCCGCTCCACGAGGGTGGCCTTCGCCTCCTCGGCCCGGGCAACTGCCCGAGCAAAATCAGCCTCCTGCTCAGCCCTGCCTTTCGCAGGCTGTGAGGAAGACGATGGGGCATCCGGTCTGGCTCGTTGGGCTCTCTCAGCCCACTGCATTTAGAAGACAGGGTTAGGGACCATGGTTAATCAGCATATGCATCATAAACATCAATTGTCATAATCATAAGCATTTTAAATCTAGGTTTTAAAGTCTCACCAGGAGCTGCAGAGCGGTCCGGTACCCGTCCCGCTGCTGGATGGTGGAGTGGAGTAATCCCTCCAGCTCAGCTATCCGTCCCTCATGGTCTAGCTGCATGTAGAAAGCATGAGTCAATACATCTATCACATTGCATTTTTGCATATAGAAGGAGTTTAAGTTTTTGCATACCGGTCGTCGGGTGCCTCGGTACACCCGGTCGCCGTAGAGTCGAGCAAAGGCCTTTAGATATGCCTCATCGCTCTCGTTTCGTTCCTTCACCGCTCGGCCCCGCCTGTTCCAGTCATGGACGTACTTCGCCTTCCGGGCACACCAATCCACATTACCACTGATGCCCCTTGCTGACTTGCCGGGGTGGTCATCGTTGTGGCGTGGAAAGGTCACCTCGGGCTGATGTAGTCCCCGGGTCCGCTGGATCAGCCTGTAGTGCAGAGACTCGATGATGTGGATTCAGTGCAGCCAGATGTCTCGTCCTCGTTACGACAAGGCCGCCTCTACCCACGGCTGTCCCGTGTAACTCTCTCCGCGGTATGGGGTCCATCTCACCTGAGAGCATTTAGTTCATTCATCAGCATTAGCATTTAAAAAGCATTTAGAAGCATATAGAAGCATATAGAAATCATTTTGAGTTCTGGACTCACCGACGTATGTGGGAAGGAGTCCAGGCCATCCTGGATCGTCCGGGTCAGTCTGATGATCGACCCTGTGTCCCTCTCCACCGACCAACGCCTCGCAATCGGTATGCGGTCGGGATGGAGTAGCGCGCATCTCCCGATGCCCGGGAGGTACATATAGCTCAAGATCTACATTTTTAGAAATCAAGTCAGTCACATGGCATATCATAAACATTTTGGCATAAAAGAAAGCATTTAAAGTGCATTTACCTGTAAGAAAGGCGAGAAGCCGCCCAGCATCGTCTACCGGTCCGTAGTGCTCAGGGACTCGAACAGGAATGCGAGCACTGCTGCTCCCCAAGCGTATCTCCCAACTCTGTGCAAATTCTCTATCATCGACAGTAGTCTGTAGCTGATGACGTCCGCCCGAGTCGCGAAGAGGAGCTTCCCGAATAGTAGCATCAGGAAGCGTCTGAGCACTCTATCTCCCTCCGGTCTTGCCTCCGCCGCCACGCGAGGGCGCACCTGGTCTATCACTCTGCCCAAGTGCTCCTCGGGTAGCTCTCCTATGGCTATCGCCGCTCCTCTCAGTCCCAGGCTCTCCTGCAGTACTGATCTCGAGAGCTGGGAGGAAGACTGTCCCGGCCTGATCAAATCTAACCCGAGCAGCTGCTGTGCCATCTCCCGGTAATCGCCGTAAGTCCATCCGGTCACTGCGGCTCCGTGGACTCTCAATCCCGTAATCCTCGCTACGTCTTCTAGTGTGGGGATCATGTGGCCCCACGGGAAGATGAAAGCTCTGCTGATCGGGTCCCATCTCTCGTGCAGCGCGTACAGCAAGGGTGTGTCCATCTGGATCACCTCGATGCTCAGCACCTCGGCGAATCCCATGCTGGCTAGTCGCTCCCTCTGGTAGTCAGGCAGTGCCTGGTACACCGCCCGGACCTGCAGCCAGGAGATCCTTGATCTTCATTTTCCCTGCATGTTATTTAGATCATAAGTTAGTTAATTGTATCATAAAACATTGCATAAGCATTTTAAAATTGAAAACTAAACAAAAATTTAAAGATTGAAAACCCTAAAACAGTTTAAGACCCTGGCAGATGTGACGGACCTGGGGTAGGGCATCGTTTGCTTTTGACGGACTCGGGGTGGTGCGTCAGGCAAGTGACGGTCGCTGGTAGGACCGTCACATTATCTGCGTTTGGGACTCCTTTCCTTTGTATTCCCGTGGCTTCCCACCTTGGCCGAATGGCCTACAATTGTTCCTAGTGGGTTCATGGACCCATTTCTACCCTTTAATCCCACATGCATTCATAATAAAAACACAAAAAAATTAAAATTTGAAGTTAGGGGGGAAGGACCTACCTCACGGTCCATGCCCCTTTTCCTCTTCTTCTCGGGTTCTTTGGGTTCCTCTGCACCCAATGGGGCTTCCCCTTGGTCCTCCACGGCCGTGGGAGCTTCTTCTTCTTCTCTTGGGCTTCTCCTTGCCGTTTCTTCTTCCGTGACCGGCGGGATCACTTCCCGTTCGAGACGGCGATGGAACCGCCGTATGGCCATCCGTTTCCCTCTCTCCCTCCTCTGTGGTGGTGGCTGGGGAGCCTCGTCGCCGGCCATTATGGTGATGGGGGCGGTGGTCGCCGGTGATTTTTCTCGGTTGGGTTTTTGGGTGATGAATGTGGAATGGAATGGCCGTGACTGTTCGGTTGTTATTTTTTGAACGCTCAGGAAATGCGACGGTCTATCGACCGACCGTCACATCCTTCTGACGCGTCTGTTTTCGACCGTTACATATGATTGGACTGTTTTATTGAAGAATGTGAACCGCCTGGTTTATGACGGACTAGGGATGGTCCGTTACTTGATGTAACGCCCTTTCATCAGACCGTTACAAACTTGCAAGTTTCTTGATGAATTAAATGGTCTATTGGATGTCAAAATGGTTCCATTTTCTTCTATGTTGTTCATTATTGATGCCTCTCGCACGTACAAATGGTTATGCCTTGATTCATGATCATATTTATTTTTTGGCTAACCTATCTTTTATGAAGGAATTTGTGAACGAAATCATGCTTTACTGTCCGTCCAGAAGGTGGGTCAGGTATTTGTATCTCGTCCCTTATCCTTTAATGCATTACTATATGTTATCTATGACATATTATCTCGAGAACCGGCTGGTCATTCATGTGTTCCAGGATCTGATGTTCCCCTTAAACAAAAATGATGATGATCTAAGTTCACATGTTTAATCATTGGATAGGCCGTTAGATTGGAATAAGTTTGGGAACGATGGTTCTATCTTGCACGCCGTGGTTGCAGATGGTGTCCTGACCCTAATTTCTCTAGTCTAGCAATACTATTCTCGAGTATTTTCTATTTTATCTTTCTTTGCATTTATTTTGAAGATTTCTTTTCCTTTAGCCCAGCATGCATCATGCGCATTCTTAGAGCATTCATAAGCTTCATCTGTTCGAGGTATCTCAGTGATGGTGAATAGTTATGTTCTTGATCTCGGATAAGGAGAATCATTCCACTCTGAATTAGAAGGTTTCCTTCGATCTGCTCGCTTGATCTGGTTGGCTGAAGATTCCTGTCTGGAGTTTAGTCTCTTGTTCTTTCCGTTGCCTCCGGCGGCTAGCCGTGTTTCCTTTCCTTAGTTATTAGCTCCTCCAGACTTGCATCCTTTGGTTGGCTATTTCCTTGTGATCAGTTTTTGAAGCTTTCCAGAAAATTCCTATCGCTTGTTGGTTGAGAACGGGTGTCGTTTACCTTAATGCCCTCTTTTTAATCCACTCCGCTTCATTTTCGCTTCATCTCCATGTTCCATTTTGCTTTCGCTTCGCCTCCGCTCGTTCCCCTGCAAAGAGGACGTTAAGAAGGGGCATCTGTTGACACCCGTCTTATACCCAATAAGTCGGGTCATTTCCTTATTCATTCTATATGATGCTCTGAGTTGTTCATTCTTCATTGACTCTCTTGATTAGTTGAAGCCTATTTCTTGGGTCTTAACTCCGTGATCAGATATGGCTCCTGGTGGCGCTTCATTGGATGAATCTTAGCAATGCCTCTGTTCCATTTGATCTCCATTTCGATAATAATGGTCGGTCCTAGGCGCGTTGTTTAATTCTGACGGATGGGTCCTGGACCGTTACTCTTTGAAGAGTCCTAAGACTTAAGGCCTCATTTTAAAGCTTATCCTTTTGGCTTACACGTTGATAATAACGGTCTGTCGTGCAGCCGTTGTTTCATTCTGATGCCCTATTCCTTGGTCGTTGCTTCCTTGAAGAGTCCAACTTGTTGGGTCTTCTTCCCGTTGATCTTATCTTTTAGGGATAAGCTTGATAGTGACGGATGTTCCTTGGTGCGTTATTTCCAAGTGGTGGTCTATCGTGTGGCCGTTACTTCCTTCAGAGAGTCCTGACAGTTCAGGCCTTTTCTCTGCTACTCCATGGCCGAGATAAGGGTTTGGATTGACGATATCTCTTTCAAATCTGATCCTCAGAACCTTCTGTTTGTTTTTATGGACTCTTGGTGATATTATCTTCGAGGATTTGCTAAGAGTTATCCCTTTATCTTGCTGGATTATCCTCTGCTCGACTTGAGAGTTTGAGGGTCTATAAATAGAACCCTTGACTTCATGGCCCAAGGAGGAGGATTTTGAAATTCACGACGAAGTGCTGCCGAACTCAGGAGCCATCTTCATCCAAGAGGAACTGCTTCCCACGTTCATCCATCTCATAATCAAGGGAGTACTTTGGTTTTAGTCTTTCAAGTTCATCATTACATGCTTAAGTTCTTCCCTGGTTTTTTCTCAATCAAAGCATTGTCCCTCCTCTTTCTCCACGTTTTCTCACTGTTCTCTGAGCATCCAAACATCCTCCTAATCTTTTAAAACGCCCAGAGGGGTTAAAAAACCAAAAACTCCTCAGTAATCCCCTTTCCTTTTGATGTCCTTAAGTTCTTTGAGAATTGATGCTATATTATTGAAAGGGCTAATTTGGGTTGCTTTGTTCTTGTCTTCTACATCTTTGGCAGGTTTACAGGTTCCCCAGTACGAGGCCCAAGTCTTCTAGCCGGCTGGAAGAGTTGGAGTTAAAAGAATCTACACTTTGCTACTGCAGGTGATCTGACGGTCTGGTGCAGGCGCGTCATCTTCTCCTGGCGGTCTATCGTGTGGCCATTACTTTCCAAGTAACGCACAGGGTCCTGGCCGTTATTTCTAGCTGACCTGCAGGTTCTCTTCGGTTTTCTCTCCCGTGGGCGGGTGCTTCATCAACCTATTTCCAAGGTATTTACAGGTCTTTTGCTTGTTTTTACTTTGGTGGCGATCACATCTTTCCTTAGTCTTGGGCATTAGCTTTCTCGTTCATCACATATCTCTTTTATTTTCTTGCTTGCTCCACCCCTTGTGGTGTGTTTTTATTTACTCCTTGCTCCATGCTCCGGCGTGTGTGTTTTCTTTTCTTTATCGTAGTTTGAGTGAGATAGCATGCCCATGCTAGAGCTAGCTTTGATTGCCTAGGTTCATGATCACATGTTCATAGGTTAAGAGCGGATCTTTGATTACTTGCTTATCGTTTCATCATTCAAAACCCCAAAGAAAAGATAGACAGGCAAAATAAAATCAACAATTCACTGTCAAGGTCGTCAGATCTTTTGACTCCTCTATCACTATGGCCTTAGTGTGCCATGCTGGGGATAAAGATCTAAGAATTTTCCTGACTATATCTACCTCAGCTAGATCCTTCCCTAGCCCCTTAAGAGTGTTTGTGATCAAGGACAACCTGGAATACATTTCAGTAATATTCTCCTCTGCATTCATCCTAAACAATTCATACTTAGAGGTGTAGAGATTTACCTTCGAGGCTTTCACTTGAGCTGTACCTTCATAGATTAATTGTAGCTCATCCCACATTCGCTTGGCAGTCCTATAGGCAGATATGCGGGCATATTCCTCTGGGTGAACAGCACACTGGATGATGTTCAGCGCCGTCCAGTTGAGTGAAGATAGCTTGACATGATCATCTATCCACGCGTCCTCGTTCGGTGGCAGATCATACGGCCCAACAGTAATTACCCTCCATAGCTTGTGGCTCTGTGCCCTGATAAACACTTCCATCCTGTTCTTCCAAAAGAGAGAGTTATTACCATCAAAAAATGGAGGGCGACTAATGGATTGACCTTCAGACATGAAGCTTCTAGGACCATTAGCATTTCCCTGACCGTTCGTCCACATGATGCAAACCTGCTCTGATACCAAATATTAGCACAGCGAAGAGTGATATAGAAGGGGGGGATGAATAGATCACTCCCTATTTAGTAAACTTCAGCGAAAAATTACTACTTCGAATTTTGACCCTTCAGATACAGCAAAAAAATATAGCTAACACAGTGAATAACTAAAACAGAATAAGAAGGTGCGATTGAAAAAGACTGTCCACAGTCAAACACAATGCCAAGCAGATGCAGAGCACAACCGATAACAGCAAACCACAGAGGAGATAAGAAATTTTAAGGTGGTTCGATTGTAGTCCACAATCTACATCCACCCCTTACTCTAACTAGAGTGAGGATTCCACTAGCCACTGCTAGCAAACTGTAGACTCGGTCTGCGAACAAGATGCTACCACACAGCTTGAACAACCAAGGGAAATAAATCCCTCAACCAAACTCTGCTACCCACAGAGCTTGACACCTGGACCTGCAACCAGCAAGACCAGAACTGGAGATGGCTCTCCGTTCCTCCAACCTGGAGGGAACCTGCTAGTGACAGTCCGTCACTGGTAAAACCAGAGATCACAGATCTCTCTTCCTCTGTAGCCCAGAGGGGAACTGGAGTAACACTCCCTTCCTCTAAACACTAGAGGGTAACACTTCGGAATCAGGAATGAAGAAATGAAAACAGAAAGGAAAACAAGACCAACGATGAATGACAATCGTTTCTGAAAAACCAAAAAACAAATGTAGCTTCCGAAGAAGCAAATCTTCACAGCACGATTTCTTCTATCTCTCAAGGACTTTTCTCTCAGTTCATATCTCTCAAATTCTTCTCTCTATCTTTTCTCTGGAACGTGGAGGCTCTCTCTCTTTTCTTCTTCTACTCAGGGATTTTTCACTTCAGCCTTCCTTTTCTTTTCGTTCAGTTCTCCTGTTCGCAGAAGACACCTTTTATATGGCATCCGACCTGAATTCCAGGACTTCACACGAGTGGGTCTCGTTCCCTCCTTTTCCAGAGCATCCTCGGATCACGTGCCAGGCATCTTCCTCGGTTCACATGCCCAATCATTAACCTGAGTCACCTGCAGGCAGAGACAAAAGAAATGAATCGAATTAGTTAGTTCAGGCTTATAACAACGAGTGTATATACTTTAGAAGCAGCAAATGAATAAGTGTGTACAATGAGAGAATGTATACACTTGAGGGCCTTCAGCGTCCTCAGTGTGTATACTTGAAAACTGATGCATTACATAGCAGAGGGGGATGTGTAGACTTCTGGTAATGCATGAAGCAATCGAGTTTATTGACTTGCAACCAAGGGACTATACAGCCTTGATGAATGAGTGCATGTGAAAGGCAGTGTACAGACTTGAGATGAACGTTGCATGAACGAGCCTAACCAATGTATAGACTTTACGATGCTCAGCCACTATATAGACTTCACGATGCTCAATCACTGTATAGACATCACGATGCTCCATCATTCTAAAGACTTCACGATGCTCAGCCACTGTATAGAATTGGCCCTTGAAGGATGTACAGACTTGAAGATTCGAAGCCCCACGATGTATAGACTTTGTAAATGTGAACACGTGGACAATGTATACACTTGGCCCTTGAGGAATGTACAGACTCTGAACGATGAAGCAGACTGTACAGACTTGTAACGCTTGACGACCGATGTATAGACATGGGAACCCTGAACCAGTGTATAGACTTGAAAGGCTTGAACACTGTGATGTGCAGACTTTGCGATGTATAGACTCTACCAATGTGCAGACTTTGCCTATATGCAGTGTGTAGACTTGATATCAATGAATGCGCTGGCTGTACAGACTTGCATAAGCGATGTATATACTTTGCCAATGTGGAGACTTAGGGTGTAGCTAAAGCATCGAACGTAGGAAAAGGTTGGAATGTATAGACTTACGTTCGATCAGCAATGTATAGACTTCAACTAAGAAACCTACAGTGCAATGTCTAGACTTTGAAGTACAACGTAGGTAAAGACCCCAATGTATAGACTTCCAATGAATGCAACCGCTGTACAGACTTGCTCAAACAGACCGATGTATAGACTTAGAATTTCAACAGAAGGATGTACAGACTTTGAATACGAAGTCAGGCAAACGGATGTACAGACGTGGCCAAAACAGCAATGAACAGACTTGAAACGCTTGAAGGCCACAGGACAGTGTATAGACTTGGAAGGTTATCCAATGTACAGACTTGGAAATGGCTGTATAGACTTGCAGAGCTTTCGCTAAGGCTGTATAGACTTGAAGCAACGTGAACGATGTTTAGACTTTACCAATATGCAAACTTTGAAGTGAAGACCAATGAATAGACTTCAAGTGAAGGCCAATGTATAGACTTTGAAGAACAAACGTTACACATATGCCATGAGTGTATAGACTTGTTCGATGAATGCATGAACAGTGAGTCAATGTATAGACTACCAATGCCTTCGACAAATGCGATGTACAGACTTGCGAACTGGGGGGTCGACCCATCTGGAATGGGGGTCGACCCACTACTGTCCAGACTATGCTGACAGAGTATGGACTTGAACAAGTAATGCATGTCTATATGACAACCACATGAACTGCACTGTCCTACATGAAGCATGAATTAATCTATTGATAGAAACCGATTAATTTATAGTGTGAGACATCATCAAAACCGTAGGGATGCAACATATACTTGCAATTTTCCCCTTTCCGGGGGTATATCTACAATTTTCTACCCACCGGGGATATTTCTATAATTTCCATATGCCATTGGTGTTATTTATAGAATTTTCTGCATAGGTGATGTACTCCTTTGCAATTTGCGGCCAATGGACGATATTTATGTAATTTTATGGACGGTGGAAAGTATTTCAATCGTTCAAAAAAAGTGTCGAAGCAAAATTCCAGAATTTCATAATTTCATTCATTGACCCATGTATTCTTTCTTTTTGATCCACATAGCCTACCCTCATGGGGCATGATATATACTTTTACATTAATGACCCTCCTATGAGGGTTCATTTACAAAACTTTCAAAAATTCTTCTATAGAGAGAAGGGCGCCATTTTCTCTTCTTCACCTTCTTCTCTTCCGCAGCAAGGTCTTCTTTCCTCCAAGCCAAAAACTTCAAGCCAAAAAGGATTCTCCAAACTCCCCAAGATGAAAACAATTCTCCCTTTCTGGGAGAGGTCTTAGGGTTTTTATAAGAGGAGGAGGCCTCGGAGGAACTCCCCCGGTGCTTTTGAGAGGTAACTCCCATGCCTTTTCCTCTTCCCCCGACTTTTCCTCTTCTCTTCTTCCACCCCCGGTTGTGTAGCAGGGGCAAGGAAGCCGGATCCCCTCCCTTGGAAGCTCAGCAGGCGGAGAAGAGACCGGGGGGCCACCCCCGATGGCACAGCAGGCTGGGGGAGATCCCCTCGGTGCATAGAAGATGGGAGGAGACCGGGGGGGTCTCCCCCGGTGGCGCAGCAGATGAGGGGAGGTCCCCCCGGTGCGCAGCAGACTGGGGGGACTCCCCTGGTGGCGGATGGTGGGAGGGGGTTTCCCCCGATGGCGCAAGGTGGCGGGGGGAGGTCCCCCGGTGGCATGTGGCCCGAGGGGCCTCCCCCAATTGCGGACGGCCCGGGGGGGCTCCCCTAGTGCAGGTGGACCGGGGGGCTCCCCCGGTGGCATGCGGCCCTGGGGGGTCTCCCCCGGTATAGGCGGAGGCGGGGGGGGCTTCTTCCGGTGGTAGGTGGCTTGGGGGGGGTCTCCCCTGATGCAGGTGGAGGCGGGGGGAGGTCCCCCCGTTGGCTTTGCAACAGGCGGGGGGGTTCCCCCCGGTGTGCAGTGAGAGAGAAGAGAGGGAGAAAGAGATCCCCCCTCTTTTAGTTGTCAACCCTATAAAAGGGGACCTCTGCTTGACCTCTTTTTTGTCTTTTTCCGATCTTCTATGCAGGGAGACCCACGTGGAGATCGTTTCTTTTTGTCTGTTTAACAATTCCCCGGACATCGACTTGCCGCCGAATTGACTTCAGGCTGACTAGAACCTAATTGAACTTCACGGGAAAACCCAATGGGTCCCTAAAGTATTTATCTTTGTATAGATTTGAATCCACGGGCATGTATTTTCATGCCGCCCGTGAAGTGTTTGATAAAATACCCACTCGTCATGAATAGAGCCAATGGCTCGACTTATCATGGGATTTATGTCAGAAACTTGCGGGGCTTGTGCTACACATCATGCACTCATCTAAATGTCTCGAAAAGGCTTTACAGACCTTGGACTTTTAATAATTCATGGAGCGGGTGCACATGGCTTTGTACCACTCCTTTGTTGTATTTTGATGAAAGTATTTATCATTTTAATTTCTGAAATACTCTGTGATTTTATCAGAAATTATTCACGAACTTTTCAGGGTCCAACAGTCCTATTCCTTAGCATAAGACTTCCCCCCTTTGACATGATATCTTGACTTGCAGGGATTTCATCTCCTTCGGCGTCAGAGTTCGTCTAAGAAGAGGCGAGCAGAGTCTTTTCTAGAAGGACAAATGGTGTGGTGACTTCACCTTGGAGGCTTCCTTCCCCCGCCTCTTTGCGGTTTCAGAATCCCCCTTGGGGATGGGTTCCCAGGCGTTTGACTCCCAACAGTCCAGGGGGACCTGGGAACCAACCTTGAAGAAAGACCTCAGGGACGATGAGGTGGAGTAGCTTTTAGATCTTCTCTCGTTCCTCCTCCCAGTTCGTTCTTTGTCTGATAGAGTGGATGAATGGTCTTGGAGGTGGGGGCAAAGAGGGTGGTTTCTCGGTCAGCTCTGCCTACACTATTATTTCAGATGGTGGTGTTTGTAATGGTCTCTACTCACAGGTCTAGAGTCCGAAGAGCCTGCTAAAAGTGAAGCTACTTAGTTGTAGGATCTCTCATGGGAGGCTATCTACTCGACACAGACTGAGCCAGTTCCTCCCAGAGGTTCAGCTGGCTTGTTGCTTGTGCGGAGTGGACTTTGAGACTCTGGACCACATGTTTGTAAGTTGCTCCTACTCTCATGAGGTGTAGGATGAACTTGCTAGGAGGACTCACAGTGGCATCGGTCAACATAGCCAGGTGCACCATCTGATGGAGCATTGGCGCAGATGTTTGGCCCTTAGAGGTGACAGGACAATGTGGTGGATTCTTCATGCCACCCTGTGGACGTTATGGGGGGAGCGCAACAATCAGATCTTGAGGAGGGAGTCTAGGGCTATGAAGTTTATTGTCTCTTTTGTATGTGATAGCGTGAGAGAATGGACTGAGTTATGTTGTAATGTGAATTCTCTCAAGTCTTCCCTTTTTGTCTTGTTGGGAGGCTAGAATGTTCCACACTAACTACGGGCGGCCTTTCGTATAGGGATTTTTTGAGAGCCCTCTATTTATAGTTGTATATCTCATTTTTTCTATTAATATAATAGTGGTACCACCCACTTTCAAAAAAAAAGAAACTCTTATTCTGAGGATGTTAAGAATCCAAATTGGTAGCAAGCAATAGAAAAGGAATTGAGAGCACTAAGTAAGAATGGGACATGGGAGCTAGTTGATTTGTCCAAAGACAGGACTCCAATTAGATATAAATGGGTATACACAATCAAATACAATGCAGATGGAGCGTTACAAAGACATAAAGCAAGGTGGGTGGCAAAGGCATTCACTCAGAACTATAGAATTAACTATCAAGAGACTTCTGCACTTGTGGCAAAGCTCAAGTCTATCAGAGTGATACTATCCCTTGTGGTGCAAAATTCATGGCCGTTGTGTCTGATGGATCATGGATGTAAAGAACATCTTCTTTAATGGTGACCTACAAGAAGAGGTTAATATGTTGCCCCCTCCTAGTATTGATACAAAGGGAAAGGTTTGCAGACTCAAGAAAGCTTTGTATGGATTGAACCGTTACCCAAGGCTTGGTTTGATCGGCTTCATCAGGCTATGGTTTGGTTTGGATTCAAACAGTCAAATGTTGATCACACACTATTTGTTAAATGGAAGAATGGTCATCTTATCTTACTTCTTACGTATGTTGATGATATGATCATTACTGGGGATGACACAACAAGAATCTAGTGCTTGATAGATGGACTAGCTACTAAATTTGAGGTCAAAGACTTGGGAGATTTAAATATTTCTTGGGTACAGAGGTGGCCAAATCACAAAAAGGTATCTTCATATGCCAAAGAAAATTTTCTCTAGATATGCTGACCAAAATAGATAAACAAGGGTGTAAACCTACAGCTACTCCAATTGAGATTAATCATAGTCTGACTAAACAAGATGGTGAGAAACTCTCTCCAGAAGATAGTAGTTTGAATCAACAACTGGTCATAAAGTTTTTGTATCTTTCCTTGATCCAATCTGATTTGTCATATGTTGTGGGTGTGATGAGTCAATGTATGCATGCTCCTCGAACATCTCATACGAAAGCTGTGGAGCGCATTTTGAGATACTTGAAATCTTATTTAGGAAAAAGGCATTCTCTTCAAGAAGACCAATCATCTGAAAATTGAAGGATATATTGATGCAGACTGGACTGGTTCTAAAGATTACAAGAGGTTGGCAACTGGGTACTGGCGTACTGCACTCTGCTTGGAGGAAATCTAGTTACTTGGAGAAGTAAGAAACAACCTATGGGTGCCAGTTCGAATACTGAAGCAAAATACAATGGCACATGGTTTTATTGAGTTGCTGCTTACTGAGTTGTTGTGGTTAAAACTTCTTCTGAGTGATTTAGGAGTTCAAGTAGAACTTCTACTAAAGCTCTACGATAATAAAGCAACAATCAACATTGCAAACAATCCAGTGCAACATGATCGGACAAAGCACATTGAAATTAATCGTTATTTTATTAGAGAAAAACTGAACTTTAGAGAGTTGCATTTGCCATATGTAAAATCTCAAGACCAAGTACTAGATCTTTTCACTAAAGCTTTGACTGAGGCTCAATTTACTTATGCATCGTGCAAGCTAGGCATGTTTCATATCTATGCTCAACTTGAGGGGGAATGTGAAGAAGTAAGCGGTTAGAAGAGACGTTCGGGTATTTACCCAATTATTAGACCTTAAAGGGTCATAGTGCAATTTTCCCTTTCTTTTATGCACACCTCCTAATGAGGGGTTGTTAGAGACGAGGTTGACATCCCCTTTTTATTTGATTGTACCTGGTCGACTTTGATAGAAGTCTTATAATTTGGGTTGGGCGAGGTTTCCTCTGATCATGCAATGGACTCTCTCTGAGGAGGAAAGGGTGCACATTTGGAGGCTACATAGGTGTCCAGTGCAGTGTCTATTTCATGGGGTGCGCATCGTATCATGCGATGAGGGTTCGAGTGCTAGAACTTTCCCCACTGACCGCAGTCAGTGTTGATTTACATCGGCATAACGTCCGAACACCCTTATTTAATTATCAACAATAAGGCATAGAATTTCTCTACAAGGTTCTAGTTAAGGACACATCCGCATGGATAGTCTGCATCGCACTTTTAACTCCCAATGGTGAGCCCTAAAGTGTGTGAGGGGTAGGATTTGGCTAGGGCCAGGCTAAACCGAACGACATTCTTTCGTATCTGGGATGGTGGGAGGCTAGGAGAGCTCAAAAGTGTCCTACGGCGCCCCGTTGATTACCTGGATACCAGGGGTATTTTGGTGATTACCACCCCCAGGGGCATTCTAGTAATATGACCTCACTGGGGATCTTACTATAGTTCGGGGTGGCTGGCCAAGCAAAGAATGACTTTGGCAGGCTTCAGGTCTATTTCCAGGAGTCGTGGGGAACTATAAAGGCATGTCATAGTTAGAAGGGTATTTCGGTAATTCGGCCTGGTCTGCCACGAGAGGGCCTTATGAGAGGCACTGGGGCCAAGGAGCCCAATTGTAGGCATTTTAAAGCATGAGAAGACTATGAAGTCTTTAAAAGGTCATGCACACACCTTTCACTCCCCCCAAGGAAAGGACGTATAGGCAATTTTCTAATGAAGGGGGTTTATCTGCAGTTTTTTTAGCTGGCACGCACCGGGGGCAGCATAACACAACCTTGTAAATTTTTATAAATTGCATTATAGAATGCTATCGACAAGTTGTCGATTGTACATTGTACCACTACCCTCAGACGGGCGTATGTTCAATTCTAATCTCATCGGGAGAGGCATTATAGTCATTTAACATTTTAATGACTAATGAAATTTTCCCTTTCACCCGAGAGACATAAGAAGAACAAGGCCTAGAGGGTCGTCATTACAGAGTCCATATAGGGACGTAAGTACGACTCCCACATAGGGGTTTAACAACTGGGCCCATGTAGGGGCATAATTGCAACACCCACATAGGGGTACGAACATAAAAGCCCATAGGGGCATAAACGCAAGCCCGAGGAGTTACATACCCCAAGTGGGCCAAAAAAACACAATGAACACAAGTCTTCTTCCTTTCTAGTCTGCAGAGAAAATCTAAGCTCCCGCTCCAAAGAAGTCCTCACTCAAAAAAGTCCTCTCAAAGTGAGCCCCGTAGGGGGTATTTATAGGAAGTGAGGGACCGGCCCGGGGTGGGCCGACCTCGGGCGGGTCTGAGCCACCCCCGGGAAGATCCCCTCTCTTCTCCTTCTTTTTTTTTTATGGGCGCGGGCGGACCGGGACCGGCCCGGGACTGCCCCGCCCCGGGCAGGCCGCGCAGACCTGCCCGGGGTCGGGGGGTCCCGCGCGAGTCTCCCCCAGGGTGAAGCCACCCCGGGCAGGCCTGCCCGGCGTAGTAGGAGCCCGGGCTGGTCTGCCCGGGGTGGGCCGACCCCGGGCGGACCTGCTCGGGGCCGGCCGCCCTCAGGCGGGCCTGCCCAGGGGCATGTGACCTCGGGCGGGTCTGCCCCGCCCGCGCAGGCCCGTGCGGCCACGAGGGGAGCCCGCTCAGGGGAGGCTGGCCCCGGGCGGGTCCCTCCACCCCGGGCGGGTTAGCCCCCTCTTTATAAACCTACAAAAAAGGATTTTTGTCACCTCGAACTCCATGCAGCCACGTGGAAGAGAGGAGCTCCTCCGGGCTCGTTCGTCATCTTCCTTGCATCGTGCGCCTAGGGAGGGAGGATTTTTCGATCCCGGGCAGTGCGGTACACACCGTTGGAACCGTAGAAAAGGTGTGCATAGCACTTTTCCCTCCTTTTCCTTGCCGCAAAGTTTACATTTGTGTAGATTAATACTCGAAACCATATGACCCTGAAGGTCTCCATGGAATTATTCCGGGTTGTCTTTACTTCCTCATTGTAAAGTGCATTGGGCTGAACCAATGCTCGGGTTATGGAACCCATATAGAGTGGAAATCATTTATATGGTGGCGCTACACCGATCTCACAACCTCGCATCACACGGAAATAATTATCCGTGTTGGGTTGTAAGGATATTTTTGGTTGCAACAAATGCCTCCCACGGGACATCCGTGATAGCCGGAGGCGGGGGCGGATGACCCGTGCGCTTTAATATGTGCTTTTTATGGGGTGTCCGCTAAGGGATTGCCCTCTTGGAGCGTAGCTCCTATATTCCACCGTGGGTTTTGTTGTGTGAACCACGTTCCCCCCTTTTTTTTGATGTTACCTTCTACTGTGTTTGTTGTTTTTTTTTTCACAGACATGGCCCATCCAAGCCGAAGTAAGGGCACTGCGCGGGGGCCGAGAGTGATCGGGGTGAATGATCACGCCGAAGTATGGGATCCACGCACCTCATGGGAGGGATAGCGTGCACCTCATGGGATCCACGCTATCCCTCGCTTGGGACGATGAGTGAGCTTGCATTTCTCGTGGATCCCATACTTCTGCTTGGACAAAGATAGCATGCGCCGAAGTAAGGGCGCTACTCGTCGTCCCAAGCGAGGGATAGCGTGCACCTCATGGAACTAATACAGAGAGGTCATTATCAAATTTGCCTCCAACCCTCATCATTTGCCAGCTCCTGAACAAGGCTAGAATTCTAGAAGACTGCCTGCCTTAACATACTTAGTAGCATACCTGGCATATCGATTGGCTACTTTTGTTTTCACACATGGTGAGGAAGAGCTTTTGAGAGCTGAAGTGATTTATCCTGCTTGCCTAATAGCTTGTGGGCGTCAATTAGCCCTTGCACCAGTCGCTCTGGCCAATATTTATCATTCTTTGGGAGCGTTGAGCTCCTATTCCAGTCCTATAGACAAGAAGATCTTGCTCCCCACTCATTACTTGAGTGCCTGGGTTGGGCTGCTACTGCTAGAGCTCTCTCAGTGAACTCCAGTTCCTAATACCAGGGCGCCACTTATATTTGCATTTGCTGGTCACCCAAACCAAGATGCTATTTTGCAGCTTGCAAGCGCCCGGCGAACATTCTCCTTTCTCCACACTGAGTGAGGTGAGAGCTTGGAGTTTCACCATAGCTCTCGCTATTACCGCCCTTTCTTAGAGGGGCAGGGGGAGTCCGCGGTTTGGAAGGTATCCTCTGAGGGTATAGTCTCCCCACATGCATTGGGTGAGTGGGTCATTTGCATATGACCCGGTATTCTGGTTTATCGCCACTCTAGCACAGTGGTCCTCGAACCATATTACGCACATAGGTTTGCCCGCAATTTTGGGTATGATCAAGCTATTCCACCCAATGCAGATTTTCCTCTGGCTTTGAGGCAGTACAAACAAAAAGATGTGCACCTGGTTGCTACATCCTGGCATGATTTTCTATATAGGAGTGTGAGAGATAATTTTCCCATTCCCATTCAGGCGCGGATGGGTCACTTCGATGTACATTATGCTCGTTGGTGGTTTAAGGTCAGCAACGTCTTCAGAGAGCGGGCAGACACCATCAGAGCAACAAAAGATAGGCGCCTCAGGGGGGAGAATTTGCTTCCCCTTTTTCTGGATTCTGGCTTCATTAAATTTCATTTTCCAACCTCACTCAGGTGATTCAGGGCATTGAAGCCCGGTGGAGAGAATAGGGGCAGTCGATGCCTATTGACAGAAGCCAGTATACTGGGGCCTTGAAGCCCTTGAAGCTAGTGCCTGGTGGAGAGACTTCTTCTTTGGGATCACGCCGAAAGGGTGCTTCCAGTTCCATGCTGCCTTACTCTTGGTGGGAGGACCTGAGGGCTTCTTGTGGATTGAGCAAGGATTCGGAGTTGTCTCAGCTTGTTCCCGAGGGGGCACTGACTGGAGGAGCTTTTGCTGCTTGGAAGGCACATCTGATCAACGCAGTGGGTTGTGTGGGTCTATTAGACCGCATTTCAGAGCGGGAGATAGCCTCCACCCCGCAAGCTCTTAAGGATGCAGTGGAGCGGGCAGCTCAGAGTCTTCGTAAAGACCCTAGCCAGCTTGTGACGAGACTTCACATGCCCATGGGAAAAACTGGTATAACCTTCTTGTCCCCTCTCTTTGCTGCCCTGCCTTTTTCATCATAAGGCTGTTAACTGCTTATAAACATTATTCGATTGTAGGAGCACCTGGTACTCTTGATAGCTCCCTCTTACAAGGGGTACTTCCTGGCGCAGTTGCTACCGATACTAGTACCGCGGCAAAGAGGCGCCACGATGGTGATTCAAGTGGTGACACCCGGCCTTCATCTCGTGCTCGGGTTGACACCGTATCCCCGAGGGGCGAGGCTCCCCCGAGTGAGTTGGGACCATACATTCCTCCCTTCCCAATTTTTGTATACTTGTACAAGCGTCCTTGCTGACTTGCAGAATGACTTTGTGGGTAACTCCACCTGAGGTGAGGGCTCAGATGTATTTCTCGCCAGGTCCTAGGGACACTCCTCCGACGAGCATGCCAGCGGCAGATGTGGCTTGTGATTTTGAATTAAATTTAGAGGACTTAGATTAGCCTCTAGAGAACTTCTTTTCTACTAGGGCAGCTTCAGAGCTTGGAGAGGTTCCACCTCCTCCATTCCCAAGTAGATGTAGTTCCTTACCATTTGTATTTGTTCATCGAGCCAAGTGAGGATAACCGTTATGCTAATTATCCACCCCTTTTGAGTAGGTCTTCACGAAGCTCAGCCCATTTCTCCCAAGGCGAAAAAGGGAGAGCTTCAGCCTCAAGAGGGCGATGTTGCTGCCTTACGACCATCGAACGGAGGAGGTTCCAGCGCCTCCCTTAACATTAGTAGCTCAGACACCACCTCTGGGGGTGACTCATCTACACCTTCATTGAGCTCTTCTGGCAGAGCTGACACTGGGATGGTCTTAGGTAATCAGAGGGACCTTTGTTCCTTTCACATGGTTGGTAGATGACTTTAGTTGCTCACAACCCGATGTTCATCCCCTCAAAGTCACTGAGCTGGCTACTTCTAATGCTGAATTGGCCAAATTGATTTGTCCTGGCGCCTGCCTCGTGCTGCCCGCTTATAATATCGACCCCGGGGTCACAGCTGCTACATCTGGAGGGGCCCCTCCCACCTTTGGAGTCTACCATACGGGTGCATCTAATTTTGCCCTAGGTTTACTGCCTCCTGATAGCAATTTAACAGAAGGGGGTGAGGTACCTACCCCAGGTACGTATCTAACTCATTTTGCATTTATGTATTTTACTACTTATTTGATTGGCTCGACTTGTAGTACTGATCATAATCTTTTCTTCGCAGCTGCCGATGTCTTGATGGCCTCGCCTACTGATCACTCCAGGCAGGGAGTGATTTCCCCTCAGGAGGCACCGCCAACTCCCTTATATGAAGGTGTTGATCAGGCAGTGGGGGCAGACTCCACCGAGCCAACGCCACTAGGTATTGCTTAAGGTCTAAACATTAATTTCTGCTTGGTATCTGATGATTTTGTTGCACTGACAACCTTCCTGTTTTCTCTTTTCTACAGAAACAGGAAAGACAGTCTCGGCCCCTCCTATGGGGGAAGAGAGAGCTGAAGAGGCCCTAGAGGGATTAGAAGCAGCTTCATAGGAGATAGGAGAGCCTGCAGCTCCTCTAGGCCATTCACTTCCAGGGGTGGAGGATGCTCGCACCTCCCCCTATCATGTCACCACTAGGGTTACTTCAGGTCCGGCAATAATAAAGAACTTCTTTTTGCCATTCCTTTCATTTTTTATAATGTCTGGACACTTACGTATTCTCTCTCCATTTTCTGCTTCCAGATGTCAGAGAGGAAGCCCTACCAGCGCTGGAAGACTTTTCGGCCCAGGGGATAGACTGGCCAGAGGGTCCACAATTCATGGTGGCCCTAGGAGATGTGACTATGGAGGTGAGGCTTGTTGATAATCTCCAACTCTTGCTACAGATAGACCCCCTACCTTCTACTGAGGTCATGAGAGAGCACCTAGGGAGCTACACCAAAGGGTACCATGCATTTGGGCTGCCTCGAGACACCTGGATGCCGAAGCTTGATGCTTTGTGGGCTGAGTTTGCCCGCCGTCATATCGCCCAGGCACGGAGGTTGAGGAAGTAGGCGCTGATCCAACGGATGGAGGAGGAGCTCTGTGGACTTCGGGGAGCCTAGGCGGATCTAGGCGCCAATGTCAAGGTTGTTCATGAACGTGACCAACTAAATGCCGTCCACATGGAGGAACTACAGAGGGAGGTGCGTGTAGCAACCCTAATAAAAATAAGATTTTTAAATAAAACAAATTAAAAATAAAAGATAAGTAAATAGATGACAAAGAGCCTAAATGAGTAAATCATTGATCAAGAGGAAAATAACGCCTTTTATCAAGGCGCTGATTCAAAAGGAAACGCCTCTGTATAAGGTGTTAATTTAAAAGGGACGCCTAGACAATAGGGCGTCAAATTTCAAACGACGGGAAAAATAGAATTAAGGAAAGGAAATGAAACGCCCTCTGCATGGGCGCGTTTTACATAAGAAATGACACTTGAGAAGGCATCAATTTAAATTAACGCCCTCGCTTAAGACGTTAATTTAGATCGAGTTTCGTTCGACCCAGGAGTCTATCCAGGGCAAGTTCTGGATAACTACGCCGAAGGTGGAATATGGTAAGGACTCTATCATGGAAGTATTACTTCCAATGGAACTTTAACCCTATTAGGATCCCCAAAATCCTATAAATACCCTCCTAATCAACCCAGATCGCTATTTGGCGATTTGAGCTATCATTCTGCTGAAAGAAGAGGTTTTGTTCTTCTTATTATTCTTCCAAACCGTAGAAGCATGAGGATTCTAATGCCTCTTCGTCTTCTTCTTACAGGTTAAGGAGTTCTTGTCTTCCGGAAGAACGAAGGTTCTTCATCAAGCATCATCCTCTTCTTCTTCCTCTTCTGGTGATCAGAAGACTCTGTTACAAACAGAGTATCGATTGTCTTCATGAAACCTTCATCCGTTTATCAGTTAAATCTTCATAAGGTAGGTTTTCTCAAGAAACGTAGCCCAAATTAATTTAAGATCCTTAATAAAATCATATGTTATCCATGCATATAGTTTCATCATGGTTTTAAATGTTGTCTGTAAAATTTTCAAGAAGCGACCCAGACAAAGGCGCTAATTCTTGTTTTGACGCCCTACCCAGGAGTCGTCAATTTCATATAATTGATAATTATCCATATTTAAAACTCTATAACTATGAAACCATGAATCTAAATTAATGCATGATCATACCTATCGAATCCTGCTATTTTTCTTGTCCTGACCATGAAATTGTTTTCCTGAAATTGTATTATCTGAAAATTGATAAATTGTTGAATTAACGATCTGCACAAGGTCGTCTCTTATTAAACTGACGCCCCAGACCAGGACGCTAATTGACAAGTAACGCCCCTATCGAGGGCGCGTTTTTGTTAAAATTCCAGAATATTGAGTTTCTACAGACTAGAAATATTGAAGGGACGACTAATGTATAAGTCGTCAAATTGTGAATAAACGCCCCTGAGTAAGGCGTTAATTGGATAATTAATGACTTAGCTTAAGTCGCTATTTTCTGTATTACTGTTTTACACTGATTACTGTCACCGAAGGGTTATATATATATATATATAACGACACTATATTCCAGTCCGTGAATATAGTCCCATGTTTCATGATGTTTTTATCGCACTACCCTCAATTCTCATTGACATACAAGCTCTCCATTGGACATTCCGTTCCTTTGGACTAGCAAGTTAGTCATAGAGACCTCCGTAAGACTCCTCGCAGCCTTGGATTCCCTCAAGGCCGACTGAGCTGGTTGTACCATAAAAACCCATTACACAATCTTTGCCATGTCACTCTATAGAAACATGGTATACCGGCCCTCATGTCATGTCATGTGTATGATATGAGAATTATCTTAATGAACGGGGTAAAGCATGACATTGTTATGATGTTCTTGTAAACCCCAATTCTATAACAACATTGTTATGATGTTCTTGTAAACCCCAATTCTATAACAACATTGTTATGATGTTCTTGTAGACCCCAATTCTATATTAAACTTGATGTTCTTGTGGACCTCAATTCTATATAAAGAATGTCCATACTTGTCTGTCATGGTACCCAAGTTAGGGAACCAATTCCACCTAGTTTTATCGATAATCATGATTGTACCATTATTATCGCCTAACTATGTCAAGTGTCATATTTTTGGACTCTATTCTTTCAAAGTTTATCCTACATGTCTACAAGATTTATCCTTAAAATTCCATATTGGCTATATACAAAAGTGGATGTTAAAATACATGATTAATGTCTACGCATATAGGGCCCGATCTGGTCCTGGGAGGAGCACCCGAAAGTACTTGTGCCCATGGGAGTTGATTGATCACGGTATTGGCATTATACCGAAGTGCATGACTAGCTTGATTGAACATTCCACAAATCTTGTACTTGTACTTGACTTGATATTACATGAATTGCGTGGCCAGAAAAGGGTAATTGTATACTTGCTTGACTTGAAACAAAATAGCCAAATTCCAACGTGACATGATGAGTTTACTTACTTGAATATATTGATATCTTTTGATATAAGTTCTTGAAAGATCATGACTAGTTCTTCTTGCTATCGTATTGTTATACACTCTCTCTATCTTGTCGTTTTATGCGAGCATGCATAGCTATAGTGCATTCATGAAAGATGTAATTACTTAAACCCATTGCTAGCTCTTGAGATATAATTTCCTACTGAGCGTTCGCTCACCTAGTGTTTCCCTACTTTTCAGGTAAGTCCGACGATGAGGGAACTCAAACGGATGGGGAAAATCAAGAGTGAAAGAGATAGAGCTTCTTCCGTGTTATCTAGTCTTTTTCATATTTTCTTGAGTCAACCTTGTATTTTTCCTTTATTTTAGTTAGTACTTCAAAGGTTTGTAAAAGACATATTTTTATGAAGGAATAAAGGATTGGGTTATCTTTACTTTTGCGCATCTATGATTTTGGTGTCGAATACACTAATACTCTGATTGACATGATTGATATAAACTCGTCACGCGTCTCCGAGTATCTTCCGCTCTCGGGGCGTGACAGTTTTTATGGTATCAGAGCCTAGGGTATTCAATTCCTAGGAAAACCCAAGTCCAAGTATAGGTTTAACCTTTAACCGGTGAGATTGGGTAGAACCAAGGGTTAAAGTTAACATAGAAATGCTAGCTTCCAAATGAAATCACGTATTAATCTAGTTATTGTAATTGTAGGACGATGGATGCCGAACGTGCCCAGTGGCGCAACATGCAGCGTACACTTCAAGGCATGACTCAGGTGCTGCAACAAGTAGCACATGGAGGTGCACAACGAGCCGGAAGTCTCCACCAAGTCTTCAAGAACATGAACCCTCCCAAATTCATGGGTTCTACTGATCCGGACGACGCAAAGCACTGGATCAGGGAGACGGAGCATATATTCCGTGTTATGCAGTGCACAGATCAAGATAAAGTCTTATTAGCTACCTTTTAGTTAGAAAGGGATGCCCGATGCTGGTGGGAATCAATAGAAGCTACTTTAAATCAAGACCAAATTACTTGGGAGGAATTTGTTGAACATTTCAACAATAAATATTTTTCAGACCAAGTCCAAGAAAAGAAAGCTACCGAATTTGCCGCACTCAAGCAACGGTCATTATCGGTGGCGGAGTACGAGGCACAATTCTCTAGATTGTCTCGGTATGCTAAGCACTTAGTTAGCACTGAGAAGATGAAAGCTAGGAGGTTCCTAAACGGGCTCAGGCCCCAATATATTACCCAGCTGGCACCAATGGATATTCAGGTCTACTCAGAGATAGTACGCCGAGCTCAATTATTAGAAGATGCCACGGAGCTATCAGATAGAATTCGTGGGAAGGATAAGAAGGAACAAGTTATAAGTTCGGGTTCCTTTAAACCCAACTTCAAGAAGAGGCCTAGCACTGGAGGTACTTCTTCTCAAGACCAAAAATTTAAGAAGACCAAGCCCTTCTCTATCACTACTACACCTTCGAATATAATATGCAAGCATTGTGACAAGGCTGGTCATAAAGCCAAAGAGTGCTGGAGGAAACTTGGAGCATGTCTCCGTTGCGGGAGCCGTGAGCATCGGATTCCCGATTTCCCATTACTTAATGATCAAGCCGGTGACGGAAAGCGCCCGGTAACCAAGAACGCTCGTCTTCACGCAATTAAGGAGACCGAAGAAGAAGAAGGCGGACTAGTAGAAGGTACACTGAAAGTTTGTTCCAAGTATGCACATGTCTTATTTGATACGGGTGCATCACATTCTTTTATTTCCAAGAAGTTTGCTAACCCACTACCTATGGAATCGGAATGGATGAAAATAATTTTATCTACTCCTCTTGGAAACGAAACCGATATTACTCACCATTATCAAAACTGTGAAGTCTTGGTAAAAGGAAGAAATCTTCCTATCGATCTCATATGTTTAGATCTAAAGGAGTATGATGTCATACTGGGAGTGGATTGGTTATCCAAATACCAGGCAACAGTCGATTGTCGCAATAGCAAGGTTACTTTCAAGGACTTTCCAGAACTAGTCTATTCTAGCCCTAAGAGTCGGAGCGAGTCACCTCTTATTTCGGCTCTCCGAGATAGCAAGCTATTAAGGAAAGGATGTGTATCTTTCCTTGCATTTGTCACGATTAAGGAGGCTCAGGAAACTAAGATAGAAGATATCCCAGTTGTGCAAGAATTTCCGGATGTGTTTCCGGAAGATTTACCTGGATTCCCCCCACAAAGAGAAGTGGCCTTCACCATCGACTTAGTCCTTGGTGCTGGACCTATTTCTAAGACACCTTATAGAATGTCCCCTGCTGAACTCAAGGAGTTAAAGGAGCAATTAATGGAACTTCTTAAGAAGGGATTCATTAGACCGCGTACTTCCTCGTGGGGAGCGCATGTGCTATTTGTAAAGAAGAAGGATGGATCCATGAGATTATGCATCGACTATCGACAGTTGAATCATCTCACTATCAAGAACAAGTATCCACTGTCGAGAATCGATGAGTTGTTTGATCAAATTTCAGGATCCAAGTACTTTTCCAAAATTGATCTTAGGTCGGGATATCATCAGTTAAGAATCAAGGATAAGGACATTCAAAAGACTGCATTCAGAAGCAGGTACGGCCATTATGAATTTGTTGTTATGCCTTTTGGACTAACGAATGCCCCTGCTGCCTTTATGCAGTTAATGAATAGTATATTCAGACCTTATTTGGATCAATTCGTGGTGGTCTTTATCGATGATATATTGATTTATTCCAAGACCAAGGAAGAGCATGAGGAGCACTTAAGGATTGCATTACAAATATTGAGGACAAACCAATTATATGCAAAACTCAGCAAGTGTGAATTCTGGCTTGAGGAAGTGACTTTTCTCGGACATGTTATATCAAAAGATGGCTTATCAGTAGATCCATCAAAAGTTGAAGCTGTAAGAAATTGGGAAAGACCGACCAATGCTAGCGAGATCCGAAGTTTCTTAGGTCTTGCTGGCTATTACAGGCGATTCATCAAAGATTTCTCTAAGATCGTCGTACCACTTACGAGGTTAACTCGCAAGGAGATCCGTTACGAATGGAGTAAGGAATGTGAAAGAAGCTTCCAAACTCTCAAGGATCATCTTACTACAGCTCCTGTCTTAGCTTTACCAATGGAAGGAGAGAAATTCGAGGTATACACTGATGCTTCTGGCATTGGCCTCGGATGTGTTCTAATACAACAAGGAAAGGTTATAGCTTACTCTTCTCGTCAATTAAAGAAGCATGAAGAGAACTACCCCGTCCATGACTTGGAATTAGCCGCGGTAGTATTTGCACTAAAGATCTGGAGACATTATCTATATGGAGTACATTTTACTGTATACTCCGATCACAAGAGTCTCAAGTATCTTTTCTCTCAAAAGGAACTAAATATGAGGCAAAGGCGTTGGCTAGAATATCTCAAGGACTTCGACTTTAATGTACAATATCATCTCGGAAAGGGTAATCATGTAGCAGATGCTCTTAGTCGAAAGCCGAGAGCACTGTTAGCCAATTGTATGATTCAAGAATGGAAATTGCTGGAGCAATTCTCTGAACTCAATATAAGCATGGACACAGACTTTCAATATGTCACATTATCTCATATAAGCATTCATCCAGACCTATTATCTGAAATACGAGCGCTTCAAGATAATGACCCAATATTAGTAGAGATCAAAGGCAAACTGGAAGGACAATCTGATTTCCAAATAACTTGTGAAGGAAGATTAATATTCAGGAATAGAACTTGCATACCGGATTATCCCGAGGTAAAGAAGAAGATCTTAGATGAAGCTCATAGATCAAGGTAGACGATTCATCCTGGATCTACCAAAATGTACCAAGATGTGAAAAGAAATTTTTGGTGGCCCAACATGAAAAGGGAAATAGCAGACTATGTATCACGCTGTCTCACTTGCCAACAGGTCAAGGCAGAACACCAAAAGCCTGCTGGAAAATTACATCCTCTAGATATTCCCAAATGGAAGTGAGAAAATATTAGCATGGATTTCATTATGGGTTTATCTAAATCAAAAGGAGGACATGATGGAATATGGGTTATTATTGACCGATTGACTAAATCGGCGCATTTCTTGCCAATAAAGAGCCGATGGTCAGTTGATGTTTTGGCTGCATTATACATCAAGGACATAGTCAGATTACATGGTATTCCTGTTTCAATCGTGTCTGACAGAGATCCCCGTTTTACTTCTCATTTTTGGAAAGGACTACAACATTCGTTGGGAACAAGGCTTAACATTAGTACAGCTTTTCATCCTCAAACGGATGGTCAGACCGAGAGAACTAACCAGGTGGTTGAAGATATGCTCAGAGCTTGCATCATTGATTTCGATGGAAGCTGGCATGATCACTTACCGTTGGTGGAATTTGCATATAATAATAGCTACCAGGCAAGTATACAAATGGCACCTTTCGAAGCTTTATATGGAAGGAGTTGCCGATCACCCTTATGCTGGGATGAAGTTGGAGACAAACAACTGCTAAGTCCAGACATGGTAAGGGTTACCACTGAAAGAATACAAATGATTAGAGAAAGACTGCAAGTTGCTCAGTCTAGGCAAAAGGCTTATGCCGATACAAGAATGTGAGATCTTAAATTCCAAGTTGGAGATCATGTATTTCTCAAGATATCGCCTGGATGTGGCATACGGAGATTTGGTGTTAAAGGCAAGCTTACACCAAGATTCATCGGACCTTTTGAGATATTGGAAAGAGTTGGCGAGGTTGCTTATCGCATCGCATTGCCTCCTCAATTGTCTGATGTACATAATGTATTCCACATATCTATGTTGAAGAAGTAAGTACACGATCCATCACATATTATTGAACATGGAGACTTAGTTATCCAGAAGGATCTCACATATGAACAGAAGCCCATAAAGATACTAGATCGTGAAGTACGTACCCTAAGGAATAAGGTTATTCCCATGCTAAAAGTACAATGGAATAAGAACTCCGAACATGAAGTTACATGGGAGACCGAGGAATCCATGAGGAAGCGATTTCCAGAATTATTTTAAGGTATATACTCTACGCTCTCCACTTATATATACTATTGAAATTGGGGACCAAATTCTTTTAAGTGGGGGAGGGTGTAGCAACCCTAATAAAAATAAGATTTTTAAATAAATCAAATTAAAAATAAAAGATAAGTAAATAGATGACAAAGAGCCTAAATGAGTAAATCATTGATCAAGAGGAAAATAACGTCTTTTATCAAGGCGCTGATTCAAAAGGAAACGCCTCTGTATAAGGCGTTAATTTAAAAGGGACGCCTAGAGAATAGGGCGTCAAATTTCAAACAACGGGAAAAATAGAATTAAGGAAAGGAAATGAAACGCCCTCTGCATGGGTGCATTTTACATAAGAAATGACGCTTGAGAAGGCGTCAATTTAAATTAACGCCCTCGCTTAAGACGTTAATTCAGATCGAGTTTCGTTCGACCCAAGAGTCTATCCAGGGCAAGTTCTGGATAACTACGTCGAAGGTGGAATATGGTAAGGACTCTATCATGGAAGTATTACTTCCAATGGAACTCTAACCCTATTAGGATCCTTAAAATCCTATAAATACCCTCCTAATCGACCCAGATCGCTATTTGGCGATTTAAGCTATCGTTCGATTGAAAGGAGAGGTTTTGTTCTTCTTATTGTTCTTCCAAACCGCAGAAGCATGAGGATTCTAATGCCTCTTCGTCTTCTTCTTACAGGTTAAGGAGTTCCTATCTTCCGGAAGAACGAAGGTTTTTCATCAAGCATCATCCTCTTCTTCTTCCTCTTCTGGTGATCAGAAGACTCTGTTACAAACAGAGTATCGATTCTCTTCACGAAACCTTCATCCGTTTATCAGTTAAATCTTCATAAGGTAGGTTTTCTCAAGAAACGTAGCCCAAATTAATTTAAGATCCTTAATAAAATCATATGTTATCCATGCATATAGTTTCATCATGGTTTTAAATGTTGTCTGTAAAATTTTCAAGAAGCGACCCAGACAAGGGCGCTAATTCTTGTTTTGACGCCCTACCCAGGAGTCGTCAATTTCATATAATTGATAATATCCATGTTTAAAACTCTATAACTATGAAACCATGAATCTAAATTAATGCATGATCATACCTATCGAATCCTGCTATTTTTCTTGTCCTGACCATGAAATTATTTTCCTGAAATTTTATTATCTGAAAATTGATAAATTGTTGAATTAACGACCTGCACAAGGTCGTCTCTTATTAAACTGACGCCCCAGACCAGGGCGCTAATTGACAAGTAACGCCCCTATCCAGGGCGCATTTTTGTTAAAATTCCAGAATATTGAGTTTCTGCATACTAGAAATATTGAAGGGATGACTAATGTATAAGTCGTCAAATTGTGAATAAATGCTCCTGAGTAAGGTGTTAATTGGATAATTAATGACTTAGCTTAAGTCGCTATTTTCTGTATTACTGTTTTACACTGATTACTGTCACCGAAGGGTTATATATATATATATATATATATATATATATATATATATATATATATATATATATCAGCACTATATTCCAGTCCGTGAATATAGTCCCATGTTTCATGATGTTTTTATCGCACTACCCTCAATTCTCATTGACATACAAGCTCTCCATTGGACATTCCGTTCCTTTGGACTAGCAAGTTAGTCATAGAGACCTCCGTAAGACTCCTCGCAGCCTTGGATTCCCTCAAGGCCGACTGAGCTGGTTGTACCATAAAAACCCATTACACAATCTTTGCCATGTCACTCTATAGAAACATGGTATACCGGCCCTCATGTCATGCCATGTGTATGATGTGAGAATTATCTTAATGAACGGGGTAAAGCATGACATTGTTATGATGTTCTTGTAAACCCCAATTCTATAACAACATTGTTATAATGTTCTTGTAAACCCCAATTCTATAACAACATTGTTATGATGTTCTTGTAGACCCCAATTCTATATTAAACTTGATGTTCTTGTGGACCTCAATTCTATATAAAGAATGTCCATACTTGTTTGTCATGGTACCCAAGTTAGGGAACCAATTCTACCTAGTTTTATCGATAATCGGGATTGTACCATTATTATCGCCTAACTATGTCAAGTGTCATATGTTTGGACTCTATTCTTTCAAAGTTTATCCTACATGTCTACAAGTTTTATCCTTGAAATTCCATATTGGCTATATATAAAAGTGGATGTTAAAATACATGATTAATGCCTGCGCATATAGGGCCCGATCTGGTCCTGGGAGGAGCACCCGAAAGTACTTGTGCCCATGGGAGTTGATTGATCACGGTATTGGCATTATACCGAAGTGCATGACTAGCTTGATTGAACATTCCACAAATCTTGTACTTGTACTTGACTAGATATTACATGACTTGCGTGGCCCGAAAAGGGTAATTGTATACTTGCTTGACTTGAAACAAAATAGCCAAATTCCAACGTGACATGATGAGTTTACTTACTTGAATATCTTGATATCTTTTGATATAAGTTCTTGAAAGATCATGACTAGTTCTTCTTGCTATCGTATTGTTATACACTCTCTCTATCTTGTCATTTTATGCGAGCATGCATAGCTATAGTGCATTCATGAAAGATGTAATTACTTAAACCCATTGCTAGCTCTTGAGATATAATTTCCTACTGAGCGTTCGCTCACCTAGTGTTTCCCTACTTTTTAGGTAAGTCCGATGATGAGGGAACTCAAACGGATGGGGAAAATCAAGAGTGAAAGAGATAGAGCTTCTTCCGTGTTATCTAGTCTTTTTCATATTTTCTTGAGTCAACCTTGTATTTTTCCTTTATTTTAGTTAGTACTTCAAAGGTTTGTAAAAGACATATTCTTATGAAGGAATAAAGGATTGGGTTATCTTTACTTTTGCGCATCTATGATTTTGGTGTCGAATACACTAATACTCTGATTGACATGATTGATATAAACTCGTCACGCGTCTCCGAGTATCTTCCGCTCTCGGGGCGTGACAGTGCAGGTGGCAGAGGCATCGCGCCGCCGTAGATAGGCTGAGGTGGAGACTCTTCGTTGCTGGCAAGAGGAGCTCAGGCAGAGGTTTCCCAGAGGGAGATTCAGCTTGCGCGTGTCACGCCCCAACGCGGAATATTGGGGCGTGGTAGTTATATACATTCATGATAAAGTAGAGCAATAACGAAATTAAAAGCATAATTTCAAAGAGAAAGGAATTGTCACACCCCGACGCGGAAATACGGAGTGCGGCAGAAAAGTTAAAATATGTTGATTTCGAGACATGATGTGCCTTGGATTAGCATTTAGATAACTCAAAATAACATAATAGCCAAAGGAAAGAAAACTCCCAAATAACTATTTATTTCAAACTTAAAGAAACATAACCAGTTTCGATATTCACCAACAACTTAAATGAACTAGAGAAGTTCCATCCATCCACTGACATCTTTACATTACAACTCAAAGAATAATTGAATAACCAAATTACACTCCGAAACAACTTTAACATGATGAAACTCTCGACTCAAGCTATCTAAGGACACTCCAAGAGGCTTTCTAGCTGGCTCGCTCCATGAACTTCACTCCCGCCTATCCCCATCCGTATGCGTTTCCTCATCGGAGCTACAGGAAATTGGGGTAAAACTAGGTGAGCGAACGCTCAGTAGGTAATAGCAGGCAGGGGTTTAAGTAATTAAAAATTTAATTTCATGTCATGCGAATAAAATAAATGGTGATAAACAACTAAACATAGGCAGGAATAGAATGAGAATAAAATAGAACTGAGATATATCATTTCCATGCACTTGGCCGATCAAGCAAGTAACAAGCAAGTCAACTAGAAATAATTCCATGTAGGAATTCCAAGAATATCGAAATGAATGAATGAATGTCATAGATATCACGCTAGTCATGCACTCGGTGCAATGCCTCACCATGTCATTACAACTCCTCGGGGCACTAGTACTTTTCGGGCGCTCCTCCCAAGACCAGACCGGGCCCTTATGATGCGTTAGCATTGATTTGGTGGATCCAAGATCCCAAGTAACCATCTTAGACATTCATTTGGAATCGGCCAGAATTCCAAGGTTAAGTCATGTAATTTACCAACTAAGATCAAGTGGTATTCCAATGATTGAAGTCAAAAGATTAGGAGTACAAAACAAACACGAAACACACGAAAATAAGTTCTGGATATACGCGGTCATAATCAGGCCACCTAGATGACAAAATGGTCTAGGCTGGACTGCCAAAAGGCTAGCTGGGCCAAAGGTCCAAACCCAAGGTGAAAGAGTATAAACGGTCCAAAATGGGCCGCGATCGGACAAGATAGTCCTGACTGGGCCGCTTTAAAAGGCAAACGATCCACAGTCGATCGTTTAGTAAGCACGGGGGGTACTGCCACAAAAGAAATAGAACGGTCTGAAACTGGGCCGCCCATAATGGAAACGGTCCAGGACGGGCCTCTTTCATTCCAAGACGGTCTCCTACTGACCGCGTACATCACTGAGTCAAGAGGACTAAGGTCGACGTATAGCTGGTTGTAAGCGGTCGAAGGAGGGCCGTGTAAACCATCTGGCGATCATGATGGGACCGCTCATTGATAGGAACGGTCTCAGAAGGGCCGCGATAGACAGGACAGTCCCGATTCTCACTCGGGTCAAAACAAGCGATTCGAACGAACTGAAAAGTTCAGGTTTTGTGGGTACAAGCCGCCCGGCGTCCTAGTAGGAATCCTAGGCTCGCGGGGGCTTACGGAGCTCTCATAATAGAGGTTGTAATCCGACGGAAGGAATATCCGGCGGAGAGTCCCAACTATTACAAGAATTGAGGGCTAAATGAAATCATGGAAAACGGATGTATAACGGTCAGTCAGCATCACCGGGGTGAAGTGACTATGAAACAATCTAACAATTTATTAATGACCAAAGTCTTATGAATTTAACAATTTGTTATCAATGTAGAAAGAAATAGAAAAGGGAATATATTTGGAATGAAAGGAAAGATATTGATAGTCAAAATCACAGTTAATTATTCCATATACTCCAATTATTTAGTGGGTTGCTATCCTAGTCAAATAATTTAACAAGATCAATCATAATTATAAAAACATGGAACTAAGCCTTAAAATTGTATCTGAACGGTCTGACTAGAACCGCTAAACGGGGTCAAACGGTCGATCGATAGACCATTTACAAGCATAGGGTTTCAAAACCACCCACGGCATTAGACGGTTAGTCGAATGGCCACTTGATAAATACACAGTCAGTCGCGCGACCGCTCAAGTCTGAGGCGGTTCTTGTTAGGACCATGTATCATTCGCCTCCTCTGGCCTCTGGTGAACACCGATAGACCTTGGTTGCGACGTGAAATCCGATCGGTACAGTGTATAAAAATTGGGCAAAAAGCTATCATTAGAAAGAGAGAAATAAAACTCACATTATAGCATGGTTTAATTAAAATTTAAAGCCCGCTAACCGAGAGAAAGAAAAGTAACGTGATTGGTGCCCTAAATGACATGCTCCGACTAAAGTTAACAATACGAAGGCTATACTGCATGAAAATTGGGGCTTTGCTATCAAAAGAAAGAAGACTCGCAGACGATTCCATCGGTATCTTTTACTCGAGGTTTAGTCTACTAGAACCTACCTTAATCGAAGGAAGAAGATAACGCAAGCACCTGAATCGCATGAAGAAAACCTCGCCCTCGCCGCCAAATGCTCCCACGTCCTTGCTCCTCGCCGGCAGCCACAGCAAACGTCGACTCTAGGTCAGGCTAGGGTCGGTTTTATAGGATTAAATGTTTTGTAGAGGGATCGATCGAGAGGATAGAGTCCACGAACTCCGGTTGCACGCGATTCGCGGTTGACCAAGTTGTGCACCGTCGTTTGACCCCAAATTCAAATTTTAGGGTTAGGGTTTCGGTGAGGAACGCGAGGGTTAATGGGCTATCTATCGAGACCAATCCAATGGGCTTGATTTGGGTTCGAATGATCGTGATTTGGGCTCTAATTTAGCTATCTAAGGTCTAGATACTCTAAGATCCGAATTTAGCCTTGATTCCCTAATTCGGCTTGGTTAGGATTTTTATTAGGTTTTGATTTAGAAGAATAATAGTCTAAACTTTTTGTCCTCTACACAATTATCATTTTTTTAGATTTTTTATAAATCAGTTGAACCTTAACTAAAAATGATGTTCCAAGCTAATAATTCAGAAATTCTCGAAAGTAGGGATTTCACTTAAATAAATTCTAAATAAACTCCCGGGGTGCTACACCCTCCCCCACTTTAAGAAATTTGATCCTCCAAATTCACTGTACTTAACGAAATGGGGATAGTAAGAGAACTGACCTTAGAATAAATCGGGATATTACCTTCGGATAGCATCTTCAGACTCCCAAGTAGCTTCCTCGGTTTCTCGTCGGCTCCATTGAACTTTAACCATAGGTATGGAACATTTTCTGAGTCACTGTTCCTTCCGATCCAAAATCTTGATGGGCTTTTCCTCATAAGTCAAATCTTCCTTTAGTTCCAGATCAGCATGTTGAATGATGTGAGTGGGGTCATAAACATACTTCCGCAGCATAGATACGTGAAAAACATTGTGCACTCTAGATAGCTGAGGTGGTAAAGCTAATCTGTAAGCAACTTGATGGAAATCAACACCGGGCACTAACTTTTTAATTTATATTTGTGTCTTTTTTTTACATTTATATCCTTGGGAAAATTGGTTTGTAAATTGTAAGGCTTTATAAGCCAATTTGTTAGTCCTTAAGGATGTTTGAGTTTATTTATAAAAGTCTAGTAGGTCCAGCAGGGGCCCCCACTTTCTTCCCCATTGGTCCACCTAGGCTCTAGGGCCCATGTGGGACTGGTCCAAGGTCCAAGGTGGGCTTCTAGAAGCTTGGACCATTCAAGGGGACAAGAGAAGAAAAAGTCCAAGATCCCCCCCTTTTAAGACTTTTATCCATGTCGTAATTTATTTAATTATGGTCATTGACCACATGGGAGAAATAATTCTTCCATCCCTTATTTACCCCTACCTAACCCTAGATCTGAGGATAGTCTACGTCATTTGTATTTTCATATAAATACCTTGTATTTCCCATTTTATGAGAATTAATGAAGAAGAATTTCAAAAATTGCCAAGAGCATGCCATAGGGCGCCCCCCTTGTCTCTCTCCTCTCTCCAGCCTTCAGCTGTGAAATCTGTGAATTCCTTGAGGTGTGAAGCCTCCCTTCTACCCCCTTCCTGAGTGAGAAGCTCAGCACCGCCGCCGCCATCGAGCCGCCATCGCACCGCCACCGCCACCCCGATGGAGTTCTGTCTAAATCAGGACAGAAGCTTGAAGCCAAAATTCTATCTCCCCACCCTCTTATCTGTTCGACCTCAAACTTTGAGGGTTTTTTCCTCCAGTCATTCCCCATCCCCATTTTAAATTTCGTGCCATTTGGCCTTCGTTTGATATTTTTCCCTGTAGTTTTGTTCTCCCCCCAATAATCTACCAGTTTGCAGATCTGCGGGACACTGTCGTGTTGTAGTATTTTTTACACTCCCTTAGCCATCTCCAAAGAATCCCCAAAAATTCTCAAGTGTTTCTCACATCCCCCCCTTTCACCCATAATTTTCCCAGATCCCAGATCTTCCATTTTACCTCCAATCAAAATTCATTTACAGGCAGATCCTTTTCTATCCTAACAGTATGTAACAAGATCCACAGAAAAACACGTAGTTTACAGAGGTTCTCATCTCTAATCCCTTTCATAGATGGTCCTAAAAAGAATATGCGTTGTACCCCTTTATGTCCTCTTTCCAACGGCACCAATCTCACCTCGATCTGATACCGGATCTGGGCGCAAGAAATCTTTTGTGAAGTCGTGTAATCCTGTCCAGAGGAAAGGCCAGCAGAGCAGCCCGGGATTTAATTCCACCAAAATAGGATACAGAGGCTGGAGAATTTTTGTAACAGTCTATGGTCGAAGATCTCGGAAGCAGCTTCGCAACGGCGCTAGTTTCGTGACAATCCGACGAAAGATCTGATCGCAGCATCCATTCTCACCGGGTCGTGTAGTTCTGGAATAGCAGAATTGGTTCGGGCCAGCATACCCTCGAGCCTCCGATTCGGGTCGCCTCGCCGTCCACAAGGCGAACCAGCAGCATCCCGGCCGGTCGCCCCAGCAAGGAGACGCTCGGAAGCCGCCATCCCTACAGTCGGTTCCGCCCACTGCCCGTAGGCCCGCAGAACCGTGCCGACCAGCAGCCCGTCTCCGGCCCAAATTGCTGCACGTCAACCCAAGTTCGGTCCTCCCGGGCCCCACATTGTAGCCCCTTACCTCCCTGCGTGGAGTGGGCAGTGATTTGTAATTCCGTAATTATTGTAATTATTTTATCGGGAGTTACCGTACTTGGCCGGGGTCGTCTTCCCCACGCCTGGAGCGTGGAGGTACACTCGCCACCCCCTTCGTAGTCGTATTTGCTTTCCTAGTATAAGCTCTTATGCCGCTGCTAGAGAGCATGTTAGGATCCTATCTCATCGATCAAATTAATCACCGCTGCGAGAGAGAGAGCGAGACCCATCCCGTGACCCGATCCGGGCACGAGAGTGAGCCGACCACCCTTTGACTCGATGTCGATTTCTCAACCGTGCAGGTCCGTACGCTTCCCTCGTTAGGGATGAACTGCGAGCTTGCTAGAGTCCAAGGTCCGCATTCAAATTGGCGTCGAGTCGCGTGTCATCCCGCATCAAATTGGTATCAGAGCCAGGTTAGAGTCTAGGGTAGTCGGTCCAAGGTGTCACATTGCATCTCATTATCCGATATATTAAAAGGTGCCTCCGGAATGATAGGTTATGCCTATCGATAAGGTTGCACACTTGCGTCGAGAGGATCTTCGGATCTGGCAACTCCGCCAAGTACCGGATATGGGTTGTGTCTAGGTTTATAGTCGAGTCAGCATTCCAAACTTTGCATTGTTGTCTTAGGGTTGTGTCTAGTCCAAGAGAGTCCGGTCTAATCACCGTGTCTGCATGTCCACTACCCGCCACCCCCATGGCCATCCCCCGTCACCATGCGTCGGATTGGTCATCCTTGGTGGCCGAATTCAATGCTTTCATGGCCCGACACCCGACCCCTAAGCCAACAACCGAGTCGTTCCAGCACCCTATAGTGTCCACTACCATCTAATTGTGTCTCACAAGACATAGTTGATTCGCTCTCTAAGACCGGAGAGATTGTTCTCAATGGTGGCTTCGCATTCGTAGAGTTCCAATGGAGGTTTGGCCCCGTTCTTTATGACGATGGTGCATGGTGCAAGGTCGACACACTTGCTGGCCCATGCATCATTTTAGGGCAAGATTGGTTGGAAGAAAGGAGAGCGACCTTTGACCGGGATATGAGGACCTGCACCTTATACCCACCTCACCTACCTGGCGAGTTTGTCTTCCACGACGGCATTCAGCCGACCACCTCCGTATCACCAACCACCCAGCCCCAGCGGCCCGTTCCGCCTCCGGACTCAAGCCCACCACCTCTCCCGGAACCCACCCATGTGGCCCCCTGTAGTGGGATTAGCCATTTCTCCGACCCGTGTCCTTCATATTCCCCTACCTTAGAGGATAACCATTCGGAGGATGCCCCACCCGGGCTTACTCTAGTGAGATATGAGGCTGACCAAGAGTTGGCCGAGGAGTACCTTACTGATGTCTTAGGGTTAGAGAACGAGCCAATAGAGGGCCAGGGTGTGTTAGTCACCCAAACCCCTCCGGCCATCTCGGAGCTGTCTGTCCCACCCACTTCGTCCTCAGTGGATGTGCCTTCCGCCAACCCCATACAGTCAGCCTACCCACTCTTACCTGTCTCTCCTACAGTAACACAGCCGCTAGTGACTATCGTACCACTGTCGACACCCTTTATTGACGCGGTATGGTTAGATTTCAACCACGCGTACGAGAGACAGTATCCGGACTTCCTTTTTGTCATGCTTCACACTAGACGTCCGGATTACATTCCTGTCACCCGCCCCCTGATCCTCCCACACTTTCATATCCGAGGGTGAGTCTTCTCAAACCGATGACGGTTGACGAGGGATAAAACTCACGGCATCAAGTTATGGATCAGTCTTTCTTTACACTTAGTGTATGTAGATGGTGACCATCATCCTTACCGAGTCTTCCTTCGTATGTCCCTAGTGTTTGTGTCTATTTGTCGTCAGTCATAGTAGTACTATGAGTATCTAGGTTTGCCTAGGGTCATTTATGGCCGAGGGTCATGTGTGAGTCTTTGTCTCGTACAGTCTGTGAGAGTCTGCATACGTGTCATGCCCCGACGCGGAATATCGGGACCGGAAGTAGAAAACGCTAGTAAAGATAACAAGCTAAGCTAAGAATTAACATAATGCCATAAACAGACATAACTCCAATTCTATTACAAATACCATCAAACTGACTTAAACATAATCAAGCATAATCTCTACTCGACTCCGTTACAATGACTAACACAAATTCTAAGGCATGGCTAGATGTAAAACAACTATAACAATCTCAACATAACGACTAGCTGACACAGTCCAAGTCATCACTCTTGCCCATTCCCATCCATCTGTGAATTTTCACCTGAGCTGCCTGGAAAGTGGGGAAAATAACTATATGAGCGAACGCTCAATAGGTAACAACAGGCAAGTGTAAGGGATTAACTAATTAATTACATGTATGAAACAGAAAGAAAAGAAATAACGATCGAATGAAACAACATAATAAAAGAAAGTGCTAAAGAATGGAATGGAATAACAATATGACAGAATGATATAACTACAAGAATTGCAAGTTAAGAACAATATATATAACAAGAAATTATAGAAAATTGGCCAACAAGCAAGAATGTAACCAAGTCAAACACGATTCAAGTAAGAGATCATTGTCATAGACATCACGATAGTCATGCACTCGGTGCAATGCCTCACCATGTCATTACAAACTCCCACGGGCACAAGTACTTTTCGGGCGCTCTCCCCAGGACCAGACCGGGCCCCTCCGGTGCGTTGGCATTGATTTATTGGATCCAAGATCCTAAGTTCCGTCTAGACTTTAATCATGTTAAAATGGCCAATTACAATCAAGTACAAACTTACCTTGGAACATCCCAAGGCTAAGTTGAAGAGATACTGTCCAGAATTTCTGTCTAGAAGTTCAAGTTATCAAGAACCATCATGTTCTTGAATTCAAAACCATAAAACACGGAGAAAATTCATCTCTCCTACTGGACCGCTCAAGACTTATGTGGTCGACTCTGGGCCGAACTAACAGCAACTGGGCTGAGGTTTAGCCCTCAGGGGTCAAGGTTGAACGGCAGATAACGGGCCGCTCTTATAGATGAACAGTAAGCACTGGGCCGCACAAGGCCAGAAGTTTATAAAATCGAGGTCAGGAGATGCGGTCCTGATAGAGCCGCTCATTAGTTGAACAGTCCATTATGGGCCACCTGTCAGATGTATGGTCCATTACTGGCCGCACAACACAGGGCCTAACCATGAGTTAGAATTTAGCACAAGTGGGCTCCCGGGCTACCATAGGCAGGGTGGAACTGAACCAGAGTCCAGCCCACTGTCTGCTGGTCGGCCTAGGGTCTACTGGACTGAACAAATCTGGGATAGGCCAAAGATAGATCAAGGATAATCGGGCAAACTAATTGGCATAAGCCAGGGACAAAACGGTCTCCATTGGGCCGTGCAGGGATATATGCGGTCCACAAATGGCTGCGCAAGTCCCTATTAGTCCAATTCGGACTAACTCAAATCACAGCAGTTCGATTGAGTCCAATTCAAATCTAGGGGGGTACAAATGGTTCAAGATTAACGGTTCAGGTCTAAGGTTAACAATGTAAACCTAATAGCCATTTCAATTATCAAGGATTCACAATTAAAATTGACATTCATTGGAAAGATGAATCAAGATCAAGCTCAAATTAAATAATTTAACAAGAATGATTTATTGTCATGAATTAAAGTTTATTTGGTGTGTTGCTAACATGCAATTAACCACTAATCTACTAACATAACATGTAGAAATGACAATTAATCTTTTCTGTTACAGATGTGCGGTCGGTTCTAGACCTTACATAGCCATATACGGTCACAGACAGGCCGCTCATGTCCCTTCAGGTCCGAAGGCCTGCTGGAGGTGGACGGTCGGTAGGGTGCCGCTGGAAGGGATGTGCGGTCTGAAACTGGCCGCAAGAAAGACATGCGGTTAGGGCTGGGCTGCACGTTCCAGGGACACGATCAGGGTTCGAAAGCTATAAACGGTCAACAGAGTGCCGCATGTCTTGGTTGTGCCGTCTATCATTTGGCCGCACAAGTCCAGACAGGTCACTGCCCCTTCACCTTGCCCGACTCCGGCGAGGTTTCTAGGGTCAGAACCAAAACATGAAATTCGCACGATATAAAGCATGGAATTTGGGGCTTTTACTACCAAAAGAAAGAGCACGAAAAACTATACAAGATGCACAAATCAATTTTATGTTTACAGCCTGAAATCACTACTTAATCAAAAGAGAACAATTATAACCCTAGTTCTGACATGCTTCTACCAAAACAAAAAATTCTCACAAAACACTTGATGAAATTTAGGGCTTTCTACATCAATGAAAAGCTAACACGATGCTGCTTCTAACCATATATTATTTGTAGGGTTTGGCTTGCTATCACTTACCTGAATCGGATGAAGAAGGAAGGAGAAAGAAAAGCAAAGACGTCGGTACACGCAGCCACTAATCGTTGGAGATCTCCCTTGATCTAACTCCTCTATAGCCGCCGCTGGTTCTAAACAATTCTAGGGTTAGAGAGCTTCATTTTAATAGGTCACACGCCTTCTGGAGGGTTCTATGCGCGGAGTATTTGTCCACGCAAGTCGGGTTGATGTGAACGCCGCCGCAATAGTTGACTCGATCCAAACTCCGCCGAATGCATCTCCTATTAGGGTTTCGAGAGATTAAGAGAGGATAAATGATCCTCTCATCCTGGCCTTTCATTTTCCACCGATTTGGGCTCATTTGATGGAGTATTGGGCTCGAATTTGGCGTTTCAAGGTATAGTTAACTAAGTGTTCAATTTGGGCTTAATCCACTAATTCGGCCTACTTACAGATTTTATTTGGGTTGGCCACATAAGATAAGTTTGTTAAACGTGTTATTCTCAACAAGAATATAATTTTTTTGATTTTTTACAAAATGATCGAAATATAAATCATTCTATTTATTAAGGAATTATTCTAATTAATTTCTTATTAATTTCTAAAAGAAATCGGGATATTACACCCTCCCCCACTTAAGGAATTTGGTCCTCCAAATTCAATGCACTTAATAAAAAGAGGGAGTGAGACAGCTCATCTAGAATAAGTCGGGGTACTGTCTCCGCATAGTATCTTCTGACTCCCAAATAGCTTCTTCAGTTCCACGCCAACTCCACTGTACTTTAACCATCGGTATGGAACGATTCCTGAGTTGCTGTTGCTTCTGATCCAAAATCTTGATCGGTCTTTCTTCATAAGTCAGATCTTCCTTCAATTCGAAGTCCATATGCTGAATAATGTGAGTGGGATCATACACATATTTTCGTAACATAAACACATGAAAAACATTGTGTACTCTAGATAACTGAGGTGGTAGTGCCAAACGGTAAGCAACCTCCCCCACTCTTTCCAGAATCTCGAATGGACCAATGTATCTTGGACTCGGTTTGCCCTGAATACCAAACCTTCAAATTCCTCTCATAGGAGAAATCTTTAAAAACACATGCTCACCAACCTAAAATTCCAATGCTCTCCTCCTGTTATCGGCATAACTCTTCTATCTTGATTGTGCTACTTGCAATCGATCTCTGATAATACGGATGTTCTTGGATGATTCGGAAATGAGATCTAGTCCCAGCCATTGCTTCTCACCTACCTCGTCCCAACATAACGGGGATCGACAGCTTCTACCATACAAAGTTTCAAATGGATCCATCTGAATGCTGAACTGGTAACTATTATTGTAGGCGAATTCAACCAATGCCAAATGATCACTCCAACTATCTCCAAAGTCAATCATGCAGGCTCTAAGCATATCTTTCACTATCTGGTTGGTCCTTTCAGCCTGTCCGTCTGTTTATGGATGGAAAGCAGTACTGAAATTCAGACGAGTTCCCAAGGACTCTTGCAATCCTTTCCAAAAATGAGAAGTGAACCTGGGATCTCTATCAGACACAATGTTGATTGGTATACCAGGTAGCCTTACCACTTCCTTCATATACAAAGCTACCAAGACATCAACTATCCATTTAGACTTAATGGATAAGAAATGAGTCGATTTTTTCAATCTGTCGACAATCACCCATATTGCATCAAATCCACTACGAGTCCTAGGTAGACCCATAATGAAATCCATCCCAATACTCTCCCACTTCCATTGGGATATATCAAGGGGTTTCAATTTCCCTGCTGGTCTGAAATGCTCAGCCTTGACTTGCTGACAAACCAAGCATCTACTTACGAAGTCCGCAACTTCCCTTTTCATATTCGGCCACCAAAAAGATCTTTTCAAATCTTTAAACATCTTAGTACCTCAAGGATGAATGGTGTATCTGGATCTATGAGCTTCCTCGAGGATCTTAATCTTTATCTCAGCTACATCAGGTACACAAGTTCTTCCTTGAAATAACAATCTTCCTTCATCAGCCATCATGAAGTCAGGTCTGTTACTCAAGCTACCCTTGATCTCTACCAACTCCAGGTCATCATCTTGCAGAGACTTGATTTCCATCAATAATTCGAGCTTAAGTTGAATCTGAGCAATCATAATCCGATCCTTGTCAACATTAAGATCCAAACTAGCTAACTGCTCCAATAATTTCCATTCTTGTAACATGAGGCTTGACAACTTAGCTATAGGCTTGCGACTTAAGGCATCTGTCACAACATTACCTTTTCTAGGATGATACTCAATGATGAAATCAAAATCCTTCAAATACTCCATCCATCTTCGTTTCCTCATATTGAGTTCCTTCTGAGAAAATAAGTATTTCAAACTCTTATGATCTGAAAACACCGTGAATGCTTCTCCATACAAGTAGTGCTTCCATATCTTTAAGGCGAACACCACTGCTGCTAGCTCCAAATCATGAACATGATAATTCTCTTCATGCTTCCTCAACTGCCTAGAAGAGTAGGCTATCACTTTCCCATGCTGCATGAGTACACACCCTAAACTAATACCTGAAGCATCAGTGTATACAACAAAACCTCCTTCACCAGAAGGTAAAGCCAAAATAGGTGCAGTAGTCAAACATTCCTTCAAGGTCTGAAAGCTTCGCTCGCAATCTTCCAACCAATCAAATTTGATCTCCTTGCAGGTTAATCTTGTTAGAGGTACCGTAATCTTGGAGAAATCTTGAATAAACCTTCGGTAGTAACTTGTTAGGCCTAGAAAACTTCTCACTTCAGTCATATTAGTAGGCTTAGCCCAATTCTTTACTGCCTCTACCTTCAAAGGATCAACAGAAATACCTTCTTTTGTGATGATATGCCCTAGAAAGGACACCTCTTGCAGCCAAAAATCACACTTACTAAACTTGGCATATAACTGATGATCTCTCAATAGTTGTAATGCCATCCACAAATGTTTAGCATGCTCCTCCTCACTCTTAGAATAAATCAAGATGTCATCAATGAACACCACGACCTATTGATCAAGATAGGGCCGAAACACATCCTTCATCAGCTGCATGAAAGCTGCAAGTGCATTCGTTAGCCCAAAAGGCATTACTACAAATTCGAAATGCCCATACCTACTGCGGAAGGCTGTTTTATAGATATCTTCTTCCTTAATTCGTAACTGATGATATCCAGATCGAACGTCGATCTTAGAAAAGTACTGAGCTCCTACTATCTGATCAAATAACTCATCAATCCTTGGCAATTGATATCTGTTCTTGATAGTCAACTGGTTCAATTGCCGATAATCGATGCACAACCTCATCGAACCATCCTTCTTCCGGACGAATAATACAGGGGCTCCCCACGGGGAAGTACTAGGACGAATGAACCCTTTCTCAAGCAATTCCATCAACTGCTGCTTTAGTTCCCTTAGCTCCGCAAGAGACATACGATAAGGAGCTTTGGAAATAGGGGTCGCACCAGGAATTAGATCAACAGAAAAGATAACTTCCCTTTTAGGAGGGAGTCCTAGTAGTTCCTCAGGAAAGACATCTGAAAAATCTCGGACGACAGAAAAGTCCTCAATCTCAATCTTCTGCTCATGGGTCACAGAAACAAAGGCCAGAAAAGCCTTACATCCTCTCCTCATCAGCTTATCAGCTCGAAGAGCCGAAATAAGTGGAAAAGACTTATGGTGTCTAGTTCCTATAAAAGAAAGTCCAGGGTGTCTAGTGAAAGACACAGAACTATATCTGCACTGAACATTGGCCTCATACATAGCCAACCAATCTGCTCCTAGGATTACGTCATAATCCTTCATGTCCATACAAACTAAATCAGCTGGCAAGTTTTGTTCATTGATCATGACCTTACTGGAAGGATAGAAATACTTAATTGCTAATCCGGAACCAATAGGAGTTGAAATCTCTAACGGAGAATTCATCAAAACTTCTTCACAGATAAAGATTTCGCAAATCTCTGAGAAATAAAAGAATGAGTGACACCAGTATCAAAAAGAACAAAAGCTGATTTATCATGTATAATAAGAGTACCTTTGACAAGTCCACCCTCCTCGGCGGGTCTTGTCTCGTCTTCTTGTAGAGCCTGGAGCTTGCCTTGCTGCTTCTTGATTCCTTACGGTTTCACCGGGATAGCTCGCTCAGATAAAAAGGGACACTCAGGAATACGGTGGTCCCTACTACCACAACGTAAAAAGGCACCCAGCTTGCGCCAGCACTCCTCCATCTTGTGACTTGGACGGTCACAATACTTGCATACTCTCTTGAATGGAACAATTGGGCTAGGATTCTTGTCTTCAATCTTCGGCATCTTGCCTTTCCACGAACCAGATCCGCTAATGGGCCTCTTCCTGCCATGACCAGGCCTGATACTCCCAGAACTAGTATTGTGTTGTTCAATCTTAACACTCTTCCCACGGCTTCTCTCCGTCATTTCCAAAGTATCTTCCAATACTTGAACCTTTCTCACCATCTCGGAATAAGTTTGAATTTCCATCGATGCCAACTGGTTGATATACTGCAGCTTCAGCCCATTAAGAAAGCGCTTAGCCTTCATCTTCTCGGTAGATATCAAGTGAGTAGCATAACGAGATAGCCGAGAGAACTGAGCTTCATATTCAGCTACGGAAAGATTTTGTTGCTTCAAAGTAGCAAACTCAGCCGCCTTCTTCTCTTGTACTCTATCAGAAAAATATTTACCATTGAAGAATTCCTCAAACTCTTCCCATGTGACTTGTTTATCACCAAGGGTAGCCTTCACTGCGTCCCACCATGTCCTCGCATCACGTTCAAGTTGAAAGGTCGACAAGAGGACACGTTCTTGATCGCTGCATTACATCACTTCAAAAATCCTCCCTATCTCTTCAAGCCAGTGCTCGGCTTCATCAGGGTCAGTTGAGCCTCCAAATCACGGGGGATTCATCCCACGGAAGTTCCGATAAAGATCGCCAGTGCCATGGTTTGCACCTCCTCCTTGGGCCACTTGTGGCAAAGCCTGAGTAAGTCCTTGAACCATACGCTGCAAGTTCCTCCATTCCGCGCATTCTCCTGCCATTGCAAAAGCCTACACGTGGAATAGGTTAAGTTAGGTTCAATTAAGAATGGATAATCGTGCAATTAGATTATTACTCAACCCCAGTCTTCTACCCAAATCTCACCAGGTTGGGTCCTTAGACTTATAACAAGGTTATAGGTCCTACGGAATAACTTAGGATCCTAGAACTTAGAGAACCTAGGGATATCAGAAAGCCTAGGCTCTGATACCACCAAACTGTCACGCCCCGACGCGGAATATCGGGACCGGCAGTAGAAAACGCTAGTAAAGATAACAAGCTAAGCTAAGAATTAACATAATGCCATAAATAGACATAACTCCAATTCTATTACAAATACCATCAAACTGACTTAAACACAATCAAGCATAATCTCTACTCGACTCCGTTACAATGACTAACACAAATGCTAAGGCATAGCCAGATGTAAAACAACTATAACAATCCCAACATAACGACTAGCTGATACACTCCAAGTCATCACTCTTGCCCATTCCCATCCATCTGTGAATCTTCACCTGAGCTGCCTGGAAAGGGGGGAAAATAACTATATGAGTGAACGCTCAGTAGGTAACAACAGGCAAGTGTAAGTGATTAACCAATTAATTACATGTATGAAATGGAAAGAAAAGAAATAACGATCGAATGAAACAACATAATAAAAGAAAGTGCTAAAGAATGGAATGGAATAACAATATGGAAGAATGATATAACTACAAGAATTGCAAGTTAAGAACAATATATATAATAGGAAATTGGCCAACAAGCAAGAATGTAACCAAGTCAAACACGATTCAAGTAAGAGATCATTGTCATAGACATCACGCTAGTCATGCACTTGGTGAAATGCCTCACCATGTCATTACAAAGTCCCATGGGCACAAGTACTTTTCGGGCACTCTCCCCAGGACCAGACCGGGCCCCTATGGTGCGTTGGCATTGATTTATTGGATCCAAGATCCCAAGTTCCGTCTAGACTTTAATCAAGTTAAAATGGCCAATTACAATCAAGTACAAACTTACCTCGGAACATCCCAAGGCTAAGTTGAAGAGATACTGTCCAGAAGTTCAAGTTATCAAGAACCATCATGTTCTTGAATTCAAAACCATAAAACACAGAGAAAATTCATCTCTGGATGATATGCAATTCCTACTGGACCGCTCAAGACTTGTGCGGTCGACTCTGGGCCGCACTAACAGCAACTGGGCTGAGGTTTAGCCCTCGGGGGTCAAGGTTGAATGGCTGATAACGGGCCGCTCTTATAGATGAACGGTAAGCACTGGGCCGCACAAGGCCAGAAGTTTATAAAATCGAGGTCAGGAGATGTGGTCCTGACAGAGCCGCTTATTAGTTGAACTGTCCATTATGGGCCGCCTGTCAGATGTACGGTCCATTACTGGCCACACAACACAGGGCCTAACCATGAGTTAGAATTTAGCTCAAGTGGGCTCCCGGGCTACCATAGGCAGGGTGGAACTGAACCAGAGTCTATCCCACTGTCTGCTGGTCAGCCTAGGGTCTACTGGACTGATCAAATCAGGGATTGGCCGAAGATGCATCAAGGATAATCGGCCAAACTAATTGGCATAAGCCAGGGATAAACGGTCTCCATTGGGCCGTGCAGGGATATATGCGGTCCACAAATGGTCGTGCAAGTCCCTGTTAGTCCAATTCGGACTAACTCAAATCACAGCGATTCGATTGAGTCCAATTCAAATGTAAGGGGATACACATGGTTCAAGATTAACGGTTCAGGTCTAAGGTTAACAATGCAAACCTAATAGCCATTTCAATTATCAAGGATTCACAATTAAAATTGACATTCATTGGAAAGATGAATCAAGATCAAGCTCAAATTAAATAATTTAACAAGAATGATTTACTGTCATGAATTACAGTTTATTAGGTGTGTTGCTAACATGCAATTAACCACTAATCTACTAACATAACATGCAGAAATGACAATTAATCTATTCTGTTACAGATGTGCGGTCGGTTCTAGACCATACATAGCCATATACGGTCAAAGACAGGCCGCTCATGTCCCTTCAGGTCCTAAGGCCTGCTGGAGGTGGACGGTCGGTAGGGTGCCGCTGGAAGGGATGTGCGGTCTGAAACTGGCCACAAGAAAGACATGCGGTTACGGCTCGGCCGCACGTTCCAGGGACACGATCAGGGTTCGAGAGCTATAAATGATCAACCGAGTGCCGCCTGTCTTGGTTGTGCGGTCTATCGTGTGGCCGCACAAGTCCAGACAGGTCGCTGCCCCTTCACCTTGCCCGACTCCGGCGAGGTTTCTAGGGTAAGAACCAAAACATGAAATTCGCACGATATAAAGCATGGAATTTGGGGCTTTTACTACCAAAAGAAAGAGCACGAAAAACTATACAAGCTGCACGAATCAATTTTATGTTTACAGCCTAAAATCACTACTTAATCGACAGGGAACAATTATAACCCTAGTTCTGACATGCTTCTACCAAAACCAAAAATTCTCGCAGAACACTTGATGAAGTTTAAGGCTTTCTACATCAATGAAAAGCTAACACGATGCTGCTTCTAACCATATATTATTTGTAGGGTTTGGCTTGCTATCACCTACCCGAATCGGATGAAGACGGAAGGAGAAAGAAAACCAAAGACGCCGGTACATGCAGCCACTAATCGCTGGAGATCTCCCTTGATCTAACTCATCTACAGCCGCCGCTAGTTCTAAATGATTCTAGGGTTAGAGAGCTTCATTTTAATAGGTCACACGCCTTCTGGAGAGTTCTATGTGCGGAGTATTTGTCCACGCAAGTCGGGTTGATGTGAACGCCGTCGCAATAGTTGACTCGATCCAAACTCCGCCGAATTCATCTCCTAGAGTTAGGGTTTCGAGAGATTAAGAGAGGGTAAATGATCTTCTCATCCTAGCCTTTCATTTGCCACCGATTTGAGCTCATTTCATGGAGTATTGGGCTCAAATTTGGTGTTTCAAGGTATAGTTAACTAAGTGTTCAATTTGGGCTCAATCCACTAATTCGGCCTACTTACAGATTTTATTTGGGTTGGCCACATAAGATAAGTTTGTTAAACATGTTATTCTCTACAAGAATATAATTTTTCTGGATTTTTACAAAATGGTCGAAATATAACTCATTCTATTTATTAAGGAATTATTCTAATTAATTTCTAATTGATTTATAAAAGAAATCGGGGTATTACAATACGAGTCGGTCTAATGTCAGCTCGCGATGTTAGTCCCTTTCGAGTGTGAGGCAAGTCGGATCTAATGCATACGTTGTAGACTTGCCAGAATTTGGATCGGCTCTACCATTCTATGTCTAAGATCTAGTCACATCAAGAGCTCCAGCGGTGATTCCTAGTGAGTCATTGAGCTATCTCCTTCCTTTGAGAGTGAGCCCACCCCGGAGTGTCCACCACCAGCCTCATTCCCATAGCAGCGTGAGCATATAGAACGTATACGGGATGAGCAGGTGAAGATTACTGGGAGTGGAGCGTACTCCGTGCTTCCTGGTGTGGTGACAGATCCGCAGGAGCCACATGCACAGCTGCACCCCTTACTCGACGGGGTCGAGTTCTTCCCACCCGAGGAGAATTGATGGGAATCAACACCGGGCACTAACTTTTTAGTTTACATTTGTGTCCTTTTATTTGCATTTATATCCTTGAAAAAATTGATTTGTAAATTGTCAGGCTTTATAAGCCAATTTATTAGTCCTTAAGGATGTTTGGATTATTTGTAAAAGTCTAGTAGGTCCAGCAGAGGCCCCCACCTTCTTCCCCATTGGTCCACCTAGGCTCTAGGGCCCATGTGGGGATGGTCCAAGGTCCAAGGTGGGCTTCTAGAAGCTTAGACCATTCAAGGGGACAAGAGAAGAAAAAGTCCAAGATCCCCTCCCCCCCTTTTAAGACTTTTATCCATGTTGTAATTTATTTAATTATGGTCATTGACCACATGGGAGAAATAATTCTTCCATCCCTTATTTACCCCTCTCTAACCCTAGATCTAAGGATAGTCTAGGTCATTTATATTTTCATATAAATACCTTGTATTTCCCATTTTATGAGAATTAATGAAGAAGAATTTCAGAAATTGCCAAGAGCATGCCATAGGGCACCCCCCTTGTCTCTCTCCTCTCTCCCTCCTTCAGCTATGAAAGCTGCGAATTCCTTGAGGTGTGAAGCCTCCCTTCTACCCTCTTCCTGAGTGAGAAGCTCAGCATCGCCGCCGACGTCGCCATCGAGCTGCCATCGCACTGCCACCGCCACCCCGATAGAGTTCTGTCCAAATCAGGACAGAAGCTTGAAGCCGAAATTCTATCTCCCCAGCCTCTTATCTGTTCGACCTCAAACTTTGAGGGTTTGTTCCTCCAGTCATTCCCCATCTCCATTTAAAATTTAGTGCCATTTGGCCTTCGTTTGATATTTTTCCCTGTATTTTTGTTCTCCCCCTAGTAATCTGCCAGTTTGCAGATCTGGGGGATAATGTCTTGTTGTAGTATTTTTCCCGCTCCCTTAGCCATCTCCATAAAATCCCCAAAAATTCCCAAGTGTTCCTCACATCCCCCCCTTCCACCCATAATTTTCCCAGATCCTAGATATTCCATTTTACCTCCGATCAAAATTCATTTTCAGGCAGATCATTTTCTATCCTGACAGTCTGTAACCAGATCCACAGAAAAACATGTAGTTTGCAGAGGTTCTCATCTCTAATCCCTTTATTAGATGGTCCTGAAAAAACTTTATGTTGTACCCCTTTGAGTCCTCTTTCCAACGGCACCAATCTCACCTCGATCTAAAACTGGATCTGGGCGCAAGAAATCTTTTCGTGAAGTCACACAATCTTGTCCAGAGGAAAGGACAACAGAGCAGCCCGAGATTTAATTCCACCACAATAGGACACAGAGGCTGGAGAATTTCTGTAATAGCCTATGGTCGAAGATCTCGGAAGCAACTTCGCAACGGCGCTAGTTTCGTGATGATCCAACCACGGATCTTATCGCAACATCCATTCTCAACGGGTCACGTAGTTCTGGAATAGTAGAACTGGTTCGGGCCAGCACACCCTCGGGCCTCCGATTCGGGTCACCTCGCCGCCCAGAAGCCGTCGTCCCTATAGTCGGGCCCGCTTGCTGCCCGTGGGCCCGCAGAATCGTGCCGACCAGTAGCCCTTCTCCGGCCCAAGTTGTTGCCCGTCAACCCAAGTTCGGTCCTCCAGGGCCCCACATTGTAGCCCCTTACCTCCCTGCGTGGAGTGGGTAGTGATTTGTAATTCTGTAATTATTATAATTATTTTACCGGGAGTTACCGTACTTGACTAGGGTCATCTTCTCCACGCCCGGAGCGTGGAGGTACACTCGCCACCCCCTCATTTACCGTACTTGACTGATAAGATTAGCCTCGAAGTCCACCTGGCGCCTCTCTGTTTGGGTAGGCTTTGAACCAGGCTTGAGGCTCAATTGGTAGAGCTTTAATGCCTCACGGTTAATTGTGAAGAGTTGACCCTCCTCTGGCTCAGCTTTTACTTTTTCCTTCCCCTTATCCTTGACTCTATCGAGCATCGTTATGGTGGGCTCCCCGAAATATAAGGAGGCGTCTGCCAAATGACATTCATTAGGGTGGAAAGGAGCTTGGTCCGCAAAAACGGTATACTGCTCTTCCCCCTTGGAATATTTAAGACACTGGTGGACGGTCGAAGGAATGACCCAATTTTCGTGCAGCCAGGGTCTTTTCAACATCACCTTGTAAGATGTGTTGGCATTGATAATGTAAAATGTCACTTTGGTGGCAAAGTCACCCAAGACAAGCTTTACCTCAACCCGACCGAGAGCTTCTTCGGAGTCTTGGTTGAACCCCCAGATTTTAACGGCACTGACTTTTTGCACATAGGGCGCCAAGTAGAGGGACTTGAACGTCTTCAGTGGCATGATGTTCACTGCCACACCTGCATCGACCAAAATATGGTTGACTTCATGGCTGTTGATCGTCCTTTTAATGTATAGGGGGCGATTATGGCAAGGAGAGTCCAACAACAGATCCTTGTCGGAGAAGGTAATATTGGCCGCGAGAGCTTCATATGCTTGAGCCTACAGTTCCGCTACCTGGGCCTCATAAGCCTCGGGGTCCTGGAGGACTTTGGTGAGAGCTTCCCTCAAATCTTTGCTCAAGCGATAGCCTCCCATATGGTGACATTACTTGGGAACCGCTTCATGTGTTGAATGTGATGATGGCATCTCTCATCACTCCCTATGGCTAGGGTCACCCGCACCTCCTTGAGGAAGCTCGACGACGATTGTCTCATGTTATCTTTATTTTCATGTCCTATTTATGTAATTTTTCTTTATTGAGTCATGTGGTCATGAGTCCAATTTCCCTTGTTTTGTATTAATTGGGCCTTCGTATCCTAGTTTGGGCCCATATTGGTTGTTTAGGATAGCTTTGGTCTTTTGTATAAATGCCAAGGGCATTTCGGTCATGTAAAGAGTTGGGTGCCTATAAATAGGACCCAATCCCCTTCCAATTGTAACAATTTGATGCTTGAGAAATTGAAATCCACTTTGAGTGAATTCTCCCTCCCCCTCTAGGAGTGTGACTCCCCTTCTCTCTCTCTCTCTCCCTCCCTCTCTCTCTACCCCTCCCTCTTCCCAAGGCATCCCCACCCTTCCCAAGACCCTTCCTTTCCCCATCCCCATCCCGAAGACTAATTTAAATTCGTATCTCCCTCCACTCCCACTTCCCAAGACCCCCTTCTACTTCCCAAGAGACCCCTCCCTCTTCCCAAGGCATACCCACCCTTCCCTAGGCCCTTCTTTTCCCCATCACCTTCCCCAAGACTAATTCAAATTCGTATCTCCCTGTTGACATCGGAAATATACAACGGTAAAAAGAAGTTGTCAAAGTAAGTCAAAGGCTCTGAAGATCAACCAAGGGTGGGGCTCCCGTGAAGGTTATGAGAATCAGAATAGAAAAGATCCGTTACACTTGACATTATGTCTGGCTGAAGTCATCATCGGCTAAGCCACTGTCCAGCACGGCCATCGCTCAAGATAGTCGGGCTGATGAAAACTACGTCAACACCCGGGCAATCATCTGCCCGTTGAAAAGGATCCTCAGTATGTTCTGATACTCATGAAATGGGGCTTACATAGCTTCACATAATGTGTTGATGACAGATGCTAAAATAGACAGCAAAGAAGGTCAATGGGCATTCTAAGAAGCCCACTTAACCGATAAAAAGGTCCGGACATTCAAATGGCCTTTATCAATACAAATGCACAGATGAAGTGGGCTCAAGCCCACTATGATGGAAGTCGCGTCGAGTGGCCAGATCCAAGTGGCGCGCCGTTGATCTATGCCGGGAAGAGCATGCGCCGATGGATAGAGGGTTAACCCTCTATAAAAACCCCGATCTGTGAAAAAGAGAAGGGGGGATTTCATTCGAAGCCATCTGAGAAGCCATCTGAGAAGAAGAGGAAAAAGCTGAGAGAACAGGGGTATGAGGGCCTGTTGAAGACTCTGAAGAAAGAGAGAGAGAGCTGAAGAAGCCTGGGAGAAGAGATTCAAGGTGGGGAATAGTTCTCCGATGCCCTAAGGGGCTACATCTGTCCCCCCCCCCCATCTCGGGTCTTCCGATCTATCTTTTCCTTTGTAATTTGTTCGTATATTTAGTTTATCATGGTTTTTTTTGTTCCTCTGTAAACATCGAACATCAGCATAGTCTGATATGTGTTTGAGGGGCATCTGTTCATATGAATGCCCTTGCAATCTGATGGATGCATTCGTCAGGAATGAAATGAAATGTGAGATTCTGAGTTTCCTTCTCTCTGCCCCCTTCTTCTGAAATTTATCGCACCTGATTGTGGTTGCGAAGAAGTTTGCTTCCATTATGCATATTCTTTCCTAATCATCTAAATCTGCTTCTTTTGCATCGTATGAATCTTCCCAACCTTTGATTCATGATGAGGGCCCAAGACAGTTTATCTCGTGGCCTCTCATTCGTAGAGCGATGAGGGATATGTTTGCATGAGAGTTTTCTTGATTAGTATTTCTCTTGCTCCTTCTCCTAACCCCCTGATTCACGATGAGAGCCCGAGACAGTCTATCTCGTGGCTTCTCATTCGTAGAACGATGAGGGATTTGCTCATGTGAGAGCTTTTTAATTAGCATTTCTCCTGCTCCCTCCCCCAACCTCCTGACCATGATGAAGCCCGAGAAAGTCTATCTCGTGGCCCTTCATCCATGAAATGGTGAGGGATATGATAGAATCCTATTGCAGAGGATTCAATAAACGATTGCCGCCCCCAACAGCCTTGTTGAGTGAGATATGATCCTATCCCTTGGGATTACCCCTCTGAAACCTGTCCTTTTTGGCATCCCATGAGACCTCGTTTAAGTTAGTCCCAAACTTCTGTAAACCCCTGATTACCTGCTCCTGAAACCCCCTTTGATCAAAGCTTCAAACCCCTAAAAACCTGCCTCTGAAAACCCTGTAAACCGATCTCTGAAAAAACCCCCAAAACCCAACTTCGAAGGCTTCTCGGTGCCAATCCCCCTCGGCACATGCTCCCCCCATCGGTGCGAGCATTCTCATGCTGAGGGCTGGATGTGCGCCAAGGGCTGTTTAGCGCCGATGCCCATTTGATCAAATCCACTTACCGCGCCGATGCCCATACATGTCAAAGCACTCATGCGCCGGTCCGTTCGTGCTGAGGTCACTATGCCAGGAGCCTTAGACTACGTTCAACTCTAGCTAATTCTCATCAAGCCCTTTATGAATTCCCATCCTATCGAAAGAAGGAAAGGCCAGGGGTCCCACTCAAGCCCCTGGGGGCTATATTAACAAGATCATGTCCTTACATTGGGTTGGCTTATGACTAATGTTCCTTTAACCCTATTAACCTACAGAGATCTACCACTGCATGTTCTCCCCTGGTTCCTCATAGGAATATTGACCGAATGCTATAATAATGGACATTAAACCACCGTGTTTCCATCTCCATGGGTTCTGGCCCGTATGCCCATCTTTTGTCTGGCTTCCATCCCGGCACTCTGTGGATGGATGTCCTATTTCCCCTTTTGGCATAGCCCAAGACCAGGGGGAGATGCTGCCGGATTTAACCTTGGATTCAAAAGGCCCTACCTCCACAGGATTTCTAATGATCAGTTTCGGGGAACAGAGCAATAAGCTCCTTCATGGGCGAAGGTCACTCGGATTAATCCGCCTTAGTCTAGTCCTGCTCCGCATCGCTTCGGGCATTAACATTCCCCGATCATTACGGGCTCCGTATCGCCTCTACGTGGATGGTACCCTATTCCCTCTTGGTATGAACCAAGATCAGGGGAGATGCTATCGGACTCACTCCGTGATCCACACAGATGAGATTGATAGCCGGACACAATGCCGTGACATTTTAATGGTCTCTGCTACCCCATTATGCTTGCATGGTTCCGTAATGAGTGAATATGCCTATTTCATGCTGCACTCTTAATGCGATCAAACCAATCTAAAATCATCCTCTCCTACGCTCTCGGTATATCAAATGACGAGTGGCTGAAAACCAGGCTATGCCCGAATGGAAGCCATCATTATGTGTGAGAGTGGTTCTTGAACCTAAGTTCTCCGCCCCCATACCGTGAAACAGGCAAATGAATCATAATGAAACTAGTAACTGCATGAGCACATATATATATGTATACGTATCTCATATCTTGCAAATAAATCAACACATCAGTCTTATTTTATTTTGCCCCTGGGGTCCCTCTTACTTTGGCGATTAATCAAGGGTTGTCCTTCTTTGGAAGGGCGTAATTAACGTCCTAGCCTTTATGGTATGACGGACTTTTGGTCCCGACTCGGACTTCAGAATCGACTGACTGAGTCAGATCGAGTGCATAATAAATTATCACTCTGGTGACTAGCACGCCTAATAAACTAATAAATAATTAAATCAAACAAAATAAATAGAATAAAATTAGATTAAAATAAAGATCGTTCCACAAAACTAGCACGCCCGGTGGGCCTGGGTCTCCCTTCATCTCTTCGCCAAAGTAAGAGGCCTGGTGGCCTCTCCAAAAAGTCTGACTTTGTGCTAATCCCGCTTGCAAGAAGGCAAATGGAAACCGGACTAGTTTCTGTCGAGTTCAGCCAGCAAGTCGTTGACAACCGCGTTCGTGATGGGTACCTGGCGGTACCAACTGCGTTCAGATCCATGCCCCTGTCCGTGGGCCTACCTAACTACTTGGGGCTCGTGTTCGTTGACCTGCTCCAGGTCGATGATGTAATTGAAAAAACTGCTGTGGTAGAAGCTGCAAATGTACCTAGGGAGAAAAAGCTACAGAAGACAACTACTGCACCGACCATTGTCTCCTGCTACGTCCACCACTTGGATGGAAGAGTTGCTACTCCTGCTGCTGCCAGCAGAAAGAGAAAGAACCACCGGAGGAGCTGGGCTACTACACCCCAGAGACGTATGTCAGTCTCTGGGAAATCAATGCTGGTAGGAGGAATGCCAGTGTACCACAATGGTCACTCGGCTGAAGCACTACCCGACCGTGTCATTCCGGTGCTCCCTACCAACAACCGATTCCGAGTGCTGGCCACTACGAGGGCCAATATGGAAAGGGAAGAAAGGAAGCCGCTGGCACCTAAGCCGGCAAGATTCAAACAAATCTGGGTGCCGAAGAGAACGCGGGGTCCAGCACCAGCCCCTACGAGAGAAGGAGCTGTGATGTGATACGAACATCCGAGTCCGAAATTTTTTTTCCTCTTCATTTTCTCCAATATTTCTCATCACTTTTTTCACTTTTGTCACCTTTTCTTTTCTTCACAGATCTTCATGAGAGAGAGAGAGAAAATGGATAGGTTGAGAAGGTGACGTGAGAGATAAAAAAAATAGAGAAAGAGAGGCATGGCAAGCCATGCATGTGTGCCTCAACGTAACTCCCTCTTTTACACTTTTGTTTTTCTTTCTTTTTCATTTGCTTTGCTGCACCGCTGTGGTGACTGACAGGAAGAGAGAGAAAGGGAGAGGAGGGGAAGGGAGAGAGAATAGAGAGGGAATGGGAGAGGGACGGGGGAGAGGTCGGCCTCCTCTCCTTCTCTTCACCCATGCATTTATTTTTTTTAACTGTCATCTAACAGCAACACGAGCGAGAGAAGTAGAGAAGGGAGGGAGGGAGGTCATTGGTGTGGGTGGGCGGTGTGGTCGTGACGTGCTCGGACATACGGGTGCATGGCCGGTCGTCAAGCTTGTGGATGCCGCCGCTCCTGAAAAGAAGGCCTTGTTCGGAGGGGAGGTGGAGGGTGCATTCCATTACGTGCTCTCGTGCAGGGGAGAGGAGCTAGGCGGCGCCGTGGGTGGGGAAGAACGTCGCTGACGAGGCTCGACTGGGTAGCAATCCCAGAGCCGATGGCAGCGTGCTGGGGGGTGGGCTGATGTGGATGGCCCTGTGGAGCTACGAGGGTGGACCACGGGGCTCGACAGCAGTCGTGCTGGTTCGCGAGGGTAGCAGGTACCGACGACTGTGAGCTCGGCGGGAGTGGCCTCCGGCGACGTTGCATGTATGGTGTCCGGCGGGATGCATGGAGGGGATCGTGCTCAGAGGCGACGTCAGCCGAATGGCACAAAGTTTGACCTGCTTGGAGGGAGGCGGGGGTCGTGGCACCATCACGGGTGGCAGGCGAGCATGACGTGGCACCGTCGCGAGTGGCAGCAATGGCTATCGCAGCCAACGGACGGTGAGGAGCTGGGCAGGCTTCTCAACGATAGTGTGCCAGACGTGGTGGATTGCATGCTAACATGACACCTTGGGTCTCCGGTGGTGGCACCGGCTACCGGCGACAGCTCTGCATGGCGGTGGCAAGTTGGGAGCGGCGGGACGAGGAGTGGCCGCTGTGGTCGTGGGTTCTCAGAGGGTAGGATGAGGCCATGGCGGGGAACCAGGTGGTGATCTGGGAGGGTAAAAAGGTTGAGAAGAGGGAGAGTAAAGAGTGGCTAGGAGCTGGTTGGGCAGGGGACCGGTGCATGCATGCCGTTGGTGGCGAGGAAGAGAGGCGCGGCCAGTGGTGCAAGAACGAGTAGAAAGAGCAGGAGAGGGAGGGGAGAGAGATGAGTAAAGAGAGAGAGCATGACGAAGAGAGAGAGAGAGACGCGGGAGGTGGGGGGAAGATAGCAACAATGGCCTGGGAGCCGGTCCGGCATGGGTGTTGGCCAATGGCAGTGGCAACGCGGTGGAGATGGCACCGGCGACATGCATGGACCGCACAGATCGCGGGTGGGTCACACTCCGGCTGAGGCAGTCGTCTTGTGCGGGATTGGGAGGCATGGCTTGTTGGTCGTGGAGGAGTTGGCGCTTCCGTAAGCGCCAGTGGTGTTCGCACAGGGTGAAGGAGATCACGGAAGAGCAGGCCGCATGGGGAGGTTTGTGGAGAGGAGTAGGCCACATGTGGGGGGGGTGCAGGTGAGGGCTGGTTGTCGGTAGAGGTTTGTAGAGGGAGTGGCAGGCGTGTGGGACAGCATGGGGAGGGGAAGTGCAGGGATATGGGTTGAGTGCGTTCTGGCCATCTACAGGCAGGGACTGGTGGGTCGAGGTGTAACGCGTGGGGGGGTGGTGGCTTCGTGTGAAGACAGACATGGAGTGAGAGAGGGAAGAAGGGAGAGAGAGGGGAGTCCGCCTTGGTAGGTGCGGCTGGAGGTGATATAGGGGGTCAGAGGGGAGCAGGAGCATGGCCATTGCAGAAGAAGTTAGAGGGAGAGGGGGGGAGATAGACTGCAATTGCAGGGGAAGAGGGGAAAAGAGAGCCAAAGGAAGGGGGGTCGGGTAGTTGGCCAAGTAGGTGGATGTGAGGGAGGGGGAGATGGAGAAGCAAAGGGAAAGGATAGAGGAAGAGAAGGCTGGCGCTCAGGGAGGGGTAGCAGGAAGATTGAGAGAGAGAAGAGGAAAGTACATAGGGAAGAGGTAGAAGACCAGAGAGGCTAGAGGGGGGGCTGCGAAGTGGGAAGGCTGGGAGGAGAGAGAGGAGATAACGTGGGAGAGAAGGGAGGGGAAGAGGGAAGAGAAAGGGCGGGGGGCAAGGGCCTACATTTTCCAAAAATTAACTTCACTTCATTGTCTCCTTTAACGTGGGCTTACATGAGGTTTAAGTAGAAGTGGTGGGGAAGGGGAAAGGACACAAAGCATGAGGAGGGGAGAGAACGCCTTGGAATCCCATCGATCATGGGTTCCACGAGGCATCCTTACATTAAGAAGGTGGATATATATCTATTTTTCTAATAAAAGAAAAGCACTCTTTTTACGCCCATGTATGTGGCCCATTAGCACAAGACACTCAGATATAGTTAATATGGCTTGATAGTTGCCAGCGTCGCTTTGACGATCATCCGTTGCCGCTTGTCGATCTTGTGACGATCCCGTCAAAACTCCTTCACTTGGAGGGGGTTTGTCCTTTAACCTCGTAGCTCAGGATCCTGGTCTGATGGAACAGCCTGGTTCCCTAGGCCCTGATACCATTTGATGTGATACGAACATCAGAGTCCTAATTTTTTTTCTCTTCATTTTCTCCAATATTTCTCATCACTTTTTTTTCACTTTTGTCACCTTTTCTTTTCTTCACAGATCTTCATGAGAGAGAGAGAGAAAATGGAGAGGTTGAGAAGGTGACGTGAGAGATAAAAAAGTAGAGAAAGAGAGGCATGGCAAGCCATGCATGTGTGCCTCAACGTAACTCCCTCTTTTACACTTTTGGTTTTCTTTCTTTTTCATTTGCTTTGCTACACCGCTGTGGTGACTGACAGGAAAAGAGAGAAAGGGAGAGGAGGGGAAGGGAGAGAGAATAGAGAGGGAATGGGAGAGGGACGGGAGAGAGGTCGGCCTCATCTCCTTCTCTTCACCCATGCATTTATTTTTTTTAACTGTCATCTAACAGCAACACGAGCGAGAGAAGTAGAGAAGGGAGGGAGGGAGGTCATTGGTGTGGGTGGGCGGTGTGGTCGTGACGTGCTCGGACATACGGGTGCATGGCCGGTCACCAAGCTTGTGGATGCTGCCGCTCCTGAAAAGAAGACCTTGTTCGGAGGGGAGGTGGAGGGTGCATTCCATTACGTGCTCTCGTGCAGGGGAGAGGAGCTAGGCAACACCGTGGGTGGGGAAGAATGTCGCTAGCGAGGCTCGGATGGGCATCAATCCCAGAGCCGATGGTAGCGTGCTGGGGGGGTGGGCTGATGTGGATGGCCCTGTGGAGCTACGAGGGTGGACCACGGGGCTCGACAGCGGTTGTGCTAGTTCGCGAGGGTAGCAGGTACCGACGGCGGCGAGCTCGGTGGGAGTGGGCTCCGGCGACGTTGCATGTATGGTGTCCGGTGGGATGCATGGAGGGGATCATGCTCGGAGGCGACGTCAGCCGGATGGCATGAAGTTTGACCTGCTTGGAGGGAGGCGGGCGTCGTGGCACCGTCGTGGGTGGCAGGCGAGCACGACGTGGCACCGTCACGAGTGGCAGCAATGGCTACAGCAGCCAACGGACGGTGAGGAGCTGGGCAGGCTTCTCAACGACAGTGTGCCAGACGTGGTGGATTGCATGCTAACATGACACCTTGGGTCTCCGGTGGTGGCACCGGCTACCGGCGATGGCTCTGCATGGCGGTGGCAAGCTGGGAGCGGTGGGGCGAGGAGTGGCCGCTGTGGTCGTGGGTTCTCAGAGGGCAGGATGAGGCCATGGCGGGGAACCAAGTGGCGATCTGGGAGGGTAAAAAGGTTGAGAAGAGGGAGAGTGAAGAGTGGCTAGGAGCTGGTTGGGCAGGGGACCAGTGCATGCATGCCGTTGGTGGCGAGGAAAAGAGGCGCGGCCAGTGGTGCAAGAACGGGTAGAAAGAGCAGGAAAGGGAGAGGAGAGAGATGAGTAAAGAGAGAGAGCATGACGAAGAGAGAGAGAGACGCGGGAGGTGGGGGGAAGACATCAACAACGGCCTGGGAGCCGGTCTGGCATGGGTGTTGGCCAATGGCCGTGGCAACGCGGCGGAGATGGCACCGGCGACGTGCATGGACCGCAGAGATCATGGGTGGGTCACACTCCGGCTGAGGCAGTCATCTTGTGGCGGGCTTGGGAGGCACGGCTTGTTGGTCGTTGAGGAGTTGGCGCGTCCGTAAGCGCCAGTGGTGTTCGCACAGGGTGAAGGAGATCACGAAAGAGCAGGCCGCATGGGGAGGTTTGTGGAGAGGAGTAGGCCACATGTGGGGGGGTGCAAGTGAGGGCTGGTTGTCGGTAGCGGTTTGCAGAGGGAGTGGCAGGCGTGTGGGACAGCATGGGGAGGGGAAGTGCAGGGATATGGGTTAAGTGCGTTCTGGCCATCTACAGGCAGGGACTAGTGGGCCGAGGTGTAACGCGTGGGGGGGTGGTGGCTTCGTGTGAAGACAGACATGGAGTGAGAGAGGGAAGAAGGGAGAGAGAGGGGAGTCCGCGTTGCTAGGTGCTACCGGAGGTGAAGTAGGGGGTTAGAGGGGAGCAGGAGCATGGCCATTGCAAAAGAAGTTAGAGGGAGAGGGGGGGAGATAGACTACAATTGTAAGGGAAGAGGGGAAAAGAGAGCCAGAGGAAGGGGGGGTCGGGTAGTTGGCCAAGCATGTGGATGTGAGCAAGGGGGAGATGGAGAAGCAAAGGGAAAGGATAGAGGAAGAGAAGGCCGGCGCTCAGGGAGGGATAGCAGGAAGATTGAGAGAGAGAAGAGGAAAGTACATGGGGAAGAGGTAGAAGACCAGAGAGGCTAGAGGGGGGGGCATGCGAAGTGGGGAGGCTGGGAGGAGAGAGAGAAGATAATGTGGGAGAGAAGGGAGGGGAAGAGGGAAGAGAAAGGTGCGGGGGCAAGGGCCTACATTTTCCAAAAATTAACTTCACTTCATTGTCTCCTTTAACGTGGGCTTACATGAGGTTTAAGTAGAAGTGGTGGGGAAGGGGAAAGGACATAAAGCATGGGGAGGGGAGAGAATGCCTTGGAATCCCATCGATCATGGGTTCCATGAGGCATCCTTACATTAAGGAGGTGGATATATATCTATTTTTCTAATAAAAGAAAAGCACTATTTTTAGGCCCATGTATGTGGCCCATTAGCACAAGACACTCAGATATAGTTAATATGGCTTGATAGTTGCCGGCGTCGCTTTGACGATCGTCCGTTGCCGCTTGTCAATCCTGTGATGATCCCGTCAAGCTGCTGTCATGCGCCCCAGGAAAGGGGGCATGAGAGTTCTGATCAAAGAAGAAGAAGAGGAGACTATTCCGATGACTGTTCCCCACATGCCAAGGGCCTGCGCCCGACAGGCAGACGTATTTCGATATCCCCGGAAGATGTATCAAGCTATACAGATGACAAGGCTGGCTTATCAGCCGAAGACATAAGAATGACTGATGCCTCGACCTGATCCCCAGAGGCATAGTCAAGAAGAGACGGGCAGAGTGGTCCAAGACTATTTCCACTGTCTAGGGAATTCATCCCTAGGACAACAAAGGTTACTTCGTGCCATGAACGCCGAAGGAGAAGAAGAAGATGATAGAGAGGTGATGATGCCAGGAGTCTCAAGTTCAAACTCCAATGAACTTGAAGATGGCCAAAGGGCCGTGATGGGGGCATCACTTAGCCCTCCACTTTTTGCAAAGCTCTGATGGATCGTCGGTTTGCGCCATTGTGTTCTCCACATTTTGTTGAGTCAATCCATGTAATTTTCATATTTTATTTGAATCATAAACTATGTAATTTTCCCTTTATTTGAGTCTGGTACCTAGGTATAAGGGTCATTTACCTTAGTCTTGAGTCATGTGATTAATTAAGCAGTCTAATGGGCCCAACTAGTAGGCTAAGCCCAGGGGCGCCCCCCCTTGGACTTGTTTGGTCATTTAGTCATTAGTCAGGGTCAGTATGGTGATGTGAAAAGTCTAATCCCTATAAATACCCCCCTTCACCCCCTCATTTGTAATCTTTTGGTCAATCAAAAAATTGAGTGAATTAGTGTATTATTGGAGAGGATTCTCTATCTCTCTCTCCCTCTCTCTCTAAGGGGTGGATTCCTCTCTCTCTCTCTCTCTCTCTCTCTCTCTCTCTCTCTCTCTCTCTCTCTCTAAGGGGTCCCCCCTCTCTCTCTCTTCCCTACCCCCAAATTTCAAAATTTCTTTGCTCTCCTCCCATTCACTCTTCATTAATATCCCCCCCCCCTTCCCTGTACACTCATTCAAGTCCCCCCAACCCCCAAGGTGGAATCCACCACTCTCGAAGCCACCCTCCAACCACCAACCACCCACTCCCCTTCCCCAAGCACCCTCTCATCCCCCAACGGAGAATTCCCCACTCCCCAAGCCCCACCTTTACCTTCCCCACACACCTCTTCCTATCCCCAAGACCGGAAATTAATCCAACCCTTAAACCAACTTTCAAATACCCTTTCCCTCTCTCCCTTCCAACCAAATTCACAGCTCTCCCTCCCTCCACCTGCTAGACCTCCTTCCAGCCCCCATTCTGCCACTCCCACACCTTGGAACACCCCCTCCCAGACCCCCTCATAGCCAGGGGTTGCCCCCACACACATCCACCTCATTTCCCCTCCCATCTACCCCCATTTCCCATCACCTATCACCACTCTGCACAGGCCAGTTTGTAGGTATCAGTGTACCAGCAACTTGCAGCAGCGGCCACGGCGTCATAATGAAGCTTCAGAAGGCGTATCATATACCATTGGAATCTTTGTCTAGTCAGCTTCGCAGCCGAGGTGGTTTCATCTTCATCCAAGCACCGAACTGCCCGTGAGAGCAATTCTTCCTCGACTGCACAGAACCACTTAGGCAGAGAACCAGAGCTCCAGATAAAGTTTGACCATGGCCACTCCCTTGCAGATCTGGGTGCAAAACTTGGCTGAGGTCTTCTCCTTCAAGTCCTCTTCCATCCCCAAGAAGCAGAGCTAAGTTTGGACCTCGGCATCAAAAGTTACAAATTTTCCATTCCAAGTGCGTCAGGTCAGTTTTCCTGAGCCAGAACCGACACATCCCTATTGTTCGGACCTTCATGATCAGCTCCGACATCTGCCTATGGCACCGTTGGTCCCGACGGTAAGAAGACTTGACCACAATCGCAACCGTACCAGTCTTGCCTCCAACAGAGTACGGGAAAGTTTGTGGCGCCCCCATCTTCCAGCAGCATCACCCTAGGAGCAACCAGAACCAGTGAAGACCAGCCCTGTTCCAGGCTCTACCCCGGCCAGCAACATCGTGACGAAATTCCAAGAAAATTCAGGTGACATCCTGGGTCAGTCTGGAAAGTTTTGGTACCAGTTTTGACCAATTCTGAGCTCAACTGAGCCCGTGGCGGCGCCGACATCAACTACCTATCAAGCTATTCCTGAAGCTGACAGAACCGACAAAGCTCGGCAACTCGGTTTTTCTATCGTAGTTTCCCCACCCTGTCTCGCCGACTTACAGCCCCTCCCTGTGTGGAGGTAGTGTTTGACTGTATCAAATTAACCCCAACCCCTTGTCCCACCCTCTTGCGCGAGGAGTAGTGGTGTACTCCTATAAATTTTTAGGTCAAGCGGCATCGACGCGGCGTGCGGGTGAGTACCCACGCTTCCCCACTCGCCCTCGTCTTCGGTCGGGATCGGTGTCTTCATACCGATCAGGTGAGCTTCAGAATACTTCTCATTGTTGGCCCCTTAATTGCTTAATTTAGTATTATTTTTGGTTGCTCCGTCAGCGGTAAGAGAGTGCCCGATCCCGAATTTGCTTATAATTGAGCGACCACCGCGGTTTGAATTGAGAGAGTAACCCTACAGCCCACGCCCTTGGCGTGCATGCCGCCTACGAAATTGGGCATCCCAGGCCCTTAAGGTCCATCCAATGCTAGCCAAATCCCCGGAAAGGTGAGGTCCCACTTCGGACCGTCTCCACTATCATCGGTTTGCCTACGGGCCCTAGTGTGCGCCAAGCGGGTGAGTCCGCTCGAGTGAAGTTGCCGATCCGCTGCATTGCTTGCTTGCTAAGTCCGAGGGGTCTTCGGTCTTGTGGCTATCACCCCCAAGGTGGTGTCACATCAAATGGTATTAGAGCAAGTTCACAACTTGTCTCTCCACAAGTTGGTCCTAGGGCGCATTTGCATTCATCTCCCGGTACATCAACATTGCCCACTAGCATGGCTACTTCATATTGGTCACATCTGTCCCACTCGGCCCTCCACAAGGGGCCGATTGACACCCCTTTGGACATAGTCCTATTTGAGTACCTTATCTTTGACGGGTACCACCCTAATGCATATCTAGAGTGGGAGGAAAACATGGACAAATACTTTAAGAGGACTCCAATGACTGAACCCATGAGAATCTACCTTGCCAAGAGTCGGCTTGTGCGCCATGCCGAGGATAGGTGGCAGCTCATTGAACGATTAAGGAAGGTTATGAGGCAAGAGCCTATTAACACATGGAAAAACATGAAAGCCAAACTTAGCAAAGTCTACACTCCCCGACCTTCTCTCTTCTACTTGGATCACCAAAGCCCAAGGAGCACTTCAACTCCACCATCCCCACCCGGTCAACCCAAGACTCCAATTCCACAATTCCCCACAATGCAACCAAAACCCAATTCCACAACCCACCTTACTCAAGCCCCTTTGGCCCCCACCTCCACCTCAACCCCTCACCTTACCCCTTCTCAAAAAGGAAAAGGCCCTATAGAGATAGAAGTGAATGAGACAACCACGGGTGAGTGCGAGCCAGAATGTTATAGGTGCCACGAATTGGGGCACATCGCCAGGCAATGCCCCACAAAGAAGCATCCTTCGATGCCCATAGTGGTTGAAACCGCTCCCACCCTGGCCACCACTACCCCTACAATGTCCCCCAAAAGGCACAATCCTCCCAAGGCCAATTTCCCCAAACCCCCTCAACCCACCCATCTCCCTCTCCCTACTCCAATCAAACCCCAACCAAGGCCTCCACTACTTCCCCTACCAATCCCAACCCAAGTTCAACCTTGCTCACCATCTCGGGTGCACCATGCGCCGGCCACCACCACCCCAACCCCAAATGACCATCCCAACCCCTTGGTAGAGGAACCCATGGCCCACACACCCAACCAAGCAGAGATGGATGCCAATCCAGATCCACCGCCCACCATAATGAAAATCCAAGAGTCATGCATCTCACCCACCCCTCCTAGACCAAATCCTCAAGAGCCATACACCCTCACCATGAATGAGTCCATACTCCAATGGCTCAAACGAGAACCCACCATTCCTAGCTCACCCCCACCTCTCTCACCCTTGGGATACCAATCCCAAATTGTGCCCATCCACTCCGATCACACCATGATCCAAACCTACTATGAGGTAGAGGGTTTTGACGATCTCATCAAAGGCCTACAATGGCAGCTTGAGCAGACTTACTTATTGACCCCGTGGTTGGCCCATCCCAAGAGCCTTGACCTCATCCACCCATGTGACAGGTCTATCACCTCGGTTTGCACTGCTGGTTGCTACACTAGCGACCTCCTTTTTCTTCTCCCCATGGTGGAAGAACCCATCTCAGTCCACTCCCCTACCATTGAGATCTCAAGGACATTGGCCAACCCACCCACTCACTACACCGGCCTAATCATCCCAATAGATGAGGATGACCCACCTTGTGAAGACCTTGAGGACATAGGGCAATTCATCCCTACGAAGCCCAATCCACGACTCCTTTGATCCCTTCCAATGGGAGCCTAGTTATCCATATGACCCACTCACCATACCCACAACCCACCTTTCCCTACCCCAACCAACCATGTTGGACCAAGTTCACCTCTTCCAAGACTCAGGCCACACAAAGGGAACCATCGCCATAGATAACATATGCCTAGGAAGCAGGGAAGAGCTCCTCTCCATAATGCCCACCTTCCTAGATCCCTTCGACCCTTTCACATGGAAGTTCAAAGGTCATCCGACACCCATACACATTGAAGTCATCTTTTGGATAGGAGTGCATAAGTCTTGGCACAACACACTACTTGGCATGATTAGAAAGTCGGGTCCATTCATTCACATCACCCACATGTCAAGTAGGAAGCATGAGTGGTCCCTATTTGGGTGTAACGGTCCTCCCCAATTCAGCATTGGTCTTATGTATGCTAGGAGCCTTCATGGATGTCTAAGTCCCCCGGCATTCATCACACCCACACATAAGCGGGACACCTATGGATGCCCCAGTCCCCCCAAATCATTCAAAGTCTTCATAATATCAATGCACGATAGGTCTATATGTGGTTGTCCTGGGCCACCTTTGCATACCACACATTTCCCACTCACACTCCATCATAGTTCATGGCATATGCATCCAAGCAAGCATCAAGCAACGAGCGGTGAGAATCATAAGAAGCGGGCAAAAGGTCACGAGCGCCACTTGCAATTCCAAGTTGGCAACTTGACGATGATGACTTTGGAGTGGCTCTACCCTAGGGTCACCTCCAATTTGAGGGCACGAGGACTTGGACCTTGCCAAGTTCCAAGTGGCTTTAGCAACCCAACTTACGGGTTGGACTTACCGATGGGTTTTGGGATTCACCCCATTTCCCACGTGGCGGATCCGGCACCCTATATGGGCACCACGGTGGATCCTAGTGAGTGCTTTGAGCCTATACCTTCCTTTAAGAGGGACACCCTCAGAGAACTACCACAAATCAGCCTGAGATCCCGACGTGTGCACACGGAGGCAATACTAGGCAAGCAAGATATCATTGCCAACATGAGGGTGTGTCAGTGCCACTTTTTGAAGCTGAAGCGCCATCCCCCGGCCATGGACGCGGGGTTGAGTTTGGAGATCGTGGCTCACCCGGAGCTGCATTTGGTGTACCCCTTCCCCGGTGGACCCATACTCGATGGGGTCGAGTTCTCCCCACCCCGGGGGTATGATGGGGGCATCACTTGCCCCTACACTTTTTATAAAGCTCTGATGGATCATCGGTTTGCACCATTATGTTCTCCACATTTTTTGAGTCAATCCATGTAATTTTCATATTTTATTTGAGTCATAAACTATGTAATTTTCCCTTTATTTGAGTCCGGTAACTAGGTATAAGGGTCATTTACCTAAGTCTTGAGTCATGTGATTAATTAAGCAGTCTAATGGGCCCAACTAGTGGGCTAAGCCCAGGGGCGCCCCCCTTGGACTTGTATGGTCATTTAGTCATTAGTGAGGGTCAGTATGGTCATGTGAAAAGTCTAGTCCCTATAAATGCCCCCCTTCACCCCCTCATTTGTAATCTTTTGGTCAATCAAAAAAATTGAGTGAATTAGTGTATTATTGGAGAGGATTCTCCATCTCTCTCTCCCTCTCTCTCTCTAAGGGGTGGATTCCCCTCTCTCTCACTCTCTCTCTCTCTCTCTCTAAGGGGTCCTCCCCCTCTCTCTCTCTTCCCTACCCCCAAATTTCAAATTTTCTTCTCTCTCCTCCCATTCACTCTTCATTAATATCCCCCCCTTCCCCATACACTCATTCAAGTCCCCCCAACCCCCAAGGTGGAATCCACCACTCTCCAAGCCACTCTCCAACCACCAACCACCCACTCCCCTTCCCCAAGCACCCTCTCATCCCCCAATGGAGAATTCCCCACTCCCCAAGCCCCACCTTTACCTTTTCCATACACCTCTTCCCATCCCCAAGACAAGAAATTAATTCCACCCTTAAACCCACTTTAAAATACCCTTTCCCTCTCTCCCTTCCAACCAAATTCGCAGCTCTCCCTCACTCCACCTGCTAGACCTCCTTCCAGCCCCCATTCTGCCACTCCCACACCTTGGAACACCCCCTCCCAGACCCCCTCACAGCCAGGGGTTGCCCCCACACACATCCACCTCATTTCCCCTCCCATCTACCCCCATTTCCCATCACCTATCACCACTCTGCACAGGCTAGTTCGTAGGTATCAGTGTACCAGCAACTTGCAGCAGCAGCCACGGCGTCACGGTGAAGCTTCAGAAGGCGTACCATATACCGTTGGAATCTTCGTCTAGTCAGCTTCGTAGCCAATGTGGTTTCGTCTTCGTCCAAGCACCGAGCTGCCCGTGAGAGCGATTCTTCCTCGACTGCGCAGAACCACTTAGGTAGAGAACCAGAGCTCCATGTCAAGTTTGACCATGGCCACTCCCATGCAGATCTAGGCCCGAAACGTGGCTGAGGGATTCTCCTTCAAGTCCTCTTCCATCCCCAAGAAGCAGAGCTAAGTTTGGACCTCGGCATCAAAAGTTACACATTTTCCATTCCAAGTGCGTCAGGTCAGTTTTCCTGAGCCAGAACCGACACATCCCTGTTGTTTGGACGTTCACGATCAGCTCCGACATCTGCCGATGGCGCCGTAGGTCCCGACGGTAAGAAGACTCGAGCACAATCGCAACTGTACCAGTCTTGCCTCCAACAAATTACGGGAAAGTTTGTGGCACCCCCGTCTTCCAGCAGCATCACCCTGGGAGCAACCAGAACCAGTGAAGACCAACCCTGTTCCATGCTCTGCCCCGGCCAGCAACATCGTCACGAAATTCCAAGAAAATTCAAGCGACATCTTGGGTCAGTCTAGAAAGTTTTGGTACCATTTTGACTAATTCTGAGCTCAGCTGAGCCCGTGGCGGCGCCGACATCAACTACCTATCAAGCTATTCTTGAAGTCGGTTGAATCGACGAAGCTCTGTAAGTCAGTTTTTCTATCGTAGTTTCCCCACCCCGTGTGGCCGGCTTACAGCCCCTCCCTGCATGGAGGTAGTGTTTGACTGTATTAAATTAACCCTAACCCCGTGTCCCACCCTCCTACGCGAGGAGTAGTGGTGTACTCCTATAAATTTTTAGGTCAAGCGGCATCGACGCGGTGTGCAGGTGCGTACCCATGCCTCCCCACTCGCCCTCGTCTTCGGTCGGGATCGGTGTCTTCAAGCCGATCAGGTGAGCTTCGGAATACTTCTCATTGCTGGCCCCTTAATTGCTTAGTTTAGTATTGTTTTTGGTTTCTCCGTCGGCGGTAAGAGAGTGCCCGATCCCGAATTTGCTTATAATTGAGCGACCACCGCGGAGTGAGTTGAGAGAGCGACCCTACAACCCACGCCCTTGGCGCGCTTGCTGCCTGTGGAATTGGGCATCCCAGGCCCTTAAGGTCCATCCCAAGCTAGCCAAATCCTCGGAAAGGTGAGGTCCCACTTCGGACCCTCTCCACCATCACCGATTTGCCTACGGGCCCTAGTGTGCGCCAAGCGGGTGAGTCCGCTTGAGTGAAGTTGTCGGTCCGTTGCATTGCTTGCTTGCTAGGTCCGAGGGGTCTTCGATCTTGTGGGTATCACCCCCAAGGTGGTGTCACATTAGGCCAGTTGTTTGAAGGATGCCCCGCGGCGGAGTGAAGAAAAAGAAAGAGTATCTGTGTTCCACCTGCTGACATTCCCTAGTCATGCCAGAAGAAAAGTTTACAGACAAAGGGGAAAATTGCAGATCTTTGCTTGTAATATGGCTGAAGTTGCCGGAAGATATGGTGCCCTGCCTGATCAGCCTGAAGAACTCGCCAGATTGGCTCAAAGACCTAGCCTCATAACCAGGCGAAGTCAGGCAGCAAAGGAGAAACTCATGGCTGTTGATGATGCATCAAGAGTCACCACTTTAACTGTAAATGTGGTGACTTCAGAAGAAGAAGATGTGCCACTCATGAACCCAGGTGAGGGAACATCTGGTCGGGTGATAGAAGATATACCTATGGCTACATCTCTGGACCCAACCATCCTTATGATGTTTGAGAGATACCAACAGAAGATTGAAGCTCTTCAAAGGCAGCTAGATGAGAAGAATGAACAAACTTCTGTCTCCAAGCATGCGGAGCCAGCAAGGGAAATTTCCAGTTCTACGGAGGTGGTGATACCTGCCGTTTCCCACCAAGCAAGTCACTGGAAAGCTCCATGCCAGTCTCTCCCGCCACAGCCGATGATGCAACCCTCTCCCTTAAGAGTGCAGCCGGGTTTACATGCCACTGTCATGACAACCCCCTTCACACAACAACAGGTGCACTTCTATCCAGAGCCTGTCGACACTGCTATGGTAAACAAGCTGATGGTTGAAAGAATGATAGAGATGAAGTTGTCCGAGAGGACCGATGGTGATTATGGGACCGTTGACATCTACCGGGTACCTTATCCTCCGCAATATGCTGCGAAGAGATTACCCCCAGGCATTAACAAGCCACCAAAGTTTGACAAATTTAATGGGCAGGGCTCCCCAAGAGAACATATTGCTTACTACACAACAGTCATGGGAGACTTGGCTGCTGATGAAGCTTACTTGCTAAAGTTCTTCGGTGCATCCCTTACGGGCTTGGCCTTTGAATGGTACTCCAGCTTACCTGCCGGGTCCGTGGCTGATTGGCCCGATATGCAGCGGAAGTTTCGCAAAAGATTTCATGTCACAAAAAGAGTGATTACAGTGGCAGAATTATACTCTACCAGGCAGAGGCAGGATGAAAAGGCCCTGGACTACATTAAAAGATGGAGGAACTTTGCCATGAGATGCAAGCGGCCTCCATACCAAGAAGATGTTGTGCAAATATGTAAGCAAAATCTCAGACGGGAAGTGCTTGAAAAGATGATCGGAACAGATATCAGGACATTTGACCGTCTGAACAGTGTAGTGGCAGAGGTCGAGACCTTCTTATCCAGACGTCCTGCCAACAACATTCCTGCTACTCAGAAAGGGAAGGCTGTTGAACGGCGATCAGCGTTGACTGAAGCAAATACTGTTGATTTCATTACCTTTGACTAGCAAACAGCAAAGGCCAAAGCAACAGCTACCCCTCCGCCAGTAGAGGCAACAGAGAAGAAAGAAAAAGTCTCTTTAAGGAACAAGATGAGGAAGTTATACTCCTTTCCCAAGGAAAAGAAGGGCCCTTGTTTAATTGGGCATATGAATACAACAAGATAACATTGCCCGAGCCAAAGAGACCCGAAGATGCAGCCAAGAAGGATGATCCCCTATTCTGTCCGTATCACCGGGCATTGGGGCATACTATTGAAAATTGTTACGTCTTCAAAGATGTGATGGAAAGTATGATTAAAAAGGGCGAACTCCAAATGGGAGAACACCAGGTGGATCCTCCACGCCCTCATGAACCCTCGGTGATGAGACCAGTTGTCAATATGGTTTCCATATACCAACAATTGCCTGAGGAGGCTACTGAGACATGCACACAACACACATATGAAGCATGCTTTCTTACCCCTATCAAAGATTAGGTGGGATGGAAGACAGTACCAGTCAAGACCAAGAGACGGCCACTAGTCTCTAAAGTGCCAGGGGCCTCCATTCGGGGTCTCACTCCAAAACAACCCCTGCCAGTAATAAACCCTGTGCGGCATACTGCAGAGTCACCACCAGTTTTCTAAATATTCACTCCTAATCGGAAGAAGCAGACTCCGCTACCGAGCCATGAGAAGACAAGCCCCGAGGTCAGGCGCTTGCAGCAATATATAAACCAGCTTGATGAATATGAACAGCCTAAGCTAAAGCCGATACTAGTAAAAGACCATGTCCTCTGGGAACGACTGGAGGGATTGAATATCAAAGAACAATCAGAAAAAGAACAGGAGAAAACTGAAGCGGACCTCTTTTGGGGTCACAGGCCAGTTGAGTCCAGGCGTCGAAAGAAGAATAAGTCGAGAAACAATAAGAAAATAGTCACACTGCAGTGTAACACTCTATCAGTACTGTTTACCCTGCCAGGAGAAGAAGATGAAGGGGAGTCTTCCACCCCATCACTAGAAGCAAATCAGGCCGAGGCTTCGACCTCGATGCATGTTACCCGCTCTGGGAGAAGGTGGGGGCATTTTCCTCCACCCAACCACAATATTATCTTCAGGGGTGAGCAACCCTATCAGATACCAGAGCCAGAAGTCCGGGGCATTGAAATCCTCCCCGTCATGTCTCTATGCAAAGACGAAAGGGGGTGATGAGACCCCGTCTTTCCTTGAATTCCTGTCCGTTCTGGAAGGCAAACAGCCAGCTCCGAGTGCTGCTACAGAAGATAAAAACTCCCAGCAACCATCTGCTGCAATGATCAAAGGAAAAGATGAAGCAGGTATCAACCTTCCTTCAACGTCAAAAGCAACAGTCCCAACGGAGACTCCCCAGCAGTCCCTGTAGAAGAAAGAAGCGAGAGAAGGGCAAACCATGCCGCAAGCGCCACATGAGCCTCCGAAACCCCGTTGGGCAGAGGAGATGCGACTGTCCAATGTCCGTGTGGACAGTAGAATTATGAAGATGCAGAAGAAGCTCCCTACAAGGTTTTCTATATGGGAGATCCTCTCCTTGAGCGAAGAAGCTCGCCAAGCCATCATTGAGGCCCTAAAGGCACCGGCCCAATATGAAGCACTTCTGACAGAAGTTAACTCCTGTTACATTCACGGAGGATGATATGTTAATTCCTGACCCCAATCATAACAGGCCTCTGTATATGAGGGGGCATCTCAACTGCCAGCCACTGAGCCGGATTCTGATAGATCCAGGAGCTGCTGTAAACATCTTTCCTTACCGCATCTACCAGAAGTACTACTTCGATCTACACCTCACCAAGGTGAAAGATATGAGGATTGCTAGCTTCAATCAGAAGTGCGAGACTCCACTCGAAGTGGCAGAATTCAACCTCACACTGGGCGACTTCACCACTACCGTGCAATTCTATGTGATAAATTCAAATACCACATACAAGGCTTTGCTGGGACGACCCTGGTTACATAGATACGGGATAGTACCCTCCACCCTACATCAATGTATCAAATACTGCCACAATGGCAAAGAAGAAAGAGTGTTTACAGATTTGCATCCCTTCAAAATTTTTGAGTGCCATATGCTTGATGCACCATTCTACACAAAGGTCTCCCAAGCGGTGAAGAAAAAAGAAGCTCCTGCCAGCCAGAAGAAAGCAATGTCGGAACCGGATGAATGGTCCCCTCCACCACCGTCGGGTTACGTGGAACAACAAGAGGTCGCTCATGTCTCTTAGACTGGGGACTTTTCTAGAATTGCACCACCACATGCCTACCCTGTGAAAGCAAATGATAACATAAAAGAGAAGCTCAGTCTTGTTGAAGTCCCGCCCAGACTATTCAAACCCATTCCAAGCCTGGAATGCCAGACAATGCAACCACTGAAGACTATGGAAGTTCCCCGTTTCCGCGAAACCCCTACGATATTCTATCCGGGAGAGCCTGCCGATGAGGATGACGAAGACTGTGTAATCCCGGAGGAGGTAGCTAACAGAATGGTGCCGATATCGGGTCTGGATTACACTACCCAACGGGTCTCCCAGATGTTTTCTAAATTGCAAATGCCCATGCTGCAGCCTGTTGGCCAGAAGAAGTCATTCCAGAAGCTCTGGGATCCACCCAACAACAACAAAGAATTGCTGAAGATCTCTCGGCATCCGGGGCTAGGCTATACTCTACAGGAGTATTATGAGACAGAGGTAGATGTTATTTCTGCCTACTTCACCCACGAAGATCCCTTCGAGGTAGATTATGATGATTACCCACTATGTGGCGAAGAAACAACACAACATCCCACATGTGGTGCTAAAACCTATGGCGATTATGAAAGCTCAGGGGAACAAGATGAAGTTACTCTATGCCAGTATTGGAAGGAACCTCTTTCTAGGGAAGATCTATTCCAAGATGAAGTCAGATTTGACAGGGGAACACCTGAAGAAGATCAGGCCGATGAGAAAGAAAGGGATCGCCTTGAGTTTGAGCGCATACTGGAGGAAATCCGGGCCATGCAAGACCTAGTAGATCTAGTAGAAGAAATTTTGCCGGCAGACCCTCAGGGGGCAGAAGACCCTATGTCGGGAACACAAGATGAGACACCAGAACAGTCGGTCAGAGCTGACCAAAACTTGGTGGAGGGTCCGGTAATTCAGCAATGGAGCCAAGAGGCTCAGAGACAAGCTCCTCTAACCTTAGAGAGCCCATCTGAAGAAAGCCAGCAATCACTAGCCGGGGAGCTGGAGGCCCTGGAGGCGGAAGAAGACTACATCAGCGGAGGCTTCATCAATCTTGAATAAGCTCCACCAGAAGTCGAAGACGGCGGTCAAGCTACCGTTGATGAACTGATGGAAGTGAACCTGGGGAGTGAGGGAGATCTAAGACCCACCTTTCTTAGTGCACTGCTGTCAGCAGAAGAACAAGAGCAGTATATACAATTTCTAAGGGAGTTCTGGGATTGTTTTGCCTGGACCTACAATGAGATGCCAGGATTGAGCCCCGATGTAGCCCAACATCTGCTATCCATTGATCTAAGAGCAGAGCCTGTAAAGCAGCCTTCCAGGTGAATGCGGCCCGAGCTGATCAATCAAATTAATGGGGAAGTCGACAAACTCATTGATGTGGGGTTCATCGAGGAAAACCAATACACAACATGGCTAAAAAATATAGTGCCCGTGAAGAAGAAAAATGGGCAGATAAGAATATGTGTTGACTTTCGGGACCTCAATAAAGCGTGCCCGAAAGATGACTTCCCTATGCCGATCACTGAGGTGAAGATAGATGCCACCATAGACCATGAAGCCATCTCATTTATGGATGGGTCATCTGGATATAACCAAATTTGGATTGCTGAGCAAGACAGTGTCCACACTACTTTCCGCACCCCAAAGGGGATATTCCGTTATAAAAGAATGCCGTTCGACCTCAAGAATGCCGGCGCTACATACCAAAGAGCCATGACGAAGATATTCGATGACTTGCTCTACAAGAAGGTGGAGTGCTACATTGATGATTTGGTAGTGAAGATAAAAAGAAAGGAAGATCATCTGCAAGATCTGAGGGTGGTGTTTCAAAGGCTATGCCAAGATGAGCTGAAAATGAACCCCATGAAATGTGCCTTCGGCGTGTCCAGTGGGAAATTTCTTGGATTCATTGTCCAGCACAGGGGCATTGAGATTGATCCATCCAATATAAAAGCTATTCAAGAGCTCCCTCCTCCGAAGAGTCTGTCAGAGCTGCGGTCCTTGCAAGGTCGACTGGCGTACATTCGCCGATTTATTTCAAACCTATCGGGTCGATGTCACCCTTTTCACAGGCTAATGATGAAGGACATGCCATTCTTCTGGGATGAAGAATGCCAAATAGCTTTTGAGAAGCTGAAGGAATATCTAAAAACCCCTCCGGTGCTTGGAGCACCGATCAAAGGAAGACCACTGATTCTTTACATAGCAGCTACTCACTGTTCACTGGGGGCAATGCTAGCTCAAGTAAATAAGGAAGGCAAAGAGCAAGCCCTCTACTACCTCAGCAGAAGGTTAGTGAGGACTGAAGAAAATTACACTTTCATAGAGAAGACCTTGTTGACACCCGTTTTATGACCAATAAGTCGGGTCATCTCTTTATTCATTATATATGATGCTCCGAGTTGTTCACTCTTCATCGAGTCTCTTTATTTAGTTGAAGATCATTTCTTGGGTCTTGACTCCTTGATCGGATGTGGCTCTTTGTGGCATTTCATTTTGACTAAAGCTTAGCAAAACCTTCATTCCTTCTTTTGAACTCCATTGATAATAACGGTCTGTCCCAGGCGCGTTTCTTCATTCTAACAGATGGGTCCTGGGCCGTTGCTCCTTGAAGAGTCCTGAAGCTTGAGGTCTTGTTCCAAAGCTTATCCTTTGGCCTATATGTTGAATATAACGGTCTGTCATACAGCCGTTGTTTCATTGTGATGCCCTATGCCTTGGCCGTTGCTTTCTTTACAGAGTCCTATTGTTTTGATCTTCTTCCTGCTGATCTTATCTCTTTGGGATAAGGTTGAAAGTAACGGATGTTCCTTGATGCGTTATTTCACTGTGGCGGTCTGTCGTGCAGCCGTTACTTCCTTCAGAGAGTCCTAGCAGTTCAGGCCTTTTCTCTGCTACTCCGTGGTCGAGATAAGAACTTGGATTGATGATATCTCTTCCAAATCTGATCCTCAGGACCTTCTACTTGATTCTATGGACTCTTGGTGATATTATCTTCAAGGATTTGTTAAGACTTATCCTTTATCTTGCTGGATTTTCCTCTGCTCGACTTGAGGGTTTGAGGGTCTATAAATAGAACTCTTGACTTCAATCTCTAGGGGGAGAAAATTCTGGAGTTTGCGTCGAAGTGCTGCCGCATTTTAGAGCCACGTTTTGATTAAAGGAGAAGTGCTTCTCACGTTCGTTTGCTGCCTGGTGAAGGGAGTATCTGTTCCTCTTGGTTCCAAAGTTCATATTTGCATATTGAATTCCTTTTCCATCTCCCTTTCATCATAAGCATTATTTCTCTTCCTTCTCTGTGTTTTTCACTGGTCTTCAACATACAAATATCCTCCCAATCTTTTAAAACGCCCAGAGGGGTTAAAAAGCCAAAACCTCCCGGTACTTCCCTTTCCTTTTGATGATATTGTGTTTATTGAAGAATTGATGCTATATTGTCTAAAGGGCTAATTTGGGTTGTTTTCTCTTGCTTTCCATGTCTTTGGCAGGTTTACAGGTCCACCAGTACGAGGCCCAAGTCTTCTAGCCGGCTGGAAGAGTTGGAGTTAAAAGGATTCACGCTTTGCTACTGCAGGTTATTTGACGGTCTTGTGCAGGCGTGTCATATTCTTCCAGTGGTCTGTCGAGCGACCGTCACTTCCAAGTGACGCATAGGGTTCTGGCCGTTACTTTCAGCTGACCTGCAGGTTTCTTTGATCTTTCCTCTCCTGTGGGCGGGTGTTTTATCCACCTATTTCCAAGGTATTTTCAGGTCTTTGGCTTGTTTTTACTTTGGTGGCGATCACATCTTTCTTAAGTATTGGGCATTACCATTCTCTTTCGCATCTCACATTTTTTTATTTCCTTGCTTGTTCCACCCCTTGCGGTGTGTTTCTATTTACTCCTTGCTCCACGCCCCGGTGTGTGTTTTTCCTTTATTCCTTAGCTTAGTTTGGTTGAGATAGCCAGATTGCGAGCGGAGACCCCGCAACGCCCGGACGACGGAGAGATGGAGCGACTGAGGGCTGACATCGCACGTGTAAGAGGAAGACGATGGGGCATCTGGTCCAGCTCGTTGGACTCCCTCGGCCCGCTGCATTTTCATGATTAGCATCATTAAGCATCATAATCATAATCATTTAAGTTTAAGTTTAGAGTCTCACCAGGAGCTCCAGAGCGGTCCGGTACTCGTCCCGCTGCTGGATGGTGGAGTGAAGTAATCCCTCCAGCTCCGCTATCCGTCCCTCAGGGTCTTGCTGCATTTAGAAAACATGTGAGTCATTTACATATAGCATTGTATTTTTTTTTTGCATATAAAGAGGTTTAAGGTTTAGAATTGAATACCGGTCGTCGGGTACCTCGGTACACCCGGTCACCGTAGAGTCGAGCGAAGGCCTTCAGATATGCCTCGTCGCTCTCATCTCGCTCCTTCACCGCTCGGCCCCGCTTGTTCCAGTCGTGGACGTACTTCACCTTCCGGGCGCACCAATCCACGTTGCCACTGATGCCCCTTGCCGACTTGCCTGGGTGGTCATCACTGTGGCGTGGAAAGGTCACCTCGGGCTGGTGTAGTCCCCGAGTCCGCAGGATCATCCTGTAGTGTAGAGGCTCGATGATATGGATGCAATGCAGCCATATGTCTCGCCCCCTGTACGACAAGGCCGCCTCTACCCACGGCTGTCCCGTGTAACCCTAGCCGCGGTACGGGGTCCATCTCACCTAGAAACAGTAAGTTCATTCCTCAGCATATAAGTGCATCATGTAGAAGCATTTAAAGGCGTGTAGAAGCATTTAAAAGCATGTAGAAATCATTTCCAGTTCTGGACTTACGGACGTGTGTGGGTAGGAGTCCAGGTCATCCTGGATCATCCGGGTCAGTCTGATGATCGACCCTGTGTCCCTCGCTACCGTCCATCGCCTCGCGATCGGGATGCGGCCGGGGTAGAGTAGTGTGCCTCTCCCGATGCCCGGGAGATACATGTAGCTCCAGATCTGCATTTTAGAAATCAAGTCAGTCAAATTGCATAATCATGGCATAAACATTTTTTGCATAAATAATATAGAAAGCATTTAAATTGCACTCACCTGCAGAAAAGGCGAGAAGCCACCCAGCATCGTCTATCGATCCGTCGTGCTGAGGGACTCGAACAAGAATGCGAGCACTGCTGCTCCCCATGCATATCTCCCGACTATGTGCAAGTTTTCTATCATCGGAAGCAGTCTGTAGCTGATGACGTCCGCTCGAGTCGCAAAGAGGAGCTTCCCGAATAGCAGCATCAGGAAGCGTCGCAGTACTTTATCTCCCTCAGGTCTTGCCTCCGCCGCCACGTGAGGGCGCACCTGGTCTATCACTCTGCCCAGATGCTCCTCGGGTAGCTCTCTCCGGCGATCGCTACTCCTCTCAACCCCGAGCTCTCCTGCAGTACTGATCTCGAGAGTTGAGATGAGGACTGTCCCGGCCTGATCAGATCCAGTCCGAGCAGCTGCTGTGCCATCTCCTGGTAGTCGATGTACGTCCATCCTGTCATTGCAGCTCCGTGGACTCTCAATCCCGTAATCCTCGCTATGTCTTCTAGTGTGGGGATCATGTGGCCCCACGGGAAGATGAAGGCTCTGCTGACTGGGTCCCACCTCTCGTGCAATGCGTACAGCAAGGGTGTGTCCATCCGGATCACCTCGATGCTGAGCACCTCGGTGAATCCCATCCCGACCAGTCTCTCCCTCTGGTAATCGGGCAATGCCTGGTACACTGCCCGGATCTGCAGCTAGGAGATCCGCGTTCTTCTCTTTCCCTGCATTCATGTAGATCATTGGTTAGTTAATTACATCATAAAATCATTGCATAAACATTTATAAAATGAAAACAAAACAAAAATTCAGAAATTAGAAAACCTAAAAGCAAGTTTGGGTCTCTAGTAGATGTAACGGCCCTGGGGTGGGGCGTTACTTGGCTCTGATGCACTCAAGGTGGCGCGTCAGGCATGTGACGGTCGCTGGCAGGACCGTCACATCGTCTGCCTTTGGTTTTTTTTCCCTTTGCATCCCCGTGATCTCTCACCTTGGCCAAATGGCCTACAATCATTCCAAATGGGTTTGTGGACCCATTTCTACCCCTCAACCCCGCATGCATTCACAAATAAAATTCAAAAAATCAAAAATTGAAATTAGGGCGAGGGGACCTACCTCATGGTCCATGCCCCTTCTCCTCTTCTTGGCTGGTTCTTTGGGTTCCTCTTCACCCAAGGGGGCTTCTTCTTGGTCCTCTGCAGCCGTGGGAGCTTCCTCTTCCTCCCTTGGATCTCTTCTCGCCGTTTGCTCTTCTTCCACCGGCGGGATGGCCTCCCGTTCTAGCCGGCGGTGGAACCGCCGTATTGCCTTCCTCTTTCCTCTATCCCTCTTCTGTGGAGGCGGCTGGGATGGCTCGTCGCCGGCCATTGGAGCGGTGGGGTTGGTGATCGTCGGAGGTTTCTCGGGTGAGGGTTTTGGGGTGTTGAATGTTGAAGGAATGGGCCGTGACCGTTCGGGTTTTATTTTTTGAACGCTCAGAAAATGTGATGGTCTATCGACCGACCGTCATATCCTTCTGACGCGTTTGTCTTCGACCATTACATGTGTTGGCCCTGTTTTATTGAAGAATGTGAACCGCCTTGTTTATGACGGCCCAGTGCTGGTCCGTTATTTCGTGTGATGCCCTTACACTAGACCGTTACAAACTTGCAAGTTTCTTGATGAATTAAATGGTCTAATTAATGTTAAAATGGTTCCATTTTCTTCCATGTTGTTCAATATTGATGCCTCTCGCACGTACAAATGGTTATGCCTTAATTCGTATTCATATTTACTTATGGCTAACCTATCTTTCATGAAGGAAGTTATGAACAAAGTCACGCTCTGCCGTTCGTCAGGCAGGTAAGTCAGGTATTGTATCTCATTCTCTTATCCTTTAATGCATTACTATATGTTATTTATGATATATTATCTCGAGAACCGGCTGGTCATTCATGTGTTCCAGGATCTGATGTTCCCCTTAAACAAAAATGATGATAATCTAAGTTCACATGTTTAATCGTTGGATAGGCCGTTAGGTTGGAAAAATTTGGGGACGATGGTTCTGCCTTGCACGCCGTGGTTGCAGATGGTGTCCTGACCCTGGTTTCTCCAGCTTAGCAATATTATTCTCGAGTATCTTGATATTTCATCTTTCTTTGCATTCATTTTAAAGATTTCTTTTTCTTTAGCCCAGCATGCATCATACACATCTTTTTGAGCATTCATGAAACTTCATCTGTTCAAGGTAGATCGATGATGGTGAATAGCTGTATTCTTGATCTCGAATGAGGAGAATTATTCCACTTTGATTTAGAAGGTTTCCTTCGATCTCTCGCTTGATTTAGTTGGCTGAAGATTCCTGTCTGGATTTTAGTCAGTTCTCTTTCCTTTCCATTGCCTTCGGCGGCTAGCCGTGTTTCCTTTCCTTAGTTGTTAGTTCCTCCAGACATGCGTCCTTCGGTTGGCTATTTCCTTGTAATCAGTTCGAATTGTTCCTAAAAATTCCAACGAGCTGGACCGGATGCCCCATCGTCTTCCTCTCAGCCTGCGGGAGGCAGGGCAGAGCAGGACGCCGAGTTTGCTCGGGCGGTTGCCCGGGCCGAGGAGGCGGAGGCCACCCTCGCAGTGCGGGTAAGATGCTAAAATGCTTATGCTCATGATGATGCCAATTAAATACCTTATGATTAACTATATGAAATGCAATCTACAGGTGAGAGAGGTAGCCGCAGCAGTGGCCGAGGTGAGGCAGGCTCGGTCGGAGGCAGAGCGTCTCCAGGCGGAGATAGAGAGGAGCCGGGCCGAGACGGAGAGAGCCCGAGCAGAAACAGAGCTTGTGCGGGCGGAGATGGCCAGATTGCGAGCGAAGACCCCGCGACGCCCGGACGGCGGAGAGATGGAGCGACTCAAGGCTGACATCGCACGTGTAAGAGGTGAGCGAGATCAGTTCCGAGTTCAGACCTTCGAGATGAAGGGCGCGATTGGGGCCTTGAAGGATGCACTCCGGCTTCTAGGGAAGAGGTCGGGGACGAGCAGCCGGAGCCAGAGCGTGGCCCCGATCAGTGGAGTTCGTGGGTATTTTACCAGTTCTTCCGGCCATCGGAGGAACAAGGAGGCGGACCAGAGACGACAGCCAGAGGGTGAGCACAGCGCCATGGGACCAACAGCCAGGCAGCCCGAGGGTACCGGAGATAGTGATGGCGGCCTGGGAGATAAGCCGGTCGAGTGATATATATTTCTTTTTTCTTGGCGGCAAGGGCAGGAAGGAATAGCCTCAATTCAGCAGCAGAGAATGTAACGGTCCAGGTTCAGACCGTCATAATCAAATAACGCGCTGGATGAGGGCCGTTAACCATGACAGTAGTCAAATTGTAGCTGGGGCTGCAGGAAAAGTGACGGTCAACGAAAGACGCGTTAAAGACAAATAACGGCCTAATGCTAGACCGTTGATCATGGCAGAGCGATGGTTTGCAGGGCAACTAGCAGGAAATGCGATGGCCCAAAGAAGACGCGTCGGGGTGAAGCAACGGTCCTGACCAAGATCGTCGGGAAATGTTTAGCCCAGAAGCCAAGGAGCTGAACGGCTGAGGGTGTAACGGCTCAGGGTTCACGCGTTACGAAAGAACGCCGGTCAAACGCTGGACCGTCAGACTTCACAGAACAGGAACGGGTGAACTTGAACCTACAGGAAATGCGACGGCCCCACTCTGGCGTGTCAGAGACAAATGACGGTCCCACGATGGACCGTTGGAGCCGGAGTTGTGTTCCGAGACGGATTGAGCCGTGAGAGCCAAAACCCGAGATTTATCCACTTAATCTCCCACTAGAACTTATCTAGATTGAAGATAAGGCCTCCTAACTCAAGTCTTATCCTTCTAAAACCAAAATTAAGCCTTTAAAACTTGGAAACTCAACCAAAAATCGTAGCTTTGCTGAAACCTCTGCTCTAGGGCTGAAAGACCACTCCGAAAGGCAGAAATCAAGATGAAGAGAAGCTTTGAGGTGATGGCTATGGAGGAGAAGGTCTACATCGGACCTAAGGCTGCAAGAAAGGAACACGGAGAGCTTCAACGGCTAACCTCGATTCCCAAGCACCTAAGCTCTAATGCTCAAAGGGTGGTAAGTCCCAATAACCCAACCAAGTTCAGAATTTTCTGCACTTCAATTCCTTTCATGACTTCTTCTTCTTCTCCTTCTTAAGCCCCTTCCTGGCCCAAGATGCTATTCAAATTTGAAGTGGGTGGCTCCCATGGTAAAGGCACTCCCTATAGAAGTCACATCAATCCTTAAAGCATAGCACCTTCAACCTCTCTTGGTCTTAGGTAAAAACTTCCAGAAATTATCTTTAGATTGGCTAAGTATTTCAGCTCTTGTAGAACTATGGCATCCACAAACTCATACCTTCATTTTCCCTTCCTTTGAAGCGACAGTCCTATTAGAAGAGGTAGAGACCTACCTATCCCTTCCTAAGACTAAGGTGGGGGATGAAGACCGGGTTTGCTACACGGTTGAGCCTATTGACCCGTCCTTGATCTTGAGTGATTTTATCCATAATCTGAAGGACGTGAGGACCATGATCAGCCCACACCACATTCATTTGATACCCTTGGCACAATGGATAGTGTCCCATTGCAAGAACAAGTGGGAGAGACACAAAGCAATAGCCAAGGCGGTGGCGGTGTGCTTATGCGGAGTCTTCCTTTTCACCACAACCGACCACCTTTTAGACATAAAAAATCTCAACATTATTAGTGGGTTGTGGCGGGGAACGTCCATCTCTCAAGCGATCCTCTCATACCTCTATGAAGGACTAAGTTCAGCTTGCCTAGGAGGACCTTTGTTCGGCTCTATGATACTCCTTGAGTGCTGGATAGGAGTGAGAGTCAAATTCCAACCAAAGGAAGACATAACTTCAGCCAGCCGAATCTTCGGGAGCCACCCTCTCTTCTTCATTGGAGGGGCATTTGGATACTCTTCACAGGTTGAATGCAAGACGACGGATAAGAAAACTCGGGATGAATGGCACATCTTCTTCAACACTTTGCCAATAGACAAGTTCAATATGCGACCAAGAATCCTTCGAAGCACTCCTCTTAAAATACCGTGGCGTCAAGGCCTGGACCTCCAGCTAGTGGGGAACACTACAATGGCGATCTACAACCCGCACCAGTGCCATCTTCAGATTGGACTTCCAAGAACCCAAGCTCCTGCACTATCACACTACCCTCCCCTTCTATCTAGGAAGATGGGGACCGAGGAGGATGAAAGAGCGATCCGGAACGCGCTGACCATGTGGGAGATCAGCAAAGTGCGCCCGTGGCAAGAAGAAGTTGAAGAGAACGACGAAGCACGCCGAGGCTACGAGAAAGAGTTGAGGAAGATCCACCCTCTTGCAGATAAAAAACTTAATGTAACTTTGATTTTTTATTTATGAGAGATGTTGCTTGTATGACAAAAAGTTGGAATTTTATGAATTCATTTTTCATTAAGCCTAATTGAATGAGATGAGATTGTCTCAGTTGAATGAGCAAGAGTTTTATGGCTTGATTGTCTGGAATGATGTGAACAGGCAGAGCCTCTGGAGTATGTAACGGATGTGCACTGGGCCGCTATAAAGAAACGACGGTCTGACGATAGGCCGTCAGAATGGAAGCACGAAGAACCCTATTCTCTGAAGGATGTAACAGTCAAGACTCAGGCCGTTAGAGTAAGTAACGGTCATAACCCTGGCTGTTAGAATGATGGCTGCTGAAAGAAAGAAAGCTTATGCAAGAAGAGGAGTGACGGTAAGGATATGACCGTTGGATGACTGTAGCGGCCTGGTGATGACGCGTTACAGCCTTTGAATCTGCATAATTTGTGAGCTTCTCACTTTGATCTTGATCTTGTGTTCTGCGCACACTTTAAACATGAAACAAGTTAGATCTGTTCTTAGACTCAACCCCTTGCCTTGAAGCAAGTTAGATAATGACCGTTTCTCAATATTTGGTCAAGGGGTGGAGCCTTGTTAAATAGGCAGAAAACATAATAAAAATAATGCAATGCATGCAATGCATATGATGGTGTTTTCGGGGGTTTTGGAGAATATCTGATTTTTGTGAGATTTTTAAAATATTTGATTTGTTTGGGTTTTGAAAATTTTTGATGTTTTTGGATTTTTGGAAATATTTCGATTTTTTTTGGATTTCAGAAAATGTTTGATTTTGTTTGGATTGTGAAAATATTCAATTTGTTTGGATTTTGAAAATATTTGATTTTTTTTTTGGATTTTGAAAATATTTGATTTTTTTTGGGTTTTGGAAAATATTAAATTTGTTTGGATTTTGAAAATATTTGATTTTGATTTTCTTTGGATTTTGGAAAACTAGTGCTTCCCCAGCAGCGTGAGCCCTTCCTTGTTGATATCGAGTCCGGGGGTGGGTGTGAGAGAAGGTGACGACCCCTGGACAAGGTCCAATTGTCATGACGGTGTTTCTGCCAGGGCCATACCCAGGGTACTAATCTTGGTCCTAAAAGAAAAACAGAATACGGGGGGTAAGCTTTAGGCCAGATATAGAAGTTTTTAAGACTTGATTTCTTTCCGTACAACCCATTAGAGATTTGGTCTGTTGTGCCGGGGCTTTGAGTCCGTCATCGAACCTTAATTCACCCTAGGCATGCATGCGACCGGGCTCATAACGTCCGCGGGGAACTGTACTGCCACTCTTGCCATGCCTAGCTTTTCTTGCTTTGCCTTTCTGGAGCTTTGGAATTCATAATTCATACTATATCGACTTTGAGGTGATGCTTTTGATTTTGTCATAGAGATTGCCCCTTCACTGTCTCTTTTGTTTCTTGTGGCGTCAGGTCATAATGGACCTCCCCTATTTGAGACCTCCTCTCGTGAGGGTGTTTGGATCGGTTATCGCCTCTTTATTCACCTCTTGCCCCTGGTTTTAGCTGAAGGAAGAAATGGACAGGGACCTTGACTTTCCCCCAAAGCATGGCCAAGGAGAAACGTTGTCCTTTCTCAACGTGGAAAACCTGACCAGGGACGTCGTGTAGTGTGTGATTACCTCACTCGGGACTCCTTTAGTGAAAGGGGGAACATCTTGCTGCCGGGGTAGCACAAGGTTTAGACTCTAAGGAAAGAAACGCTTAAGATACAACCCATTCCAGGGGTGAGAGAGCTCCTCACCTTCCGCGTTTACTAAACGATAAGCATTTCCCGGATAAGCTTCTTTTACGATAAACGGCCCTTCCCAATTAGGTTGTAATTTAGACCTAGGACCTACAGATCGAATGAATTTTCGTTTCAAAACCATATCACCCTTTTGAAACTTACGTTCGATTACCTTATTTTGAAAATAATGTGAAACCCTCTTCTGATAAACGGATACATGATCGGCCACATTCATCCTCTTCTCATCTAAGAGTTCCAACTGAACCAGCAACGCCTCTCGACGTTCATCGAGATTAAGTTCCTTATCAAGCTACACTCTAAGGGAAGGGATCAGGATCTCATATGGGAGCACCGCCTCCATCCCGTAGGTAAGAGAATAGGGAGTTTGTCCCGTAGGGGTACGGACGGAGGTGCGGTAAGCCCACAGAGCTTCCACTAATCTTTCTGGCCAATCAAAAAACTTATGAGCTTCACATGTTTTCTTGATGATTTTAAGAAGGGTTTTATTAGTGGCCTCGGCTTGGCCGTTGCCTTGAGGATAATATGGAGATGAATGATGCAATGTAATATTGAACTTCTTACATAGGTCCTTGAGCTCTTGGGAAACGAACTGGGGTCCGTTGTCGGTGATGATGCTGCTTGGCACTCCGAACCGTGAGATGATATTCTTCACAATAAAGCGGCATAACGTTGTATCTTTGATCTCTGCGTACGCCTCGGCTTCAGCCCACTTGGTAAAGTACTCAGTGGCAGTAAGGATAAAGGATTTCTGCTTGATCTGGGAATTAGGATCACCGAGCGGGTCGACAACGTCAAAGGCCCACATAGAGAATGGCCAAGGAGCGGTCATAGGATGGAGAGACGAAGCTGGAGAATGAATTTTATCAGCGTGGAGTTGGCACTTAAGACACCTCCGGACATAGAGGGAGCAATCTTCCTCTAGAGTGGGCCAATAGTAGCCCTGCCTTAGGATCTTCTTCGCTAGAGCCTGGCCATTGACATGACCCCCACACTCACTAGAATGGGCTGCTTCAGCCACCTTCCAAGCTTCAACATCATCTAAGCATCTCATGAGGATCCCATTAGTAGCGCGCCTGTACAGTTCTCCTGCGACAATAGTATACCTTGCGGCGGCTCTTCTGATTGACTTGCGTTGCTCAGCAGTTGCCCCTTCTGGGAACAATCCCTCCTTACAAAATAACTCGATTTCATGATACCAAGGCAACTCTTCTTCGTCCAGGATCTCTTCTAGCTATGTTAAAGATACTTCCTTAAGATCTTCCTTCTCAGCTCTTGCCTCTACAGATTTCCTAAGATTGATGAACCAAGGGTCCTGAGGAGAGGGTGCGTCCAATCTCTGAACGACGATAGTCTTAGTGTTCCGACTGAGAGGAAAAGATAGGGAAGAAGCAAGGGATGCCAGAGCATCAGCTAGGATATTCTGAGAACGGGGAGTATGGATATAGATCAGCTTACGGAATTGCCTGGCAAGGAGCGTGACCAGATCTTGATAGGGCTTGAGCTTGGGGTCACGAGTACGGTAAGTGGTCAGAACTTGCCGTAGGACGAGCTGAGAATCTCCTATAATGTTTAAATAGCGCACGCCTAGGAGATAGGCATGCTTCAATCCAGCCAGGAGAGCCTCATACTCAGCGATGTTGTTGGTAGCAGGAAACTGAAGTTGATAAGCAAAGGGGATGGTCACCCCCTCTGGAGTAAGCAGAACAACACCAATCCCTCGGCCTTGAGAATTGAGTGCACCGTCGAAGTGCAGAGACCAGAAGGGGTGATGGGAGATAACAGAAAGATGCTCATCAGGGAAATCGTCCTGGATGGAATCGGTGTGAGGAATGGGGAGATGAGCGAGATGCTCAGCAATGGCATATCTTTTGACCGCCTTCTGAACAACAAAGGTGATGTCGAATTGAGAGAGGAAGCTCTGCCAGCGAGCTAACCTACTAGAAAGGATGGGCTTTTCTAAGAGATAGGGAATCGGGTCCATTCTAGAGATCAACCTAACTGGGTGGGCAAGAAAATAGTGTTTAAGCTTCTAAGCTACCCACACTAAGGCGGCACAAGTCTTCTCCATAGCGGTGTATCTGAACTCAGCCGGGTTGAATAACCGAGAGAGGTAATACGCAGCCCGCTCTTTTCCTTCATCATCCACTTGTGCTAAGACCGCCCCTAGGGAGTCCTCAATGACCGAGATATATAGGATTAGGGGTTTCCCAGGGGCAGGAGGTTGCAAAACCGGGGGATTGGATAGATATTCCTTCAAGTCCTCGTAGGCCTTTTGACAATCTTCATTCCATTCAAACTTAATCCCCGCCTTAAGCAATTCATAAAATGGACGGCACCTTTGAGAATGTTGGGATATGAATCTTCTAATGAATTACAATCGGCCGATCAATCCTCGAAGTTCCGTAATGTTCTTAGGCGGAGGCATATCCATGACGGCCTGTGCTTTGTTAGGATCAATCTGGATCCCCCGTTTGCTCACTATGAAACCTAACAGCTTCCCTGAGGAGACTCCGAATACACACTTCTTCGGATTCATCTTAAGCTTGTACTCCCTGGCTCTTTGCAGTACCTTATCCAGAATAGTGGGGTGTTCTTCTTTGGTTCTTGACTTCACCAAAATGTCATCCACGTAAGCTTCCATATAGATGTGCATCATGTCGTGGAAGATGGCCATCATCGCCCTTTGATAGGTGGCGCCCGCGTTCTTCAGACCAAATGGCATAACCACATAACAGTATGTACCCCAGGGCGTGGTGAAGGAAGTTTTCTCTTGATCTTCGAGAGCGAGACGGATTTGATTGTAGCCCGAATATCCATCCATAAATGACAATGATTCGTACCCGGCGGTACTGTCGACCAAGACATCAATGTGAGGCAGCGGGAAATCATCCTTGGGACATGCTTTATTGAGATCCCTGAAATCGATGCAAATACGCACCTTTCCCTCCTTCTTGATAACAGGGACTATGTTTGCCACCCACTGAGGATATAGAACAACTCTTATAAATCTGGCCTTATATAACTTGTCAACTTCTTCCTTAATCCTTAAGGCCATGTGGGGGTGAAATCTTCTTGACCGTTGTTTGACAGGTGTTGCCCCTGGTTTAAGCACAAGTCGATGTTCCACTCAAGAGGGGTCAAGACCTGGCATGTCCTCGTAAGACCAGGTGAAGGAATCGCTATACTCCCTTAGAACTTTGATTAAATCCTCTTCTACTTGTGGAGGGAGATTAGCAGCAATAATGATGGGCCTGGGTTTCTTCAGTTCCCAGATTGATTTCCTTTGTAGGTTCATCCACTGCTGATGATGGCTCGTCGAATTTCTTAAGTCCTTGCGCGTACAGATCAGCAGTGTCATCTACGTCACTGTCCTCATTAACAGGATCTTTTTCACCCAGGATTTCATAGACGCCAAGTCAGTCATCGCCCCACGCCCCTTCTATTTCTTCTCCATCCTCAATCGTAATTGCCGTAGCAACAAATTCCAGACATTTTAAAAGGGCATGACAGCGCTGAGCTAGGTCTTGCAAGAACCTATCAGGAACAGATTTGGGAGGACACACAAGCGGGCGCGGCTCAGAGGAGGAAGGGTTGGATGTCCTAGAACAAGACCCTACTTCTTTAGATCTAACTAATTCTACTTCCCTAGACTCGATAGACCCTAATCCTAACATAGGAGAAAGGAGACCTAGTGGAAGGGAAGGAGCAGGGGACTCGTGCCCCTGGGATGAGGATGGAGATAGGGTAGCATAATCTTCCACTGAAATCTCCATTTTGAATTTGACGTTTTTTTTGGAGATCAGCAGAGACTATACAGCAAGATGGAGGAGGCGGGAGCTGCATAGGGAATAGCTCAGGGAAGATGCAGTCAAAGAAGGGATCGGAAGATGAGAACCACATCTCGTGGAGTTGGGCGTTGGGAGGAGGAGGAGTGAATAGAGTGGATAGATCAATGGGCGGGCAGTGCCCGCAAGCGCAAGGAATAAATAGAATCTCGGGCAGATCAACAAAGGATGGATTTACCATGATAGGAGGAAGACGGGGTAAGAACTCCCATTGCTGGAGGAGAGATTGAAAGCGGGAGGGAGACCAAGAAAAGACAATCGGTGAGCTCCCCTCCTTCCGTGGATCATCGTCTGACCGCTTCTTCGGTCTCCATTGCATGAGCCGAACCTCTTGCTTCTTTTGGCAGTCTTCTTCATGAAACAACCCCTGTAGGGCTTGACCATAATCAAGCATATCATGTTCTGGCCTTTTTAGTGCCGACGGAGGACTGGCAATCGGACATACTATATTTCTCTCTAACGGAGCTGGCTGCAGAGCTAATGTGCCGGGCTGGAGAGGCCCTTGGACAAAGTGCTGACGGTAGTCCCAGGTGAGTGGCCCAGAATCACCCATCATAGATAATGCGGTTTCTTTGTAGCCAAGACCTCTCCTGCCCATCTTTCTTCCCTTGGGTATGGGCTTGGTCATTCCTTGTAATTGTGCACCGAGGCCTCTCCTCGGTTGGTAGCCCAGTTTTAGTATAATGTTCCAACCTTTTGAGTCTCAGATCTGGGGCTTCATCTTGATGTTAACTGGAGTAGTGATGGGCCTAGGAGGTGTATAAGCCCAAGGGAAGTTTAAATCCAGCACTGATATGACGGGTCGGCTGCTTCGCCAAAGTGTAGGAAGAATCTATTCTGAAATGGCCTTAACCGATTGCACTGTAGATAGGCTTTTGACTTTGATGACCCTCCCTTGAAAGGGAATTTGACACACCGATGTGCGGTGGAGGGCACGGCACCGAGCATATCCAGCCATGGACGACCCAAGATAGCCTTGAACATAGGGTCGATGTCTAGTACATAGAATTCCATGGCCATTGTAAGGGGTCCAAGCTCTGCTTTGATAGTGACCACCCCGTGACATGCTCGCCTTGAGTTGTCATATGCTGCTATAGTGGTAGGGCTAGGTCGTAATAACTCTTCAGATATGTTGCAAGCTCGGAGGGTACTGAGTGGGCACACATTGATTGAAGCCCCTGTGTCAACTAGTGCTGCTTCAATGCTGACTTTGACGGGGTCCGTTGTCGGTGATGATGCTGCTTGGCACTCCGAACCGTGAGATGATATTCTTCATAATAAAGTGGCACACCGTTGTAGCTTTGATCTCTGCGTACGCCTCGGCTTCAGCCCACTTGGTGAAGTACTCAGTGGCGGTAAGGATAAAGGATTTCTGCTTGATCTGGGAATTAAGATCACCGAGTGGGCCGACAACGTCAAAGGCCCACATAGAGCATGGCCAAGGAGCGGTCATAGGATGGAGAGACGAAGCTGGAGAATGAATTTTATCAGCGTGGAGTTGGCACTTAAGACACCTCCGGACATAGAGGGAGCAATCTAGTCCCCGATGAGCCTGGTCGTGCTTCCTTTTTTCCTATTAGTTTAGTTCTCCAGACATGTCTCATTCTTGTCATCCAGTCCTGGTGGCTAGTTCGGCGACTTCGGGAGAATTCCTGTCGCTTGTTGGTTGTGACGGGTGCCTTTTGCCTTGATGCCCGCTTATCAGTTCTCTCCGCTTCATCTCCGCTTCATCTCCATTTCAAGTCGCAGTCACTTTCGCTCCATCTCCTGTCCATTTCACCTCCGCGTCCCTTTCGCTTGCTCCCTTACAAAGCGGACATCAAGGAGGGGCATCTGTTGACACCCGTTTTTAGCCTGCAAGTTGAGTCATTTCTCTTATTCATCATTTTGATGCCCCGAATTACCCATTACTTTGGAGCATTTCTTGGATGGATTTCGAGCCCATTTCATTATTCCATTCCTTTTGAACCTTGGAGATCATTATTTCATAGAGCCCTGGAGCCTATCTTGTCACCTTCCGACCTTCAAAGTCGCCTTACGGCCCATTTAGGCCGGCTTCCCTCAAGCATTCAGCCCCCTTCCTTTCCTCATGAAAATGGTCCTTTTTCACCCCCTTCCTTTCCTCTTTTCAAAATGTGTCCTTCACTAAAGTTGTTCGTCTTTCAAATCCCTACAATTTCTTCATCTACCTCTTTAGCCAGTTCTGCACTGATTTCATATTGTTTACATTTTTTTGGCAGACTGCATTGTTCACCTATGTCCCGATATTCTTTCTCTCTCTTCTAGCCCTATTTTCTTTCTCTTCTGATCATTTTCTCATCTTACTTTCTTCATAAAAGTTGTTCATTTTTGAGTTATCTATAATTTTGTCTTCTACCACTTTCACTAATTCAGCACCGTTTGGGAGATATAATCCAATTTCCAAAGTCACGTAAGGTCTACCTTAAACGGTCGTGTTAATGGGTGTTCATTATTGCAAACGGTCGGTTGACGACCATTTAACCCTTAATGGTCAGTCGTCCGACCGTTTATCCAATAAGAGTCCAGCCTGCTCTGGACTCTATCTCCACGAACCTGCGCGATGTGCCTATCTTGCGGCGGCCATAACTTCTAGAATACTTATCCAAATGGATCCCCGTTTTTTCCTAATTCTAGCCCTTTGTATTATCTTTAATTTGGTTCATAGAAATCAAATTTTTATGGGCTATAGCTTCTGGAATCGTGGCCACAATATCAGGTTTTTCTGCTTTTCGTGCAACCAAAAAACCCTGCAGATTAGGTTCTAGAGGCTTCTTCCAAGAGACATAACTTCCACAATCTTCAACCAAAAAGAGTCCCGTTTGTTCCTACGCCTTATCTTGACTATTATCTCAAGAATGATCCAAAGATCTCGAGATTTGGTGTACTCTATCTTCTGGAATCGTGGGAGAAAGTTGGGGGTTTCACCACTTTTTCTATATAAACCTGCCCAGATTTCCTATGCGACGGGGGTGCGTTTCCAAGGCGACGGCGAAGCCATGCTGGATTGTTGACTCAACCCTTTGACCCTAGCCTGAAGAGGGAAGTATAAGCTTCATTTTGGTTCTTTGTTTGCTCAATTTCATCAACATTTGCCCTCTCAACTTCGCCCCTACTTTTGACAAATCATCACAGTTTGCTGATTTCTGCTACAAAGTCCACGACGAGGGCTTGTTCATCAAGCCGGTGCGGAGTCGTACTTCATCCTTTTCGTCCTCCCTCAACTCCATCTTGAAGAGGGGAGTATTAGCTTCACGTTGATTATATGTTTGTCTTATTTCTCATATTTTTCCCCCTCTTCCAAGCCCCTACTTTTGAGGTTTCACCCCATTGTTCTGCACTTTGCTGAAACTCAGATTTCTTGCGACGGGGGCATGTTTGCGTCACCGGTGCGAGGCCGTGGGGCACTCTTGATCCATCCTTTCAACTCTAGGCTCTAGAGGGAAGTATAATCTTTGTGTTCCTTGGTTTTGGGCTCATTATTTCATCATCTTCATGCATATTTTATCTATGAGTTTTGCACTTTCATTCTATTTTTACACTTAGTCATTTTTCTCCCATGTTCTGCACCCTTCTGTTTTCTTGAGTTTTCCACCCCGTTTTTCACTACTGTCTTCCCCGTTTTAAACTCTCCTTTCTACCCTAGTTTCACCACAACACTCCAAAAAAATTATCTGTTGATTTTATTTTGCTTCTCTATCTTTTTTTCCTTGGGGTCTTAATGATGATATGTAGCAAGATGATAAGTGAAGAGGCGAAATCTCGCGCTGGTTCCTGAGCTGGCTGGTAATCACCAAGATAATGAACTGCAAGACAGGGAAACGGGTCAGAGGGCCCAGGGGGATTCCCTGGGGCAAAACCCTCAGACGCTAAAGTCAGTAGAGCAATGGTGGGAGCAGCGATAGGGAGGAGAAGGTGAAGGCGCGAGATCCCTCTCCACCAATGGGGTGAAGTGATCCTTGCTCAGGAGTTGGGGGTGGAACAATGCCCTTTTGGACTTACCTTTCGCAGGAGGGTATCCCAGGTTTTTATAGTGCGCCGCCTTCTGGAGTCCTGCAAGCTGAGAGGTCTCCGGTGGAGGTTACGTGCTCGTCGTGGGCTTTGATGGCCTCATCGTGGGGGCGTTATCCTCGCGGGGAGCCGGAGCTCCTGGACTTCTTAGTGTTTGGCCCGCTGTGGACTCTAACGGCTGCAGTGATGAACATTTCATCCGTCGTTCCGAGCTTAAGGGGGCCGGCCCTATCGGGCGATAGGCCTAGCTCGGTGAGGAGATGGGTCGGATAGACTGGCTAGCGCTTCCCCCCTTCATGCGGAGGGATAGCTCGTGCGCGGGTCTTCCTGTGACCTGACCGAGGCTCGGGCTCTCCGAGCCTTGGGGCCGCCTAGGAGAGTTGTTTCCTCGAGCATTGTTTTGTTGGGCTTTTCCGAGTGGGCCCTGCGGGCTGTCACTTGGGCGAGCTTGCCTCGTTGGGACTTGTTGGGCCTAGTTGGGTCTGCTCTTTGAGTAGGCTGCAGGAATCCCCCTCTCCACTTGTCCCCCTCCTACTCCCGAGCCAAGGAGGCTCGGTTGAGTAGTTTTTTGAGGCTTTGGACCGGCGTGGCTCGGGTGGGTGGAATCCTATTGGCGTGATAATGCCACATGTAGCGGTCTCCTGGGCCCATAGTAATAATGATCCTGATGGATTTTGAAATGAAGGGGCCCCCTTTTTCTCAGAGGTTGAAACGGCGCGCCGCCTCCCGCGAGGGTTTGTAGGCGTAGGGCACTGCTCGTTCCTCCTAGTCTTTTTAGGGTTTTCGGCTTTTCCTCCATTTCTCTGCTTCTGGGGCTCCTTGATGCACCGTGAAGATACAGCGGGGGAGCAAGCTCTTGCGGTGGCATTTGAGGAGCTGGCGCGTGTAACCACGGAGGCAATCCGGCAGCTTCCCTCTCCTCCGGAGTCTTCGGGCTCTAGTGAAGGTTCTTCATCCAGCTCGATGGCAGATCTGTGCTCGGAAGTCAAGCAGGTGAGGCGGGAGCCTGTCCCCAATTGCAGCGAGTTGGGGGAGGCTGATGTGAAGAAATTGGAGCATCGGTTTCATCTGCCTCTCCGATATAGCTTTGTAGCTGCTGCCCCATACGAGACGAGCTTGGACAGCCGTACGAGCCATATTTATACTTTTCTCCTAGCGTGGAAGAGCGGATTCTGCCTCCCCTTCGAGCCTTTCGTCTTGAAGCTTCTCAATTTTTTCTTGTTGGCGCCTGTTCAGCTGGTGGCCAACTCGTATCTCCTACTTTCTGCCTTTCGGATCCTTTGCCGCCTGCAGGGGGTTCCCCCGTCGCTGGATCTTTTTCATTATTTCTTCGAGCTGAAGGCACATCCGTCGGCGGGGAAAGGCTTCTATTTTCTCCAGGAGCGCAAGAATCGGAGTTGTATTCCGCTGGCGGCGAAGGATTCTTCGCACAAAGAGTGGAAGAGGCAATTTTTCTGGGTGAAGGCGGAAGCAGTGGATGAGTCCTGGAGGTGCCAGGTTATGCCCAACTTCCATCCGAATCTTCCCCCGCGCCAGGAGGAGTTCCCCGCCGACGTGGAAGAGTACGCTGCTCTCTTGTTAACAAATCGCCGGTCGACTGAGGAGCTGGTGACGCTGGAGAATGTGGAGCGGTATCTGCTTACACAGCTCAAGCCATCAGGTGCCATTCTTCGGATTCTGTTGCGGGGTCGGAGGGTTGACTTTTCGTTTCCTAACTGAATCTTCTTCTTCATTGCAGACATCCGGCGGGAGCCCTTGGAATAGGTCACCGAGGTCGTCGATCTTGGGGATGATTCGGCGGCCGATGAGCCTGTTACTCCCATGGGTCATTCCCAAGCCCGGATAAGGGCAAGGGGGCGGCCTCTGAGGGATCTTCGCGGTCAAGCGGGGCGAAGCGCAAGGATCCCCTAGAGGGGAGATTGCAATAAGTCGCGAAGGACAAGAAACGGGCCAAGAAGGCCGGCCATCCTACCGCTGTCGGGGGTGATTCTGGCTCGGCGGCGCTCCCCTCTCGGGGGCAAGGTGGGGCCGACCCTTCCGGGCCAGCTCCCCCACCTACCAGGCAAGAGGGGGCCGAAGAGACCGGGGGCCCTTCAGAGGGTGGAGATGGGTCGGTTCTCCCCTCCCTGGGGATGGAGGGGGCCGGCGCTATAGCGGCCGACGTCGAGACCGGGAGACCGGTCGAGGTCGGCGCTGTCTTGGGTGGGGAGGCATGGGTCGAGACAGATAGGGATGGGGGTTCACCCGCGAGGGCGTCGCAGCCCCAAGTGCCTGAAGTTCTTGGTGCAGTCGATCCTGCGGCATCGGTCGAGGTTAGGGGTTCGCCCGGGGAGGCGTCGCAACCCCAACCGACCGCGACGCGCGGGGCGATCGGACCCGTCGCTCGGGCCGATCCTTCTGGCAGGGCATCCGGTGGGGAGCGTATCTCTATGCCGGAGGCTTTGGAAAGGCTCGGCGTTTCGGGCGACCTGTACCGAGTTTGCCGAGAGGTTGCCGCAAAGATGAGGGGGGAGACAAGCGCCACTCCCCCTCCGGCGTCCTCGATGTCCTCATGGAGGGCGGCCTAGTCATGGCTCGGTCAGCGGCCTTGATGGCGGAGACGTACGCTCGGACGGAGGCGGAGCGATCGCGTCTCGCCTGGGCCCTCGGGGGGGGGGGAGAGGAAACTGGCCCGCCTCAACGAGGAACATGAGGGGCTCCGACAGGAGTTCTCCGCGATCAGGGACTTGGCATGGGCGAGCCAACTAGAAACCAAGGCGCTGACTGAGTAGTTGGCTAAGGCCCGGGAGTCGCTCGAGAGGAAAAGCAAACTCTTGGAAGAGGAGCGTCTGCGTCACCTCGAGCTGGACGGTCGCTGGGAGCTCGAACGGGCCGAGTTACTGGATAGGGCGGAGGTAGCGGAGCGCCTTCGTTCCGTGGCCGAGGCGGACCGAGTCCGGGCGGAGAGGCGGTCGAGCGAGGCCGAGCGAGGGATGGTCGCGGCAGAGGAACGCCTGGCGGGAGTAGAGGAGTGTGCGGCCGAGGCAGAGCGGGCTCGAGTCGAGCTCGTTGGAAGGACGGAGCAGATCGAGGCGGAGGTGATTGAGCGATATATAAGCTCGGACGCTTACTCAGCCAACCTGGAGAGAGCCGCCCTACCATATTACGAGGTAGCGCTTCACCGTGGCGCCCGAAAGGGGTTTAAGCAGTGTCATCGTCGGGCGGTGGACTACGCCTTCGATCGAGACTCCGGGATCGAGTTCCCTTTGGGCCAGGCTTATGACTCGGATGAGTCAGTTTCTAGCTCCTCTGCGTCAAGCGGGGAAGATCCAGAGGGGTCTCCTACGGCGGGGTCACCAACTCCAGACGCCTCGGGAGGGCTCGCGACCGAGACAGTTCTCGCACAGGTGAGGTCAGTGCCCGGGTCGGCCGTCACCGAAGGTGCTGGGGGTGACGCGCCTACTTCCGTCGCTTCCGAGCTTCAAAGTGGGCCCGAGGCCTGATGTATTTTGCCTTATTTTGCCCCTTTCTCTTATTTGTCTCTCTTTCTCCTTTAGGGAGTTTCCTCTTTATGAGATAATAAATGACTTACTTGTTTGATTGCCATCCTTTCCGTGATTTGGCTGGCGTATCTTGAGTAGTTGAAAAAGTGCCGATATGTCCTGCATGGTTTTCGCAAGCTGATTTGGTAGGCTTCTGACGGGGAGTCTTTCTGTTCCCTCGCACTTTGAATGCTAGGCCGCTTCATGAATCCCGCTGGGGTGGGAAACGAGGAGTTAGAGGTGACCGTTCAGGGGAGAAATCCTTTGGCGTGTATTTGAGGGGGGGGGGGGCGTTTAAGGCGTGTAGCCTCCTTTGGCCTATAAGAAGGACCGAAAGGCGCCCTTCCCTCTTTACCGCTTGGGATTTTCTCTAACAGTCTTCCCTCACTCCTTCTTCTTCACTCTGCGTTGTGCCATTGCATGGAGGATCCTTCGGAGGCTGACGCCGCTGACGACAGGGAGCAGAGAGCTCTTGCTGTCTTGGCTTGTTGGACGGGTCCCACGGTCGTCGCGCGGGTTTGAGACGGGTCCGACGGTCGCCGCACAGATCTGGAGAGGGCTTCGACGTGCGAGGGCATGGCTCTTGCCCTTTCTCAGTTCCGGCGTGGCTTCCAGGCGGGCACCGAGGCGGAGGACGGATGGAGGTATCAGGGACGCCTGCCGCCACTCCCCCTCCGCATGGGGGGGGGGCACATCAAGTTCCCTCCTCACCGAAGCCTTCCTCCGTCTGCAGCCTCTTTTTCCCTCTTCTGCTCTTCATTTCTTTCACTCTTCGGAGGCTGCTTGCTCTCTGTTCCCTTCCAAGGAGTTGGCAGGTTGGGAAAAAAGGGGTCTTCACGGCGCTCCTTCTCCCTAGCCTCCATCAACTTGGAAGGTAGCCTTCTCCGACTTTAGAAGGTGGCTACCTTCTCTGCAGTCCCTCTGTCACCTTTGTCGGGGGTCTTCTGAGCCAACTGGATCGGCCCCCTCTTGTCCGAGCCAGTTTCTACGCGAGGCAGAGTCAGTGGCTGGACGCGAGGAGATCGAGATCGAGTCAACCGAGCGATGTCCCCTTGCAATGGTGTTAGACGGATTTTCTTACTTTTTGTCATGCAATGTATTGGCCTTTGCCTTTCTGATGTATTAATAGTTTTGAATGGAAAGGAATTTATTTCATCCTTCTTGTTGTACAATTTCAAAAATAGATGTTGCGTAGTGCGGCTGCATTCCATGTCCGAGGAATGGGATCCCCTTCCATTGTTGCTAACATGTACGCACCTTTCTCGAGCGTCTCGACCACTCGGTAGGGGCCTTCTCAGTTAGGGGACAGCTTGCCCGCCGCCTCTAGTGGTCGAGATGCTTCAGCTTTTCTAAGGACGAAGTCTCCCGGTCAGAAGTGTCTGCTTCGACTCTGGCATTGTAGTATCGAGTGAGGCGTCGCTGGTATTCCGTCGCTCGGATGCTGGCAATATCCCGGAGTTCATCGGCTAGGTCGAGGTTCTCGAGTAACTTTTGGTTGTTTTCCTCGGTCGAGTAGCGGATGACTCGAAGAGACGGGTTGGCGATCTCTAATGGAATGACGGCCTCAGTGCCGTACGCCAACTGAAAAGGACTTTCACCGGTTGCCGTCCTGGGAGTCGTTCGGTGTGACCACAGTACGCTAGGTAATTCCTCGAGCCAACTACCCTTGGCTTTGCCGAGTCTGGTCTTTATGCCTTTCAAGATATTCTTATTGGCATTTTCGACCAGCCCGTTGGCCTGAGGGTGGGCGACCGAAGTGAAGTGGTTGCGGATGTTTAGGTCGGCGCATCTGTCTCGGAAATATCGAGAATCGAATTGCCGACCGTTATCGCTCACTATCACTCGGGGGATGCCGAAGCGACAAATGATCGATTTCCAGACGAAACTCCAGACGACTATCTCGGTGATCCTTGCAGTGGCTTTGGCCTCGATCCATTTAGTGAAGTAGTCGATGGCGACGATGATGAACTTTTTCTGGGACTGAGCCGTAGGGAATGGTCCGAGAATGTCGATCCCCCACCGAGCGAAGGGATAAGGCTTGGCGAGGGTGACGAGTTCTATGGCCGGCCGATGGACCAAGTGGTCGAACCGCTGGCATCGGTCGCACTGTTGAGCATAGGCCGAGCAGTCGCACTGCAGGGTGGGCCACCAGTACCCCTGTCATAACAGGATTCTGTCCAGTGACCTTGCCCCTGAGTGCGCTCCGCACAGGCCTTCATGAACCTCTCGAATGGCTCGGCTGGCGTCGTCGGGGCCGAGGGACTTCAGGAGAGGGCCGGCGAAAGACCTTCGGTAGAGTGTGTCGTCCAGGATGACGAAGCGCCAGGCTTGGTACTTCATTCGGCGTGCTTCCCGAGGGTCGGAGGGCTCTTGGGAGTCTCGAAGCCAAGACAGGTAGGGGGTGCGCCAGTCGCTCGGGACGGCCGAGTCAACAGTGAGGAGCTCCGAGTCAATGCTCGGGCGCTCTAGCTCTTCGAGGAGGACCGATCGGGTACCTTCTGGGTCTAGGGAGGAGGCCAATCGAGAGAGGGCATCCGCTCGGGAGTTTTCTTCCCGGGCTATTCGGACTGCCTCGAATCCCTTGAATTGTTGGGCCAAGCTCCTGAGCAGCTGGAGGTATTTGATCATGGGTGCCTCACGAGCTTCGTACTCGCCGTTGACCTGGCTCGTGATCAGCTGAGAGTCGGTGTGGATCCTGACTCGCTCAGCCCCCAACATTTGGGCCATGCGTGCTCCCGATATAAGGGCCTCGTACTCGGAAGCGTTGTTGGATGCCTGAAAGTTGAATTTCAAGGCGTACTGTAGATCCACTCCTTCGGGGGATCTTAGGAGGATCCCAGCACCGCTACCGACCGAGTTGGAAGAACCGTCGACGTACAGTTCCCAGGTTGGCCCGGGCATGGTCAGTAGCCTCCCTTCGGTCGGGATGGTGCTCTCAGCGATGAAGTCGGCGAGCGCTTGACCTTTTATAGTTGAGCGCGGGCGATAAGAGATGTCGTAGGCCCCAAGCATAAGGGCCCATTTGACGAGTCACCCCGAGGCCTCGGGGTGGGCCAAAATCTTCTTCAACGGCTCGCCGGTTAGCACGGTGATGGGGTGCCCCTGGAAGTAGGGTCGGAGGCGTTTCGCGGAGGTAACCAGCGCTAGCACGAGCTTCTCGGTTGCGGGGTACCTCCTCTCGGCCTCGCTAAGCACCTTGCTGGTATAGTACACTGGTCTTTCGATTCCCGAGTCATTTCTGACTAGGACCAAGCTGACCGTTGATGATGTCGCCGAGAGATAGAGCAGCAAAGCTTCGCCCGGCACGGGCTTGGAGAGCGCCGGGGGTGAAGCCAGGAACTCCTTAAGCTCAGCGAATGCTTTTTGGCATTCCTCATCCCATGCGAATGTAGCTGATGCCAACTTGGGCCCTTTCAACAGTTTAAAAAAGGGCAAGCATCGTTCGGCCGCACGGGATAGAAAACGGCTGAGAGCGGCGATACGCCCTGTCAGACGCTGGACGTCCTTGATGCAGGTGGGCGGGCGCATGTCCAGGATGGCCTGGACCTTGTCGGGGTTAGCTTCGATCCCACGCTGAGTGACCAGGAAACCCTGGAACTTCCCGGATCTTACTCCAAAGGCGCACTTGGCAGGATTGAGCTTCATGTTGTACTTCAGGAGGACGCCGAAGGCTTCGGCGAGGTCGGTGAAGTGGTCCTGGGCCTTGGGGGTCTTGACGAGCATGTCGTCAATGTAGGCCTCGACGTTCCGACCTAGTTGCTCCTCGAACATGTGGTTGACCAGTCTTTGGTATGTGGCTCCGGCGTTCTTCAACCCGAAAGGCATCCGGGTATAGCAGTACACGCCGTAGTCGGTGATGAAGGCGGTCTTCTCGACGTCTTCAGAATTCATTCTGATCTGATGGTAATCCGAATAGGCGTCCAGGAAGCTGAGCATCTCGTTGCCCGATGTCGAGTCGACCAGTTGGTCGATGCTGGGCAAGGGATAGCAGTCTTTAGGGGTCGCCTTATTCAAGTCGGTGAAGTCCACGCACATCCGCCACTCGCCGAAAGCCTTTGGTACCAGGACGACATTGGCTAGCCACGTCGGGTACAGGACCGGTCTAAAAAGACCTGTCTCTTGCCCCTTGGTGACCTGCACCTTGATGATCGTCTGTTTCTCTGGTGTGTGCTTCCTTCGGCGTCGCTGCACGGGCTTCATGGTGGGGTTGAGGTTGAGTCGGTGCAGCACGGTCTCCTCTGGTATCCCAGGGAGCTGATCGTCGGACCAAGCGAAGACTCGGATGTATTCAGAAAGAAAATTCTTATATTGCTGCTGTTCCTCGGGTGGTAGGTCATCTCCGATCCTTACTCCTAGGGTCGGGTCGTCGTTTAGGAAAATTGTCAGCAACTCGCCACCTGGCTTAGTAGCTGCGGATTTTTCCTCGACTTCCCGGGGGCCCTTATTATTCCCGTCCGGTCGCGTGGCCTCCACCGAGATGTTGTAGCACCTTCGGGCCGTGGCCTGGGTACCTCGGATTTCCCCTACTCCGTTCTTGGTGGGGAACTTCAGTTTTTGGTGATAGGTAGATGGCACTGCCTTGATCCGGTTGAGGATTCCCCGGCTGAAAATGGCGTTGTACGCTATCATCCCTTTGATCACCATGAAGTCTACCATGACCGTAACAGTTTTGGGTGGGGTGCCGAGGGTAACCAGCAGGCTTAGGGCTCCTTCGGGGAGAGTGGCCAGGCCATTGAACCCACAGAGGGGCCTCCGGATCGGGCGGAGTTTGGATGGACCCTCTCCCATTTTGAGGAAACAGTCATAAGACAACACATCAGGGGCACTTCCATTGTCCACAAGAATCCAATCTACATTACAATGGTTTATAGTGGCCGAGATTACGAGGGCGTCATCGTGCGGGGTGCTCAGCCCCTCCAGGTCTTGATCAGAGAAGACTATGACCTGGGGCGGGGCCTTGGGTGGCTCTGGGGCTCGGCTCGCCCGCTCGGCATGACGCTTCCTTCCACGGCTTCTGTCGCCTCCTGATGCTATTCGTCCAGAGATGACGTTGATGTGGACCCCTTGGGGGGCGTTGTCAATCTCCTCTGCGGCGCCTTGATCTTCTCTGCGCTCTGCAGTGAACCGAGCCAGGTGGCAATCACCGGTGTGATGCCCATGATCACCGTGGAATAGACAATGTCTGTCTCGCTTGCGGTTCTTCGACCTCATCGGCTCGAGCCGACGGAGAAGTCCCGAGTCTTTGATGTCTTCATAGATTTCATAGACCGGGGCGGTTAACGGGGAGTACCGCTCGTACTTCCGCTTGCGCTCTCCATCTCGGTCTCGCTTCTTTCCCGAGCTAGGATTTGGCTCGGGGCCCCGCTTCTTGTCCCCCTCCCGACCCGAGCCGGTTGCATCTCGGCAAGCGCTGAGCACTTCTTTGCACTCGGCATGGCGTAGAGCTAGTGTCACTAGCTCGGCAAAGGTCGAGGGAGGGTGGAGGACGAGTTCGCTGCGGAGGTTCTCGTCCCGGGTACCCCCGGTCAGTGCGGTTGTGGCCGAGGCCACATCCAGGCAGGGGGATTCGGAGGGCTTCCGATTTAAATCGGTGGACGTAAGCCCGGAGCCTTTCCCCTTGCCCCTGTTTGAGGGCCAAGAGCCCCGCTACCGACCTTGGGGGGGCACTTCCGGTGAAGCTCTCCTTGAAGACTCGCCCGAACTGCTTGAAGTCTCGGATGGATCCGGGGGCGAGAGCCCAGATCCACGCTTGAGGACCCTGGACCAGAGTGGTCACGAAGGCTCGGCACTTGATGGGGTCCGACGCTCCGTGTAGAGTCATCAGGGCATCGAAGCTATCGTAATGGTCGGCCGGGTCGCCTTGGCCGTCGTAAACCTTGAAGGTTGGTATGGGGGCTCTGGGAGATACCTCCGCCTTCAAGATATACTCGGAGAATGGGGATTTCTCCTCGTCTTCCGGGGAAGAGCCCTTTTGCAGGGCGCGAAGGGCGCGCTCCTGCTCAGCGAAGCGCCTTTCGAAATCTCGCAACCGGAGGGATAACTCCGATTGCTGTCGTGCCGCAAGGCTAGGGGGGTGCCTTGGCGGTCTCCGGGAACGTCGGCTTCCGGATCTGGCCGTTGCATCCCCTGCCTTCTTTTCCTCGGCGTGGAGGAGGCCTCTTGCTCCGGAGGTGGAGCTTGCGAGGGTCCTCCGACCCTGTTACGGATGAGCTGCTGGCCGCGGAGGGTGAAGCGGCCCCCAGCTGTGTGCTGGGACGTACTCCTGCGGGGGGGCTCCCTGACGAGGCGTGGGACCTTGCATCCCTGGCCGCCTGGGTCTTCATGAGCTCCACGAGGACATCCAGTTTGGCGTTGAGGGCCTGGAAGGCTTCGGCGCCGCCGTAGGGGGGTAGCACCGCCGCCGCGGGGGGGGGGGGGGGGGGGGGGGGTGGTGCTCCGTCGGTGGGGATGCTGGCGTTGGAGGGAGGGTTCTGTGAGGCCCTGGAAGGACCATCCCCTGCTGCTGCCATGACCTTACCCTTTTCGCCGGCAGACCTCCTCCCTGAGCTCATTCTCACCATGTTGGCTCTTCGTGTGTTTCCCACAAACGGCGCCAGATGAAGAGGCAAAATCTCGCGCTGGTGTTTCACACATCTTTTTCTTTCTTTTACTTTGTTTATTTATTTATTTATTTATTATTTTATTTATTTACTGGCGTGCCTGGATGTCCCACCGGGCGTGCCAGACTTGTTGAGCGGGTCTTTTCTTTCCTTCGTCCTTTTCGTTCGTTTCTTTTCGTTCGCGTATCGATCAACCATTTGGCTAACTGGTAGTCAACTGACTGATTGACGACGCGGGCGTGCCAGTCACATGAGTGATGATTCTATTGTGCGCTCACTCTGACCCGTGTCGGGCGAATGTGAGGTTCGGTCGGGACCAGCAGTCCGCCATACCATAAAGGTTATGGCGTTAATTACATCCCCCACGAGGAGGGAACACCTTTGATTAATTGCCGAGATATCAGGCTGTCGAAGCCGGAAAAAAGAACTACATGATGATTATAGCAATGACAGGCAAGATGCAGCATTAATCATGTAGAAGATGCACAGTTAAATAAGAAAATGGATCCTAGGTACGTGGCGGAGGACTTAGGCTCGAAGGCCACCTTCACGCATAACGAAGCCTCCAATCAGGCATAACCTGACCCTCTGGCAATGTTATTTGATATACCAAGGATGCACACATTCGGACATGCGCTAATGCGATATGAGTGCGTAGACCAAGGCGTAACGGAAGGATTCGAGGCGCCTCGATTTAAGTTTGAACATGCTAAATTTATTCAGTTTATTGGTTGAGGAACTTGCATCCTTCTGTGATTAGCATAAGAAATCATCCCATAAGTGGGAAAGGGGTTATAATGATGTAACGACACGATTCGGAACGAAACCGGTGCAGTGCGTGCAAGGACAGGGGCTAAGACGCTTGAAACGGCGCCCTAAAACGTAGGTAAAAGGTTTAAAACGGAGCCAGAACCGTAGGTAAAGGGGTAGCTCTATTAAAACAGCGTGGGAAGCTGGGGCACGCCGGGAAGGGCGCGCCGGGAAGGCCGCGCTGGGAAGGGCGCGCCGGGAAGGGCGCGCCGTTTTAAGGCGTGATCGCGCATGAATGCGCCGAATTAACTCGATTTCATGGAGACAGGAGCCTCGTCGATTTATTCACGGATTTATTAAAATGCTTTTGGATGGTTTTGAGAATTTATTAAGTTGATTATTCATAGAATCGGTGCCGAATCATTCAAAGGCCGAGTCACGGGCTCGCGCGAGGCGATTGTTCCTAGTTTAACTCGTTCGAGCCGAAATTTTGGCAGCATCTCCCCATCCCAAAGGATTGTCGGGGAGACGCGGGGAGTACTCACGTGGCGGAGTAAACCCCTAAAAGTCGGGTGCCGCAACGGCGGCCGGCAGACCCAAATGGATAGGAAGACCCCGAGGGCTAGCCTGCTAGGGGCACCGAGTCCGTGGGTAACGGTGAGTGAGTGAGGTGACTCGATGTGGGAGCGAAAACCCCGAGGGCTAGCCTACGAGGGGCACGCGACCCGAATCACCACACTACTCGAGTCGGGACGACCGAGTAGAGAAGGGGAACCCCGAGGGCCAGCCTACGAGGGGCACCGCGCCTCACGGCCACCACAAAGTCCCTTAGGGACTGTGGATTTGAGATGTCGGGACTAACCCGTTTGCTATTCACTCATTAGTCCATAGGGGATTCGTCACTGCTGGACGGTCCCCGGTGGACAGAGTGCTGTCAAAAACGAAACAGTGGGGGATATCCCCCCTCCCCGGGGTACCGATCCGCACTAGTGAAACAGTAGAACGGGGCTATGAGATCGTTCGCATAACCAGCAGGTCAGAACTGATACCTGTAGATATACGTACGTTCATGCATATGCATGTTCATGAAGCAACGGAATATTCGTCAAGAAATGTTCAGAAAATAATAACTGGAATGTAGGGGCGCCTTTATTTCCCTCTGTTCATTATCAAGAACAGAAAGGTTATTACGAGGGAGGCCCAGACAGATGGGAGGAACCCATATATTGACACACCTTACACAGTGAAGATCCCTAGCATTCGGCCGGAAGAGAAAACCCCCGGGGAGGGGAATCAATGTAGCCCTTATCTTAGAAGGGCATAAAACGTCGGGAAGACGAAACAAGCAGGAATTCATTCACACATGAAGCCCACGGTGCTCTACATTCATCCTCCACGGCGCCGACATCATCGCACGGCACCGTTTCACCGGCTGTAAGAAAAGGAAAAGGGAAGCCAACAGGGAAGAAAGAGAAACGTGGCATTGGCCAGAGACTCACATTCCATTCCATTTATCCATATGAAAAATACAGACAGACAAGTAGCGAATACACATTCCGGTGCGGCGTTGTTGCTCGGCCGCCATTTTCATTAACAGGGGAAACCCATTACAATGACAAAGGGGAAAAGAGAATCATCGTGAGGGAGGGGAGGTGAGGCTCATATCATCGCCCCTCCCCTCCTTCACTTACATTATGCCAAAAAAAAAACTCAAAGCGGAGCAGAGGGATTCACCGGATGAAACACGGGAAAACCCACCTCGATAGATAAGAAACGGGCGCTCTTCCTCTCCGATTACGGGAGACTCCGGTGGAGCAGGGTGGTGGCCGCCGAGAGCTCGGGCAGAAAACTCTTCAGATCGAAGCACCCCTGGACCTCCCCCCTTTCTTTCTAATTCCCTTTTTTCTTTCTTTTTGATTCCGCTTCTTTCTTCCTATTGAGTTTCCCCCTCTTCTCCTCTTTTTTTTCTATCGAATGCAGGCTATATATAGCCTTGGGGTTAATTCGGCGCCCCAGGAAGAGGCGCGTCGGGTTGACGGCGCCGGGGAAGGCCCCATTGGGCTTTTGCGCGCCGGTTCGACGGCGCCGGGGAACACCCCCATTGGGCTTTTGCGCGCCGGTTTGACGGCGCCGGGGAAGACCCCCCATTGGCTTTTGCGCGCCGGATTGACGGCGCCGTTTTAACCTGTTCACTTGGCGTGTAGTCCGGTGGGCCCGGAGATGATTCCGGAAGCTCCCGTCGACTGTTCCTCTCACCCTGGCCATCGAAGGGCCTTGATGGGGTGTTCACGAAGCTCTTGATAGGACGAATGGCCTTAAACAAGACTTCATGTGTGTCTGGTCCGAGCACACGGGTGTCCTACCGACACAGTCTTCGGCACTGTGATTTATGCTTCTGGCTGAGACGGACTCGTTCTCGAAGCTTCCTTGCAGGATGATGTTACATCCTGGACAATTCCACCTTGAATTGGTGATCAATCGGCCACTAATGGGCCCACTATGGCAAGAAGCCGAATCCGTGCCGGATAATCAGGGTCTTCTGCTGACAGAACCTTCGGCCCCTTGTTACGGATGGCCGAGGACATTCTTCCTCCTTAGGAGAGTCATTGGGTAGACCATCGTCCTTGGTCGGGCGACGGATGTGGGGTAGCGGCACGATGAGGTCGATGCCGGATCATTGGGCAGGCTTGATCGCACTGCCGGTTGGTTGCGGGTTCACTTCGGCTCTCCTGAGGTAAAGTCCCCGACGTTCCCTTCAAGGTGGCTCAGGGCTTCGTCAGCTTGAGGGGTCCTCTTGATAAGTTGATCTTTATCGGCTTCTGTGCTTCAGTGGGCCGCATCATTCATCTTTGCGGCTTGGTTGCCAAAGGATCATATTTTGAGTGCCAACAAATGCCCCCCAGACGTAGGCGGTGCAAGTGAGGCAGGAATGCGGCAAGGCCTGCGGATGAGCTTCGTTTTGCTGACGGAGGCTCGACCGGCACTTAATTCTGGCGTCGGATGTTGATCCGGCGAGGCAGGAAGCCTGACGGCGTTGCTTAAAACGGCGCGGCCTTTGCTTCGAGGGTTAAAACGGCGCGGCCTTTACGGCGCGCCCTGGGCCTTGGTGGTTAAAACGGCGCGCAATCCCCGGCGCGCCATTCGCTCAAAACGGCGCGCCCCGGGGCGCGCCGTTTTAACAGGGGTGGAGCCTCCCCATATATAAGGCATTCTTCTTCATTTTTTTCTCCTTCACTGCTCATTTGCAACAGCTCTTTCTCTCTCTTCAGTCCTTTCTCCACCGCGGCGCCGAGTGAGCCTGAGGTCGTGGGCGAATTTCGCCTGTGAGCGGGTGAGCCGAGTGTTGCTGTGTTTTGGGTTTTGAACCTGTTCTTCGGGCCCCGGGAGGCTTCTCGTAGGACTTGTCCTCGGAGCTAGATCCCTCGGGTGTCCCATTCGGCCCTGGCTTAATGCCTATGGCTGCTTTTAGGGGCTGCTCCCTTTGTGGACGGCTTCCGCTTTCTTTTTGGCAAGCCCTCGAGCTGAGGGGATGCTGTCGAAATTTTGTCAGAAATATTGTTTCGATCCACTGATTTTTGACTTTTGTTTGTTCTTTTTCGGGTGCTATTTTGCAGATAACATGGCTTCCGGCTCTTCTTCCTCCGTATCTCGGGTCACCGTGACATGGGGGAACGTCCATTCCCTTGATCGGGGGCTCTGACATGTAGCCGTGGTGGCTGAGTCTTCGGACTCAGAAACCGACACCGTCGACACCGGCCGTTTGTTGATTCTTGACGGCAACCAATTTAGGTATGACCGAGGGGACGACATCAGACGGGACCACCCCAAAGATAAGCACCTGATGGCGTTCCTCGAGCGCTTCAACCTTGGCGGGAAGCGTGATTTAATTCTGGTCCGCAGAGCTGAAAGAGCGCTACTGGCGGAGCGGGACAGCCTGACTGAGTCAGTCACCTATGGTATGCCCATGTACATCTCCGGGGAACCCAGAAAATGGGGGGCAGTGCTCGGAGTGCAGGAATTATCCCCCGATGCCGGGATGCTGACGAGAGCGCCGCAATACACACCAGCTCGTTGGAATGAAATCGCCGGCCGCGTTGACAGGGAGAAGCCCATATATGGTCTATTCCTCGCATCGCTCTATTGGGGATACCGGGACGAGCCTTTTCTTTTGGACTGCTTGGCGGTCCGGTTCAAACATCAAATTTCAGTGGGGTGGTTTGGAGAGCTCAAAGCCACCGATGCTCACGCCTTCAGACCGGGAGCGGTTGAATTTACAGACTTCGTGTTGCGGAAATACGCCCCCATCTTGGTGCACGCCGGAGTTTATCAGAGCGTGTATGCTTCCCGGTATAGATACCCTATCTCCCGAGGTCTATGTTGCGGGATGATTGAAGTCTTCTGCCCAGAGTACAATACTTTCTACACTGCAGAAGGTGAAACTTCATTGGATTTATTGAGCCTTTCTCAGCTAAGCGGCCTGCCGATAGATGGAGAGCCATATGAAGAGGTTTGCTTCGCAGACTGGCTGAAGGACCAGACGGATGGTGAAGGCAACTACTTCACGGGCTTCGCCTATCGTTATCTGATGAAGGCGTATCGCACCCTGCTGCGCCTGACACTTGACCCGCGGGAAGCGTGAAAGCCTGGTGAGAAGAGGCGCGTGCAGATGGGCACGTGGCTTCAATATTTCTTTGGTGGGGAGCAGCACTATGAGGACTTCCCCACAGTGGTTCCGACAGCGGTGGCGCGGAAGAAGAGGGCTCGGCGCCAAGCAACATATCCTGCTGTCTCAGGGAGAGGGCGGCAGGCCGACCCGAATCCCACAGGAGTTGATGCAGTTACACACTGTGCTGCGTACTTGACATATTGGCTTTGTTCATTCGCCCTTCCCCAAGGAGACGAGATGGTGATCAGGCCGGAGGCGATTTACCCTGCCTATTTGATGGCTTGGGGGACGAAGCTGTCCCTTTGCCCTGTGGCTTTATGTCTTATATACAAAATGTTGGGGGATTTGCACAAGTCGCGCATCCCCAGGAATTCACGGACAGTTGGTCCCCTCCACTTTTTTAATGCCTGGGTCTGCACCCTATTTCCGGAAGCAGCTCCCCGGTCAATGCAGTCAGATCGTCCTTTGCCGCGGATGATCGAATTTGCCAGTGCTGAACCGTCTTCACTGGCGGACTAGCTTTTCGCCATTCGGGGGAAATTGACGACAGTTCCAACAGATTCCCCTGGCATTCTGCATTTCTAGAGTTTGGCTGCCAGCTCCAGCCCTCTTGTCAACAGGATGCGGCAATGCCGATTATTTGAGACAGAGGAATTTATTCATCAGCTGACCGGATCGAAGAGCACAAGGCCAATCTTGGAGCCGGAACTGGTGGAATGGGCGTTGTCTATTCGCCCCAGTGTTCTAGTCTTCAGGAAAAGCGGCTTGCTGTGGCTGGAGCCGTATTATCCTTTCCGTTTCAGCCGGAATTTTGGGTATGACCAGCAAATTCCTTCTTCTTCAGCCCGATTCAATCTGCCGAATAGACACCGGGCTGGTCAGACGGCTACTGATGAAGCCCGTGGATGGTGGGACTACTTCCATCGCCGAGAGGATGTATCATTCAGGGTGCCAACCCCGGCTCGCCTGCCCCGAGTGACTCCAGACTTCATCAAGTGGTGGAATGCACGAACGGGCTTTTATCAGAATTTCCGGAAGGATTGCTGGCATGCTGCCGAACGCCATTTTTTAGACTCCCAGCGGGAGCCCATTCTGGATGTTGATCCAGCCTACTTGAAGAGGCTGAAATCTTGGTCCAATACTGAGGTGGCGGCATATGTAGAAGCCAGGAAAGCTGCGAAGGGCAAGTCGTCCCGAGCCGACCCGAAGATGCCAGAGATCCAGAGGGATGATTATATTAAGACTCTCTGGGGGCTGTGCCGGGTTAGTAGTGAGAGGGTTGCTCTCCAGACGATCCCCCTTCCGGTGGAAGAACCCCTTCTTAGTATGGCGAGCTGGCGCCCGAAAGTTGACCATTTTCATCCTTATCGGACCTTCATCGGGAGGGAAAACAGGCGGGCTGACTTGTACACCAACACCCCCTGGATATTCGCCCTACTTCATTCTCATGGGCTTTCAGTTGATAGTCCGTTAGAAGCCATTCGGAACCATCAGCTTCAAATATCCTTCAAGTATGTCGACGGCTGGGGATTCGACCACTTGAGCTTATATCATCACTTGTCCTCCTGCGGCCATGAAGATTTGGCCCAACTGACGGAGAAAAGTGAAACAATTGGTGATGTATGATGGCTGATCCGCGAGGCGGCTTCCCGGGACAAGGCGCCAGTATTGCTTTACTGGCCACTCAGTCCTCGATATACGGGGATGCCAGGTAATGCTTGTTTTCTTCTTCAGCCCTGGAGCTGCTTCCCCTATATTCAGTGTGCATCTTCTTACTCATGTGTGTTCGCAGCCCGCCTTTCTGCAGGAGCGACTCGACACTGTAGGGAGCTGATATCTAAGGCGGAGAAGCCTTCATATTTCAATACTCCAGAGCCGGCTCCGACCACGACGCCATTACCCCCTGGGGACTTGCGGAAGCGGACCAGGTCTCAGGTTAGGGAGGCCATCAGCAGGGCTAAAAAAGCCAAGAGGGCAGAATCCTGTGCTACTCGGGCACGTCGGAGGAAGGCTGCTGAAGAGGAGTCTACGGTTCCCCTTCCTCGAGTTCCGTCATTTTCTGAATTTGAGGCCGCCCGGACACAAGGGCCTGAAGGCGAAGGTGACTTCTTATTCTTGCATGGCTTATTTGCTTGTTTCGGCTGCCTGGGCTGACCATCTTTCTTTTCAGTAGCTGCCGGCACTATTCCTGCCGTTGTTGGGTTGGAGGCGGCAACCGGAGCTGCTGCTGGAGAGAGAGAGGGGGAAGTCCCCTTGACCTCTGTTGAGGGCGACTTGCCTTCACCGACACCCCATCGAGAAACAGAAGGTAATTTGTAGCTCGCCCGTAGAGCTCAGTGGCATGTTGTAATTTCAGTCAAGTCCTGATTGTTTATTGTCCTTTGACTCCAGTCGACATTCGGCCCACACTGCTCCCTGAGGTTGGTGCCTCGGCAGGGGTTGTCATCGGAGAGCAAGGGCTTCCAAGGGACCAGCCCCTGGATACTTCACCGATAGATGTTCCCGAGATGGCGATCGCCGAGGAGGTTCTGGATAGAGGGCCTCCTCTCAGCGGCCCGGTTCATGCTCAGGTACTGGAGATCAGAGGACAAGCAGAAGAGTCATCCTCTTCTGAACAGGTTGATTACGGCGGCGGCTCCGGCAATGATGAGGGGTTCCCGATGGCGGACACCGAGGCTGAGGACGCCGGGGCTTCATCAGCTTATGAGAGCGACCTGCCAACGTTTAGCCCTCCGAGGCTGTTGGGAGCCGAGCACGGGCCATCATACCCGGCTACAGGAGAAGGGCCAGAATCTTCAGAGGCCACTTTGGGAGGCCTAAATATAGTGCCGGTTGAGGTAGGAAGTATTCCGATTCCCACTTGCAGCACTTCTTTTAATTTTCAAGCCAGCTAGCTGATGTACATATATGGAATGCAGGCTGAGGTGGTACCGCCGGCTATAATGATCCGCATACCCCTTCCAGACGTGGACATGGGTCAGTCGGCCTTCCCACCAGTTGTGCGTCCCATTGCCCTGCGGCTTCCACGGACCTATCCTGCTGCAGCGGCCCCAGAGGAACCCGGTGTCACTGCCGAGGTTTGCGGCCTGCCCGAGGTTGCAGGGGCTCAAGCCCTGGTTGCCGGTGACGAGTCATTGCTGAAGCCGAGCGACCCCCCGGAAATAGAGGCAGGGGAGATTATTGCAGGCGAGGCCGATATCATTAAAACTCTATCGATCACAGAGGGCTCTCCTACCTTAGCGGCCGGTGAGACTGCTCAGAAAGAGCAAGCGCCCTCCGTTGCTAACACGGTTGTTGTAGCCTCACCGCAACGGGCGGGCAAGGAAGTTGCCATCGTGGAGGTTCCTCCAGTTGATGTAGCCGCAATAGTCGGGCCGAATGTGGGCGTCGTACAGACTATGCCGTCGATGTCCCTCGGGGTGGCCGACGATATCTGGGCCGAGGTAGATAGCAGGGTAGACTTTCAGCTCCCGAGACTTCGCCACTGGGCCTACAATTTTATGGAGACATGGTGTGGCAGTCTCTGGATAACCTCCAGTGGGCCATGTTAGCTTCTCCGGACCTGACTTATCTGCAGCTGAGAAGCTTGATAGATCATCTCTCCCGATCGCTTTTGGCATTCGGCTGCCCAATGGATGATTGGACCCCGCGGGTCGTGATGTTGTTAAAACATGCCAACAGGCGGGAGTTCCTCAGTCGAGAGGTTTCTGATCAGCTGACTGCCGCGAAGCTGGAGAAGGCAGATTGCTGCACCACCGTTAGTTCATTGAGGATGACCGTGGGACAGCTGAGAAATGTTGCCAGCAATATCTCGGAACGTTGGATGCTCCTCACGGCGCGGATGGATGAGTTGCGCTCGGAACTTGCTAAGGTTGAAGCCGAGCTGCAGGAAGGTGAGCGCCTAGAGGTCCAGACAACGGAAGAGGCTGACCTGGCTGAAGGACAACTTGCCTCGCTAGACGAGAGGTTATCTCAGCTGACAGCCACCGAGACCCGTTTGCAAGAGTTGACACGATACCCTTCGCTGGGCCTTTTAGACTTGGCAGATATCTTCCGGCGCCCTCTGCCGCGACCTTGCTTTTTTTCTTTCTTTCTTTCTTTTTTTTTGTAATGCTCCTTTTTGTCTTCGGAGCTCATGTACCCCCGGGGGATGCCCCGGGCAAAAAATGTGTTCCACCCATTCTCATTAAATGGAAATATTTCTTTTCGTCGCCATCAATCGTGACTTCTTTTCCTTCTTTCTTTTCTTTATTCTGGATGGTCACCCGAACCTAGGGATACTTGCTGATGGCGCAGGAGAGCGCTCACGCCTTCAAGGAAGGGGTGAGGTGTTCGCTCCACCGCGATGTAGCCGTTCCCGGAACGGGGCCTTTGCCAATGTGGGACATAGGTAGTGTAGGCAGATGCACCTAGCGAACCTTGCCGCTGGTGATGAGAGGTGTGTTATGACCCTTGACACGGGTCAAATGTTGATGCCATGATGTTTTGTTGGTCAGCGAGGGCGGAGGGCCCAGGTTAGAGAGTAGTCGACCGATCTTGTCGATGGTGACAAGGGTCGAAAAGGGGTAGACGGTCTTGCCGATGGTGACAAAAACCGGATAGGTAGCGACCGATCTTGCCGATGGTGACAAGGGTCGAAAGGGGATAGGCGGTCTTGCCGATGGTGACAAGAACCGGATAGGTAGCGACCGATCTTGCCGATGGTGACAAGGGTCGAAAAAGGGTAGACGGTCTTGCCGATGATGACAAAAATCGGATGGGTAGCGACCGATCTTGTCGATGGTGACAAGGGTCGAAAAGGGGTAGACGGTCTTGCCGATGATGACAAAAACCGGATAGGTAGTGACCGGTCTTGCCGATGGTGACAAGGGTCGAAAAGGGTAGACGGTATTGCCGATGATGACAAAAACCGGATGGGTAGCGACCGATCTTGTCGATGGTGACAAGGGTCGAAAGGGGTAGACGGTCTTGCCGATGGTGACAAGAACCGGATAGGTAGCGACCGATCTTGCCGATGGTGACAAGGGTCGAAAGAAGGGTAGACGGTCTTGCCGATGGTGACAAGAACCGGATAGGTAGCGACCGATCTTGCCGATGGTGACAAGGGTCGAAAAGGGTAGACGGTCTTGCCGATGATGACAAAAACCGGATAGGTAGCGACCGGTCTTGCCGATGGTGACAAGGGTCAAAAAAGGAGGGTAGACGGTCTTGCCGATGGTGACAAGAACCGGATAGGTAGCGACCGATCTTGCCGATGGTGACAAGGGCCGAAAAGGGTAGACGGTCTTGCCGATGGTGACAAGAACCGGATAGGTAGCGACCGATCTTGCCGATGGTGACAAGGGTCGAAAAAGGGTAGACGGTCTTGCCGATGATGACAAAAACCGGATAGGTAGCGACCGGTATTGCCGATGGTGACAAGGGTCGCAAAGGTATGACAATAGATGTATATTGCCGGGATATCGGATGAAGACTCCGCCACGACCTCGAAAGGGGTCTTCCGGACAGAGAATGAATCATCACTATTCAGCATTCATTTTTATTCACATTACTGACCTAAGCGCCCTTTCGGGTTTTCGCCGAAGCCAGCCCCCTCTTGCTTTTGCCCACACGCCCTTTCGGGTTTTCACGCTACGGGGTACCCAATTTTGCCTGCGATGCCCTTTCGGGTTTTCGCCACAGCCGGGTTATAGCCATTTTTGCACTTGACCCGATGTGGGAGCAAGTCTGGCGGGGTATCTCTATTTTTAACCCCATTTTCTTTTCTTTCTTTCTTTTTCCCTTTTATTCGGAATGCGAGCCGAGAGAGGGTAGCTTGATCAGGGTGGAATACCGCTAACCAAGGAGAAGTAGCTCGATTAGGGCGGAATGCCACTAACCAATGAAAAGTAGCTTGATTAGGGCGGAATGCCGCTAACCAATGAAAAGTGGCTCGATTAGGGCGGAATGCCGCTAACCAAGGAAAGGGTAGCTTGGTTAGGGCGGAGTGCCACTAGACCAAGGAAAGGGTAGCTCGGTTAGGGTAGAGTACCACTAGACCAAGGAAAGGATAGCTTGGTTAGGGCGGAGTGCCACTAAACCAAGGAAAGGGTAGCTCGGTTAGGGCGGAGTGCCACTAGACCAAGGAAAGGGTAGCTCGGTTAGGGCGGAGTGCCACTAGACCAAGAAAAGGGTAGCTCGGTTAGGACGGAGTGCCACTAGACCAAGAAAAGGGTAGCTCGGTTAGGACGGAGTGTCACTAAACCAAGGAAAGGGTAGCTCGGTTAGGGCGGAGTGCCACTGGACCAAGGAAAGGGTAGCTCGGTTAGGGCGGAGTGCCACTAGACCAAGGAAAGGGTAGCTTGGTTAGGGCAGAGTGCCACTAGACCAAGGAAAGGGTAGCTCGGTTAGGGCGGAGTGCCACTAGACCAAGGAAAGGGTAGCTCGGTTAGGGCGGAGTGCCACTAGACCAATGAAAGGGTAGCTCGGTTAGGGCGGAATGCCACTAGACCAAGGAGAAATAGCTCGATTAGGGCGGAATGCCGCTAACCAAGGAGAAGTAGCTCGATTAGGGCGGAATGCCACTAACCAAGGAAAAGTAGCTTGATTAGGGTGGAATGCCGCTAACCAATGAAAAGTGGCTTGATTAGGGCGGAATACTGCTAACCAAGGAAAGGGTAGCTTGGTTAGGGCGGAGTACCACTAAACCAAGGAAAGGGTAGCTCCGACCAATCACTCGGGGTGTGTCGGCTGCGCCGCATGATACAGCTTAATGTGTTTTCCGTTGAGGGGAGAGAACTAGATGACTCCTTTGTGGTCTACAAGGACGTAGGCACCCCCTTCATATACTCGGCGGACGATATACGGCCCGACCCAGTTTTCGACCAGCTTCCCCTTGGGGTTAGAGGCCATCACTTCTCTTCTTTTGACCATCACCAGGTCTCCTTTCTTGAACTCTTGACCCTTGACTAACTTGTCAAAAGCACGGGCCATGCGAGCTTGGTAGACTTGGATGTTTTGTTGCGCCTGGAGGCGTTTTCCTTCGAGCTCAGCGAGCTCTTCCAATCTTCTTTCTGCATTGGTCTGCTCACCACTGACTAATCCGTGCTGGATGGCAACTCGCAATGAAGGAACTTCAAGTTCAATCGGCACTACAGCTTCCGACCCATAGACAAGGGAGAAGGGTGAACAGCCGGTTGGGGTCTTGTAGACAGTACGATAAGCCCAAAGTGCTTCGTACATCCTTTCTTCCCAATCCTTTTTGTTAGACTTGACAGTCTTCGCCAATAGTGTGCACAAGGTCTTGTTAAAGGCCTCTGCTAGTCCATTGGCTTGAGGGTTGTAGGGGGACGATGTCCTCCAGTCAATTTTGTATTTTTCGGCCAGCCGATAAACCTTCTGATTTCTGAAATGGCTGCCGTTATCAGAGATGATTCGGCTGGGGATCCCGAACCGGAATATTACATTCTGCCGGAAGAATCTTGCAACTAGTTCTCCGGTCACATCTCTTAGTGCTACTGCCTCCGCCCATCTGGAGAAGTAGTCTGTAGCTGCTAAGATGTATCTGCACCCTGATGAAGATGCTGGCAGTGTCCCTACTACGTCCGTGCCCCACTGAGCAAACGGCCAACTTGGTAGGGTGGGATGCAGTGGCACTGGGGGTCTTCTCGCCACATTAGCGTGCTCTTGACATTTCTGACAAGTTTTGGCAAACTTGCAGCAATCATTAAATATAGTGGGCCAATAGTAACCCATTTTCGTTATCTCTATCTTCATTTTCGGACCGGCCTGGTGTGCCCCGGCTGATCCTGCATGAACTTCTTGCATCACCTGTCCCACTTCTGCTGAAGACAAGCAACGGAGTAGGACTTTCCTTCGGGCATCTGCCATAATTCGGAACAAGGTCCCGCTTCTCATCTCGTAAGAATCCTTGATCCTTAGGAGCTTCATTCTTTGTTCCTTTTCTTTTGGAAGTTGCTGGTGTTGAAACCAGCGTAGGAGATGCTCTCGCCAGTCGGGCTGCTGAACCCCTTCGATGACTGCTACTTCCATCTCTTCTTCGTCGGCCAGAACCTCTGTTACGCTGGGGACCTGTCGGCGGTTGATCACTGTTATATTCAGGCTTGTGTCTGGCGGGACCGCCAATGAACTGGCCAGCTTAGCGAGGGCGTCTGCCTGAGCATTCCGACCTCGATTGATGTGCTTGATGCTGATGGAGTAGAATCTTGACATCAAGCGAGTTGCCAACTGGTGATAGGGGAGGAGCTCTTGCTTTCGCACCTCGAACTCTCCCTCCAGCTGTTTTATAACAAGCATGGAGTCTCCGAAGGCTTCCACATCTGAATTCCCATGGACAGAGCAATCTGCAACCCGATTATCAGGGCTTCATATTCTGCTTCATTCTTTGTGCATTGTTTGTTTATGGAGTAGGAAGTATGCACCACTTCTCCTTCTGGGGACTTCAAGACTATGCCTGCCCCCGCTCTGACCCTGGATAACCCGGTAGCAGAAGTGTCAATTCTGGAAGCACCATCAAAGTATAGCTGCCATAAGGAAGGCTGTACTTGGGCGGCTTCTAGGGTTTCATACTCGGGAAGTTCTGGTTCCCACGGGCTTTCCCCGGGTATCGGATGTTCAGCAAAGAAGTCCGCAATAGCTTGACCTTTGATGGCTTTGCGCGGTACGTAGGAGACATCAAACTCCATAAGGATTACCGCCCATTTGCCTAGGCGACCTTTGAGTGCCGGCTGGGACATAATATATTTCAGGGGATCCTCCTTGGACACCAAGCTGATTTCATGCAACAACATATAATGCCGGAGCTTTTTGACTGCGAAGACTAGTGCCAGGCAGATCTTCTCAGTATAAGTATATTTTTCTTCAGTTCTGACCAGTCTCCGACTGAGGTAATAGAGGGCTTGTTCTTTCCCTTCTTCATTATTCTGGGCCAGCATTGCCCCTAGAGAATTATGCGTAGCTGCTATATACAGTATCAACGGCCGTCCTTTCACTAGTGCGCCCAATACTGGAGGAGTCTTCAGATAGTCTTTTAGCTTGTCGAAGGCTGTCTGACAATCTTCATCCCAATAAAAGGGAACATCTTTCATCATCAACTTGTGAAAAGGCTGGCATCGCCCTGACAAATTAGAAATGAACCGCCGGATATAAGCCAGGCGACCCTGTAGTGACCTCAGCTCGGAGATGTTCCTTGGTGGACGTAACTCCTGTATTGCCTTGATCTTTGCGGGGTCTATCTCGATCCCCCGATATCGGACGACGAAGCCCAAGAATTTTCCGCTCGACACTCCGAACGCACATTTCATAGGGTTCATTTTTAGCTCATGCAGCCTCAGCCTCTGAAAAACAATCCGGAGGTCTTGCAGGTGATCTTCCTTTCTTCTGGTTTTGACCACCAGGTCATCTATGTAGCACTCGACCTTGTGGTAGAGCAATTCATCAAAAATTTTGGTCATTGCGCGCTGATAAGTTGCGCCAGCATTCTTCAGTCCGAATGACATTCTCTTGTAATGATAAATGCCTTTAGGAGTTCGGAAAGCAGTATGGACCCGGTCATGCTCCGCAATCCAAATCTGATTGTAGCCGGAAGACCCGTCCATGAATGACAGGGCTTCATGGCTGGTTGTAGCGTCGATCATGACCTCGGTTATTGGCACCGGAAAGTCATCTTTAGGGCAAGCTTTATTTAGATCCCGGAAGTCAACACAAATCCGGATCTGTCCACTCTTCTTTTTCACAGGGACGATATTTGCCAGGCATGTGGTGTACTGATTTTCTTCAACAAACCCCACATCAATGAGCTTGTCTACTTCAGCACAGATTCCGGTGATGAGCTCTGGCCTCATACGCCGCGGTGGTTGCTTCACCGGCTCGGCTTCGGGACTGATTGTTAGCTCGTGTTGTGAGATAGCAGGGTTTAGACCTGGCATCTCTTTATAAGTCCAGGCGAAGCAATCCCGGTATTCTAGTAGTAGTTGAATGTACAGCTCCCGTTCTTCTGGGGACAGTTGGGCACTGAGGAAGGTAGGCCTAGGGTCCTCCTCATTTCCCAAGTTGACTTCTATTAGTTCATCGACTGTGGCTTGGCCTCCGTCTTCTATTTTCGGAGGTGCCGGCTGGAGGTCGACGAAGTCTGGAATACCATCTCGAGGGTCGAGCACTTCGACCTCCTCGTCGGACACCGCCAGAGCTTCATGGGGTCTCTTGCTCTCTTGTGCTAGCGGCTGTGTGGATGGATCTATTGACACTTCTGTTGCCACTGCAGCTCCCGAGGGTGAGAGAACAGCTTCAGTGCTTGCAGATGAGGTTGCAGCCGTGACAGGCCAGTAGCTGTTTGCCGCCGGATTCGGACAGCATATTGGATTTGTAGCAGAAGTTGAGGGAGTCTCACCTTCTGGGACAGTTGAATCTTCCGCAGAAGTAGCTTTTTCTTTTCTGGTAGCCGGCTCCCCTTGATTGGAGTAAACCGAGGCTTCGTTGACCGGCAGAAAGGATGTTGAAGTCGTCATTAGTATGACCCCTGTAGGGGGAGAGACTCCTACTTCTTGAATGTCTTCGGCTCCGCTGCTGCTAGCCGTATCAAATTTGGTTTGAAAGGCCGCTTCCTTAGGACGGACCTGCTCCCAGCATCGGCAGGAGATCGAGGTCTCCATTTGTTGATTCCCGGATAGAGCCAATTCAGCATATTCGACTTCCGCCAGATATTCATCAAAGGTTGCCCCCAGAGGGCTGTCTTCAGTTGGATAGAAGGTGGAGATGGTATCCACCTCATACCGCCCACTGTAATAGTAGTCTTCCAGGGTGAAGCCCAGACCCGGATGTTGAGAGACACGTCTCATTTCTTTGTCCAGATTTGCAAGATACCACATCTTCTGGAAAGCTTCCTTGCATTTTTGAGGTTGTTCGGAAGGGATGTGTTGCTTTTGAAACATCCTGGCCGTCCGATCAGTGGTAAATGCCAGGCCCTGAACAGGAACCCGCGGGTCGGCTAGATCCTCAGGGAGGCTGCAGTCTGTGTCTTCCTGAGTGGGATGCTCCTTAGCTGTATAGAACAAGCTGCTGGGCCCATCTTCTTGTGCCACCTCCCAGGCTTTGAAAGGTTTGACAGTGGGACCATCGAGGCCGGAGACTGGCTTGGTGAGGCCGGCCGGGACTCTGATGCGGTCGTGCTGTCGATCAACATGCACTTCCTTAGCTTTGGGGTATAATGCTGGGGGTGTCACCCTACCGACATTTCCAGAAGCTGTGATGTGGAAAACCACCTTCGGCTTGACATATCCGCGCGGCGGTGGTGGATACCAACCGTCACCCGATTTGTTCTTCGATGCCCCTGCGGGGGCTTCAATTTCAGAAACCTTCCGGGGAGACCCCGTATATAGGTTGGCGTCCGCCAAGTGACATTCAAACACCTCGAATGGATGGATGTCAGCAAATATCCTCTCCTCCTTCCCCTGGAGGCTGTATTTGATGCATTGGTGGAGCGTGGAGGGCACCACCCTATTTTCATGCAGCCATGGACGGCCGAGCAGTGCTTTATAGGAGGTGCGAGAGTCAATGACATGAAACTGCACTGTTGTAATGAAATCTGCCAGGGTCAGTGTGAACTCTGCCACCCCCATAGATACTTCACATTTTTGGTTGAAGCCAGCGATACGCATATCCCCGACTTTTTCGAGATGCACATTGAAGTGGTACCTCTCGTATATTCTATATGGCAGGATGTTGACCGCTACGCCAGGATCGACCAGAATCCGGTTCAGTTCTCTTCCGTTCAGGTGCCCTTTCATATATAGCGGCCTGTTGTGACTGGCAGTAGGCAGTAGCATGTCTTCTGGAGAGAAGGTCATACTGGCTTCTGGTATAGCCTCAGCTATGCAGGTTTCAAAATGAGCAGGCGTCTGCAGAGCAGTGATGATCGCCTGTTGAGTTTCTTCACTCAAGGAGAGAATTTCCCAGATCGTAAATCGAGCGGGGAGCTTTTTGAGCAACTTCATTATTCAGCTCCCAGCCCGGACATTGGAGAGCTTCATCTCTTCAGCCCATCTGGGCTTGGAAAGGTTTTGATTCACGGGCCCTGATGGACCTGCTTCGCTTCCTCGGACTCGGCACCCTCTTGACTGGCATCGGCTGTCGGGTCTTCTTTATTAGGTGCTGTAGGGCAAGCCCCATATGCATTTGCATCCTCAGGGGGTTGCGCTGACTGCGGGTGAATGACCCCGGGTGTAGGGTTAGCCTCCTGACAAGGCTACTTCCCCTTTGACATCTTCATGAATTCAAGGAATGAAGGGACTATCTTGCCCCCAGTCTTGCTGTATAGACCTGACGGAGGAGGGATTTGTACTCCCTTAACTTCCGGCGGAGGTGTCTTGTAGGGTTGCTCCCCTCTGAACATAATGTTGTGATTGGGTGGTGGCTGGCGCCCCCATTTCTGGCCTGACCGAGTGGCATGTGCAGCAGTTGCGGCCTCGGTCTTGCCTCCCCCAGCATGGGGTGTGAAGCAAATTTCTTCTTCTTCCTCTTCTCCGGGCAGGTTGAAGAGTGCTGACAGGGTATTGCAGGAGACGACCTGTGTTTTATGGGCCCCAGCGGCCTTTCTTTTCTTTTTCTTTTGCTTTTTCTTCTTTTTGGTTTCTGCAGGTGCTTGCCCCCAGAACAGGTTGCTCTCTTGAGGTGGTGCTGCTTCAGCTTCCTCCCCTTGCTTGAGTGAGAGTTGCTCCAGCTCTTGCCATGGGACGTGGTCCCGTACCAGCAGAGGTTTCGGCTCGGGCTATACATATTCATCTAGCCCTTCAATTAGGTGTTGCAGTCGAAGGACCGCAGGATTGGTTTCCTTGATCACTGGCAGCGGAGTTTGTCTCCTCCTGTTGGGTGTATGTATTCTGACAGCTGTAGGTGGAGTGACCCATACGGGTGCTACCACTGGCGGAGCAGGCCGGGGTGTAACGCCACGGATATGTGCCCCCTCTTTTGGGCGGGGTGCCCTCTTCTTCTTATGCTTCACAGGGATTTGCTGCCACCCCTGTTGCTCCTTCACGGGCTCCAAGAAATGGATTTCGTAGGTGCTCCGTGTGCTTGCTTCAGAGATCTCCTCAGGTAATGCCTGGTAGAGGGAGACCATGTTGACTGCTGCTCTTCTGGGAGGAGCTTCATGTGGCTGGGGAGGGTCTACTTTGTACTCTCCCAGCTCTATTTCATTCTTCTTCACCATTCCTTCAATGATGTCTTTGAAAACATAACAGTCTTCGATTGAATGTCCCAACATCTGGTGGTAGGGGCAGAATCTTGGACTGTCTCTTCTTTTGAGGTCTTCTGGTCTTCTTGGTTCAGGCAGAGTGACCATACTGTATTCTGTTACCCAGTCAAATAGGATCCGGGTCTTATCCTTAGGAAAGGAATAAGCCTTCTTCATTTTGTCCCTCAACGAAGGACCTTCTTTGTCATCTGGAGCTTTTGCAGGTTGCGGGGGAGCCGCTTTCTTGCCTTTCTCCTTATGTTGTTCGAACGCCTTGATATCAAGCGCATTCGCTTCTTTAGGTACGGGGCGCCGTTCCGCCGCCTTGCCTTTCTGGGCTATGCTGGCAGTTGACGTCGGGACAGGCTTGGCTAGAAAAGCTTCCACCTCAGCCACGACATTATTTATCCGGTCGAACGACCGTATTTCCATACCAATCATCTTTTCCAGGACCTCCCTCCTGAGATTTTGCTTACATATTTACACAGCGTCCTCCTGGTGCGGAGGCCGCTTGCATCTCATTCCGAGGTTCCTCCACCTCTTGATGTAGTCAAGGGCTGTCTCATCTACCCTTTGTTTTGTTGAATAGAGCTCGGCCACGGTGACCTCCCTCTCTGTGACATGGAATCTTTCCCTGAACTTCCTCTGCATATCTGACCAGTCACTGATTGACCCGGCCGAGAGGCTGGAGTACCATTCAAATGCGAGCCCTGTCAGCGAGGACCCGAAGAATTTCAGCAAATATGACTCGTCGGTGGACAGATCACCCATAACGGTCATATAATATGCAATATGCTCTTTTGGGGAACCTTTCCCATTGAATTTGTCAAATTTGGGTGGCTTGTTGACTCCCGGGGGAAGTCGCTTAGCCGCATGGTGTTGCGGGTAGGGCACCCGATAGGCATCGAATGCGACGTAGTCGCCTTCGCTCTTCTCTGCGAGCTTCAGCTCGATCATCCTTTCCACCATCATCCGGTTCATGACCGTGGGGTCGATTGGCTCCGGATAGAAGTGTGCTGGCTGCAGGTATGGGGTGACCAGGGTGGTCGCCTGTGGAGGATGCAGCAGCGGGGGTGTTGGGTGCACCTGAGGAAGCACCGGAGGTAGCAGCGGCTGAGGCTGTGGCGGCCGCTGTTGTGCTGTCGTCACAGTTGGCTCCGACGGCTGGGGTAGTGTATAGAGCGGTGGAGGGTCGTCTCGACGAGTCGCTCCCCGGGATGATTCACCCTGGACTTCGGGTGGTTTGGAGGCTGATGAGTGTTCAGTTTTCTCCATCAGCTGTTTCTTCAGGGAATCTATTTCCCGTTGATATCTTTGCAGCAGCATCAAGACTGATGGATCTATAGTGGCGGGGACACCTTCTGTTGTCTCCCCGGACGTACCCTCAGGCAGGATGTCGAGGAGTACGTCATCTTCTTCTTCCGTCGTCACCACATTAGCGGTCAAGACGGGGGCTTTATCATCCCAGTGGAGGTAGACCTGGGGCTGTTTCTCTTTCATCATTGTCAGAAGCCCTCTTGCTGCTTCTGTCCTGCGGGTAGTTGGCCCCAGTCATACGGCCAATTGAGCCAGTTCTTGGGGGTCTTCAGGGAGCTCCCCATATCGGCTGGACACGCCAGCCATGTTGCAAGTAAAAACCTGAATCCTTCTTCTTTGTCGATGGACCCTCCGCCTTGCTTGTTGCGGAAAGGTCAGCCTCTCGAACACAGAAATTCTTCTTCTTTCTTCCCGCTCGGGGAAGGCTTCATCGGCTTCGATCCCAAAGCCGTCATCATATCCATTGTCGTCGACCGACAACACCATCATTCTATCTTCCATATCTTCTTCATCCGCCACTGATGGGAAATAGTCTTCGTCAGTGGTGACTGTCTGCATCAGTCGCTGCTGACCCAGCGAGGGGTTGCCCAGCCCTCGAAAGTAGTTCCTGATCAGACATGTTACCTCCTCTTGACCCCGCCCTTGATAGAGTACGGGGGATAGTTGTCGACCTCTAGTAGGAGGGATATAGGCCAGCCGAGCTCTGTCGGCCGGATGTTGGAATCTTCGTCCCGTGACTGGGACGTTGGCTTGGCGGGCAGCAGCCCGAAAACTTCTGCGGCGCGGGGGATCCGCAACCACTTCTTCTTCATTCGTCGGGGACAAGCCCCTTTCTCTTCTCACTTCCGCCTCGTCGTTCATAGGACGGCGGCGGATGGGTGTCAGATGGTAGGCAGGTCGGGTCCGCTTGGGAACCCACACCTGTTTGAACTTTTTCAGCTTGAGTGCCGAACTTCCTTGGCCATAGGGGCCGGCTTCTTCTCTTTCTGCCCTCCTTCCAGTGAGGGCTTGATAGGTGTTATAGACAGGAACGTTTGGGATGACGTGGTCTGGGATCACCCGTGCCGGGCGCCCGTTGAGGAAGACACGCATGCCTCCCACCAGCATTGATTTTCTGGACTGAGAGACAGTTTCGGTGATCACAGTAGTGTTCTTGCGAGCCTGGCGACGCTAACGTCCTCCAGGGGGTTTGTTGATGACAGTGGGGTGCGTCCCACGTACAATGTGGTGCACCAGGCAGCTAGCGGCCGGGGCCGGATTCTTGAGCGAACCATCGCAGCAGGGAGCCTTCAGAGGCTCCACTTCCTTCACGGTTTGATGGGGACATCACCTCCCATGCCCACCTTCACAGCTCGTCTCATCGCCCCGGTTGCATCCGGCATGGTTTAGTCATTTAATTTTGAGTCCTATGTAATTTTACTTGAGTCATTTGATGTAATTTGCATTTTATTTGAGTCATGTCACTAGGTCTTGCATTTATTTTCCTATGTTTGAGTGTCATTAGAGTGTGTAATGTGCTAATTGGGCCCATTTCTTCGGGCTTGGCCCAATGAGCTCCCCTACCCCTTCGGTTATTTGTCAATGAGTCTTTTGTTAGGGTCTTATTGTAAAATGTGGGTTTCCTATATATAGGGCCCCATTTCCTTCATTTGGAGGTAATGAATCAATCAATGAAAAAATGCCATTTGAGAGTCCAAAGCTTAGTTTAGTGGAGTGATTCCAACATTCTTTAGGTGAGAAACCCTAGGGGAGAGATTCTCCACCCTTCCCACTCTTAATCCCTCTTTTTCACTCCACTTTCTCTCTCCTCATCACCCAATTTCGAATTTTCTTCTCTCTCCTCCCTTCCCAACCACCTCAACCCCCACCTACCATCATTAAAGCCCTCCACTTCCCCATGGCCTCCATTACTCCACCCCCCTAGTCCCAAGGAGATCCCTCACCATTCCAACACCACTTTCCCCATTCCAACACAATCAACCCCTTCCCCACACAACCCCACAACTTCCAATGCCATTTCAAATTTGAAATCCACCCTTCCCTCCACTCACTTGTGCCCCCCCTCACCTTCTCCTCTCACCCACCTTCCCAAATTCGTAGCTCCTCCTCCCACCACCTGTTAGACCCCCTTCCAGACCCCATTCTTCCCTTCCCCCACCTTAGAACACCCCCTCCTAGATCCCCTCATAGCCCGGGCTTTCCCCACACTCATCCACCCCCATTTCCCCTCCCATATATCCCATTCCCCCCATCATCATCAACCTACAGCTCTCAACTGAAGATCTACAGCAGACCAGCAACTTGCAGCGGCCACCACGACCTCCTCCGGATGAGTCTGAATACCCAAGAGCCATCGTCGGAAGCGTCTGCCAGTCGCCTTCGCAACCGAAGTGGTTTCGTCTTCTTCCGATCTCCGAGTCGTCCAGGAGGTCCATTCTCCCACAGCTGCGCGGTTCTGCCTCGGCTGAGGACCTGAGCCGGCTTAGAAGCTCTGCCACAACCAGCCCCGAAGGAATCAGTCCTCAAGTTCTTCTTGAAAGTTCTTCATCGGCCTGTCTACTTTCAGAATCAAGAAGCAGAACCCCATTCAGCATCGGGGAACAGAAGTTACCAATTTTCTTCCACAGTCGCGCGGCTCTGCCTTCCCCAGTCTGCATCGACACCTCCTCACTCTTCTGGCTCCACAGATCGTCTCCGTTCTCTTCTGGCATCCCCGTTTCTTTTTCTGCAAAGAGGACTCACCCACAGTTCTAACGGCGCTGACGGCATCAAATTTGGAGTTCGGGAGCGGCCAGGACAGCCTCTGCATCCTACTATTGGTGACCTGCCCCTGCTAGTCTGAGAAACAGAGGCCCTGTTCAAGCTTCTGCCCCGACCTGCAGCGACTCCAGAAGAAATTACAAAAATTCTGAGGCATTCCCCATCCTGTTGCGAAGATTTTGCCGCTGGTGTCGGAATCAGAAAAATTCCTGAGAAAGATCTACAAGAGCAACACCGACCCTCTATCCTGGTTCACAGATAGCAGGCAGATTCGGCGTCCACCCTTGTTCCTCGTTCTTTGCTTTGGTTTCCCCACCCCGCTTGGCTGGCTGAAGGCCCCTCCCTGCGTGGAGGTAGTATTGATGTAATATCATTAACCCCCACCCCAAGTTCCCCCTCCTGCGAGAGGTGTAGTGGTGTACTTTGTTTGGGCAGGTCAAGTGACACCGCCGCGGCGTGTGGGGAAGTGCTCGCCACTCGCCTCCCCGCTCGCCCTCGTCTCCGACCGGGATCGGTTTCTTCAAACCGGTCGAGTAAGTGCTCAAACCTTCACTCCACTTAGTGCTTGTCTTTCAATATTAGTTCTTAATTCCGCTGGTTATGCGAGTGAGAGCCCGATCCTCAAGCCCCGTTGTCTTGAGTGATCACCGTGGGAAGAGTGCAACCGTTGCCGTTGGCACTTTGTCGGCCCCCTTGATTTGGGTACCCATACCCATTGGGAATCATTCTTGGCCTTGCTGGCCCTCTACCAGCAAGGGCCCAACCCCACATCCTCCCCTTGGCATTGCCAAGTAACCCTGGCCTTGGGTGAGTGACGATAGAGCGGTGGCCCAACTTGGCCCGTTTTGAATGCGATTGTGCTTGCTTGCATTAGGTCCAAGGTTGTGTCACATCAAGTGGTATCAGAGCAAGTCTTTGATTTGTTCTCACAAGTCAAGTCCATGGGCACGCTTGCATTAGAGTTCTCATCGGATCGTTCTATGCATTATCCACCTCCCATTGTCATTGAGTCTACCGACCAAAAGGCCCCAATTCCCATCATATCCCAAGCATACCTACCTAATGGGAGCCCCACAGAAATTGACTTCATCGACATGGAAGAAGATAATTGGGTATCCCCCGAAATTGTAGCCACCCTCTCTACGACTGGACAAATTGTGCACAACGGAGACCTAGTCTTCGTTGAATTCCATAAATGGTTCGGGAAGACTAAGTATTTGGATGGGGCTTGGTGTCAAAAGGGAACATTGGCGGGTCCATGTATAATCCTATGTAAGAAATGGTTAGATGAAAGGAATGCCGACATCGACCCAACACGTCGGACTTGCCTAGTGCATCCGCCACACCTTTCGGGAACCTTTAAATTCAACAACCTTTTATTCTCCCACCCGCGGGAATCCCACCCTTGTTCACCACCCCGGGTGCACCATACTCCGGCCATCATCACCCCACCATCAAAGAACCTTCCCACTCCATTAGTTTTGGAAGAAGTAGTCCACCCGCTTTGCCACATGAAGACAAATATCCCTCGGGAACCTATCCCCTCCATAGAGAGCTCCCATGTCCCAATTGAAGAGGAAGCCTCGCACAAGGATCTTCACCCTAACCACCCCCCCTAGATAAGGCTGAATTCATCTTAGAAGAGTCCCTTGTTAGGTGGCTAAGGGAGAGCCTAATTAGAGAGACCTCGACCCATGTTTGCCCTCCCATAGAACAAAATTTTCCCCTAGTGCCCCTCTTCTCCTATCACACCACAATCCAAGCATCCTATCAAGTGGAGACCTTAGAGGATTTTCTTAGGGGCTTAGCATGGCAAATTGAGTTCACTAGCATGTTGACCCCTATGGCCGAACAACCTAGGAGCCTTAGCCTCCTACACCTATGCATAAGGTCTATCACCTCGGTTTGCACCAATGGTTGCTACACTAGCGACCTCCTTCTATTCCTCCCTACACCGGATGAGCCCAACCTTCTCCTCGATTTAGAGCTTCTTATCTCGGGTAGAAAGCCAAGCCCTCCACTCATGGCCGACCCACTTGTCAAGAACATTGGCCCAACTATCATAGGGAAGGATGACTTAGCACCTTTTAAGGATCTTGAGGACATGGAGTTCCTCCCCCTAAGTGACCTATTTTATGATCCATATGATCCCTTCCAATGGGAGTCAAGGGACTCATATGACCCAACCATCTTATCAACCACCCACCCTTTCCTACCCTCACCCACCATATTGGGCCAAACCCACCTCATCCATGACCCGGGTTGCACCTTGGGAGCCATAACCTTGGACCATATATCCCTAGGTAATAAGGTGGTGCCCCACCCCATGATGACCACCTTCTTAGATCCATTCGATCCTTTCCAATGGGAGTTCAAGGGTTGTCCCACACCTATACACATGGAAGTCACTTTTGGGAAAATTATGCATGTGTCTAGGCTTTCCACCCCCTTTGGCATGAACACTATGTTGGGTCCATTCATTCATATCACCCACATGTCTAGTAGAAGGCATGAGTGGGCCACATTCGGATGTCATGGTCCTTCTTCATTCATCATACATCGTAAGCATGTCAAAAGCATCTACGGATGTCCGGGCCTCCCCACATTCATCACCACTTTGCATGATAGGTTCACCTACGGGTGCCCCGGCCCACCCAAGCCCACCAAAGTCTACATGACAACATTGCATGATAAGTCCACATATGATTACCCCGGCCCTCCAAAATCTATCAAAGTCTTCTTGGCATCAAAGCATGATCGGTCTACTTTTGGTTGCCCAGGTCCACCCATCACCCCTAGAATGTCAACATTCACAAAATTACATGAAAGCCTTTGCAAGCACATAAGCAAAAAGAATGAGGCTTATAAGAGGCGGGCCGACTCTCATCGGTGTCACCAAGACTTCCATGAGGGTAACTTTGTGATGGTAAGGACTGAGAGGTTCTCCCCGGGAGCCATCTCCAAATTGAGGCCATGTGGGGCTGGTCCCTTCCAGGTCCAGAGGCGCATTAGTGCAAATGCCTATGAGTTAGATCTCCCCGAGGAGTATGGAATAAGTCCCACATTCAATGTTGCCGACCTAGTGTCATATAAGGGACCCACGGTGGTACCGAGTGAGGAGATTGAGCCTACGTCTTCCCTTGAGAGAGCACCCACCCGTGAGGAGAGACCCCCAGCCAAGAGAGCCCAGCGTGAACAAATTGAACAAATATTAGATGAACAAGTCACTACCACTCGGAGCAAGGTATACGAGCGCTATCTCGGCAGGTGGATGGATCGGTCTCGTTCGGAAGGCTTGAGGGCAGTACCACTTCTACACCCTCCAAGGAGGGAAGGACACTTACTCGACAGAGTCGAGTTCTCCGCACCCCGGGAGTATGATGGGGACATCACCTCCCATGCCCACCTTCACAGCTCGTCTCATCGCCCCGGTTGCATCCGGCATGGTTTAGTCATTTAATTTTGAGTCCTATGTAATTTTACTTGAGTCATTTGATGTAATTTGCATTTTATTTGAGTCATGTCACTAGGTCTTACATTTATTTTCCTATGTTTGAGTGTCATTAGAGTGTGTAATGTGCTAATTGGGCCCATTTCTTCGGGCTTGGCCCAATGAGCTCCCCTACCCCTTCGGTTATTTGTCAATGAGTCTTTTGTCAGGGTCTTATTGTAAAATGTGGGTTTCCTATATATAGGGCCCCATTTCCTTCATTTGGAGGTAATGAATCAATCAATGAAAAAAATGTCATTTGAGAGTCCAAAGCTTAGTTTAGTGGAGTGATTCCAACATTCTTTGGGTGAGAAACCCTAGGGGAGAGATTCCCCACCCTTCCCACTCTTAATCCCTCTTTTTCACTCCACTTTCTCTCTCCTCATCACCCAATTTTGAATTTTCTTCTCTCTCCTCCCTTCCCAACCACCTCAACCCCCACCTACCATCATTAAAGCCCTCCACTTCCCCATGGCCTCCATTACTCCACCCCCTAGTCCCAAGGAGATCCCTCACCATTCCAACACCACTTTCCCCATTCCAACACAATCAACCCCTTCCCCACACAACCCCACAACTTCCAATGCCATTTCAAATTTGAAATCCACCCTTCCCTCCACTCACTTGTGCCCCCCCTCACCTTCTCCTCTCACCCACCTTCCCAAATTCGTAGCTCCTCCTCCCACCACCTGTTAGATCCCCTTCCAGACCCCATTCTTCCCTTCCCCCACCTTAGAACACCCCCTCCTAGACCCCCTCATAGCCCGGGCTTTCCCCACACTCATCCACCCCCATTTCCCCTCCCATATATCCCATTCCCCCCCATCATCATCAACCTACAGCTCCCAACTGAAGATCTACAACAGACCAGCAACTTGCAGCGGCCACCATGACCTCCTCCGGATGAGTCTGAATATCTAAGAGCCATCGTCGGAAGCGTCTGCCAGTCGCCTTCGCAACCGAAGTGGTTTCGTCTTCTTCCGATCTCCGAGTCGTCCAGGAGGTCCATTCTCCCACAGCTGCGCGGTTCTGCCTCGGCTGAGGACCTGAGCCGGCTTAGAAGCTCTGCAACGACCAGCCCCCGAAGAAATCAGTCCTCAAATTCTTCTTAAAAGTTCTTCATCGGCCTGTCTACTTTCAGAATCAAGAAGCAAAAGCCCATTCAGCATCCGGGAACAGAAGTTACCAATTTTCTTCCACGGTCGCGCGGCTCTGCCTTCCCCATTCTGCATCGACACCTCCTCACTCTTCTGGCTCCACAGATCGTCTCCATTCTCTTCTGGCATCCCCGTTTCTTTTGCTGCAAAGAGGACTCACCCACGGTTCTAACGGCGCTGACGGCATCAAATTTGGAGTTCGGGAGCGGCCAGGACAGCCTCTGCATCCTACTATTGGTGACCTGCCCCTGCTAGTCCGAGAAACAGAGGCCCTGTTCAAGCTTCTGCCCCGACCTGCAGCGACTCCAGAAGAAATTAAAAAAATTCTGAGGCATTCCCCTTCCTGTTACGAAGATTTCGCCGCTGGTGTCGCCATCAGAAAAATTCCTGAGAAAGATCTACAAGAGCAACACCGACCCTCTATCCTGGTTCACAGACAGCAGGCAGATTCGGCGTCCACCCTTGTTCCTCGTTCTTTGCTTTGGTTTCCCCACCCCGCTTGGCCGGCTGAAGGCCCCTCCCTGCGTGGAGGTAGTATTGATGTAATATCATTAACCCCCACCCCAAGTTCCCCCTCCTGCGAGAGGTGTAGTGGTGTACTTTGTTTGGGCAGGTCAAGCGACACCGCCGCGGCATGTAGGGAAGTGCTCGCCACTCGCCTCCCCGCTCGCCCTCGTCTCCGACTGGGACCGGTTTCTTCAAACCGGTCGAGTAAGTGCTCAAACCTTCACTCCACTTAGTGCTTGTCTTTCAATATTAGTTCTTAAATCCGCTAGTTATGCGAGTGAGAGCCCGATCCTCAAGCCCCGTTGTCTTGAGTGATCACCGTGGGAAGAGTGCAACCGTTGCCGTTGGCACTTTGTCGGCCCCCTTGATTTGGGTACCCATACCCATTAGGAATCATTCTTGGCCTTGCTGGCCCTCTACGAGCAAGGGCCCAACCCCACATCCTCCCCTTGGCATTGCCAAGTAACCCCGGGCTTGGGTGAGTGACGATAGAGCGGTGGCCCAACTTGGCCCGTTTTGAATGCGATTGTGCTTGCTTGCATTAGGTCCAAGGTTGTGTCACATCACGGTTTCCTCGACAGGTTCAGTGGCTTCGACTTCCAGCATGTCGACGAAGGCCAACCCCAAGAAGTTGGGGAAGCCCACAGTAGGAGGAAAGCTACCAAATTCCATGGGCACCGCCAGGTACCCTTGCGCGTGTCTGGCGACGATCGCAGGACTGAAGCCGACACCGGTTATCCCGTGAGTCGTCATTGTTTGCACTGAAATATCAAACAAGGTGATAATCAGTAGTCTCTGAGAGGGCTTCGAAGCCTGGATATCTCGGCAAAGAGATGAAAGGTGACACTAGTCCCACCAGGCGTGCCAGACTATGTTTCACACATCTTTTTCTTTCTTTTACTTTGTTTATTTATTTATTTTTTATTTTATTTATTTACTGGCGTGCCTGGATGTCCCACCGGGCGTGCCAGACTTGTTTAGCGGGTCTTTTCTTTCCTTCGTCCTTTTCGTTCGTTTCTTTTCGTTCGCGTATCGATCAACCATTTGGCTAACTGGTAGTCAACTGACTGATTGACGACGCGGGCGTGCCAGTCACATGAGTGAAGATTCTATTGTGCGCTCACTCTGACCCGTGTCGGGCGAATGTGAGGTTCGGTCGGGACCAGCAGTCCGCCATACCATAAAGGTTATGGCGTTAATTACATCCCCCACGAGGAGGGAACACCTTTGATTAATTGCCGAGATATCGGGCTGTCGAAGCCGGAAAAAAGAACTACATGATGATTATAGCAATGACAGGCAAGATGCAGCATTAATCATGTAGAAGATGCGCAGTTAAATAAGAAAATGGATCCTAGGTACGTGGCGGAGGACTTAGGCTCGAAGGCCACCTTCACGCGTAACGAAGCCTCCAATCAGGCGTAACCTGACCCTCTGGCAATGTTATTTGATATACCAAGGATGCACACATTCGGACATGCGCTAATGCGATATGAGTGCGTAGACCAAGGCGTAATGGAAGGATTCGAGGCGCCTCGATTTAAGTTTGAACATGCTAAATTTATTCAGTTTATTGGTTGAGGAACTTGTATCCTTCTGTGATTAGCATAAGAAATCATCCCATAAGTGGGAAAGGGGTTATAATGATGTAACGACACGATTCGGAACGAAACCGGTGCAGTGCGTGCAAGGACAGGGGCTAAGACGCTTGAAACGGTGCCCTGAAACGTAGGTAAAAGGTTTAAAACGGCGCCAGAACCGTAGGTAAAGGGGTAGCTCTGTTAAAACAGCGTGGGAAGCTGGGGCGCGCCGGGAAGGGCGCGCCATTTTAAGGCGTGATCACGCATGAACGTGCCGAATTAACTCGATTTCATGGAGACAGGAGCCTCGTCGGTTTATTCACAGATTTATTAAAATGCTTTTGGATGGTTTTGAGAATTTATTAAGTTGATTATTCATAGAATCGGTCCCGAATCATTCAAAGGCCGAGTCACGGGCTCACGCGAGGCGATTGTTCCGAGTTTAACTCGTTCGAGCCGAAATTTCGGCAGCATCTTCCCATCCCAAAGGATTGTCGGGGAGACGCGGGGAGTACTCACGTGGCGGAGTAAACCCCTAAAAGCTGGGTGGCGCAACGGCGGCCGGCAGACCCAAATGGATAGGAAGACCCCGAGGGCTAGCCTGCTAGGGGCACCGAGTCCGTGGGTAACGGTGAGTGAGTGAGGTGACTCGATGTGGGAGCGAAAACCCCGAGGGCTAGCCTATGAGGGGCACGCGACCCGAATCACCACACTACTCGAGTCGGGACGACCGAGTAGAGAAGGGGAACCCCGAGGGCCAGCCTACGAGGGGCACCGCGTCTCACGGCCACCACAAAGTCCCTTAGGGACTGTGGATTTGAGATGTCGGGACTAACCCGTTTACTATTCACTTATTAGTCCATAGGGGATTCGTCACTGCTGGACGGTCCCCGGTGGACAGAGTGCTGTCAAAAACGGAACAGTGGGGGATATCCCCCCTCCCCGGGGTACCGATCCGCACTAGTGAAACAGTAGAACGGGGCTATGAGATCGTTCGCATAACCAGCAGGTCAGAACTGATACCTGTAGATATACGTACGTTCATGCATATGCATGTTCATGAAGCAACGGAATATTCGTCAAGAAATGTTCAGAAAATAATAACTGGAATGTAGGGGCGCCTTTATTTCCCTCTGTTCATTATCAAGAACAGAAAGGTTATTACGAGGGAGGCCCAGACAGATGGGAGGAACCCATATATTGACACACCTTACACAGTGAAGATCCCTAGCATTCGGCCGGAAGAGAAAACCCCCGGGGAGGGGAATCAATGTATCCCTTATCATAGAAGGGCATAAAACATCGGGAAGATGAAACAAGCAGGAATTCATTCACACATGAAGCCCACGGTGCTCTACATTCATCCTCCACGGCGCCGACATCATCGCACGGCACCGTTTCACCGGCTGTAAGAAAAGGAAAAGGGAAGCCAACAGGGAAGAAAGAGAAATGTGGCATTGGCCAGAGACTCACATTCCATTCCATTTATCCATATGAAAAATACAGACAGACAAGTAGCGAATACACATTCCGGCGCGGCGTTGTTGCTCGGCTGTCGTTTTCATTAACAGGGGAAACCCATTACAACGACAAAGGGGAAAAGAGAATCATCGTGAGGGAGGGGAGGTGAGGCTCATATCATCGCCCCTCCCCTCCTTCACTTACATTATGCCAAAAAAAAAAACTCAAAGCGGAGCAGAGGGATTCACCGGATGAAACACGGGAAAACCCACCTCGATAGATAAGAAACGGGCGCTCTTCCTCTCCGATTACGGGAGACTCCGGTGGAGCAGGGTGGTGGCCGCCGAGAGCTCGGGCAGAAAACTCTTCAGATCGAAGCACCCCTGGACCTCCCCCCTTTCTTTCTAATTCCCTTTTTTCTTTCTTTTTGATTCCGCTTCTTTCTTCCTATTGAGTTTCCCCCTCTCCTCCTCTTTTTTTTCTATCGAATGCAGGCTATATATAGCCTTGGGGTTAATTCGGCGCCCCAGGAAGAGGCGCGCCGGGTTGACGGCGTCGGGGAAGGCCCCATTGGGCTTTTGCACGCCGGTTCGACGGCGCCGGGGAACACCCCCATTGGGCTTTTGCGCACCGGTTCGACGGCGCCGGGGAACACCCCCCATTGGGTTTTGCGCGCCGGATTAACGGCGCCGTTTTAACCTGTTCACTTGGCGTGTAGTCCGGTGGGCCCGGAGATGATTCCGGAAGCTCCCGTCGACTGTTCCTCTCACCCTGGCCATCGAAGGGCCTTGATGGGGTGTTCACGAATCTCTTGATAGGACGAATGGCCTTAAACAAGACTTCGTGTGTGTCTGGTCCGAGCACACGGGTGTCCTACCGACACAGTCTTCGGCACTGTGATTTGTGCTTCTGGCTGAGACGGACTCGTGCTCGAAGCTTTCTTGCAGGATGATGTTACATCCTGGACAATTCCACCTTGAATTGGTGATCAATCGGCCACTAATGGGCCCACTATGGCAAGAAGCCGAATCCGTGCCGGATAATCGGGGTCTTCTGCTGACAGAACCTTCGGCCCCTTGTTACGGATGGCCGAGGACATTCTTCCTCCTTAGGAGAGTCATTGGGTAGACCGTCGTCCTTGGTCGGGCGACGGATGTGGGGTAGCGGCACGACGAGGTCGATGCCGGATCATTGGGTAGGCTTGATCGCGCTGCTGGTTGGTTGCGGGTTCACTTCGACTCTCCTGAGGTAAAGTCCCCGACGTTCCCTTCAAGGTGGCTCAGGGCTTCGTCAGCTTGAGGGGTCCTCTTGATAAGTTGATCTTTATCGGCTTCTGTGCTTCAGTGGGCCGTATCATTCATCTTTGCGGCTTGGTTGCCAAAGGATCATATTTTGAGTGCCAACAGCTGGTTCCTGAGCTGGCTGGTAATCACCAAGATAATGAACTGCAAGATAGGAAAACGGGTCAGAGGGCCCAGGGGGATTCCCTGGGGCAAAACCCTCCGACGCTCAAGTCAGTAGAGCAATGGTGGGAGCAGCTATAGGGAGGAGAAGGTGAAGGCGCGAGATCCCTCTCCACCAATGGGGTGAAGTGATCCTTGCTCAGGAGTTGGGGGTGGAACAATGCCCTTTTGGACTTACCTTTCGCAGGAGGGTATCCCAGGTTTTTATAGTGTGCCGCCTTCTGGAGTCCTGCAAGCTGAGAGGTCTCCAGTGGAGGTTACGTCCTCGTCGTGGGCTTTGATGGCCTCATCGTGGGGGCGTTATCCTCGCGGGGAAGCCGGAGCTCCTGGACTTCTTAGCGTTTGGCCCGCTGTGGACTCTAACGGCTACAGTGATGAACATTTCATCAGTCGTTCCGAGCTTAAGGGGGCCGGCCCTATCGGGCGATAGGCCTAGCTCGGTGAGGAGATGGGTTGGATAGACCGGCTAGCGCTTCCCCCCTTCGTGCGGAGGGATAGCTCATGCGTGGGTCTTCCTGTGACCTGACCGAGGCTCGGGCTCTCCGAGCCTTGGGGCCTCCTAGGAGAGTTGTTTCCTCGAGCATTATTTTATTGGGCTTTTCCGAGTGGGCCCTGCGGGCTGTCACTTGGGCGAGCTTGTCTCGTTGGGCCTTGTTGGGCCTAGTTGGGTCTGATCTTTGAGTGGGCTGCAGGAATCCCCCTCTCCAACAAGCAAATAATCAAAGATCTGCACTCAACCTATGATCACGTGATCATGAACCTAGGCAACCAAAGCAAGCTGTAGCATGGGCATGCTATCTCAACCAAACTAAGCTAAGGAATAAAGGAAAAACACACGCCGAGGCGTGGAGCAAGGAGTAAATAGAAACACACCGCAAGGGGTGGAACAAGCAAGGAAATAAAAAATGTGAGATGCGAAAGAGAAAGCTAATGCCCAAGACTTAAGAAAGATGTGATCGCCATCAAAGTAAAAACAAGCCAAAGACCTGAAAATACCTTGGAAATAGGTGGATGAAGCACCCACCTACGGGAGAGGAAAGATCAAAGAAACATGCAGGTCAGCTGAAAGTAACGGCCAGAACCTTGTGCGTCACTTGGAAGTGACGGTCGCTCGATAGACTACTGGAAGAATCTGACGCGCCTGCACAAGACCGTCAAATAACCTGCAGTAGCAAAGCGTGAATCCTTTTAACTCCAACTCTTCGAGCCGGCTAGAAGACTTGGGCCTCGTATTGGTGGACCTGTAAACCTGCCAAAGACGTGGAAAGCAAGAGAAAACAACCCAAATTAGCCCTTTAGACAGTATAGCATCAATTCTTCAATAAACACAATATCATCAAAAGGAAAGGGAAATACTGGGAGGTTTTGGTTTTTAACCCCTATGGGCGTTTTAAAAGATTGGGAGGATGTTTGTATGATGAAGAACAGTGAAAAACGTGGAGAAAGGAAGTGGGAGAATGCTTATGATGAAAGGGGAGATGGAAAAGGAATTCAATATGAAAATATGAACTTTGGAACCAAGAGGAACAGATACTCCCTTCACCAGGCAGCAAACGAACGTGAGAAGCACTTCTCCTTGATCAATCGTGGCTCTAAAATGCGGCAGCACTTCGACGCAAACTCCAGAATTTCCTCCCCCTGGAGCATGAAGTCAAGGGTTCTATTTATAGACCCTCAAACCCTCAGGTCGAGCAGAGGAAAATTCAGCAAGATAAAGGGATAACTCTTAACAAATCCTTGAAGATAATATCACCAAGAGTCCATAGAATCAAGCAGAAGGTCCTGAGGATCAGATTTGGAAGAGATATCGTCAATCCAAGTTCTTATCTCGACCACGGAGTAGCAGAGAAAAGGCCTGAACTGCTAGGACTCTCTGAAGGAAGTAACGGCTGCACGATAGACCGCCACAGTGAAATAACGCATCAAGGAACATCCATTACTTTCAACTTTATCTCAAAGAGATAAGATCAGCAGGAAGAAGATCCAAACAATAGGACTCTGTAAAGAAAGCAACGGCCAAGTCATAGGGTGTCAGAATGAAACAACGGCTACACGATAGACCGTTATATTCAACATATAGGCCAAAGGATAAGCTTTGGAACAAGACCTCAAGCTTCAGGACTCTTCAAGGAGCAACGGCCCAGGACCCATCCGTTAGAATGAAGAAACGCGCCTGGGACAGACCGTTATTATCAATGGAGTTCAAAAGAAGGAATGAAGGTTTTGCTAAGCTTTAGTCAAAATGAAATGCCACAAAGAGCCACATCCGATCAAGGAGTCAAGACCCAAGAAATGATCTTCAACTAAACAAAGAGACTCGATGAAGAGTGAACAACTCGGAGCATCATATATAATGAATAAAGAGATCACCCGACTTATTGGTTATAAAACGGGTGTCAACAGATGCCCCTCCTTAATGTCCTCTTTGCAGGGGAGCGAGCGGAGGTGAAGCGAAAATAAAATGGAACATGGAGATGAAGCGGAAGTGGAGCGGAGTGTATCAAAAAAGAGGCTGTTAAGGTAAAACGACACCCGTTCTTTACTAACAAGCGATAGGAATTTTCAGGAACAATTCAAACTGATCACAAGGAAATAGCCAACCAAAGGACGCATGTCTGGAGGAACTAACAACTAAGGAAAGGAAACACGGCTAGCCGCCGGAGGCAACGGAAAGGAAAGAGAACTGACTAAACTCCAGACAGGAATCTTCAGCCAACCAAATCAAGCGAGAGATCGAAGGAAACCTTCTATTTCGGAGTGGAATAATTCTCCTCCTTCGAGATCAAGAATACAGCTATTCACCATCATCGATCTACCATGAACATATGAAGTTTCATGAATGCTCAAAAAGATGCGTATGATGCATGCTGGGCTAAAGAAAAAGAAATCTTTAAAATGAATGCAAAGAAAGATAAAATATCAAGATACTCGAGAATAATATTGCTAAGCTGGAGAAACCAAGGTTAGGACACCATCTGCAACCACGGCGTGCAAGACAGAACCATCGTCCCCAAATTTTTCCAACCTAACGGCCTATCCAACGATTAAACATGTGAACTTAGATCATCATCATTTTTGTTTAAGGAAAACATCAGATCCCGGAACACATGAATGACCAGCCGGTTCTCGAGATAATATATCAAAAATAACATATAGTAATGCATTAAAGGATAAGGGAATGAGATACAATACCTGACTTACCTGCCTGACGAACGGCAGAGCGTGACTTTGATCATAACTTCCTTCATGGAAAGAGGTTAGCCAATAACAAATATGAATATGAGCATGAATCAAGGCCTAACCATTTGTACGTGCGAGAGGCATCAATAATGAACAACATGGAAGAAAATGGAACCATTTTAACATTAATTAGACCATTTAATTCATCAAGAAACTTGCAAGTTTGTAACGGTCTAGTGTAAGGGCGTCACACGAAATAACAGACCAGCACTGGGCCGTCATAAACCAGGCGGTTCACATTCTTCAATAAAACAGGGCCAACACATGTAACGGTCGAAGACAAACGCGTCAGACCGATGTAACGGTCAGTCGATAGACCGTCACATTTCCTAAGCGTTCAAAAAATAAAACCCGAACGATCACGGCCCATTCATTCAACATTCAACACCCCAAAACCCTCACCCGAGAAACCTCCGACGATCACCAACCCCACTGCTCCAATGGCCGGCGACGAGCCATCCCATCCGCCTCCACAGAAGAGGGAGAGAGGAAAGAGGAAGGCAATACGACGGTTCCACCGCCGGCTAGAACGAGAGGCCATCCCGCCGGTGGAAGAAGAGCAAACGGCAAGAAGAGATCCAAGGGAGGAAGAGGAAGCTCCCACGGCTACAGAGGACCAAGAAGAAGCCCCCTTGGGTGAAGAGGAACCCAAAGAACCAGCCAAGAAGAGGAGAAGGGGCATGGACCATGAGGTAGGTCCCCTCGCCCTAATTTCAATTTTTGATTTTTTGAATTTTATTTGTGAATGCATGCGGGGTTGAGGGGTAGAAATGGGTCCACGAACCCATTAGGAATGATTGTAGGCCATTTGGCCAAGGTGAGAGATCACGGGGATGCAAAGGGAAAAAAAAACCAAAGGCAGACGATGTGACAGTCCTGCCAGTGACCGTCACACGCCTGACGCACCACCCTGAGTGCGTCAGAGCCAAGTAACGCCCCACCCCAGGGCCGTTACATCTACTAGAGACCCAAACTTGTTTTTAGGTTTTCTAATTTCTGAATTTTTGTTTTGTTTTCATTTTATAAATGTTTATGCAATGATTTTATGATGCAATTAACTAACCAATGATCTACGTGAATGCAGGGAAAGAGAAGAACGCGGATCTCCTGGCTGTAGATCCGGGCAGTGTACCAGGCATTGCCCGATTACCAGAGGGAGAGACTGGCCGGGATGGGATTCGCCGAGGTGCTCAGCATCGAGGTGATCCGGATGGACACACCCTTGCTGTACGCGTTGCACGAGAGGTGGGACCTAGTCAGTAGAGCCTTCATCTTCCCGTGGGGCCACATGATCCCCACACTAGAAGACATAGCGAGGATTACGGGATTGAGAGTCCACGGAGCTGCAGTGACATGATGGACGTACGACGACTACTGGGAGATGGCACAGTAGCTGCTCAGACTGGATCTGATCAGACCGGGACAGTCCTCATCTCAACTCTCGAGATCAGTACTACAGGAGAGCTTGGGGTTGAGAGGAGCAGCGATCGCCGTAGGAGAGCTACCCGAGGAGCATCTGGGCAGAGTGATAGACCAGGTGTGCCCTCACGTGGCGGCGGAGGTAGGACCTGAGGGAGATAAAGTACTGCGACGCTTCCTGATGCTGCTATTCGGGCAACCGCCCGAGCAAACTCGGCGTCCTTGATGGGGACATCAGCGACAACCAGCTCACTTTGTGTTTGCATTTATGTCCTTTTGTATTTGTATGTACGCCCTTGTGATATATGCGTACACAATAGTAGGTCTTAGTGGGTTTATTTGAAAAAGGCCATTGGGTTTCTTTGCAAATATGCTTGTAGGCCCTGCAGGGGCCCCCTCCCTCCTCCTTATTGGTCCACATGGACTCTTGGGTCCAAGGTGGCTGGTCCATGGTCCAAATTTGGACTTGGACCATGAATTAAATAAAGAAGACAATTCCAAATTGTCCTCTTTAAGGGGGGGGGCGGACCTATTAGTTTATTTGGGTTTAATGTGGTGTTCACACCACATCTCAACCCTCCATTCTTCAACCCTTGATCCAAGGGCTCATATTAGATTAGAACCCTTTCATATAAATACTTGTATTTTCTTATGGACAGAATTAATGAAGAGAAAATTGGCATTTGCCCCCAAGTGAGATTTGCACCCCTCCCCTCTCTCTCCCTGGTTCCTCCACCTCCAGCCCCCTTTCTAGAGTGTAATCCCTTCCCCCTTGATCCCCTCCAGCATCTGAAGCAACTCCGGTGATCGCCGCCGCCATCGTCTCGCCGCCCACGCGTCGTCGCCAACGGTTTCGGTGTTCTGTCCACTCAGGACAGACCCTTCTTCTCCGAATTCGTACTATCACTCCCTTCGTCTTCTGAAGCTCAAAATTTCAGGGTTGGTTCCCCTCTAGAACCCTTATCCCCACAAAAAACATCACGTCAAAATTCATCCTTTAGCTATTTTTTGATTTTCGTCCAAGTCCAAGTTCCAGATCTGTCCTGGTTCTGTTTACTGTTCATCAGCTCTGAGTTTACCCCATTCGAACCACCTTTTGATTTCTGTTGGGTTGCCCAAATTTACTGGGATCTCTGTCCACATCCCTCTACCACCAGGAATTTTCTTACTTTTTGTTTCACCCTCCAAGTATTTTTCAAATTTCGTCCAAGTTCCCAAGAACAGTCTGCCCACAGTTTCCCAGATCCGACCCAGGTCTAGTAAAGAAATCCCAGAAAATCCATTTCGTCTCCAATCAGAAAACCAAAAATAGTCCCGGATTCCTCTCTCAGAGATCTTCAACTTTGCTGAAGAAATTATTTCCATATTCGGAGGTCTTCTCCCCGGTCAACATCGATCTTCAGAGAAGTCAGAACCTGCCCCTGCAGTTCTGGCCAGATTCCAGCAAGCTTGTAAAATACATGATCAGAAATACAGATCTGATTATTTTTTTTGAAGACCCCTACGTCGAAGTATTCTGAGTCAGCTTTCCAACGGCGCTAACCTCGTCGCATTCCGACGACGGGGCTGATCGTAGCAGCAGTTTTCTCCAAGTCGCGCGCCCGCAAACAGAATTATCAGGTTCGTGGTCGAGTTCCCGCGAGCGTCGTCCGAGGGCCGCCCGGCGTCCGGCGGTCGTTCCAGCAGCTCGCCATCCCAGGGGAGCGCTTTCCAGGTGTCTCCACAGCAGAGGAGTCATCAGGCCCCACACGACCCCTCCGGTCAACACGTGGGCCCCCACTAGCACGAGTACGCATGAAGCCGAAGCATTGCCCGAACCCGCCCGTCAACCCGAACTTGGTCCTCCCGGGCCCACTTGTGTCGCCCTTTACCTCCCTGCGTGGAGTGGGCTTAATTGCATTGCTGTAAACATAATGTACTAAGTTCCCGGGAGTACGAGCTTTGGCCGGGTGCCGTCTTCGCCACGCCGAGAGCGTGGAGGTATCGCCTTCACCCTTACACTTAGCATTAGCTTAATTCTTTATATGCTTTATATGCCGCTGCTAGAGAGCATGTGTAGGGATACCTAGCTCGCCTTCAATTTATAATATCACTACTGCGAGAGAGAGTGAAGCCGTCCCGTGACCCGATCCGGGCGTAAAAGAGAGCCGACCACCCTAGCTCATTGCCGGTTTCTCAACCGCGCACATCCGACGCTTCCCTCGTTAAGGGACGATCGCGAGCTTGTCGTGTCCGTGGTCCCGTCCCGCATCAATTTGGTATCAGAGCAAGTTGAGTCTAGGGTGTCAAAAAAAAAAAAGAGTGTCATTTACGTCTAGTCATCAGTCGGTCTAAGTCGTGTTTAGGGTCATCATTGTTTTAAAACATAAAAAAGAGTGTCTTTTCGCATACATCCCTTTACTCGGTATATAGAAAGGTGTTGTCCGACCGTTAGGTTACGCCTATCGGGAAGGCCGCACACTTGTGCGAGTGACCTTCGGGTCGATTATCTCCGCCGCGTACCGAGTTTTGGTTAAGTCTAGGCGCATCATTTTGCATTAGTGTGTTTTGCTCTAGTCGGTGTGTTTGCATGCCCACTCGTCGGGGTACTCAGTACTCACCCCCACCCCCACCTATGGCCAACCCACGGGATACCTCGGGAGACTTCCACTCCCTACAAGAGGCGATGATGGCCATTATGGCTAGGTTGGACCAATCCGATGCTAACTTTCGGACCTTCTCCGAGAATATGGATGGTCGCCTTAGGGCCATGGAAGGACGCATGGAGAACTCCGATAGGTCGGTCCTAGACCTCGTTGGGCGGTTAGATAGGATGTCACACGGGGACCCTCCTGGGGCAGCCCAAGGTCCACCCGCACCTCCTCCCGCGGGGGCCCAAGTCCAGGCCGCTCCCGCGGCCCAAAACCAGCCACCACTGGTTCCTCCACCCGCCCCTCCTCGGGTTCCCCAACTATCACACCGTGACCTTGGTCTCGAGGACTATGGGTCCGACAATGCCTACGAGGGGTATGGTCAACGCCGTCGTGGTTTTCAGCCACAACGAGATGAGGATGATGATCGGGTCCTTAAGACCGTGCGAGCGGATCCTCCTGCTTTTTACGGGTCTTTGGATCCGAAAGTCTACCTAGATTGGGAGTTTGGCATGGACCGTTATTTTGAATGGTATGATATGTCGGAGCGTCGAAGGGTCCGATTTGCCACCATGAAACTCATGGGGCAGGCACAAACCTATTGGAAGAATGTGGAGAGCCTGCTACTTCAGCGGCTAGAACCCCCGATTGACACATGGGCCGAGATGAAGAATAAACTTCGGCAAAAGTACCTCCCTCCCACATACCGCCAGCGACTCATCGATAGATGGCAAAGTCTTAGCCAGGGAGACCGGTCTGTCTCCGAGTACATCGCGGAGTTTGATGAGTACTTTCTACGATGTGGTGTCACGGAGGAGAGTACCATGCACGTGTCCCGCTTTCGACGTGGTTTGCGGCCACACTACCAGTATGAGCTTTTCCGCCGCAATGCCAAGACGTTGGAAGAGGCATATCAGGTTGCTCTCGAGATGGAGCAATTTGAGGGAGAGTTCGAGTCTAGCCATCGGTTGGGCCCCACCCCTCTCCGTAGTACCGAGCCCCGTCACTCTATAGGCCCACATCAGCGGCCTCCCATGGCTCGACCTCAGGAGCCCACCCGTCAGGAGCACTTCGCTCCACGGCCTCGCCCTCCTCCACCCCGGGATCTATTTCCATCCCAACCACCGGCACCCTTTGCCCGTTCCCCAGCTCCTATAGCCCGTCCTCTGGCACCGGCACCCCCGCCACTCTTGTCCAAGGCACCTACACCTCCCCCATTGTTGCCTACACCCCCTACCCGGCGGGATGATAAGGGTAAGGCCCCTCTTATCGGGGAGAGTAGTCGATCGCGAATACAATGTTTCCACTATCACGGGTACGGCCACATTGCTAGTGAGTGTCCCGCTCGCACCACCCTAGCCTTAGGTGTTGGAGGATCCGCACCTCCCGAGCTTGAGCATGTCGATTACGAGGCCGACGAGGCACTGGCCGATGAATACTATGCCATGGGGGAAGAGCTGGGCGACCCTTCTGCCGCCCAGGATGTCGCCACCTAGTGGGTTTGATGCTAACACCTTAGTCTAGAGTCGTGCATGAGTCAGTGTGCTTTCTTTGTGTGGTTTGTTTGTGTGGTGATTTTGAGTCGATTGTTTGCATGGTTTGCATTCGTGTGTCAGTGCATGGTGAGTCTGCATGTGTCTTGTGCAAGCTCGTGTCGTTCCCGAATGAGTGTGAAGCGAGTCGATTCACTTGACGAGTATGGGATCGGTTTACTTCTATACCCGGATCAGTCACCTATAGGGACTCAGCAGAGATTCCTAGTGAGTCTTTGAGCTGTTTCCTTCCGTTGAGAGTGCCCCTTCGGAGTGACCACCTTTGGCCATAGCAGTGCGCATATCGAGTATATGTGGAATGAGCAGGTGCCGATCACTTGGAGTGGAGCATACCCGCGCTACTTGGCACGGTGACGGATCCGCCGGAGACCTGAGCAGCCGCACCCTTTACTCGACGGGGTCGAGTTCCTCCCACCCGGGGAGAATTGATGGGGACATCAGTGACAACCAGCTCACTTTGTGTTTGCATTTATGTCCTTTTGTATTTGTATGTACGCCCTTGTGATATATGCGTACACAATAGTAGGTCTTAGTGGGTTTATTTGTAAAAGGCCATTGGGTTTCTTTGCAAATATGCTTGTAGGCCCTGCAGGGGCCCCCTCCCTCCTCCTTATTGGTCCACATGGACTCTTGGGTCAAAGGTGGCTGGTCCATGGTCCAAATTTGGACTTGGACCATGAATTAAATAAAGAAGATAATTCCAAATTGTCCTCTTTAAGGGGGGGGCGGATCTATTAGTTTATTTGGGTTTAATGTGGTGTTCACACCACATCTCAACCCTCCATTCTTCAACCCTTGATCCAAGGGCTCATATTAGATTAGAACCCTTTCATATAAATACTTGTATTTTCTTATGGAAAGAATTAATGAAGAGAAAATTGGCATTTGCCCCCAAGTGAGATTTGCACCCCTCCCCTCTCTCTCCCTGGTTCCTCCACCTCCAGCCCCCTTTCTAGAGTGTAATCCCTTCCCCCTTGATCCCCTCCAGCATCTGAAGCAACTCCGGTGATCGCCGCCGCCATCGTCTCGCCGCCCACGCGTCGTCGCCAACGGTTTCGGTGTTCTGTCCACTCAGGATAGACCCTTCTTCTCCGAATTCGTACTATCACTCCCTTCGTCTTCTGAAGCTCAAAATTTCAGGGTTGGTTCCTCTCTAGAACCCTTATCCCACAAAAAACATCACGTCAAAATTCATCCTTTAGCTATTTTTTGATTTTCGTCCAAGTCCAAGTTCCAGATCTGTCCTGGTTCTATTTACTGTTCATCAGCTCTGAGTTTACCCCATTCGAACCACCTTTTGATTTCTGTTGGGTTGCCCAAATTTACTGGGATCTCTGTCCACATCCCTCTACCACCAGGAATTTTCTTAATGTTTGGTTCACCCTCCAAGTATTTTTCAAATTTCGTCCAAGTTCCCAAGAACAGTCTGCCCACAGTTTCCCAGATCCGACCCAGGTCTAGTAAAGAAATCCCAGAAAATCCATTTCGTCTCCAATCAGAAAAAAAAAATAGTCCCGGATTCCTCTCTCAGAGATCTTCAACTTTGCTGAAGAAATTATTTCCATATTCGGAGGTCTTCTCCCCGGTCAATGTCGATCTTCAGAGAAGTCAGAATCTGCCCCTGCAGTTCTGGCCAGATTCCAGCAAGCTTGTAAAATACATGATCAGAAATACAGATCTGATTATTTTTTTTGAAGACCCCTACGTCGAAGTATTCTGAGTCAGCTTTCCAACGGCGCTAACCTCGTCGCATTCCGACAACGGGGCTGATCGCAGCAGCAGTTTTCTCCAAGTCGCGCGCCCGCAAACAGAATTATCAGGTTCGTGGCCGAGTTCCCGCGAGCGTCGTCCGAGGGCCGCCCGGCGTCCGGCGGTCGTTCCAGCAGCTCGCCATCTCAGGGGAGCACTTTCCAGGTGTCTCCACAGCAGAGGAGTCATCAGGCCCCACACGACCCCTCCGGTCAACACGTGGGCCCCCACTAGCACGAGTACGCGTGAAGCCGAAGCATTGCCCGAACCCGCCCGTCAACCCAAACTTGGTCCTCCCGGGCCCACTTGTGTCACCCTTTACCTCCCTGCGTGGAGTGGGCTTAATTGCATTGCTGTAAACATAATGTACTAAGTTCCCGGGAGTACGAGCTTTGGCCGGGTGCCGTCTTCGCCACGCCGAGAGCGTGGAGGTATCGCCTTCACCCTTACACTTGGCATTAGCTTAATTCTTTATATGCTTTATATGCCGCTGCTAGAGAGCATGTGTAGGGATACCTAGCTCGCCTTCAATTTATAATATCACTGCTGCGAGAGAGAGTGAAGCCGTCCCGTGACCCGATCCGGGCGTAAAAGAGAGCCGACCACCCTAGCTCATTGCCGGTTTCTCAACCGCGCACATCCGACGCTTCCCTCGTTAAGGGACGATCGCGAGCTTGTCGTGTCCGTGGTCCCGTCCCGCATCAGTCCTGCTCTGCCCTGCCTCCCGCAAACTCGGGTTCCTCTTCACCCAAGGGGGCTTCTTCTTGGTCCTCTGCAGCCGTGGGAGCTTCCTCTTCCTCCCTTGGATCTCTTCTCGCCGTTTGCTCTTCTTCCACCGGCGGGATGGCCTCTCGTTCTAGCCGACGGTGGAACCGTCGTATTGCCTTCCTCTTTCCTCTCTCCCTCTTCTGTGGAGGCGGATGGGATGGCTCGTCGCCGGCCATTGGAGCGGTGGGGTTGGTGATCGTCGGAGGTTTCTCGGGTGAGGGTTTTGGGGTGTTGAATGTTGAATGAATGGGCCGTGACCGTTCGGGTTTTATTTTTTGAACGCTCAGAAAATGTGACGGTCTATCGACCGACCGTCATATCCTTCTGACGCGTTTGTCTTTGACCGTTACATGTGTTGGCCCTGTTTTATTGAAGAATGTGAACTGCCTGGTTTATGACGGCCCAGTGCTGGTCCGTTATTTCGTGTGACGCTCTTACACTAGACCGTTACAAACTTGCAAGTTTCTTGATGAATTAAATGGTCTAATTAATGTTAAAATGGTTCCTTTTTCTTCCATGTTGTTCATTATTGATGCCTCTCGCACGTACAAATGGTTAGGCCTTGATTCATGCTCATATTCATATTTGTTATTGGCTAACCTCTTTCCATGAAGGAAGTTATGATCAAAGTCACGCTCTGCCGTTCGTCAGGCAGGTAAGTCAGGTATTGTATCTCGTTCCCTTATCCTTTAATGCATTACTATATGTTATTTATGATATATTATCTCGAGAACCGGCTGGTCATTCATGCGTTCCAGGATCTGATGTTCCCCTTAAACAAAAATGATAATGATCTAAGTTCACATGTTTAATCGTTGGATAGGCCGTTAGGTTGGAAAAATTTGGGGACGATGGTTCTCTCTTGCACGCCGTGGTTGCAGATGGTGTCCTGACCCTGGTTTCTCCAGCTTAGCAATATTATTCTCGAGTATCTTGATATTTTATTTTTCTCTGCATTCATTTTAAAGATTTCTTTTTCTTTAGCCCAGCATGCATCATACGCATCTTTTTGAGCATTCATGAAACTTCATCTGTTCAAGGTAGATCGATGATGGTGAATAGCTATATTCTTGATCTCGAATGAGGAGAATTATTCCACTCCGAATTAGAAGCTTTCCTTCGATCTCTCGCTTGATTTGGTTGGCTGAAGATTCCTGTCTGGAGTTTAGTCAGTTCTCTTTCCTTTCCGTTGCCTCTGGCGGCTAGCCGTGTTTCCTTTTCTTAGTTGTTAGTTCCTCCAGACATGCGTCCTTTGGTTGGCTATTTCCTTGTGATCAGTTCGAATTGTTCCTAAAAATTCCTATCGCTTGTTAGTAAAGAACGGGTGCCGTTTTACCTTAACGCCCTCTTTTTTGATACACTCCGCTCCACTTCCGCTTCATCTTCATGTTCCATTTCATTTTCGCTTCACCTCCGCTCGCTCCCCTGCAAAGAGGACGTTAAGGAGGGGCATCTGTTGACACCCGTTTTATGACCAATAAGTCGGGTCATCTCTTTATTCATTAAATATGATGCTCCGAGTTGTTCACTCTTCATCGAGTCTCTTTGTTTAGTTGAAGATCATTTCTTGGGTCTTGACTCCTTGATCGGATGTGGCTCTTTGTGGCATTTCATTTTGACTAAAGCTTAGCAAAACCTTCATTCCTTCTTTTGAACTCCATTGATAATAACGGTCCGTCCCAGGCGTGTTTCTTCATTCTAACGGATGGGTCCTGGGCCGTTGCTCCTTGAAGAGTCCTTAAGCTTGAGGTCTTGTTCCAAGGCTTATCCTTTGGCCTATATGTTGAATATAACGGTCTGTCGTACAGCCGTTGTTTCATTGTGACGCCCTATGCCTTGGCCGTTGCTTTCTTTACAGAGTCCTATTGTTTTGATCTTCTTCCTGCTGATCTTATCTCTTTGGGATAAGGTTGAAAGTAACGGATGTTCCTTGATGCGTTATTTCACTGTGGCGGTCTGTCGTGCAACCGTTACTTCCTTCAAAGAGTCCTAGCAGTTCAGGCCTTTTCTCTGCTACTCCGTGGTCGAGATAAAAACTTGGATTGACGATATCTCTTCCAAATCTGATCCTCAAGACCTTCTGCTTGATTCTATGGACTATTGGTGATATTATCTTCAAGGATTTGTTAAGAGTTATCCCTTTATCTTGCTAGATTATCCTCTGCTCGACCTGAGAGTTTGAGGGTCTATAAATACAACCCTTGACTTCATGCTCCAGGGGGAGAAAATTCTGGAGTTTGCGTCGAAGTGCTGCCGCATTTTAGAGCCACGTTTTGATTAAAGGAGAAGTGCTTCTCACGTTCGTTTGCTGCCTGGTGAAGGGAGTATCTGTTCCTCTTGGTTCCAAAGTTCATATTTGCATATTGAATTCCTTTTCCATCTCCCCTTTCATCATAAGCATTCTCCCACTTCCTTTCTCCACATTTTTCACTGTTCTTCATCATACAAACATCCTCCCAATCTTTTAAAATGCCCAGAGGGGTTAAAAACCAAAACCTCCCGGTATTTCCCTTTCCTTTTGATGATATTGTGTTTATTGAAGAATTGATGCTATACTGTCTAAAGGGCTAATTTGGGTTGTTTTCTCTTGCTTTCCACGTCTTTGGCAGGTTTACAGGTCCACCAGTACGAGGCCCAAGTCTTCTAGCCGGCTGGAAGAGTTGGAGTTAAAAGGATTCACGCTTTGCTACTGCAGGTTATTTGACGGTCTTGTGCAGGCGCGTCATATTCTTCCAGCGGTCTATCGAGTAACCATCACTTCCAAGTGACGCACAGGGTTCTGGCCGTTACTTTCAGCTGACCTACAGGTTTCTTTGATCTTTCCTCTCCCATGGGCGGGTGCTTCATCCACCTATTTCCAAGGTATTTTCAGGTCTTTGGCTTGTTTTTACTTTGGTGGCGATCACATCTTTCTTAAGTTTTGGGCATTAGCTTTCTCTTTCGCATCTCACATTTTTTTATTTCCTTGCTTGTTCCACCCCTTGCGGTGTGTTTCTATTTACTCCTTGCTCCACGCCCCGGCGTGTGTTTTTCCTTTATTCCTTAGCTTAGTTTGGTTGAGATAGCATGCCCATGCTACAGCTTACTTTGGTTGCCTAGGTTCATGATCACATGTTCATAGGTTGAGTGCAGATCTTTGATTATTTGCTTGTCATCTTGCTACATATCATCATTAAGACCCCATGGAAAAGAAGATAGAGAAGCAAAATAAAATCAACAGACCTGTCTGGCCCTGGTCTTCGCTGTCAAGAAACTTCAGCATTATATGTTGTCTCATGAAATCAAATTAATATCTGGAGCAGATCCGCTCAAGTACATATTATCTCAGCCAGCACTCAAGGGTCGACTCGGCAAATGGGCCATCATCCTGATGGAATTTGGCATTTCATATGTGCCTCAAAGAGCCGTAAAAGGCCAAGCCGTAGCCGACTTCTTTGCAGCACACCCTAAACCATAGGATGTTCCGTTAGAAGCTGAACTCCCTGATGATGAGACACTGGAAGCATGTCAAGCCCAGCCGGTGATGTGGCACGTCTACTTTGATGGGGCATCAAGAACAGAAACTACCTCAGCTGGACAGGTCAAGGTCCGAGCCGGAGCCGGCATTGTTCTGAAATCACCTGAAGGGGAAGTGGTATACACTTCATGCTCAATAAACAAGCCGTGCACTAACATTGAAGCTGAGTATGAAGCTCTGATAATTGGCCTGCAAATTGCACTCAGCATGTAAATTCATATGCTCCAAGTGTTCGGCGATTCAATGCTAATAATAAAATAGATGCAAGGGGAGTTTGAGGTGCGGAAGCCAGAACTAAACCCCTACTACCAAAAAACATTACGCCTGATGGCAAGCTTTCACCATATCAAGCTCAATCATGTGGGCCGAGGACATAATGCTCAGGCCGACACTCTAGCGAAACTAGCTAGTTCGCTAGCAATCCCACCAGATGAAACACTCAACATTGTTGTGATAAATCGGCGGCAGGTTCCCAGTATGTTAGAATCATGCCCAGAAGAATATGAGGCCAATGTAGTTGAAGAAGCATAGGAATCCGACTGGAGACAGCATCTACTACAGTGGTTCCTTCACCAGCAGCTACCCAAAAGCAAAGAAGAAAGAATGAGACTCCTCCGGACTAAAGATTCCTATGAGCTCCGAAGCGGAACACTATTCCAAATCATGGCGGATGCTCGTAAGAAGATTCTGCTCCGCTGGTTATCCACCAATGAAGCTTGGCAAGTGATGAAAGAGATACATGCAGGGATAGCTGGAGCATACCAAGCTGGACCAAAGATGAAGATTGAAATCAAGAAACTAGGCTATTACTGGCCTACTATGTTTGAAGACTGCTGTCAATTTGCAAAAACATGCCAGAAATGCCAGGAGCATGCTACCGTGCCTAGAAGGCCGCCTGTGTCCCTACACCCGATAGTTCCCAGCTGGCCTTTCGCTCAGTGGGGGACTGATGTGGTTGGACCTCTGCCAACGTCTTCAGCTGGACACAAGTACATCTTGGCTATAACAGACTACTTCTCCAGATGGGCAGAAGCCATAGCACTCAGAGAAGTGACTAGTGAGCTAGTCGCCAGATTCATCAAACAGAACATTATCTTCCGGTTTGGTGCCCCCAACCGAATAATTTCTGACAATGGAAGCCATTTCAAAAACCAGAAAGTATATCGGCTCGCCGAGAAGTACAAGATTGATTGGAGGACATCTACCCCTTACAATCCACAAGTAAATGAATTGGCTGAAGCCTTCAATAAAACCCTATGCACCCTCCTGGCCAAGACTGTCAGCTCTAACAAAAAAGACTGGGGGGAAAAGATGTACGAAGCATTATGGGCATATCATACCATCTACAAGACCCCTACAGGCTGTTCACCTTTCTCTTTAGTATACGGCTCCGAGGCAATAGTCCCCATAGAGCTGGAAGTTCCATCACTCAGGGTTGCAATTCAATATGGATTAGCCCGCGATGAGCAGTCAAATACTGAAAGAAGATTCGAGGAACTGGCTCAGTTGGAAGGAAGACGCCTTCAAGCACAGAAGAATATTCAGGCATATCAAGCCCGTATGGCAAATGCCTTCAACAAACTCGTCAAAGGGCGAGAATTCATAAAAGGTGACCTAGTTATGGTCAAGAAGAAAGAAGTCATGGCTTCCAACCCAAAAGGCAAGCTAGCTGCAAACTGGTTGGGTCCGTATGTGGTCCAAAGAGTCTATGAAGGCGGAGCCTATGTGGTTGTCAACCATCGGGGGGAAGTTCAATTCTCGCCGCTCAATGGGAAGCATCTAAAGCTCTATCATGCTGCACCACTGCCCTTTGAGGGAGTGGCAAATGATTGAACAAACAAGCCTCAACATGCAAGATGATGGTGATAAAAGCTCTGAAGAACGATGAGGATAATGAGGATGGCTACTCCTCCTAGTTCACATAAATATCAGTCCAGACCTTCCGTCTGGATCGATAATGAAACCTTATTTCCTTTGCGTTGATGCAAACGCCACATCAACGATGAGACATATAATACATTCTAGGCGAACAGTTTCGGACCTAAGCCTCCTTCATGTAAATATCAATCCGGACCTTCCGTCTGGATAGATAATGAAACCTTATTTCCTTTGCGTTGATGCAAACCCCACATCAACGATGAGACATATATACATTCTAGGCGAACGGCTTCGGGCCTAAGCCTCCTCCATAGAAATATCAATTCGGACCTTCCGTCTGGATCGATAATGAAACCTTACTTCCTCTGCGTTGATGTAAACCCCACATCAACGATAATACGTTCTAGGCGAACGATTTCGGACCTAAGCCTCCTTCATGTAAATATCAATCCGGACCTTCCGTCTGGATCGATAATGAAACCTTATTTCCTTTGCGTTGATGTAAGCCCCACATCAATGATGAGACATATATACATTCTAGGCGAACGGCTTCGGGCCTAAGCCTCCTCCATATAAATATCAATTCGGACCCTCCGTCTGGATCGATAATGAAACCTTATTTCCTTTGCGTTGATGTAAACCCCACATCAATGATGAGACATATAGGTGTAGACACGCCAAAAATGACGCTATGTTGATCAAATCTCATGTCACTATGATGACGCCCCAAGTGAACTTCAATATATTCATAATATGAAGTTTTTCTATTTTCTTGTGTGTGGTTTTGATTTATTGCATTATGTGATTCGCGACCTGAAGAGGGGCGTTATTTAAATAGCGACCATATCAAGGGCGTTTTCTCAAGAAAGGACGACCCAATGTCAGGGCGTCAATTCCTGGTATTATCCGGTTTTAAAGTAAATGCAAAATCAATCTAATTATTGGTTAACGTCCTTCAGCAGGGCGTGTTTTAATTTAATGCCTCTATCTTAGGCGTGTTCTAATGATTTTCAAACAAGGAAGGTTTTATTGCCAAAATTAAATCCAGGAAGAAACGCCCTGTGTTGAGTCGTGTTTTATGAAACGCCGTATGGTGTGTCGTCAATTCTTGATTTGACGCCCTTCGCAAGGTCGTGTTTTACCCTTCGTGTCCCGCTTGAACTCCTCTTTCCTGTATGGAGTCCTGCCTCTAATGGTCTCCTTGCTCGAATTGGAGGTAGAGTCCTGCCTTCTTTGAACCTTGCCTATCCTTATCTTACCAAATTCAAGCTTATCTCTCACTTAAATCCTATAAAAACATGATCTGGGCGATCGAAGCAGGGGTTGACGATTTCCAGAGTTTGAAGAGGTTAGAAGAGGTTGATGTTCTTGACGTTTTCAGAGGTTGAAGAGATTAGAAAAGCTCCAGACGGCTTCCTCTGCTTCCCTACTATCGTGTGCTTGATAGGAAGACTTCGGCTTCCTCTGTTTCCTCATCCGGTCAACCGCGTCCATCTTCCCTTTACTGTCAACAGGGACAGCAGGATTTTCTTCTTATTTCGTTTGTTTGGTTTTGTCTTCATCATCCGATCATCCACTGTGCTCTTTTTACGTCTTTTGCATTAATCAATTCCATCCTCAGTTCTTTTTTTTTCTTTTCTTTTTCTTTTCACGTCTGCATTAGATTTATTCACATATCTTCCTCTCTCCCTAATTCTTCTTTAGGGGTTTTTAAAACCAAAACAATAAGGTGCGCATGTGGTTTTCTATTCATCATCTTATGTTTATTTTGGATTGATACTACTTGCATTGGCTGATCCCATCTTTTGCTTTGTTATTTCATTATTTTTTTTTGCAAGGTAATCAAAAAGAGAACCCTTCTCATCGGCCGGCCGATTGGGGAAGGAGGAAGGAACTTCACATCATCCCGTGTTTCAATCTTCACCAGGTATTCGCGATCTCTTTTTTTTATTGAGGTAACCCCTCTAGCGATCACATCTCCATATTTGCACCACGTGCAAGCTTTTCTTCCCCTTATTTATGCGTTAATCATCATTATCTCCTCCATGTTTTATCACATCATTATTCTCTTGTGATTTTGTGTGTGTGAGATTTATGCCCATCCACAAATTGGCGATCACGGTGGGACCTCCACTGTTTTCTTTTTGATTGCCATCTCCATTGGCACCCTCGTGTGCCCCTTCCCCTTTGGCACCCACCACTACCCTCTCCCTCTTGGTACCCTCGGTACCCTCTCCCTTGTGTCCCTCGGGCACCCTCCACTGTGCACACTGCACACTCCGGGATCAGCCAGCTTGCGTTTGCATATTTCTCTGAATTAACGCCTTCCACGAGGGCACTGTTTGGTTTAAACACCCTTTACAGGGGTGTGTTTTAGTTTATTAACACCCCTTTCCAGGGCGTCTTTCAGCATATTTGCTGCTTTGTTGCTGCTCATTATACGGTCTGAGAATTGAGGCCCACCTCCAGGGCGTGTTATCATTTTCTAACGCCTTTATTCAGGGCGTGTTATTTTTATGTTACGTCTGCCGTCGAGACGTCTTTACAGCATCTTACTGCTTTAATCATCCTGCCTGTGAATTCACGCCCTGTCCAAGGGCATTCTTTATTACATAGCGCCTCACTGTAAGGCGCTTCCTAAGATTTGACGCCCTAAATTCGAGGCGTCTTTTTCAGATTTCGCACCCCTACCAGAGGCGTGTTTCTGTTTCTCACTGCTGGCTCATAGCCTCTCGCAGTGATTCACGACAGTGACCCTGTCGTTGCTTTGGTTGATAGCGACCTGACCTAGGTCGTCTCTTTCCTGCGTTTTACAGAACCTTGCTTCCTGCTGCTGTCTGTGATAGTTTTGTTTGATTGTCATATTGCTTGCCTATATTGCTCTGATTTGATCATATTACTTTGCATATTGTGGCATTTGGTTGAGAGATCTCCTCTCTCTACACTAGGATTCCACACACCTCTCTTGGAATCGGGATAACCCTCCATTGAGCACTCCGTCTCCTTGGACCGAAAATCCCTTTTCCAAGACCTCCATAAGTCCCCGCACCCGTGGATTCCCTCACGGACGTCGGGCTGGTTGTACCCTCGAAGTACCCGGAGTTTAGAGAACCTATCGTTGGTGAGGAGAGAGAAAGAATCTAGTTGACCCGGAGGTTACGCTTGGATCAACTAGGTTTCATATTGCAAACATAAGTGAACTATTCAACAAATCAATCTACTCTAATCTCAAGCGGAACACTAAAACCTTGCGTTCATCCCAACTTGGTTGCATACACTCGCTTGGGTGATTTGGCTTGTTTGGATCGAGTGGTTGTTTGTTTGATAGTGCCTTTATAAAATTGTTTCTCCTCTTAAAAACATGAAACTCCATTCAGGTAAGATCATCAACATGGCAGGCTATGGGTATTCTTATGACGATGAGAACGAGAACGTCTTTGGTCAATATGAGACCCCCCTCCAGGATTCCATCTATTATGAGGGAAATTACTCTCACCCTCAGTCCCATCATCCTCAAATCCATGTGATTGATACCACTCCTCAAGAGGTTGTGCCCTCTTCCCAGACTTTGCCCTCCAACACTTCGGGGAACCCTTCCCCCTCTTTTAATGTCACGGATTTAATTAATGCACTATCTCAGTTGGATGATTCCCAGCGGCAGGCTGTCCAGGCCGCTTTGAAAGGGAAGTCGGTTCCCTCTTCATCTTCCAACCCCCCTCCGGTCGAGAGTGGCCATCACCCCGTTAACGACCAGGCGGTCTTGCACAAACCCCCCTCTCGTCCACCAACGTCTGTCACGGCCATACCGGCCCAGCAGGCGAGTTATTCTACGGTTAGGCACCAATTCCCCCAACCTCCTCAGATTCTACGGTCGCCTATACCACATTCTTTTGTTCAGACCCCAGTTGAGTCCGACTCTAATGCTTTGCTACTTCAGAAGATGGCCCACATGGAAGAACAACTTAGGAAAGTCACTACGGCCAAGAATGCACCAGAAATCTCGCTCCCCACTCTGCCAATTTTCCATCTTCCTCCGTCTGAGATGCCGAACTTTCGGCGGTACAATGGAACTGGCAATCCGATCATTCATTTGAAGGATTTTATGTACGAAACCTCCTTCTGGCAAGGCAACAAGGCTTCTTTGGCCTATTTATTCAGAAGATCTCTGGAGGGGCCAGCCCTCGAATGGTTTTATTCCTTGGAGCCAGCTGATGCTGGTGACTTCGATGTTGTCCAAAGGAAATTCCTGCAAAAGTATAGAGACCGTGTTGGACCCTCTCTGTCCGTTACAGATTTAGTCGCAGAGAAAATGAAGTCTGAGGAGGACTTAATCATATTTGCTGACAGATGGCGGTCGATGGCCGAGAAGCTGAAAGACACTTTGTCAGAATAGGAGCAAGTAAAGATGGTTATATCTAATGCAACTCCTCAATTCCGCCATATTTTGGCCATGAACCGGCTGACTACTATGGAAGAGCTCTATGAGAGGGCTCGTTACATCCAGACACAGATGAAGGATTCGCCCATTATGGGCATGTTTGAGCCGAAGCCTCGACTGTTTAAGAAAACCACCAATGTTAACAGTGGGCCCACAACTGAGGGCACCGTCACAAATGAGCAAGTCGGCGCAGTTGGCAACCCCCACCATCAAGCTAACCCACGTCCACCACCGCCTCCACGATAGAACGCTCATTTTAACCCCACTCCACAACCCCAATTCGCACCACAACGCTCTTTCGCTCCGCCGCAAAACCAAGCCCCCCGCGTAGACCCTCCAGCTCCACCACAATATCATCAAGTGCCCCCACCTGCCAACTACAGCCAACAACAACAACGGAGACCGCCACTTGGCCCCAAAAGAGACCACTATCCCCCACTTCCCGAAAGTCTCCCCGATATTTTTAATGCTCTGATGGCCGCCAACTTGCTCGCCTTGCCAAGGGAAAGAACCGTGTGGCCCGCTAATGTTGACACATCCCGTTATTGTGCTTTTCATCGCAGCCCTGGTCACAACCTCGATCGTTGCTTCTACTTTAGAGATTACATCTACGATCTAAATGACCAGGGTGACATCAATTGGGATGAGATGAGGCAATTCATAGCCGCTATGAAAGAAAGAAGGGCTTCTCGGCAACAGCAAAATCAACAACTCCAGCAATCCGCTCCACAACAAGTTCAACCACAGCAAGCTCCAGCACCCCAATAGGATATGGGGATTGTCCGTAATCCATTGCCAGAACACGCCCCTAATCAGCATGTGAACCCTGTCATGTCCCTCTACGAAGTGCAGAGAGGACAGGGATGGCACGAAGAAAATGCCTCTGTCGGGGCATTTTATCACAATCCGAACCAAAATCAACCTCCGCGCCTTTTGCGCACCCTTCCTTCTTCTTCTACTCCCCTATCGGGACGTCCCCTTCTACGCCCCGTTAACCCATCTACCTTCACCAGTTCTACGGCCTTGCCGGCCCGCTCTCTCCTTACCCATTTGCCACCTCCACAACCTACCGTACGACAAACCCCACCTTCCACCACCAACTCTATACCTCCGCCGTCCAGGCCACTCCTACTTCGCTCACCGCTAGCACCCGCTACACCCCCTGCCACTCCTACACCGGCAAGGGCTCCTCCGCCATCAGTTCCTCCACCTCTCATACCCAGATCTCTTCTTGTTAGACCACCCGCCAATGCTCCTCGCATTCGGGTATCCCTTTCTAATTCCACGCCCTCTGACGGGGCATCTTCGTCAAACCACTCTCCTACGCCTCCCATGGGGGCATCTTTGCTAAACATTACTCCCACGCCTCCTATAGAGACACCCCCATTATCGAACATTACCTCCTCCTCCTCTTCTTCTAATTCTCCCCCCACACTTGCCCCGACAGAGGCTCTACAAGGCGTGGCGCCGCTCCGCAGCGGACGGATTTTCCATCGTATTTTTCCACAAAGAGAGCTAGAGCCCGTGCAGGGGCCGCAAGAGCAAGAACAAGAACAAGGGTCTATACCGGGCACTGAATATGATTTGTTAAAACATTTGGACCGGACTCCGGCAAGAATTTCAATCCTGGAATTGATCAAACGGTCCACCACTCATCAACTGGCTCTAAAGGAATATCTGCAGAAGGTAATGGTTAATGAAGACATCCCAGTTGAGCAGATACTCACAGTGTTAACACCTGCTAGCAGTCAGCCAGCAATTACTTTTCATGAACATGAGCTGGCACCAATATCGGCAAGGAAGTATGCCTTATTCATCACAGTCGACATCAATAAGGTGGCTGTTAAGCAATGTCTGGTGGATACTGGGGCATCCATCAATGTTTTGCCACCGAGCACCTTGAAGTTATGTGGCATACCAGAAAGCCAGATTCGTCCGTCCACCATAACGGTCACTGCATATGACAACACAAAGAAGCCTCCTCTAGGCATGATCACGTTGAAAGTTAGCTTGGGTCCTGCCACCATCACAGTAGATTTTCACATCTTGGACATGGATCCAACATTTAATGGCATTCTCAGCCGCCCGTACATCCAGCAGCTTGACGCGGTGCCTTCTACAAATCATCAGTGTCTCAAATTCCCACACAAGGGCCATATTATCAAGGTGACCAGCATGCCGATTCTGCCAGAGGAAGATATTCATGCGGCTTCGTCAGTTCCTTCTATTTGGCCTGCCAATAAGCCATTGTTATCTGTGCTGGACGTCCCCCGTCCACGGCCAATGCCATCTGAAACTGTTACCACGGTTGCTATGACACCCCTGCCTTCTAAGGGAAAGAAGAAAAAGAGCATGATTAATACCCCCGGTTGGAACATTCTGTTAAAAATGGGGTATCAAGATGGCAAAGGCCTGGGTGCCAACTGTCAGGGCAGGATTAGGCCCATTAAGCCGCAAAAATTGCTGGTACGAGGCGGTTTAGGCTATAAAGGGCCAAACAAAAATAAAGAAGAGCCATGGGCATTTATGACTTCTACTTTGAAGACTGATCGCCAGCCACTCTCCTGGACACTGAGAACACATTTTGTTACTGGTAGCATTAAGAATAATGAGTAGACTACCATAGTTACTTCATTGCTTGACTATCAAGATGTTCATGCCAGACAGTTTGCTCGTCACATTGCCCCACTGGTTACCTACAAAGCCCTGGAGTCTTTAAGGCCGGACAAGAGAAGGAAAATGGGTGATCCAGAATGTTACTGGTACAGGTGGTTCGACATGAATGACATTACTATTTCTTTGAGCCGCCTCTTCATGCCGACAGACCCGGAATGGCCACCGCTCATACAGGAATTGATTGAAACGCCAGTAGCGATCACAGATAAGAGGCAGCTGCTGAGTGACTATACGGATACTGGGGAGCCAGATGTCCCCTTTGAAGAAGGTTTTACTGTGGACAGGCTGTGGGCCGGCCTCTTTTCTCTCACTTCGCTACATCCATCTGTGCTTGCTTCTCTACATTCTCATTGGTTTGGTCGTGTGCCAAGACCACCTCCGATTACAATCAGCTTTGCTCCAAGTTCAATCCCAGTTTCTCTCCCGATTCCTCCTTCGCTCCTCGAGCAATTTTCTAAAATCTCCATCTCGCCCCCCCATGAGCCATCATTAATTAAATCTTTCTCTAACCTTGCGATTTCCACCCCTCTTGCTATTCTCCCATCACACTGCTTTCTCCTTGAAAAAGAAAATAAAAATGAAGAAAAAGATAAAAATGAAAAAAAAACGTCAAATTTCCAACTTTCCAATCCTCCATCTCCGTTGAGGAGACTTCCTATTTCTCTCCCGAGTGCGTCCTGACCCAGGGGCCGCTCTTTCAAGATTCCTTGATAGATCTCTTTTCCCCCTCTGGCGAGGGGTCTTCCTCTGTATCACCTTTTGTATCCGCTTTTTCACCTCCTTCTTTTCTTTCTAATCAGGCTAGTTGCTCCTCCTCCTCTTCTTCTTCTTCTAATAAAATTCATGATGTAGATTCACATAAGAAATCCAAGGGTAAGGAGATCCCTCGCAGATTTTTATTGAAATTGGCTATCAGATGCCAAGCTTGTTTAGCAGTCCCTGAGTTTGTGGGAAGTCCAATTATTCTGCCAGAGTTAGAATTTGAAGATGCTGTTGCTTCTTATGAGGGTTTGGGCGTTTATGAAATTATGAATGATGAAGACCCTATTGAAGAGGGGGATGAAAGTTACGAAGAATATGAGGACGAGGCTGATGCTTTTGCTAGTGGTATGAGAAGATTCGACGAACCATCAGCCTCCGTAGAAGAACCCACCAAAGAAATTAATCTGGGTACCGAGGAAGACCCTAGGATTGTCCTCATTAGCCAGAATTTGCCGCCCTCCGAGGAGGAGACGCTCATTTTAGTTCTTCAAGAATACAAAGACACGTTTGCTTGGAGTTATGAGGATATGCCAGGATTAGACCCTGCGCTCGTTGAACACCGCCTTACACTTAAGCCAGGGGCTGTCCCGGTCAAACAATGGTTGAGGCGTTTCCACCCTAATATGGCTTTAAAAATGAAAGAAGAGGTCGATAAACTCCACAAAGCTAGATTTGTTAGAGTTGTCCTTTAACCCAATTGGGTGGCTAACATTGTCCCGGTTATGAAGAAAGATGGGAAGGTTCGGATTTGCATAGACTTCCGGGACCTCAACCGAGCGTGTCCTAAAGATGACTTCCCCCTCCCCCATATTGATGTTCTAATTGATAATACAGCAGGATTTGAGACTCTTTCATTTATGGATGGCTTTTCAGGTTACAATCAGATTCGTCTGTCTGAAGAGGATCAAGAGAAAACATCATTCACTACACCATGGGGTACATATTGCTATGTGGTCATGCCCTTTGGACTTAAGAATGCTGGAGCCACCTACCAGAGGGCTATGATGGCGATTTTTCATGACATGATTCATATTTATATTGAGGTGTATGTGGATGACCTAGTAGTGAAATCAAGGATAAGGATTGAGCATCCTGGGGTTCTGGCTAAGGTTTTACAAAGGTCACGAGAATATCATTTGAAAATGAACCCCAAGAAATGCGTATTTGGCGTTTCTTCAGGGAAATTGCTTGGTTTCATTGTCAGCAAGAGGGGAATTGAAGTTGATCCCAACAAGGTAAAAGCCATTAGAGATATGCCCCCTCCCAAGAATTTGAAGGAAGTTCAAGGATTAATCGGGAGGTTGCAATTCATTCGCCGCTTCGTCTCTCAGCATTCACAAAGATGTAGGCCGTTTTACGAGCTTACTAAGCCGGGAGTCAAGTTTAATTGGGATGACAAGTGTCAGGCAGCCTTTGACGGATTGAAGGATTATTTGGCCAATCCTCCTATCCTGAGGCCGCCAATTCCAGGTAAGCCACTCATTCTCTATGTTTCTGTCCTGGATGACTCTGTAGGTGCTGTCCTAGCTCAAGTGGATGAAGAAAGTAAGGAGAGAGCAGCATACTACTTGTCTAAGCTTCTTAACCCCTGTGAGCAGAGGTACTCAGCCATGGAGAAGACTTGTGCAGCTTTGGTTTGGGTAGTTCAGAAGTTAAAGCACTATTTCCTAGCTCACGAGGTTCACCTCATTGCTCGCATGAATCCAATTAAATTCCTCCTTGAAAAATCTGTCCTCACTGATCGATTAGCACGCTGGCAAAGCTTCCTTTCTCAATTTGACATCACTTACATTCAGCAAAAAGCCGTCAAAGGTTATGCCATTGCCGAACACCTTGCTCATCACCCTCTCCCCCATTTTGATCCGGTCAATTCGGAGTTCCCAGATGAAGAATTAATGTCCATCAATCAACCCCACGATCCTATGTGGACATTACATTTTGATGGAGCTCTAAATTCTCAAGGAAGAGGGATCGGCATGGTTCTTTTAACACCAGAAGGGGTCACCACTCCTTTTGCTGCTCGGCTCACTTTCCCCGTCACCAACAATATAGCTGAGTATGAAGCTCTTTTGGCCGGTCTTCAAACCGCTCATCGATATGGTGTCACCCATTTGAGGATTGTCGGTGATAGTCAGCTCATTTTGCGCCAGGTGTTGGTCAAGTGCCGCACCATCAATCCTAAGCTCAAGCCCTACCAGGAACTCGCTTCAGCTTATGCCAAACTCTTCACTAAATTGATCTTCGTTCATGTCCCTCGCAGCCAGAACATCTTGGCTGACGCTCTCGCCTCTTTGGCTTCCGCTTTAGTTTTCCCTCCTGAGCGTGATTTTCATGTTCCCCTGATTCATCAGCGGGACACCCCGGCTATTAAGGATCGTGCATTCCTTGATATTACGGATCAAGTGCTTGAGAAGGTTAAGCTGAAGGAAGCTCTTAAAGGTAAGGAAGTCATGCTTTTGGATTGGCAAGAAGATTTGGCTGACGAAGAGAAGCCTTGGTATTATGAGATTGCCATGTATTGCAATGATCAGTCCTATCCCGAAGAAGCCACTGCAGAAGAGAAGAAAGCAATTAGAAGAGTGGCTCAATGTTATGTTTTGGTTGGAGGTGTGCTCTACAGAAGAGGGCTCACCGGTGTTCTGTTAAGATGCCTCGATGATGATGAATCTTGGAAAGTTGTGGAAGAGGCGCATTCTAGAGTGTGTGGTGGTCATGTGAATAGCCAGATGTTAGCTAAGAAGATTCTTAGGCTAGGTTTCTATTGGCCAACTCTGGAAGAGGAATATTCTATCTATGTTCGAAGGTGTGTTAAGTGCCAACTGCACGCCGACAAGATTCATTCTCCTGCTTCTTCACTCCATCCTACGTCCTCCCCATGGCCTTTTTCCATGTGGGCTTTTGATATCATTGGACCTCTTGGTGACTCGAATCTCCTGACCAAACAAAAGTCGTTCATCCTCACGGCAACGGAATACTTCACCAAGTGGGTGGAAGCAGAAGCTTACGTGGAAATTAAAGCGTCAACCATCTGCAAATTTATCATGAGGAACATCATCACGAGGTTCGGCATCCCGAGTACCATCGTCACCGACAATGGACCTCAATTTATCTCTCAAGAGCTTAAAGATCTCTGCAACAGGTATAACATTGCACTGCATCATTCTTCTCCCTATTATCCGCATGGCAATGGCCAAGCAGAGGCAACTAATAAAACGTTGATCAAAATCGTTAAAAAGACGTGTGAGGCTAATAAATTTTCGGATTGGCCAGACAAGCTGGTTGAAGCTCTTTGGGCCTATCGCACTTCCATTCGCACCCCCACTGGGCAAACCCCTTTCGCCCTCACTTATGGAATGGAGGCAGTAGTCCCTTATGAGATTCTCGTTCCCTCTCTACGAGTACAATTGGATAAGGAATTTTCTATTGATGAGCGTCGTGATTCACTCCTGGCCCAACTGGAACTCCTAGATGAGAAGCGTCTGGTCGCCGCTGAGCATGCGCGCGTTTATCAAAACAGGCTCTCACGTTTTTATCAAAAGAAAGTAATTGAGAGAAAATTTAAAATCGGTGAGATGGTAATCAAAAGAATTTTTGTAAAGCCGGGTGGCCCCCGCTCAAAACTCCAACCCAATTGGGAAGGACCGTTCATTATAAAAGATGTTTATCCTGGCAATGCTTATAAACTGGTTAATGCTGAAGGCGAAGAGTTAACTCATCCTTGGAATGGTTTGTATCTTAAGAAATACTACCCTTGATTCAAAAATCCAAAAAAAATAGAAACTCCAAAAAGCAAACAAAAATAGAAATTCTTCAAAAAAATGAAAAAGAGATCAAAATTGGTGCCATGGCACACGAAGGATCAATGTCTGAAAGGTCAAAATGCAGAATTCATTCATCAGTCTTGCTAACTTAAAAGGGGGTTGACTCCTGCACACACTACATGCTTTATTCTTGAACTCAAACAGTGCAAAATCCAATGGAAAGTCAGAAACCTGACTAAAAGTGAAAGACAATACCCGTTCTTTTTTTCTTCGGCCCATAAGGGAGGAAGGGAGACCTTGAGGTAGATGCGCCAAGCCTATCCGCCGCCCTAGTAGGTGGAAGTCACGGCCCAAAAGGGAGCAAATGCCACAAAAGCCCAAGTATAATTAGGTTTATTTTCACCAATGCAAATCAATTCCAAAGTGAAAGTCAAGTTATGAAAAGAAAAGCATGTCAAGAGGGCAAAGTCCCCGCAAGGAAAACCTTGGGCGTATGCATGCAATATAACAAGGGCATAAGGGCAATAAATTTTCCCTACGCCAAAGACCGAACCCCAACAGGCATAGGGTAGGGGAGGTAACTTTGCTTTGAGTACCTCAGAATCCCTTATGGGCTTCCCTTATATTTTCTTCCATCCTTTCTATGTGGTAAAAGTCGCGAACTGGCAGGATGGTCAAGACAGACTTAAGAAATTGCACTGAGCGAAATCTCGAATACAAGTCAACTATGAGCACGTCAACTCCCTTTTAATCACTCAAGAAAGGTTGATGAATTTTAAATGGTGACCGTGTAGGACCCGTGGTCTTGATAGCCTTGATACCCTTTTGCAGAATGATTTAATTAACGCCTTCTGCTAAGGCGCCTTTTCTCAAATTAACGTCCTAGATTAGGTCATCTTCTTCAGACTAACGTCTCTGAGACGGTCGTGTCTTTTCAAAAATTAGATTTCCTTTTAGAATTAACACCGTCCCCCTAGGCGTCTTTTTCTATTAACGCCTTACTCTAAGGCGCGTTTTTTAAGAAAAATCCCAAAAAATATATATATATATAAGTGAAAAGAAAAAAATGCATTTCTTCACGATGTATGCTTGCATTCTTTTGCATGGGCATCTTTTATTTATAGTTTGCCTATGTGTGCTTTGCATGATGCATATCCCGCTATCAGCTATTTCCTTTTGCCTTATCTTGATTAAAGGCTTCGCCCCTTGACCCGTCACTAAGGTCAGAATATTGCCACCCCTTGCTCATTGGGCAAGGGGCCAAGTCGAACAAATGAATTAACCTGTTTTGTTTAAGTGAAAACCGTAGCTGCAGGTACAGGGCAAAGTAAAGCGAACACGAAGAACGTGGAAAGAAGAAAATACACAAACACAGGCCCACAACCACACAAAGTACTCAGGTAATTGACAAAAATCTCGATCTCATATATATATATACATCACGAATGTGTAAGTACAGGTGTGAGGGTGGAGAAGTACAAGTAAATCTCTCAGCTCTCGCCTCCACCCTCCTCTCTCCTACTCTCAACCTCCTCCTCATCGTCCCGAGCTGGTGCTGGTGGAGGAGGCATGGGCCCCCGTGAAGAAGCCGGAACCCGAACGTGTCCCCCTGCCTCGCTCCTCTCTCGGAGGGAAGAGCCCACCACAAAGGTGGAGCTGGTGAAGGAGTACCCCGCAGCCCGTGCTCGCTCACGTCCCCGCTGGAGACGCTCCTTGGACACTCGCAGTCGCTCCTGGGAAAGGATCAGCTGGGTCCTCAAGTCTGCCAACTCCGCACGCTCACGAGCCCGCTCCTCGTGCTCCCGGGCACGCTCTCGTCGCTCTAGCTCGAGGGCAATCCACAGCTCTGCCACGTCCTGAGGCAGCTCCTCTCGTCGCCTCACGGTCTGCTCCAGCTCTGTAATCCGCTGCTCGCGGATCGACAGCTCTGTACCAGCCAAGGCAACCTGAGTACGCGCCGCCTGTAACTGTCTGGTCTGCAACAGGTAGACAAATCATCAGTTCCACAGTTCAATAATTCAGGAAATGCATAACGAAAGGTAAATCACTCACCTGGGCAGTCATCGCCTGCTGTCCCTCGCAGACGCAGTTAAGAGCGGCTCGTAGCTCCTTAGTCTGTAAAGTGAATTTTTAGCAGTACATAATTATATAATCAATGTTTAAATGGAGTTGTGTTTTGGAATTTACCTGTGAAGCGAGGTCGCGCTCTGCTGCCTCGGCTCGTGCCACCGCTCCCGCTAGCTGCTCCACCAGTGCAGTCACCTCTGCACTAGGCCCTCTCGAGCTGGAGGCCTCCCCTGGGTCTCTCCTCACTGCTCCCTGCTGGGCACGCTGCATTCATTGAGATCGTCAGTGGCTAATCATCAATAATTCAACAAAAATACATTCATTTGCATATAGAAATAATTTAAACACTCACCAGGGTCTCTAGGTCTGCCTGTGTGGCGGCCAGCTGGTCCTCCAGCCTGTGTAGGTGGGCCGGGGCATCTATCGCCGCTATGTCCCGCGCATCCTGCATTCATCAAATATTAGTCGCATGATAGTCACATAAGCATTTGCATTTAATTTAGAAATAAGTGCATTCATCCATACCCCTAAGACCCTCATCTGGGGTCGGCCGGCGTATACCTCCCAGTAGCGCCGGAGGTACTCGGAGCTGTCATTCGCCCGGGAGGTGACTCTGGTCCCGCCTCGCTGCCAGTCAGCGTGCTGCTCCTCGAATCATACCCTCCAGTCGGTCGCCTTTGTACGACCGCGAGTCTTCTTCCCGATGCCCCGTGGCTCGCCTACCTCGATCCACTCCTGGTGGAGGCCTAGCGTCTTCATCACCAACCTAAGCCGTAACGGCTCAATCTCGCTCAAACAGTGAACCCAAAGCTCACGCCCAAAGCGAGGTCAGCCCGCTACGACCCAAGGCTGGCCCTCTTCTGTCATCCCCTCATAGGGTCTCCACTGCACCTGCATTCATAAACATACATATCATCATTTCATCGTCATCATCATAAAATCAAATAAAAAGCAAAAGAAAGATGCATAGCATTCATACATACCAGCGAGGGAGAGAAGTCACGGAGCTCTCTCCGTAGAACCCACAACTCGTAGCCGAGCGGGCGCCGAAGACGACCGGCACCCAACGCCGTGCTAGAGGGAAAGCTCCCTCATTCCCAGGCCGTGGGTCAACGCGCCCCATCGGCATGTAGAGGTGACTCCAAACCTGCATCCATGCATTGCATTAATTAGGCATTCGCATGCACATAAAAATATACATAAAAGAAAGAACGAAAAAAAATGATGAAAAAATGCATACCTGAAGAAAAGGTGAGAAGCCACTGACGGTCGTCTCTCGCCCTGTCCCCGTGGACAGGTCGGCCATCATGTGCGCCAGCAGAGCCGCTCCCCAGGCGTAGCTGCCAACTGCCTCCAGGTCCTCGAGTATCCCTAGAAATTGGCAGTTGATGACGTCGCCCTTTGTCCCGAGCAACAGCCTCCCCAGTAGTAGTAGCAAGAACCTCCTCAAGTCTAGGTCAGCTCCCTCCCTGTCGGCTGGGTCCTGGCAGTACACCGCCCTAGCCCCATCTATCAGCCTCTGTGAGAACTACTCTAGGGTCTCCCCTGACCTGTGCCTAGCATTCCCTAAACCCATCACTGTGGTGAGGTCAGTACGGAAGATCGTCCTGCACTCGCTAGGGGTCTCGTAGACCATCTCTAGCCCTAGCAATCTCTGGGCATGCTCGGTGTAGTCTGGGTAGGTAATCCCGCTCACAGCCTCACCGTCTACCCTCAACCCGGTGATCCTAGCCACATCCTCTAGGGTGGGAACCGTGTGCCCCCATGGCATCAAGAATGCCCGGCTAGTCCTATCCCATCTCTCCCGTAGAACCTGGATAAGTGGTAGGTCGGGTCTGACTGGCTCTATGCTAAGGAAGGCCCCGAACCCCATCGCGTCTACCCTCTCTCTCTGGAACTCGGGGAGGCCATAGTATGCTGCCCGGACCATGACCCATGAGATGCGCGTCCTCATCAGCCCCTGCATGCATAAAATAAGAATTTTTGATTTAATTTTTGGGAATATTCATGCTCGTTTCATTCTGATTACCTCAGGTCGAATGTTATTATTGTTGGAATTAACGACCTTCCTCAGGTCATTTTTTGTTGAAGTGGCGCCCTTAAGAGGGGCGTGGTTCTGTTTGGGTTTCTAGCTAACGACCTATCCTAGGTCGTTTTTCATCTATGAAACGCCTCTGTGACGAGCGTGTGTTTTGTGGTTAATTTCTATTAATCCTAAAGATTTTATCAAGTCACGCCCTGTGGTGGGGCGTTTTTCAACTTGGGTTCGTTAATTAATCAAATAATTAATGAATGGGCGACCGCTGGTTTGGTCGTCTGTTTTTTAATTGACGCCCTGGTATGGGGCGTGGTTTCCAGTTTTTCAAAAAATAGAATAAAAATAACAGCATGCGAAAATTAACAGCAAATATGTAAATTTAATTGGGCGACATGCTTTAGGGCGTGTTCTCTTAGGTTTATTTGTTTTTCATGAAAATAATATAATTTAACGCCCTTGGGTCGGGCGTGTATTTTGAAATCGCGACGCCCCCTGAGGGCGTCTTCTTTCTGGGTTGCAGGGTTTATACCTGAGGGCGATGGAAAATCAGACAAAAAAATGAAATTAAAATAATTAAAATGGGAAAAGGGTTTGAGGCTTACCTTCTTGTGCTTCTGATTTTGTGGTCGAGGCCGTGGTTGCCGTGGCCGCCGGAGTTGGCCGGCACGGGGAGAGGGCGCCGCCGCGGCCGGTGGTTCCTCACCTTCCTCTCCTCCTTCTCCTTCTTCTTCTTCTTCCTCTCCCCTTTCTTCACCTTCTTGATCTTCTCCATCCCCTTCGTCGTGGGTCTCTCGGCCTTCGTTGGCCTCGTCACCGGCCATCGCCACCGGTTCCTCTTCAACCGCCGCCAGAGCAAGCTCCCCTACGACGAGTTCCTCCTCGGCGTGGGCGACCTCCAGATCGACCGTCTCCGGGGCCGTTACCCTTTGTCTCTTCAAGCTGCGCCCGCCGGCCATGGTTAGGGTTAAGGATAGAGAGAGAGAGAATGAGAGAGAAGAGGGGAGGGGGAGCTTCGGTTAGGGTTGCAGAGAAGAGAGAATGGAACGAAGGAAGAAGAAGAAAGGGGGAAAGCCCTTGTTAGCATTCGAAAAGAAGAGACGCCCTGAGAAGAGGCATTTTTTGTGTAAGTCACGACTACGACACGGGCGTGTTTATAATATAGACGACGTTTCTCGAGGCGTCAATTTCATTTGCATGGGGAATGATAACCGTCGTCAGACGCATTCAATAGGCGTTGATTGATGTGATCGAAGTAATTATTATGGTTTTTACTCACGCCTGAGCTAAAGGTGTTACCTGATTGAAACGTGACCTTCCTCAAGGCGTTACTTTTAGAATTTCAACGAATATATTTTGGGAATTTGAATCGATTAACGCCTTGTTTTAAGTCGTTATTTAAAGTAACGCCTATTCGTGAAGGCGTCAGATATGTGCACAGGAATGTTGAAAGCGACCTACGTTGAAGGCGCCCTTTTACGAATTCACGCCTTTCCTTGGGGCGTTATTTGGAACAGAATCACGGGTTTTGGAAGTTATTTGATCACAATCACATTGGCATTGGCTCAATCAGAAAACAATTATTATCATTATCATTGAAAAGGATTACAATGCTTAATGAGCCACCTTGGGTGTTAGCTTTCTCAAAGCTATTACATAATTCTTCCACTGTTTTTTGTCTTCATCTAAGTTCTCTACAGGTTGGTGAAGTTTGTTGATCTTCCATAAGGCTTGGATTGTGATGGCCTCTTCTCCATCTTCATTGCTACCTAGGTCTCTTGATTTGATTGGAGGAAGATGAGAGACGTCTTCTAGATGTTGTCTTGGAAGTCCAATTTGAGGAAGGCATCTGTGAGAGTTGTACAAGACCAAGTCCGAAGCGCCAATGAGACGAAGGTCCGTCCCGGTAGAGAACCGTGCACGAAGTTCCTGCATCTTGAGTACACCCGGGGCACATGTAAAGAGGTTCTTTGGCATTACCTTTAGGTGCTCTCTCCATTCCACTCTCTTCTTGATTTGAGGGATCCGGTTCATCACTTTATTGCTTATTCCTAACGAACCGGTCATGTAAGAGAGTGGGCTTTTTGAAAAGATTCTTGAGGGTTGTTGGGCCTCACCACATGGATCGAATTTGAAATGGAGATCAACCCAACTAGAGAATGCTAGCATGCACCCGTATATGGGCCTTCCCATGGCCGCCGAAGTGAGCCCGCTATAGAGATAGGCTAGAATAGCCGGTCCAACTCTTTCCTCTTCCCATAAGCTTACCACCACGCTCAATTGGGCCTCCTCTAAAAAGTCCTCCGTGGATAGAAACAAGAGTGCTCCTGCTAAGCACACCACGAAGGCTTTTGCTATCTTTTCTACCTCCTCCTCTTCCTTTGCTTGATCCGCTCTCTTGTACACCCATGAGGCGAGCTTCAAGAGCTTGATCCCTTTAGTGATCTTGATTTGGTTCACTATATTTGGGCTAGGTATCATTGAGGTTAGCAATTCATGAGAGGAGATTGGCCTTGGCATGTTGGCCATCTTTTGTTCATCTCCTTGTTTCATCCTTTTTAAGCCTAAGATCAACTCTAGTTCTTCCAATAGGATGGTGGCTTCAAATGTCGAGAAGAGAAAGGTATGAGTGGAAGGATGCCATATCTCAATCAATGCTCCTATAGCAGCCCAATCTAGATGAATTTGGTCATAGTGTTTTGCATGGGTGACTAGGCACAAGAGATGCCATCTTGCTAGGTATACTCTCATATCAGAGGAGAATTTGGAGAGAATAAGGGGCAACCACTTCACTTTTGTGAATCTCCTAGCACCAGGGACATTTGGGTAGTCCTGTGGAAAGGAAACATGCACAGTGCCAATAGTGCCGGTCGTGAGCATATGAAAGAAGCTGTTTGACAGAAGGAGAGAAAGAAGATATAAGCAGAGGAATTCACTAACCTGATGTTGAGCGATACGGCTGCGAATGTGCCCGGTGATATCAGTAATTCTAGGAGTTGAAGTCCTGGCCCTTTTCATTGCTCTGTCCATCTTCAGTTTGAGTGCCTGCGGAAGAAGAACAAACAGAGAAAATAGAACACAGCCGACTGCAGAGGTTTTTAGAAGAGTTTGCTTTGAGTAAATCTAAGGGAGTGCCTGCCTTTTTATAACGATTAGGTTGTTCGGAGTTAGCAGGTTGAGGGTTATTAGGATTTGGTTTTGCTTTCGAGTTGGAAGCGGAAGCGTTGGATTGATTAACGACTTCTGTTATGGCATCAATTTATGAATTGACGACCTTGCTGAGGTCGTGTTTTGTGTAACGCCCTTTAGTAGGTCGTTTACTCTTTGGCCTCTCGATGAATTTAACGACTTCTGTTATGGCATCAATTTATGAATTGACGACCTTGCTGAGGTCGTGTTTTGTGTAACGCCCTTTAGTAGGTCGTTTACTCTTTGGCCTCTCGATGGATTTAACGCCTTGATTAATGGCGTGTTTCATGTTTTAACGACTACACGTTAAGGCGCTTTTTCATGATTTGACGCCGTTCTTTGCAGGCGTGTTTTTATTTAGCTTATTTCATGTGTGTTATGAATCTAGATATTCATGTGTGTTAATGAACTTAAGTGCTATTATTTCATTGAATTATTTTTAATTGAGCACTTATGATCATATCATGATTTAAATGAAAAATTATGTTTGATTAATCTGAATTTTGAAAACTGATGAATTTTAAAAGTGCAAAAGTTTGCAGGTTCCAGGATGCTTGGGTTGCTCATGGAAATAGCATCGCATTTGTCATCTTGTATTTGTTCGTTGTAAGCATTGTTACTATAGGATATCTACGCTATTATAGCATATCAAGGACCTTGTGGTTCTGATGAATCTGGAATTTGAGTTCCCCTTCATAAAAAAAAAATGATGATGATTCCAGGAGAGTCTTGATCACACGGATAGGCCGTTGAGTCGTTCAAGGTTTGGGACGATGGTTGCACTTTCTAGGTTAATGCGCGGACAAACGAGCTTCGGCTTAGTGTTGGCTCAGAAACTTGGATTCTTGACCAAATCTAGATGGCTTTGCAATATTATCCTTGATTATTTTCTATTTTTAGTTTGTTTTATCTTTTCTTTTAGCCCAGCATGCATCATGTAGGACTTTGAGTTTCATGCTGAAAATCTTCATATTATGGCGATAATGAAGGTCACTCGCTCTTTGATAAGTTGACATGAGATATTCCACTCCAAATCAAGTACTTTGTTCTATCTGAAGCCGCTCAGGCTGGTTCCTTGAAAATGTCCTTTTGTTGGAACTCCATCCCAATTCTCTTTATTTTTTCTGCAAAAATTACTTTGGTTGTAGCACGTCCACATTGGCTGGTAACCGCTCTCCAATGGTCTTTCCCTATCGTGCCCGCGCGCACATTTTTACTTTACTAGTTTTAATCTCCTTTATCCGACAAATCGATGCGTCCTTGGATTTATTCAGAGTTGTTTCATTCAGAATCTTGGAAAGATTTCTAGTGCTTAGTGTCTGAGGCGTGTCACATCACACCTTGGCATCTACTTATCAGTTCGCTCCACTTCATTCCATTTGTTGCACTTTCACTCCATTTTCGTCTCACTCCCTTCCAAAGCAGACGCCAAGGCTGGGCAGCTGTAGACACGCCAAAAATGACGCTATGTTGATCAAATCTCATGTCACTATGATGACGCCCCAAGTGAACTTCAATATATTCATAATATGAAGTTTTTCTATTTTCTTGTGTGTGGTTTTGATTTATTGCATTATGTGATTCGTGACCTGAAGAGGGGCGTTATTTAAATAGCGACCATATCAAGGGCGTTTTCTCAAGAAAGGACGACCCAATGTTAGGGCGTCAATTCCTGGTATTATCCGGTTTTAAAGTAAATGCAAAATCAATCTAATTATTGGTTAACGTCCTTCAGCAGGGCGTGTTTTAATTTAACGCCTCTATCTTAGGCGTGTTCTAATGATTTTCAAACAAGGAAGGTTTTATTGCCAAAATTAAATCCAGGAAGAAACGCCCTGTGTTGAGTCGTGTTTTATGAAACGCCGTATGGTGTGTCGTCAATTCTTGATTTGACGCCCTTCGCAAGGTCGTGTTTTACCCTTCGTGTCCCGCTTGAACTCCTCTTTCCTGTATGGAGTCCTGCCTCTAATGGTCTCCTTGCTCGAATTGGAGGTAGAGTCCTGCCTTCTTTGAACCTTGCCTATCCTTATCTTACCAAATTCAAGCTTATCTCTCACTGAAATCCTATAAAAACATGATCTGGGCGATCGAAGCAGGGGTTGACGATTTCCAGAGTTTGAAGAGGTTAGAAGAGGTTGATGTTCTTGACGTTTTCAGAGGTTGAAGACATTAGAAAAGCTCCAGACAGCTTCCTCTACTTCCCTACTATCGTGTGCTTGATAGGAAGACTTCGGCTTCCTCTGTTTCCTCATCCGGTCAACCGCGTCCATCTTCCCTTTACTGTCAACAGGGACAGCAGGATTTTCTTCTTATTTCGTTTGTTTGGTTTTGTCTTCATCATCCGATCATCCACTGTGCTCTTTTTACGTCTTTTGCATTAATCAATTCCATCCTCAGTTCTTTTTTTTTCTTTTCTTTTTCTTTTCACGTCTGCATTAGATTTATTCACATATCTTCCTCTCTCCCTAATTCTTCTTTAGGGGTTTTTAAAACCAAAACAATAAGGTGCGCATGTGGTTTTCTATTCATCATCTTATGTTTATTTTGGATTGATACTACTTGCATTGGCTGATCCCATCTTTTGCTTTGTTATTTCATTGTTTTTTTTTTTGCAAGGTAATCAAAAAGAGAACCCTTCTCATCGGCCGGCCGATTGGGGAAGGAGGAAGGAACTTCACATCATCCCGTGTTTCAATCTTCACCAGGTATTCGCGATCTCTTTTTTTTATTGAGGTAACCCCTCTGGCGATCACATCTCCATATTTGCACCACGTGCAAGCTTTTCTTCCCCTTATTTATGCATTAATCATCATTATCTCCTCCATGTTTTATCACATCATTATTCTCTTGTGATTTTTTTTGTGTGGGATTTATGCCCATCCACAATAGGCGAACGGCTTCGGGCCTATGCCTCCTTCATGCAAACACCAATTTGGACCTTCCGTCTGGATAGATGAATGAAACCATATTTTCTTTGCGCTTATGTTGAAACCCACATCAACGATGAATTCTTTTACATGCTCAACAAGCAACGTAAGGTCTCAGATATAAAAAAAAAAATATATGTTGAAATAAAAATGGGGCTTAAAATAGAGGTGCCCCGCTGGACTTGTTCGGACATCCTGGACAAGGGTAAAAAGGGCTATAACCCAACTGTGGTGAAAACCTGAAAGGGCGCTGCAGGAAAAATCGAGTACCCCGCCACGTGAAAACCTGAAAGGGCGCGTAGGTAAAAGCAAGAGGGGGCTGGCTCCGGCGAAAGCCCGAAAGGGCGCTTGGGTTAGTAATGTGGTTACCATACAATGAAAACACATGCTTCACCTTTTTGGCGACACTTCCACCAGTAGTCCCACCGATAATGAAACCTATCTAGAATAGACCTTTCGTCTGTTCTGATTAAACTTATCAATTTTCTTACATCGGCATAAACCAAATGTCGATGATGAAACCTTCTGTCGGTCACAAGGCATCATCGCCTAGATTGATAATGAAACCTATCCAGAATAGACCTTTCGTCTGTTCTAATTAAACTTATCAATTTTCTTGCGTCGGCATAAACCCAATGTCGATGATGAAACCTTCTGTCGGTCACAAGGCATCATCGCCTAGATCGATAATGAAACCTATCCAGAATAGACCTTTCATCTGTTCTGATGAAACATATCAATTTTCTTGCATCGACATAAACCCAATGTCGATGATGAAACCTTCTGTCGGCCACAAGGCATCATCGCCTAGATCGATAATGAAACCTATCCAGAATAGACCTTTCGTCTATTCTGATGAAACTTATCAATTTTCTTGTGTCGGCATAAACCCAATGCCGATGATGAAACCTTCTGTCGGTCACAAGACATCATCGCCTATATTGATAATGAAACCTATCTAGAATAGACCTTTCGTCTGTTCTGATGAAACTTATCAATTTTCTTGCATCGGCATAAACCCAATGCCGATGATGAAACCTTCTGTCGGTCACAAGGCATCATCGCCTAAATCGATAATGAAACCTATCCAGGATAGACCTTCCGTCTACTCTGATGAAACTTATCAATTTTCTTGCATCGGCATAAACCCAATGCAGATGATGAAACCTTCCATCGGTCACAAGGCATCTTCGCCTAAACCGATGATGAAACCCATCTATAGTAGGCCCTCTGTCTACTTTGATGAAACTCACCCATTCTCTACTATCCCAAGTCCCACCGACGATAAAACTTTCTGTCGGTCACAAGGCATCATCGCCTAGATCGATAATGAAACCTACCCGGAGTAGACCTTCTTTCTATTCGGATGAAGCACACCCATTTCCTGGCATCGGCATAAACCCAATGCCGATGATGAAGTTTATTATTATTATTATTATTTTTATGATCCTACGGCACTTCTGGCCAACGAGACTTACACTTGTGCCAATTTGGCAACTCCTGGAATCCCGGCACGCGGTGGAGCGATGCCCCCATCGTTTCCTTGAAAGGGTGGATGCTCTCCTGCAGTACAGATGCGGGTATGCTTCCATACAGGTTGCCAAGATAGTCACAAGATATGACAGAATAAAAAATTTTTTGAAGATGAACACCAGAAGCATTAAGAGAAGTTTGTATTTCATTGCAAAAGGGGAAATATGAAGACAATTAGGGGCCCTTCGAGGGGGATGAGTTACATAAGAAAAGCAACTAAGATCGTTGGAAGATGTCTTCAAAGTCAAGAAGTCCGACGGTTGGAGTCGCCCCTAATTCACAAAGCTGAGATTCCTCTTCCTGGAGGCGAGCCGACTCATCCTGCAGTGAGGCTACTCGTCCCTCCAGCAAAGCAATCTCTTCGGCACTTTGGGACTGCGTCACCTCTACAAGCGGCAATTCGGCTTCAAGGGTGCTCAGCTCTGCTCGCAGTTCATCCATCCTACTGCGCACCAATTCAGCATGGGTAGATGCAGTCTCTAGTTGGGTTCTGTGCTCTTGAAGATGAGAATTCAACTCTTCCAGCCTGGACCGGCAATCAGCTCGCTGCAGCTTAAGGGCCATCAATTTGTCATTTACAATGCGCCCCATAAAGTCCTGGTGATTTACAAATTTCAGTAACAACAGCACACGTTGGGTCCATGTCTCCAAGGGGCAACCCAGTGCTTGTAAGCCAGCTGTCAGGCGTTCCGCCACCTCCTTTAATTGCAAATAAGTTAATTCCGGCTGAGACTCCACCACCCGGCACAACATCTCTAAGTTCTGCCAGATAAAATCTTCTGATGATGTGAAGCCCAGGGAAGCTGTTGGGACTACTTCAAAGGTGACTTCATCATCAATAGCTGCCCACGAGCCTATGTCTGGCTGAGAAGATGAAGATGGAATGGTCACCGGGGAAGGTGAAATGACCTCTACAACAGCTTCTTCTCAAACTACTGACTCCCCTACTGCCAAATCTCCGGGAGTTGCTTCCTGAGTAGTTGCTGGAGGTGAGCTTATGTCCCCGTCAGCCTCTTCCTGAGCTGTGGTCTCCTCTGCTACTAGACCCTCAAGAGCTGCTTCTTGAATATCTGTTGGAGATGGTAGAGATCCAGATTCTGTCTACACGGATGGAACAGTAAGTTATGGTGCGACAGTCAGTACGGTGACAGGTACAAATGCGGAACCCCTAGCCTGATCTGCTTCAGCTCTCAACTCTGAAACCCCAACTGGAGCGGGACCTTCTCCTAATGCCCCCAGCTCCAATGACGATATGTCGGTCGCCGATTGTACCCTCACTGGCACAGGGTGAAATATAGCAGTCATCCCGACAGAAGCTGCAGCACCAAGGAGCAATACAGCCAAGGCTTATGGAAAAATGATATCGGAAGCAGGTATCAAGTCTAGGTCGGTGGTGCCGGACTCCTGAAAACAAGACTGAAGTGAACTTCAAAGGGGCAAACAAGCAAGAAAGGGTATGCAGTTAAATAAGAAGAAAGGGGCGGAGCTCACTCTCATGGCAGAGTCAATCTCTTCAAATGCCCGCATGGAGGAGGATAGTTCTGCCGATGAAGCAACAAAAAGGGGAGTTATCTCCTCCTCCATATCAATACCAGCAAACTCTTCCGGTGACATCCCCCCGGATGACGGCACCAACAGCCTCGGAGGGCTAGACAATGGAAGATCCTCCGACGACACAACAGGTGCCACTGCTCCCTCTTTGGCTGGTTTATGAACTTCCTCTTCATCTTCAGAGAAGCCAAAATCAAGCTCTTCATCAGAGGCAGTGGCGGAGCTACTGGAAGATATATCCACGCTGGCTATGGACAGACCCGTCACCTCTGTTGCCTTCCGGGCTGAAGAACGTGTGACTATTTACCGTAAGGGGACGGTGCCCTCCTTTAACATAGTCTTGTGGCTCTCCTGTGGCTGGGGAATATCTGTAAATGGGGTCTCGATGATAGCTCCAACCCCCTCAGTCACTGCAACATGAGCTCATGTATAAAGAATGGCAAAATGATCGTCAAAAAAAAAACAAAGAAGGAATTAGAAAGACAAGCTAAGACTACCTTCAGTTTCACTGGTTGGTGTGGGTGAAGGCAGTCTAACATCTTCTAGGACAATAATAGAAGGCTCCCCTTCCATCACCTCTGTTGCACCTCCGGTCCCTTCAGCAGCCGCAACAATGGCAGTCTCTTCTTGAGACACTATTAGATAAGGGCATGCTAAGTCAAGAATGAAGATATCACAAAGTCCACAAGATGGCAGTTCATGAAAAAACAATGATACCTTCGTCTGCTTGCTGAGCAGCATCCTGCTGAATGGTAAACTCTTCAAAAGAAGGCACACGAGGCAAAGGGCCCTTGGTGACGTCAGTTGCGGAGGAGGATTTTTTCGCCATGGCCTTTCGGGCCTTCTTTGCCCGGCTCACTACGACCTTCACTTCAAAAGCTGCCCTCTTCTTGCCGGGAGGCAACGGGGTGGTGGTTGGCGCCGGTTCAGGGATTTTAAAGTATGAATGCTTCTGAGCTTGAGAAATAATCCTCCGATAAACCCCCTGTTGTTTTAAATCTGGCCTATCTGTCAAAGAGAACGCCCATTATTAGAAAGGAAGATCAAGCAATGAGGAGAGCCAAGCAATGAAGAAAGCACCATGTTAACCGGAGAAAGTTGATGAGAGTCTATGAACGATCTAGAGGGGGGTGAATAGATCAATCACCCAATAAAATCGACTACAGCAGTTTCAAGTGCGGAAATAAAACAAACTGCTGCTGGACGGCAGAAAGATAAGCTAAAGCGATCACAGAAAGCCAACTCAAGCAGATCTGAACTTAAACGATACTAAACATGCATCTATCGCGGATGGAAGATATAATCAAGAGGCACAACAATTCGCAAGACAAATGCACAGTAGACAGGAAATTTTTAAGGTGGTTCGATCTCAAACCCGAGATCTACGTCCACCCCACACTCCAAACCAGAATGTGGCTTCAACCGCTGATACACAGCTTCACTGATCCACAGCTTCGGGGTCACAACCCTACAGACAGCTGGGCATTACAGCTTATGCCGTCCAGAGGAATCCTCCTCTGTAAACCGCTGGGGACTTACAGCTTCACCCGTCCAGAGGAATCCTCCTCTGCCCGCTGAGCATTACAGCTTGCTCTGCTAACACACAGCTTGAAAATAAGATTTCAGAAAATAGAATAGAAACAAACAAAAAATAAGAAATCCCCAGAGGGAATGTAGCTCACAATGAGCAATATCAGTTCTGGTATCTGAACCAAGAGACTGATGAACAAACATTCAGAGTAAATCTCTCAGACTCCTCTCTCTCAACTCTCTACTTCTCTTCTTCTCTCTTTCTTCTCTTTCTCTTGTCTCTAGATCGTGCAGGCTTCTCTGCTTCTACACTTTTTGATCTGATTTCTATCTCAATGCAACGATCATCACTTCAGATGGAGAAGTATTCTTGTTATATAGCAGCAGCAGATAGGTGGGCGTGTGTCCTCCATGATTCCCGCCCAAGCGCCTTGACCACGTGGTAGCATTTCGGCCTACTGCAATACACGTGTCATGATCCTGGCACATCCTACATTCTTGGATCACGTGCCCGTTCTTAAGTTCCTCGACCAGCAGTCCTGTCAGATCAGACTTGTCATCAGTTTGAGTTAATCTGAAAGGAAAGACAGAAAGACGCACCGAGTTAGTTTGAGAATTGAACTAAGCATGTACAGACTTGATGCGTATAGTTTGCATGCAGAAAAGTATGCACATTGAAGATGAATGCACAGACACGCCATTAAAGAGTGTTCAGACTTTGTGTGCGATGTACAAACGATGCATCGACTTGCTGTTCCTAGAGTTTAATCATGAATACATAATGTACAGACTCTGATGGGCTGATGTATGGGCTTAAACGCTCGAATCATCAGAGGTTGTACAGACTTGTGAAATGATGCACGAACATTGATGCTCATATCAGCACCGGTTGTACAGACTTGCCACCAAAGAATGTACAGACTTTGAGTGCATGGTACAACAGATGTACAGACATGCCGTCGAAGAATGTACAGACCTATTCAGTCATCAAGGCAACCGAGTGCAGACATAGTATTCAATTGCACGAACAGAATGTATAGACTTTGAGTGCATGGTAAAGAGTGTACAGACTTAGCAATGAACTATGCATTGACCTATCTAAGCTGTCCTCTATATGCATGCATAATATGCATATATGCACTGAACCAGGCACTGACTATATGACTGCACTAATGCAAGATATGAACAGATGAAGGCATGCACAGACTTTATGACTGAATAAGACAACACTACACTGATTCAAGATATGCTATGTAGCAAACGTGCATGGGCTTATGGACTTGAACCAATACAGAATGTTGTACAGACTTGAGTTGAAGCAACTGATGAAAGCACAGATGCACCGAGTATGTATGTGTTTCTATAGAGATAATGCTAGAACACACAACGCAATGCCCATACAGCGTCAACGCACGATGAATATGCACACAACATGTTCGATGGAATGGCATGCAAATAAGATGCTCAAACAATCACCATTCATACTCATAGTGCTTGCTGACATCAAAACAACAGGGGCACAACAATCTCCACCTTTTTGATGATGGCATTATTATGAGTCACTCAGACCCAAACTATTTGCATGATTCATAGACAAGGAAACTCCCCCTGAATAGATGCTTCTTTTACTCCCCTTTTGACATAATCTCTCCCCCTAATTCTCCCCACATAATCTCTCCCCCTAATTCTCCCCCTTTGACGTCAGCAAAAAGGAGGAAGGTAAGAGAGAAGGAAACCAGGGAGGATGAATGAAATAACATTCGATGCAATGGTTCAGGAAATGAGCAGGTTATAAATCACCCCTTGGGATATAAGAGTCAACAATGTGTATGCTTGATTAAATCTAGGTTTAACCGTTATAGAAAGTGGAGTAAAGCAACTGACTTCCGAAAAATAGGGCTATAGACTCCGTTTATCGCAATGAACCTAAAACACATAGTCATAATAAACTAGGTCAGGATAGTACCCTATTGATTTTAGAAACAGTGAATATCAAGGAAAGTCACTTGAATTTGTATTGAAGTTAAACAGTTGACACTCAATGACTTTTGTTATCTAAGGGTTACAACAGTTCCTTTTTCTGATTCTGAACTTAGTGAACAGATCAGTGGCATTTATACCGTTGATATTATGTGTACACCTTGATCAGAGGCAGGTACCCCCAGTTACTAGGTATAAACTACTAGATCTATTTCATGTCAAAATTTACAAAGACAGTTCACACCTTTGACGTTAAGGGTACACCTTGATTAGAGGCCAGTACCCCTAGTTACTTAGTGAAACTACCCATTTAGATTTGATCAAGGATACAGAGTTATTCTGAATCACTTCATGACTTAAGGTATTCTCCATTTCTTTGATGGAGGCCTCAGTTTCTCAGTGTAACTCAGTCATTGCTCTGCCACTTTGTTTATTTCTTTTTCTTTTATGATCTTATTTCTGCTGCCCTTATGATTTTTAGAGTGAATGTTTAAAGATAATACACACTCTAGTCTTCTGTATCTTGACTTCACTAAGTCTGTTATGTTCAGGTACAGTGAAGACCTTTCTATTCTAACCATGCGAAAACAAAGTTAAGAGCAATAAACAGTTTCGAACACCTTATTTTCTGATGGACAGTCTCTGAACTCTTCAGTCTATTAAGGTTAAACCTTCAATTTAGTCAAGAAGCAACCATGATTCTTATAAAGGAAGGGTTGCAATAACTGCAGCTTACTGTAATGAACCAATAGCAGGATTGTTATCTAAACAAAGTGATACCAAGTGATAATGATACCAATTGATAAAAGGTGATAATGATGCATAGGAGCAGCTCAAAAAAGGTTTGCAAGATTATATGGACTGGTATCAAAGGATAATTATATCTGAAAAAGGAGGAAAGGTTAGGAGAAGTTGATTAAAGATCAGACTTAACAGCACTCCCCCAGACATCGCTATGCATCAACTCAAGTTGTACCAACTCTATATGCAGATGGTATAAAGATGCACTGACTCTGACATATGTGATATGCAAGATGCACCGACCTACATGCAACATGAACATAGGATGCACCGATCGTCATGCTATTTAAAACACCAAATGCATCGACTTCATTCTAAAAGCTTATGCACCCTGGTGAAAACGTGCATCAACTATATGTAGAGTGTGCTTCGACATAAAGTCTGTACAAGGCAATTGATTGACTATATGCACAACCATCCACCAACTATATGCCCAACTATGCATCGACTTCAGAGATAGTATGTGCAAGATGTGCAGCCACTTATGTACTCAGTCCACAAGTGATTATTCTATCATCGAGCAACCCTATTCACAGGTTCAAGAACAGGCAAACTCAATTATTTCAAGCACTCTAAAAGACATCACAAGAGAAAAATTAGTCATTTTCCTGCTGAAATTTACAAAGCCCTAGTTCTCTTCTTAGATATCTAAATCTTTCATTTCCAAGAGATTTTGTAAAAATATCAGCAACTTGTTTTTCAATTTCAACAAAGACTAATTCAATTTCACTTTTGCTCACAGCATCTCTAAGAAAATGATGTTTAATATCAATGTGCTTAGTCCTAGAGTGGTGAACATGATTTTTAGTAAGGCAGATGGCACTAGTGCTATCACATAAAATAGGAATACATCCTAGAGTTATCTGATAATTTAAGAGCTGATGTTTGATCCATAGTACCTGGGTAGCACAATTCCCTGCAGTAACATATTCTGCCTCTACAGTGGAGAGTGCTACAGTGTGTTACTTTTTAGAGGCCCAAGATACTAGACAACCACATAGGAATTGGCAATATCCACTAGTGCTCTTCCTATCTATCCGACACCCAGCATAGTCTGCATCAGTGTAAGCTATAAGCTCTAACTCACACCTAGCAGGGTACCAAAGACCAAGTTCTTGGGTGCCAGACAGATACCTAAAGATCCTTTTCACTGCACTAAAATGAGACTCCTTAGGACTAGCCTGAAATCTAGCACATAAATATACTGCAAATTGTATTTCAGGCTTAGATGCAGTGAGATACAAAAGGGATCCGATCATACCTCTATACAGTTTTTGATCCACTAGGTTACCTTTTGTATCTTGATCAAGACTTGTGGACGTACCCATAGGAGCTGCAATGTCCTTGAGGTTTTCAAGCTTGTATTTCTTCAGGAGGTCCCTAATGTATTTGGACTAGGTGATAAAGGTTCCACCTTTGGTTTGAGTCACCTGCAATCCAAGAAAGAGTTTCAGCTCACCCATTGAGCTCATTTCAAACTCTTGTGTCATTAAGTCAAAAAATTCCTTACACATCTTTGGGTTAGTTGAACCAAAAATAATGTCATCCACATAAATCTGAACAATAAGTATGTCAGGGTGACTTACCTTTGTAAACAACGTTTGGTCAATCTCACCTCTCGAGAACTTCTTCTCGGTAAGGAATTTGCTGAGTCTGTCATACCAAGCTCTAGGAGCTTGTTTCAAACCATAGAGAGCTTTATTCAACTTATATACATAAGAAGGGAAATTTGAGCATTCAAAGCCAGGAGGTTGGTGGACATAGACATCCTCCTTAATTTCCCCATTGAGAAAGACAGATTTTACATCCATCTGCTGGAGAGTTATTCCAAGGGAGCATGCATAAGCTAACAAAATTCTGATAGCTTCTATCCTGGCTACAGGGGCAAATGACTCTTCAAAGTCAATATCGAATTCCTGGTTGTACCCCTGAGCAACAAGTCTGGCTTTATTCTTTACTACATTACCGAGCTCATTAGTTTTATTTCTAAAAACCCATTTAGTTACAATGACAGTCCCATGATCAGGAGGTGGGACTAGGTACCACACCTTGTTCCTGTCAAACTGATTAAGCTCCTCGTGTATGGCGTTGATCCAATGCACATCCTTTAAGGCATTGTCAATGGACTTGGGTTCTACATGAGAAACCAATGCATATGTATTTAATTCATGCTGATCTCTAAAGTAGCCTCTAGTCCTAGGGGGTTCATTTAGGTTGCCAATGACATTACTTGCTGGATGATCTCTTAAAAATCTGATATTGATAACTTGGTTACCTTGATCTTCATTTACCTCCCCTTGAACAGTAAGCTCTTCTACATTATTTTCTTCTGGCTCTTCTTCTTGATCTGATTGGTCTGCCAATTATCTTTCATTTAATATTTCTCCATCATCTTCTTTCCTGCACAGACCATTGTCACACTTAGTCAGGGACTCATCAAAGACTACATGTGGAGATTCTTCAACCGTTTTAGAATTTGAGTTGTACACCCTATATGCTCTAGTGGTTTCAGAATATCCTAAGAACAAGCCCAGATCACTTTTAGGTTCAAACTTATCAAGATCTCTTTTATCATTAACATGGATAAAACATTTACATCCAAAAACCTTAAAGTGAGCAATTGAAGGTTTCTTACCCTTGACGATTTCATAGGGTATTTTCTGAGTGATCGGCCTTACCATGGCTCTATTTATTACATGACATGCAGTATTGACTGCTTCTGCCCAAAATTTTCTTGGTAGGCCACCTTCAACTAGGAGTGTTCCGGCCATCTCCACAAGAGTCCGGTTCCTCCTCTCCACCACTCTATTTTGCTCTGGTGTCCTTCGTGAGGAGAACCGATGAGTAATCCCATTGACCCTGCAAAATTCATCAAATTGTGAATTCTTAAACTCACCTCCATGATCAGATAAAATATTTTCAATTGAATTTTCATTTTTCTATTTTATTTTCAAATAGAACTCCTGAAATTCTATGAATGCATCATTTTTATTTGTAAGGAAAAAGACCTAAGTATACCTAGAGAAGTCATCAACTAGGACATATCCATATCTCCTCCCTGACAAGCTGACTGATCGTGTGGGTCCAAATAGATCCATATGTATCAGCTCATAAGGTTTAAGGGACATGTTTTCAGTTCTTGATTTAAATGGCTTTCTAGTCTACTTGGATTATGTGCAAGCACCACACACCTTATTTTCCTTCTTGAAAGAAATTTCAGGGAGTCCTCTAACCATGCTATGTTTATTCAATTTATGCAAAACAGTATAGCTGGCATGGCCTAATCTACGATGCCATAGAAATGCTAAATCATCTTTATTTGTAGTAAGGCAGAGATTAGAATGAGCTAAATCATCTAAATCTACCAAATAAATGTTATTCACCCTTTTTCCTGAGAATTTAACTACATCAGAATCAGGTTCAAAGATTTTGCAATAATGAAAATCAAATACTACCTTGTGTCCTTTATCACAGAGCTGGCTGATACTGAGTAAGTTATATGTTAGACCATCAACCAACAGTACTTCTTCAATGCAACAGGTAGTACACTTACCTACCTTACCTAACCCGATGATTTTACGCTTTGTATTTTCTCCGAAGGTGACAAGACCTCCATTATTCTCAGTCAACATGCAAAATTTGGCCTTGTCTCCTGTCATATGCCTGGAGCAGCCACTATCAAGATACCACATATTGCTCCTGGCTGCCAGGCATACCTGCAATCACAATCAGGTAGAGAATTTTGGAACCCAAAACTGTTTGGGCTCCGAAGCAGAAACAGAACAATTTAAGCAAGATAGCAATTGTTTAGGAATCCACATTTTTCTAGACATGGTTGGCTTAGTGGAATTCCTAACATTCTTTTCATCATTTTTCTTTTTCTTAGCACCAACTGATTGAACCTTCTTCTTCTGATGCTGTGGTTTTTTTTGAGTTATGGCACCATCTTTTTTAGCAGCATGATTATTTTTGTGCCAGTGCCCAGGCCAATAGGTACTCAGATAATTGCGGCCTGTAGTGGTCCTAGGCTGACCAAAGAAGACCTGTCTATTAGGACCCCATGTCCTAGACTGACCGACCCAGCTAGCAAAATGAGGTCTATGCCGGTGAGTGGGAAAAGATTGATATCTAGACCTTCCCTAGACTTGATTCCATCCAATCCTATAGAATGGTTGTGGTTGTTTGTGAGGATAGGTGTAATAGGTCTGGACCTTGGGCTGGTGATTATGGCTGGTTTGCCCCCGAGCAGCATTAAGTCTCCCTTGCATTTTTGACCCACTAGACTTCTGTACAGGTTTGTGTTGCGTCTTCTTCTGGATAGGTGATGGTGGTGGAGACTTGGTGATCTTGCCCTAGAGTTTAAATTTGCTTGGAGGCTGACCCCGAACCTGAGACTTACTTTTGGGTAAAGGGCAGGATCTGCTAGCCTCACCAACCTTCTGTTTACCTTTGTCCTTGGCACTGGACATTTTCAAATTAACAATTTTTGAAGCAGAATTTTCATTAACCATTTTTATAAGAGGTCCCTTCCTTTTCTCTGCCACAAATGATATGGTTTTCATGGCAAGGCTTTTCGTGGCAGTTGAGTTGAATCCAAGACCTTCTTTTCTGAAATTCACCTTTGACCCTAACAGAGCATTGAGATTATCTGTGCCTTGGGTCATATTTTTTATAATTTTCTTTTTATCAACATTTTCTTTTTCTAAATTTTCAACTGTTTTCTTTAATTCAGAATTCACACACAAAACAGCTTCATATTTCTCATTTAAAATTTTTGCTTTATTTTCAAACATTTGAACTCTCAGCTTCAAATCATCGATGACATTCTTTAACCATTCATTTTCGTTTCTAGAATCTATTAAAGCATGCTTCAATTCATCATATTCAGCACATGAAAATTTTAAACTATCATTTTCTGATTACAGACAGGCAATTTTATCAGACATGGTTTTATCATTCATAAGTGAGTTTATTTTCTTCTTCAAATGCATGTTCTCCTTTCTAATATCATCCACTTTATCTAGCAAGTCTCCGTAGGCATCCTCCTAATCAGAAATTGTATAGTGCTCAAAAGGAGAGGGTACCTCAACGGAGTCTCCTTCTTCTTCTTTGTCACTTTTGGCCATCAGGCAGACATTCTTTTCTTCATCCTCGCCCTCTGAGGTGGTGCTCAGTGTGCCCACGTCCTCATCGCTCCAAGTACTAATCATGGCTTTTCCTTTTCCTCCTTTCTTTCTTAGTTTCTCCTTCTGCCTCTGGAGCTCTGGACAATCTGCCTTCATATGTCCGGCCTTCCTGCAGTGATAGCAAACATTAGTATCAGGTTTCTTCGCAGGGGTAGACCTATACCTGTTATATCGCCGGCCGCTGAATTGTCTTCGGCCAAAATTTATGCCTTCCTTTCTCAGGAATCGCCTGAACTCTCTGGTCAACATAGCAAGTTGGTCTCCATCTATTTCTGACCTAGATAGATTGCTCTGCTCGCTTGATGATTCACTGTGGCTGGATCTACTTGTTCTACTGGAACTAGCCTTCAGCGCGATTGGTTTCTTCTTATTCTCGAGCTCCTCAATTTTGGGAAGGTTCATCTCATATGCCATTAGAGAACCTATTAACTCGTCAACTTTCATCGTCTGAAGATCTCTTGACTCCTCGATCACTATTGCCTTTGTGTGCCAGACAGGAGTCAGAGACCGCAAGATCTTCCTTACAATCTCGTAGTCGGAATAGCTCTTTCCCAAATTCCTTAGACCGTTAGTTATGATCGTCAGACGAGCATACATCTCAATCACGATCTCACCAGGTTTCATCTGGAATGCTTCATATTTAGAGACCAACATATTAGCCTTGGTCTCTCTCACCTGTGATGTCCCTTCGTAGATAACCTCCAATGTGTCCCACATCTCCTTGGCGATTTTGCACGATGACACTCTGGAGAATTCCGTGGGATGAAGTGTGCACTGGATAGAGTTGACGACACTCCAGTTCAAAGTAGACTTTCCAATTTCCTCTTTTGTCCAAACCTCTTCATTCTCGTGCAGTTCGAACGGTCCCTTGCTCACTACCCTCCAGATCTCGTAGTCTTTCACCCTCAGAAAGACCTGCATTCTGTTCTTCCAGTAGGCGTAGTTAGAGCCAGCGAAGTATGGAGGCTTGGAGGTTGAATGTCTTTCTACTGTCATTCCCTTAGCGTTCACGGTCGTTCCTCTTTAGGATGTTAGTCCCTGAAAAAGAGTTAGGCTCTGATACCAACTGATGAGTGTCTATGAACGATCTAGAGGGGGGTGAATAGATCAATCACCCAATAAAATCGACTGCAGCAGTTTCAAGTGCGAAAATAAAACAAACTACTGCTGGACAGCAGAAAGATAAGCTAAAGCGATCATAGAAAGCCAACTCAAGCAGATCTGAACTTAAACGATCCTAAACATGCATCTACTGCGGATGGAAGATATAATCAAGAGGCACAACAATTCGCAAGACAAATGCACAGTAGACAGGAAATTTTTAAGGTGGTTCGATCTCAAACTCGAGATCTACGTCCACCCCACACTCCAAACCAGAATGTGGCTTCAACCGCTGATACACAACATCGCTGATCCACAGCTTCGGGGTCACAACCCTACAGACAGCTGGGCATTACAGCTTATGCCGTTCAGAGGAATCCTCCTCTGCAAACCGCTGGGGACTTATAGCTTCACCCATCCAGAGGAATCCTCCTCTGCCCGCTGAGCATTACAGCTTGCTCTGCTGACACACAGCTTGAAAACAAGATTTCAGAAAATAGAATAGAAACAAACAAAAAATAAGAAATCCTCGGAGGGAATGTAGCTCACAATGAGCAATATCAGTTCTGGTATCTGAACCAAGAGACTGATGAACAAACATTCAGAGTAAATCTTTCAGACTCCTCTCTCTCTCAACTCTCTACTTCTCTTCTTCTCTCTTTCTTCTCTTTCTCTTGTCTCTGGATCGTGCATGCTCTCTCTGATTCTACACTTCTTGATCTGATTTCTATCTCAATGCAACGATCATCACTTCAGATGGAGAAGTCTTCTTGTTATATAGCAGCAGCAGATAGGTGGGCATGTGTCCTCCACGATTCCCGCCCAAGCGCCTTGACCACGTGGCAGCATTTCGGCCTACTGCAATACACGTGCCACGATCCTGGCACATCCTACAGTCTTGGATCACGTGCCCTTTCTTAAGTTCCTCGACCAGCAGTCCTGTCAGATCAAACTTGTCATCAGTTTGAGTTAATCTGAAAGGAAAGACAGAAAGACACACCGAGTTAGTTCGAGAATTAAACTAAGCATGTACAGACTTGATGCGTATAATGCAGTTTGCATGCAGGAAAGTATGCACATTGAAGATGAATGCACAGACATGCTATTAAAGAGTGTTCAGACTTTGTGTGCGATGTACAAACGATGCATCGACTTGCTATGCCTAGAGTTTAATCATGAATACATAATGTACATACTCTGATGGGCTGATGTATGGGCTTAAATGCACGAATCATCAGAGGTTGTACAGACTTGTGAAATGATGCACGAACATTGATGCTCATATCAGCACCGATTGTATAGACTTGCCACCAAAGAATGTACCGACTTTGAGTGCATGGTACAACAGATGTACAGACATGCCGTCGAAGAATGTACAGACTTGTTCAGTCATCAAGGCAACCGAGTGCAGACATAGTATTCAATTGCACGAACAGAATGTATAGACTTTGAGTGCATGGTAAAGAGTGTACAGACTTAGCAATGAACTATGCATTGACCTATCTAAGCTGTCCTCTATATGCATGCATAATATGCATATATGCACTGAACCAGGCACTGACTATATGACTGCACTAATGCAAGATATGAACAGATGAAGGCATGCACAGACTTTATGACTGAATAAGACAACACTACATTGATTCAAGATATGCTATGTAGCAAACGTGCATGGGCTTGTGGACTTGAACCAATACAGAATGTTGTACAGACTTGAGTTGAAGCAACTGATGAATGCACAGATGCACCGAGTATGCATGGGTTTCTATAGAGATAATGCTAGAACACACAACGCAATGCCCATACAACGTCAACGCACGATGAATATGCACACAACCTGTTCGATGGAATGGCATGCAAATAAGATGCTCAAACAATCACCATTCATACTCATAGTGCTTGCTGACATCAAAACCACAGGGGCACAACAATCTCCCTCTTTTTGATGATGGCAACACTATGAGTCACTCAGACTAAAACTATTTGCATGATTCATAGACAAGGAAACTCCCCCTGAATAGACGCTTCTTTTACTCCCCTTTTGACATAATCTCTCCCCCTAATTCTCCCCCTTTGACGTCAGCAAAAAGGAGGAAGGTAAGAGAGAAGGAAACCAGGGAGGATGAATGAAATAACATTCGATGCAATGGTTCAGGAAATGAGCAGGTTATAAATCACCCCTTGGGATATAAGAGTCAACAATGTGTATGCTTGATTAAATCTAGGTTTAACCGTTATAGAAAGTTGAGTAAAGCAACTGACTTTCGAAAAATAGGGCTATAGACTCCGTTTATAGCAATGAACCTAAAACACATAGTCATAATAAACTAGGTCAGGACAGTACCCTATTGATTTCAGAAATAGTGAATATCAAGGAAAGTCACTTAAATTTGTATTGAAGTTAAACAGTTGACACTCAATGACTTTTGTTATCTAAGGGTTACAGCAGTTCCTTTTTCTGATTCTGAACTTAGTGAACAGATCAGTGGCATTTATACCGTTGACATTATGTGCACACCTTGATCAGAGGTAGGTACCCCCAGTTACTAGGTATAAACTACTAGATCTATTTCATGTCAAAATTTACAAAGACAGTTCGCACCTTTGACGTTAAGGGTACACCTTGATTAGAGGCTAGTACCCCTAGTTACTTAGTGAAACTACCCATAAATGTAATTGCACAAGATTTAATCAAACTTCAACTTTATTTCATAAATGATCAATATTCATAATACAACCACTTTTCATCATCTTTTCCTTCTACTAGACTCAAGAAATAGGAAAATTACATTGACTCAATCTAAACATCATAAACTTCCTAAGTCTTCACTCGTAGCTTTACAAGACTTTCACTCACTTTCGGACCCGCTACTAGTATAGCCTTAATCCGAATCCGAACTACTTCCACCTCCTGTAAAATATTGGAAATAGGTAATGAGCACACTTGCCTAGTAGGTATCTTCGCATCAACATGAAGGCACTATTAAAGTAGTTAACATTTTAGCTCTAAAGAATAAGGTAAAATCATGCGAATGCGAATCAATCATGCGATCAAACCAAAGTAACAAGATAAGATAGAATGATCAAGAATAAACTAGCAAGAATATAACATGAACATGATATTTGGCCTTTCATGAGCAAGAATATATCGAGAATGTACTAGCAAGCCACATATTCATCACTTTAGCATCTTATGCTTATGAGCAAGTGCTTCGTAAATTTCTGTGGAATATCAAGCAAGAATGTCATGTCGTGTCGTATCGTGGATCTTCAGTTATTTATAGAAATAGTACTCCCAGCGTAATGCGACGCCAGTAGCATCATACCCCATGGTTTATAAAATAGTATGTTTCCAGCAATCAGCCGAGGGGACTAGCATGGAGCCCTTGAACACAATCAGTGCTCGATCGCATCTTCAGTTATAAATTAAGCTACTTCCACGCAATATAACAGTAAAGTATGGCCAAGAATGTGGTACTTCCAATAATTTCATGATAACTAGAATCAATGAATGAATGCTTCGAGGCAAGAATGAGTCAAGAAAATGACTTAAACAATGTCATGCTCTTAGAAATAAATCGACAACATAACGGTATTTTTTGGTGCGGACACCCGAGCAGTTGAGCGGCGCGACACGCCGAGCCACCGGTACCGCACACGGAGCACGACTCGAGCCACCTCAGCATCCATCTGGCTCGGAGACAGCCTGGAGACTCCCCCATGAGTCCCGGCATTTATCATATTTAGTTAGACTTTATTTGTGTTTAATGTGTGTTTACTTCATTTTATTCGGTATGTAATTTTGATTGTAAGAGGAGCTTATTTGTAAAAATGGGACCCCTGGGCCCCACGGGACCCCAGGCCCCCTCCCATTGATCCACCTCATCCCTAGGGCCCCATGTGGGGTCGGTCAACCATTCAAATGGTGGCTTCTGGAAGGGTGGGCCAAGTGGGGGACATTGGAATGAAAATGCCAAACAATTCCAACCCACCCCCACCTACCATGTCCCCCCCTTGCCTCCCTAATCAATGGGCTGCCCCCCCCTTGTATTTTTAATTTTAATTTTTGTGGATGGTCACATGCAATCCCAGCCCTCCATCTCCCATCCCTAGATCCAACGGTTGAGGATTGATTAGACATGTAACCTATATATGCTTGTAATTTTCATTTTTGATGAATTAATGCCATTTGAACTTGGAAAATCCTTGGAGCAGCCCTTGGGCACCCCCCCTCTCCCTCTCTTCCTCTCCCCCTTGCAGCGGAGAAGGCTACCTTCTGGAGGTGAGACTCCTCCCTATCGGTTCCGGTCATCATCGCCGCCGCCACGAGCCGCCATCGCACCGCCAATGGGATCGCCGGAGTTCTATCTTCTGCCGACCACTGCCCCTTCCACGAAATTCCGCAGTCAGCCACGAGCTTCTTTCGATCTGGGATTTTGAGGGGATGTTTCAGATATGTCAAGTACAATCCACAAAATTTGGTTAGTCATAAAGATCCCCTTTGATAATTTTTCATTTTCCCCCAACTTTAATTACCAGATCTGTCTGCTTCCTGTTCTGATTTCCACCTTTCCTGAGTTTCACATCTCCGACCCATCTTTTGATTTTTTTATGGAGCTCCCAATTTTACTGGGAGTTCCATCCATCAACCCCTCCACCCACACTTTTTATTAATTTTTGATCAGCCCTCCACCTATTTTTCAAAATTCGTTCTCAGAGCTAGCTACAGTACTGTGCACCTGTTCCTAGATCCGACCACCTTCCAGTAAACAAATCATAACAAATCACAGCCACCTCCAATCAGTCCACAAAAACTATCCCCATTTTCCTTGTTCGAAATCCTACAACGTTCGTGAAGAGCTTAGGAGCTGAATCGGCCAGCTACCTTGTGGTCAATGGCCGTTCTCAGACAACTCATCTGCAGATCTGAGGTTTCGGGTACTGTACAATAGGATCTTGTAAATTCAGTAAAGTCCAGATCCGACTAGATCCAACAGATCTCTCTGGGCCTAGACCGAAGGATTTCAAGAGAGCTTTCCAGCGATAGGTCATGCGCCCCGATATGGCGTCGGGATTGATCGCAGCAGCCATTCTCGCCGGAGCACATGTCGGAGGACAGAACCAGAAATCCGTGGGCAGCTAGTTCACGAATTGGGAATCGGGGCCGATCGACCCCCGATCGGTGTTTCCGGCCGACCGCCGTCCGTGGAGGCGCGCCACCAGGGGTCCCCATCACAGCGGGTCCCACCCGCGCAGATCCGGAGGACAGCGCCGTCCGTGGGCCCCACAGACCCGTAGAATGCGCCGTTCGGAAAGCACTAAAACGCAGAGTTCGGCACCGCCGGGCGACATCAAGATGCTGCCCGTCAACCCGATTTGCATGATTCCCGGGCCCCACATGTGACCTTTTACCTCCCTGCGTGGAGTGGGTCAAATTATTGTACTGTTGTAATATTGTTAACCGGGAGTCCGTGAATTGGCCGGGGTTATCTTCGCCACGCTGGGTGCGTGGAGGTAAAGGTCTCAACTTCTCGGCATTCGCTTGCTAGTTTAGTATATGGTCTTTTGCCGCTACCGAGAGCAATAGGTACTAGCCCGTGAGTCCATGTCACCGCTGTGAGTGTGAGAGTGACCCGTCCCGTGACTCGATCCGAGTCTGGAAGTGAGTCGACTACCCGTGAACTCTGCCGGTTCTTCAACCGCGCACGATCCATGTTTCCCTCGCTTGGGACGACGAGTGAGCTTGCGTTTCTATTAGCGACGTATAGCCCATAGGAGCTCTCCGTGTCGGGCCTAGTGTCTCTCCCATCATGTGTTGCTGGTCGTGTCCGCATCTAGAGTCCGAGGTTCATACCACGTAGAGTCGGTCCCCGTGTCCGTCCCGCATCAGTTTGGTATCAGAGCGAGTCGAGTCTAGGGTAGTCTTTGCATAAGTCTTGCATGCATTATGGTTTAAGTCAAGTCTAGGATCATTATTTTCAAAACAAAAAGTGTTTTAAAACTTGCATTTTATATCCCAATAACCCGGTATATCAAAAGACGTTGCCCGAACGTTAGGTTATGCCTATCGGGAAGGTGGGGGATTTGCGCGAGTGATCTTCGGATTGATTAGCTCCGCCTCATACCGGATATTGGTTAGGTCTAAGTGCATCATCTAGTGGGTGTTGCATTAGTCGGTGTCTTCAGGGTCGTGTGTCAGTTGCATGCCCACCCATCGAAGTACCCAATACTCGCCACCACCACCTATGGCGGATTCCCGAGCCCGTAGCTCCGATGAGCCTTTGACAGCCGAGATGTTCCGAGCCCTCATGGATCGTCTCGACACGCATATGGATGGCCTCAGTACGCGTCTAGAAGGAGTAGGGACGTGTCTAGAAGGGCGGATGAAAGCCCTCGAGGATCGGGTCGAAGCTTCGGACCAGTCCATCCAGGGTCTTGTTGGGAGAATAGCTGTCCTTGAGAGGGCCCCAACGGCGGCGCAACCCGCACCGACCAATGGTCAACAAGAGTCGGTTCAGCACCCTGCTGTACCAAGAGCTCAGGCGGAGAATGTTGGGGGACAACAGGTGCATGTGGTGGATGATTATGCATCTGACAATGATCAAGGGGGTTACGGTCGTCAGAATCATCGACGGAATCGCGATGACAAGGATGACGACCGCATTCTTAGGGGCGTGCGTGCGGACCCTCCCACTTTCAGCGGGTCCTTGGACCCTAGGGTGTATTTAGATTGGGAGGCCGGCATGGACCGGTATTTCGAGTGGTTTGAGATGACGGACCACCGAAGAGTCCGATACGCAAAGATGATGCTGCAAGGGCAGGCCCAAACTTATCGGACCAATGTGGAGAGCCTGCTCAACCAGCGACGTCAACCCCAAATCGGTACTTGGGATGATATGAAATCTAAATTGAAGGAGAAATACCTTCCTGCCTCATATCGCCAGCGTCTCATAGACAAATGGCAAAGCATCTCCCAAGGGAACCGATCCGTGACCGAGTACACCGTCGAGTTCGATGAGTATTACTTGCGGTGCGGGGTCACGGAAGAGAGCACCATGACGATATCCCGCTTTCGGAGAGGTCTGCGGCCCAATTATCAATATGAACTCTTTCGCCGCAACGCGACTGAAGAGGCGGAATCTCGCGCTGAGTCCTGAGCGGGCTGTGGATCACCAGAAGATGAATCTGCAAGAGAAGGGAAACGTATCAGAGGGCCCAGGGGATCTCCCTGGGGGAAAACCCTCCGATGGCTAAGTCAGTAGAGCGATGGTGGAAGCGATAATGAGGGGAGGAGAGAGCTGATGCGCGAGAATCCTCTCCACCAAGGGTGAAGCGAATCGTGCCCAGGAGCTTAGGGTATGTGAAGGGCTTGTTCGTCTTACCATCTTCCGGAGGGTCTCCCTTACTTAAATAGTGCATCGCCTTTTAAGAGTCCGGTGAGCTGAGGGCTTCCCGGCGGGAGTTACGTCTTCATCGGGGGCTTTCATGGCCGGATCGTGGGGGCGTTATCCCCTTTGAGTTCGGCAGCTCCCATGACTCTCCCGCTGCCGGAGGACTCTGAACGGCCGCACCTGCAGGTAAACAAGCGGTCTCACCGAGCTACGGGGATGCTAGCTCGTGTCCGAGCGATAGGCATGGCCCGGCGAAGGTGGGGTCGGATAGGTCGGCTGGAGCCTCTTTCTCTCGGTCGGAGAGTGGGCTTTAGACCGGACCTTCCATCCGATCTGACCGTTGTCTCGGGCCCTCCGAGCCTAGAAGGCCGCCGGGGAGAGTTGGTTCCTCGAGTCTTTATTTATTGGGCTTTTCTCCCAAAGTGGGCCCTGTGGGCTATCACTTGGGTGGGGCTCGCCCGGTTGGACCTTGTAGGCCTTGTTGGGCCGCCTTGGTGGTGGGCTGCGGAAATCTCCCTCTCCACTTGTCCCCCTCCTACTCCCGAGCCAAAGGAGGCTCGGATGAGTAGTTTTTCGAGGCTTTGGACCGGCGTGGCTCAAGTGGGTGGAATTCCGTTGGCGTTATGTAGCCGCTTATAGCGGTTGCCGAGGCCCGTAATGATGATCCTGACAGATTTGAAACGAAGGGCCCCCCCTTTTTCTTGGAGCACGGAACGGCGCGCCGCCACCCTCAGGGGTTTATAGGGGGCGCTGTTCATCGTTCTAGGCTTCCAGGGTTTTAGGCTTTCCTTGCTTCTTGATGCGCCGTGAGAGCACAACGGAGACGCGGAGCCTTGCGGCGGCGTTTGAAGAGTTGGCGAGGATAACCGCGGAGGCGGTTCGGCAGCTTCCTTCTCCCCCGGAGTCTTCAAGCTCGTACGAGGGGTCTTCTCCCGATCCGATGGCGGATCAGAGTCCGGAGCTTGTGCCCGTGAGGCGTGATCTCGTCCCCAACTGTAGCGAGTTGGGAGAAGCGGAGGTGCGGAGGCTGGAGCATCGTTTCCGTCTGCCTCTCCGCTATAGCTTTGCTGCCGCCACTCCGTACGAGACGAGTCTGGACGACCGCAATGGGCACATTTGCACCTTCCTCTTGGCCTGGAAGAGTGGATTTCGGCTTCCTTTCGATCCTTTCGTGCTGCAGTTGCTCACTTTTTTCCGGTTGGCGCCTATCCAGTTGGTGGCCAACTCCTATCTTCTTCTTTCGGCGTTCGGGATTTTGTGCCACCAGCGCAGCATCTTCCCGTCTCTGGACCTTTTCCACTTCTTCTTTGAGCTGAAGGCGCATCCATCGGCGGGAAAAGGTTTTTACTTCATCCAGGCGCGGAGGAATAGGAGCTGCATCTCGCTTGCGGCGAAGGACTCTTCGCACAAGGGGTGGAAGACTCAGTTCTTCTGGGTGAAGGCGATGGCGACGGACGAGATCTGGAGATGCCGGACCTCGCCCAATTTTCATCCGAATCTGCCCCCTCGCCAGGAGCAGTTTCCTCCCCACGTGGAGCAGCAGGCTGCCCGTCTGTTGGAGAATCGCCAATCGACCGAGGAGCTGGTGACACCGGAGAACATCGAACGGTTTCTTCTCCCGCGGTTGACGGCGTCAGGTACGGTTCTTTGAGGTTCTTCTTCTGGGGTGGTAACCCTTTTTTTTTTCTCCTGACCGGGGCTTCTTCTTGTTGCAGACGTGAGGCGGGAGCCTCTGGAGGAGGCGGCCGAGGTCATCGATCTGGGAGAGGACTCGGCAGCCGACGAGCCTGATGTCTCGGTGGGTCGCGCTTATGCCCGAGATAAGGGCAAGGGGGCGGCCCCCGAGGGGACTTCTCGGTCGACCGGCCTGAAGCGCAAGGATCCCCTGGTGGGGAAACTGTGGGAGGCCGCGAAGGCCAGGAAGAGGGCCAGGAAACCCGGTCTTCCTACCGCCGTCGGGGGCGACTCTGGCTAGGCGGCGCTCCCCTCTCGGGGGCAGGATGGGGCCGACCCTTCTGGGCTGGCTCTCCCATCTGCCGAGCGAGAGGGGGCCGAGGAGACCCGGGGCCCCGTAGAGGGAGGTGATGGGTCGGCTCTCCCCTCTGTGGGGACAGAGGGGGGAGATACCGGCGTGGCCGGCGCTGGGACCGAGAGCTCGGTCGGTGCAGATGGGGGTGTGTCGCAACCCCAAGTGCCGGCAGTTTCTGGTGCCGTTGATCCCGCGGCGCCGGTCGAGGGTGGGGGTTCGCCCGGGGAGGCGTTGCAACCCCAACCGACCGTGGTGCGCGGGGAGGTTAGTTCTGCTGCCACAACAGGGCCTTCTGACGGGGCACCCAGGGTGGAGCGGTCCCCTTTGCCGGAAGCTCTGGTCAGGCTTGGTGTCTCGGGTGATCTGTACCGGATCTGCCGGTCGATCGCCGATAGGACGAGGGGCGGAGAAAAGCGCAGCACTCCTACCGGGGTCCTTGACATCCTGATGGAGGGCGGCCTTGTTATAGCTTGAACAGCGGCCGTGATGGCAGAGGCGCACGCCCGGACGGAGGCGGAGCGGTCGACGCTCGCCTGGACCCTCGGTGGATGTGAGAGGAAACTAGCTCGGCTCGAGGGGGAGCACGAGGGGCTCCGGCGGGAGTTCCTTGCTCTCAGGGAGTTGGCGCGGTCGAGCCGTCGGGAGGCCGAGGTACTGGCCGAGCAGTTGACAAGGGCCCGAGAATCGCTCGAGAGGAAGAGCAAGCGTCTAGAAGACGAGCGTCAATGCCACGTCGAGCTGGACGGCCTCTGGGAGCGTGAGCGTGCCGAGCTGCAGGATCGAGCGGAGGACGCGGAGCGCCTTCGTGCTGAGGCCGAGGCGGACCGAGCCCGGGCGGAGGGTCGGATGACCGAGACCGAGCGGAGGATGACCGAGCTGGGGGAGCGTCTGGCGAGGGTGGAAGAGCGTGCGGCCGAGGCGGAGCGAGCTCGGGACGGGCAGGTCGAGGCGGAGGCGATCGAGCGCTATAAAGGCTCGGAAGCTTACTCGGCCGACCTGATTGCAGCCGCCCTACCCTACTACGAGGTAGCTCTCCGCCGGGGTGCTCGAAAGGGGTTCAAGCAGGGCTATCACCGAGCGATGAACTATGCTAATGAGCACCTGGCCGGAGGTGACTTTCCTTACGGACAGCGTTATGACTCGGACGAGTCAGATTCCAGCTCCTCATCTTCGGCCGGGGAAGAACCGGGGGAATCGCCTTCAGCGGGGTCACCGGCTCCGGAGGCCTCGGGAGGGCTCGCGACCGGGACAGTTCTCGCACAAGCGAGGTCAGTGTCCGGGCCGGCCGTCGCCGAGGGTACCGGGGGTGACGCGTCCCCTACTGCGGTTCCCGAGCTTCAAAGTGGGCCCGAGGCCTAATGTAACTTTATTTTGCCCCTTCCCCTTTTTGTCCGTCTTCCTCGTTGTAAGAGGCTTTTATGGAAGGCAATAAATAACTTACTTTATTTGATCGCTATCTTTGTTGTGATTTGGTTGGCGTATCGTGGCAGTTGGAAAGTGCCGATATTTTTTGCGCCGTTTTCGCATGTCGATTCGGGAGATTTCTGGCGGGCGTCCTTCCGTATTACCATGCTTTGAAAGGTGAGGTGCTTCGCGAATCCCGCTAGGGCGGGGGGCAGAGATTTCGAGGTGACCTTCCAGGGAGATCCTGTAGCGTGTTTTCGAGGGGGGAGTCTTTTAAGGCGCGTGGCCTCCCTTGGCCTATAAAAAGGACCGAAGGGCGCTCCTTCTCTCTTAACACTTAGGACTTTCGCCGGCGGTCTGCTCTTATTCCCTCGTCTTCGCTTTGCGTTGCGCCACCGCGATCGGAACATGGAGGACCCTTCAGAAGGTGATGCTGCAGACGACGGGGAGCGGCCGGTTCCAGATGTCCTGGAATATCGGTCGGGTCCCACGGTCGCCGCGCGTGCATGAGGCGGGTCCGACGGTCGCCGCGCGGATCGGGAGAGGGCTTCGACGTGTGGGGGCACGCCGTTTTCCTCCTCTTGGCTCCGGCGAGGCTTCCGGGCGGACGCCGAGATGGAGGGCGGATGGGGGAGTTAGGGATGCCGGCCGCCACTCCCCTCCGTGGGAGGGGAGGAGGCAGCTCCAGTCCCTTCCTTACCCCCGTGCGCTGCCTCTTTCTCTCTCTTTTGTTCTTCATTTCTTTCACTCTTCGGGGGCTGCTTGCTTTCTGTTCGCCTCCAAAGAGTTGGCAGTTTGGAAGAAAGGGGACCTTCACGGCGTGCCCTTTTTCCAGGTTGTTGCCAACTTGGAAGGTAGCCTTCCTTGCGTGAAAGGTGGCCTTCTCCTTACCGTCCCTCTATCACCTTTGTCACGGACCACCCGAGCCAACTGGGTCGACCATCTCTTGTCCGAGCCAGTTTCTACGCGAGGCAGAGTCAGTGGCTGGATGCGAGAAGGTCAAGACCGGGTCGACCGGGCGATGGCCGTTTGCTGCGGTGCCAGATGGATTTTCGCTTTTTGTTATGTAATGTATTGGCAGTTGCCTTTCTGATGTACCAACAGTTATCTTGAATGAATGCGAAAGATAAGGAGGTTTATTTTACCCAATTTGTTGATACAGTATTCAGAAATAAAATCTGCGTAGTGTGGTTGTGTTCCATGTCCGGGGAATGGATTCCCCTTCCATTGTGGCTAACCTGTACGCACCTTTCCCGAGTGTCTCGATCACTCGGTAGGGGCCTTCCCAGTTGGGGGATAGCTTGCCCGCCGCCTCTAGTGGTCGAGAGGCTTCTGCCTTCCTGAGGACGAAGTCCCCTGGTCGGAATTGTCTGCCTCGGACCCTGGCGTTGTAGAACCGAGTGAGGCAGCGCTGGTATTCCATAGCTCGGACGTTTGCGATCTCTCGGAGTTCGTCTGCTAGGTCGAGGTTCTCGAGCAGCTTCTGCTCGTTTACCTCGGGCACAAAGCTGATCACTCGGAGAGACGGATTGGCGATTTCCAATGGAACGACGGCTTCGGTGCCATATACCAGTTGAAAAGGGGTCTCACCGGTTGCCGTTCTGGGGGTCGTTCGGTGCGACCATAGTACGCTAGGCAGTTCCTCGAGCCAGCTACCCTTAGCCTTGCCGAGTCTGGTTTTTATGCCTTTCAAGATTATCTTGTTGGCATTTTCAACCAGCCCGTTGGCCTGAGGGTGGGCGACCGAAGTGAAGTGGTTGCGGATATTTAGGTCGGCGCATCTATCTCGGAAGTATCGAGAGTCGAATTGCCGCCCGTTATCGCTCACTATCACTCGGGGGACGCCGAAGCGACAAATGATCGATTTCCATACGAAACCCCAGACGACTGTCTCGGTGATCCTCGCTGTTGCTTCAGCCTCGATCCACTTGGTGAAGTAGTCGATGGCGACGATGATGAACTTCTTCTGGGATTGAGCCGTTGGGAATGGCCCAAGGATGTCGATCCCCCACTGAGCGAAAGGGTAGGGCTCGGTAAGGGTGACAAGTTCCGTGGCCGGCTGGTGGACCAAATGGTCGAACCGCTGGCAACGGTCGCAATGTTGTACGTAAGCCGTGCAGTCGCGCTGGAGGGTCGGCCACCAGTATCCTTGCCTTAGCAGGATTCTGGCCAGCGACCGACCTCCTGAATGTGCTCCGCACAGGCCTTGATGAATCTCCTCAATAACTTGGCTCGCTTCGTCGGGGCCGAGGCACTTCAGAAGGGGCCCAGAGAACGATCTTCGGTAGAGGGCGCTGTCGAGGATGACGAAGCGCCGAGCTTGGTACTTCATCCGGCGGGCTTCTCGAGAGTCGGAGGGTTCCTGGGAGTCTCGTAGCCAGGAGAGGTAGGGGGAGCGCCAGTCGTCGGGAGTGGCCGAGTCAATGGCGAGGAGCTCCGAGTCTATGCTCGGGCGCTCTAGCTCTTCTAGGAGGACCGATCGTGTACCTTCCAGGTCTAGGGAGTAGGCCAGTCGGGAGAGGGCATCCGCCCGAGAGTTTTGCTCCCGAGCTATTCGGACTACCTCGAACTCCACGAACTGCTGGGCCAGGCTCCGGACCAACTGGAGGTATTTGATCATAGGTGCCTCCCGAGCTTCGTACTCGCCGCTGACCTGGCTTGCGACTAGCTGGGAGTCGGTGTGGATCCTGACTCGCTCAGCCCCCAACCGTCGGGCCATGCGGGCCCCCGAGATAAGGGCCTCGTACTCGGAAGCATTGTTGGACGCCGGGAAGTTGAACTTTAGGGCGTACTGCAACTCTATTCCATCGGGGGACCTTAGGAGGATCCCTGCGCCGCTACCGACCGAGTTGGACGATCCATCGACGAACAGCTCCCAGGTTGGCCCGGTTGCTGTCGGAGGCCTGTCCTCGACCGGAACGGTGCTCTCGGCGATGAAGTCGGCGAGCGCTTGCCCCTTGATAGCTGATCGTGGCCGATACGAGATGTCATATGCCCCGAGCATGATGGCCCATTTGACGAGTCGCCCCGAGGCCTCGGGGTGGGCCAGAATCTTCTTCAGTGGCTCGCCGGTTAGCAAGGTGATGGGATGCCCTTGGAAGTAGGGTCGGAGGCGCTTTGCGGAGGTAACCAACGCTAGCACGAGTTTCTCGGTTGCGGGGTACCTCCGCTCGGCCTCGCCGAGCACCTTGCTGGTGTAGTAGACCTTCCAGGTTTTATCATGGCCGAGATAACGAGGGCATCGTCATGCGGGGTGCTCAGCCCTTCCAGGTCTTGGTCGGAGAAGACTATGACCTGGGGCTCCATTGGCGGGCCTTTGGGGGGCTCTAAGGCTCGGCTGGCCCGCTCGGCATGACGTTTCCTTCCTCGGCTGGTGTCGCCTCCCGATGCCGCTCCGTCGGAGATGACGTTGATGTGGACCCCTCGGGGGGCGTTGTCGATCTCCTCTGCGGCGTCTCGATCTTCTTTGTGCCCAGTTGTGAACCAGGCTAGATGCCCCAGATGGATGAGGCGCTCGATCTCGTCCTGGAGCTGATGGCAATCTCCGGTGTGGTGCCCGTGGTCGCCGTGGAACAGGCAATGCCTATCCCGCTTGCGGTTCTTCGACCTCATAGGCTCGGGCTGGCGGAGAAGTCCCGAGTCTTTAATGTCTTCATAGATCTCGTAGACTGGTGCGGTCAAAGGGGTATACCGCTCGTACTTTCTCTTGCGCTTTCCTTCTCGATCGCGCTTCTTGCTCGAGCCAGGGTTTGGCTCGGAGGTCCGCTTTTTGTCCCCCTCCCGACCCGAGCCGGTTGTGTCTCGGCAGGCGCTGAGTACCTCTTCGCACTCGGCGTGGCGCAATGCCAGAGTCACTAGCTCGGCAAGGGTCGAGGGAGGGTGGAGGACAAGCTCGCGGCGGAGATTCTCATCCCGGGTGCCCCCGGTCAGTGCGGTTGTGGCTGAGGCCACATCCAGGCGGGGGATCCTAAGGGCTTCCGATTTAAATCGGTGGACGTAAGTCCGGAGCCTCTCCCCTTGCGCCTGTTTGAGAGCCAGGAGCCCCGCTACCGACCTTGGGGGGGCGCTACCCGCGAAGCTCTCCTTGAAAATTCGCCCGAACTGCCTGAAGTCTCGGATGGACCCCGGGGCGAGGGCTCGGAACCATGCCTGAGCGCCCTGGACCAGGGTGGCCGCGAAGGCTCGGCATTTGATGGGATCCGGCGTTCCATGCAGGGTCACCAGGGCGTCGAAGATGTCGTAGTGGTCGGCTGGGTCGCCCTGGCCGTCGTAGAGCTTGAAGGTTGGGATGGAGGCTCTAGGAGAGACCTCTGCCTTCAAGATGTACTCGGAGAAAGGGGATTTCTCCTCGTCCTCTGGGAAAGAGGTCTTCTGCAGGGCGCGAAGAGCGCGCTCTTGCTCTGCGAACCGTCTTTCAAAATCTCGTAGCCGGAGAGACAGCTCCGGCTGTGGCCGTGCCGTGGGGCTGGGGGGGGCGTCATGGCGATCTCCCGGAGCACTGGTGCCCGGGTGCGGCGGCTTCACCCCCTGCTTCCCTTTCCTCGGCGTGGAGGAAGCCTCTTGCTCCGCAGGCGGAGCTTGCGAGGGTCCTCCGACGTCGTTGCGGAGGAGCTGTCGGCCGCGGAGGGTGAAGCGGCCTCCGGCGGTGTGCTGCGTTGCACTCCTTCGAGGGGGACTTCCTGACGGGGCGCGGGACCTTGCGTCTCGGGCCGCCTGGGCCCTCATGAGCTCTACGAGGACGTCCATCTTCTCGTTGAGGGCTTGGAAGGCGTTGGCGCCGCCGTCGAGGGGTGCCCCTGTCTCCGCCGGGGGGGGGTGGTGGCCTGTTGGCGGGGACGCTGGCGTTGGAGGGGGGGCTCTGCGAGACCCTAGGGGGGACGCCTCCCGCTGCCACAGCCTTACCTGCCCCGCCGGCGGATCTCCTCCCTGAGCTTTTTCTCACCATCTTGACTCTTCGTGCGTTTCCCACAGACGGCGCCAGATGAAGAGGCGGAATCTCGCGCTGAGTCCTGAGCAGGCTGTGGATCACCAGAAGATGAATCTGTAAGAGAAGGGAAACGTATCAGAGGGCTCAGGAGATCTCCCTGGGGGAAAACCCTCCGATGGCTAAGTCAGTAGAGCGATGGTGGAAGCGATAATGAGGGGAGGAGAGAGCTGATGCGCGAGAATCCTCTCCACCAAGGGTGAAGCGAATCGTGCCCAGGAGCTTAGGGTATGTGAAGGGCTTGTTCATCTTACCATCTTCCGGAGGGTCTCCCTTACTTAAATAGTGCATCGCCTTTTAAGAGTCCGGTGAGCTGAGGGCTTCCCGGCGGGAGTTACGTCTTCATCGGGGGCTTTCATGGCCGGATCGTGGGGGCGTTATCCCCTTTGAGTTCGGCAGCTCCCATGACTCTCCCGCTGCCGGAGGACTCTGAACGGCCGCACCTGCAGGTAAACAAGCGGTCTCACCGAGCTACGGGGATGCTAGCTCGTGTCCGAGCGATAGGCATGGCCCGGCGAAGGTGGGGTCGGATAGGTCGGCTGGAGCCTCTTTCTCTCGGTCGGAGAGTGGGCTTTAGACCGGACCTTCCATCCGATCTGACCGTTGTCTCGGGCCCTCCGAGCCTAGAAGGCCGCCGGGGAGAGTTGGTTCCTCGAGTCTTTATTTATTGGGCTTTTCTCCCAAAGTGGGCCCTGTGGGCTATCACTTGGGTGGGGCTCGCCCGGTTGGACCTTGTAGGCCTTGTTGGGCCGCCTTGGTGGTGGGCTGCGGAAATCCCCCTCTCCAGCGACCACTTTGGAGCAGGCGTATCAGATTGCTCTCGAACTGGAGCAATTCAAGGTCGAGTTCGAGTCTCCCCATCGGTTGGGCTCTTTTCCCCTTCGTAGTGTCGAGCCCCGTGGCTCATCTGGAACGTATCCGAGGGCCCCCATGGCTCGACCTCAGGAGCCCGCTCGCCCCGAGCCCTTTTCTCCTAGGCCTCGTCCTCCACCCCCGAGGGACCTTCCTCGTCCCCAGCATCTCACGGCTCCATCCACAGCCTGTCCACCGGTACCCGCACCTCCTGCACGTCCTTTGCTACCTACACCTCCTATCCGTCGGGAGGATAACGGGAAAGGACCCATGATTGGGGAGCCTAGTGGATCACGGTAGCAGTGTTATCACTGCAATGGGTTTGGCCATTTCGCTAACCAGTGTCCCACCCGCCCATCTCTTATCATCAGGGACACATAGGCCGAGGATACCACCCCTACGGGCCTCGAGTTAGTCAGCTATGAGGCAGATCAGGAGTTAGCTGACGAGTACTATGAGATGGGAGGTGAGGCCCAGGATGCCCAGCATTCAGACAATACCCACGTGGGGGTCGTTAGATGTATCCTCACCCAGCCGCAGGTCAGCGATGACTGGCGTCGGACTACTATCCTTCATGTATTCTGTAGGCTGGGAAAGTAAATTTGCAAGGTGGTCATCGATAGCGGGAGTTGTATCAATGCAATCTCCACGAGCGCTATCACTCATCTTGGTCTCACACCCGTAGACCATCCTTGCCCCTATCAGGTATCATGGGTGGATACCACTTCCATTTCGGTCAGGCTGCGGTGCTTGGTCCCGCTGCAGCTCCACTCCTACCGTGACGAGATCTGGTGTGATGTTCTCCCCATGGAAGTGGGCAGTATCATTCTTGGTAGGCCGTGGTTATTCGACCGGGATGCCACCCTCCATGGCCGGTCGAACACTTGTACCTTCGACCACGCCGGCCAGCGGGTCACCCTCCACCCCGTTCGGCCCAGGAGCTCATCAGTCAGGGGTCCTACTGGCCCAAGTACCCCGGAGCTTTCCATCCCCGGGCCTAGTACCCCATCCCCAGCTCGGGCTATGACCGTTACCTCTGGCCCAGGAGAGCCCTCGACGAGGAGATTGATGATGATTAGCTCCCGGGAAATGGAGCAGGAGCTTAGTCAGGGCTATCCGGTGTTCGCCATTACGGTCCGAGAGGTGGAGCAGGACTCCGAGGGTGAGCTTCCACCCGAGGTTGTTCCCATTCTATAGGAGTATGCTGATGTCTTTCCCGATGAGCTTCCCGAGGGACTCCCACCTATGCGGGATATTCAGCATGCCATCGACCTTGTTCCGGGCTCTTCCTTGCCCAACCTTCCTCATTATCGCATGAGTCCCACGGAGCATGCCGAGCTTAAACGGCAGGTCGATGAGTTAGTGCAGAGAGGGTCTGTTCGGGACAGCATGAGTCCATGTGTTGTACCCGCATTACTCGCCCCGAAGAAGGATGGCACGTGGAGAATGTGCATTGATAGTCGTGCCATCAACAAAATCACCGTGAAGTACAGGTTCCCTATTCCCCGCCTGGATGACATGCTAGACCTAATGGCAGGTGCCACTATCTTTTCAAAGATTGATCTTAAAAGTGGCTACCATCAGGTGAGGATTAGGCCAGGTGATGAGTGGAAGACCGCCTTTAAGACCAAGGATGGTCTATATGAGTGGTTGGTCATGCCTTTTGGGTTGACCAATGCCCCTAGCACTTTCATGCAGCTCATGACTCAGGTCCTTCGACCTTTCATTGGAGTCTTTGTAGTGGTGTATTTTGACGATATCCTTATCTATAGTCGCACCACAGGGGACCACTTAGACCACCTTCGGCAGGTCTGTCTACTTCTTCGGCGAGAGCAGTTGTTTGCAAACCCACAGAAGTGCGCCTTCATGACATCTCAGCTTACCTTCTTGGGTTTCATTGTGTCTAGTACTGGGGTCTCCACCGATCCGGAGAAGGTCCGGGCCATTGTTGAGTGGCTGGAACCCCGTACGGTTCATGATGTCCGTAGCTTTCATGGCCTTCCAACGTTCTATCGTCACTTCATCCGCGGATTTAGCTCCGTCACCGCCCCGATCACGGATTGTATCCGAAAGGGCACATTTGTATGGACGAAGGCCGCATCTGCCGCCTTCAAGGACATCAAGGAGCGCATGACCCAGACACCTATCCTTCGATTGTCTGTTTTCTCGAAGGTGTTTGAGGTCTCTTGTGATGCGTCGGGCGTGGGAATTGGAGGAGTTTTGAGTCATGAGTCCCACCCGATCGCATATTTCAGCGAGAAGCTGAATGACGCGAAACTGCGATACTCCACATATGATAAGGAATTTTACGCAGTTGTTCAGGCTCTTAGGCATTGGAGGCACTATCTTTTACATCAGGAGTTTGTCCTATACTCCGATCACGAGGTATTGAGGTACCTCCATTCCCAAAAGAAGCTTAACTCGCGTCACAGTCGTTGGGTCGAGTATCTCCAGTAGTTCACCTTTGTGCTTAAACATAAGGCTGGAGTGGAGAACAAGGTGGCTGATGCCTGGAGTCGGCGAGCATGTTTGCTTACGACCATGAGTGCCGAGGTCATAGGGTTAGAGAAGATGAAGGAGGCCTATGTTGATTGTCCTGACTTTGGTCAGATTTTTACCACTCTCCAGGCCGGACTCTCGAGAGACCTTGATGATTATGTGCTTCAGGAGGGTTACCTCTTTCGAGGTAGCAGGCTATGTGTTCCCCGAACTTCGGTTCGAGATTTTTTAGTGTGGGAGCTACATGCGGGAGGTCTAGCCGGCCACTTTGGTCGGAACAAGACTATCGAGGCGGTTGAGCATAGATTTTATTGGCCGAGCTTGAAGCGCGATGTCGCTAACATCGTGGCTCAGTGCCGTACATGTGCTATGGCCAAGATGAAGAAGCAAAGCTCGGGCCTTTATACCCCTCTTCCCGTGCCTGATGCCCCGTGGCAGGATGTTAGCATGGACTTTATTTTGGGATTGCCACGTACCTCCAGGAAGCATGATTCGGTCTATGTGGTGGTTGACCGTTTCTCGAAGATGGCCCTCTTTATCCCTTGCTTGAAGACTTCGGATGCTTCTAGGGTAGCTCGCCTATTCCTTACTCATGTGGTGTGCAAGTTCAAGTTGCCTCGCACTATAGTGTCTGACCGTGATGTTAGATTCACTTCCTATTTTTGGAAGACACTATGGCATATGATGGGTATGCACCTCAAGTTTTCCACTACATATCATCCCCAGACAGATGGTCAGACCAAGGTAGTCAATAGGAGTCTGGGAGATTTTTTGAGGTGTCTTGTTAGGGATCGCATTGGGGATTGGGATCTCATTCTACCCATGGCTAAGTTTGCATATAATGATTCGGTGAATAGGTCTATCGGCATGAGTCCATTTGAGATTGTCGTAGGTCGTAGGCCTAGGAAACCCGTTGACCTTGTCCCCATGCCTATCCATGATAGAGTGTCGGAGTCGGCCGAGTCGTTTGCTAGGCATGTTAGGAGTTTGCATGACGACATCCGTCATCACATTGAGGCCAGCAATGCACGGTACAAAGAGTTAGCCGATGCCCATCGACACCACCGAGAGTTCCAAGAGGGTGAATATGTCATGATCAGGGTAAGACCTGAGCGGTTTCCCTCCGGAACCGTTAAGAAGTTGCAAGCTCGCGGAGCTGGTCCATTCAGAGTGTTGAAACACGTTGGATCCAATGCGTACGTTGTGGACTTGCCCGAGGAATACGGTATAAGCTCTACTTTCAATGTATCGGATCTAGTTGCATACAGGGACCCAGCGGTGATCCCTAGTGAGCCTTTCGAGCCATCTCCTCCCCTTGAGAGTGATCCCACACCTTAGTGTCCACATCCAGCCCCCTTGTTACGGCAGCGTGAGCATATAGATCATATACTGGATGAGCAGGTGACAGTTTCCAGGAGTGGATCCTACCCGCGCTACCTAGTGCGATGGAGAGGACGGCCCGCTACCGAGGACACGTGGATCACACATGGAGAGTTGCAGAGGATTGATCCGGACCTTCTGGAGCGATACAGGAGCGATGTAGACCCTTACTCGATAGGGTCGAGTTTCTCCCACCCTGGGAGAATTGGTGCGGACACCCGAGCAGTTGAGCGGCGCGACACGTCGAGCCACCGGTACCGCACACGGAGCACGACTCGAGCCACCTCAACATCCATCTGGCTCGGAGACAACCTGGAGACTCCCCCATGAGTCCCGGCATTTATCATATTTAGTTAGACTTTATTTGTGTTTAATGTGTGTTTACTTCATTTTATTCGGTATGTAATTTTGATTGTAAGAGGGGCTTATTTGTAAAAATGGGACCCCTGGGCCCCACGGGACCCCAGGCCCCCTCCCATTGATCCACCTCATCCCTAGGGCCCCATGTGGGGTCGGTCAACCATTCAAATGGTGGCTTCTAGAAGGGTGGGCCAAGTGGGGGACATTGGAATGAAAATGCCAAACAATTCCAACCCACCCCCACCTACCATGTCCCCCCCTGCCTCCCTAATCAATGGGCTGCCCCCCCCCTTGTATTTTTAATTTTAATTTTTGTGGATGATCACATGCAATCCCAGCCCTCCATCTCCCATCCCTAGATCCAACGGTTGAGGATTGATTAGACATGTAACCTATATATGCTTGTAATTTTCATTTTTGATGAATTAATGCCATTTGAACTTGGAAAATCCTTGGAGCAGCCCTTGGGCACCCCCCCTCTTCCTCTCTCCCTCTCCCCCTTGCAGCTGAGAAGGCTACCTTCTGGAGGTGTGACTCCTCCCTATCGGTTCCAGTCATCATCGCCGCCGCCACGAGCCGCCACCGCACCGCCATCGGGATCGCCGGAGTTCTGTCTTCAGCCGACCACTGCCCCTTCCACGAAATTCTGCAATCAGCCACAAGCTCCTTTCGATCTTGGATTTTGGGGGGATGTTCCAGAGGTGTCAAGTACATCCCACAAAATTTGGTTGGTCATAAAGATCCCCTTTGATAATTTTTCATTTTCGCCCAACTTTAATTACCAGATCTATCTGCTTCCTGTTCTGATTTCCACCTTTCCTGAGTTTCACATCTCCGACCCATCTTTTGATTTTTTTTCTGGAGCTCCCAATTTTATTGGGAGTTCCATCCATCAACCCCTCCACCCACGCTTTTTCTTAATTTTTGATCAGCCCTCCACCTATTTTTCAAAATTTGTTCTCAGAGCTAGCTACAGTACTGTCCACCTGTTCCCCGATCCGACCACCTTTCAGTAAACAAATCATAACAAATCACAGCCACCTCCAATCAGTCCACAAAAAATATCTCCATTTTCCGTGTTCGAAATCCTACAAAGTTCGTGAATAGCTTAGGAGCTGAATCGGCCAGCTACCTTGTGGTCAACAGCAGTTCTCAGACAACTCACCTGCAGATCTGAGGTTTCGGGTACTGTACAACAGGAGCTTATAAATTCAGTAAAGTCCAGATCCGACTAGATCCAGCAGATCTCTCTAGGCCTAGACCGAAGGATTTCAAGAGAGCTTTCCAGCGATAGCTCATGCGCCCCGATCCGACTTCGGGATTGATCGCAGCGGCCATTCTTGCCGGAGTGCGCGTCGGAGGACAGAACCAGAAATCCGTGGGCAGCTAGTTCACGAATTGGGAATCGGGGCCGATCGACCCCCGATCGGTGTTTCCGGCCGACCGCCGTCCGTGGAGGCACGCCACCAGGGGTCCCCATCACAGCGGGTCCCACCCCCCCAGATCCGGAGGACAGCGCCGTCCGTGGGCCCCACGGACCCGTAGAATCCGCCGTTCGGAAAGCACGAAAACGCGGAGTTCGGCACCGCCGGGCGACATCAAGATGCTGCCCGTCAACCCGATTTACGTGATTCCCGGGCCCCACATGTGACCTTTTACCTCCCTGCATGGAGTGGGTCAAATTATTGTACTGTTGTAATATTGTTAACTAGGAGTCCGTGAATTGGCCGGGGTTGTCTTCGCCACGCCGGGTGCGTGGAGGTAAAGGTCTCAACTTCTCGGCATTCGCTTGCTAGTTTAGTATATGGTCTTTTGCCGCTGCCGAGAGCGATAGGTACTAGCCCGTGAGTCCATGTCACCGCTGTGAGTGTGAGAGTGACCCGTCCCGTGACTCGATCCGAGTCCGGAAGTGAGTCGACTACCCGTGAACTCTGCCGGTTCTTCAACCACGCACGATCCGCGTTTCCCTCGCTTGGGACGACGAGTGAGCTTACGTTTCTGTTAGCGACGTATAGCCCATAGGAGCTCTCCGTATCGGGCCTAGTGTCCTCCCATCATGTGTTGCTGGTCGTGTCCACATCTAGAGTCCGAGGTTCATACCACGTAGAGTCGGTCCCCGTGTCCGTCCCGCATCATTTTTCTTATCTTCCATTCATTACATTAAGTCTATTAAGTAATATGATAAGTTCTAGATCATCAAGGGTTATCTAGAATCATTGAAATATCAACCCTTGGTCAAACCTTGGGTTAACATATGCCAGTAGTGTGACGGTCATTTACCGGGCCGTTACATAATGTGACGCACCAGTAATGGGCCGTTACAGTGATCTGAGTCCAGAAAGATGAAAATAGACTCAGAGGAATGTGACAGTCGTTCATTGAGCCGTTACGTGAGCTTGACGGTCCAGTGCAAGGCCGTTACATTACTAGAATCAGAAACAACGATAGTGTATTCTATTTAATAGGCTTTTAATGGTACAACCAACTCGGCGTCCTAGTGGGAATCCCAGGCTCGCGGAGGATTACAGAGGCCTTGAAATAATGATTTCCTAGTCCATTGGAAGGAGTATCCAATAGAGAGGTCCTCAAGTCCAAGATTGTGTTCCTATAGTGCAAAGTGTGAACTAATGACAACATACCATAATATGTGCCATGCACTTATAGAAATGACTCTATTGACACAGAGAGATATGTATAATCAATGTGAAAATCATGATGAAAACTCCGTCAATACAAGGTTAAAAAGAAAAGTCATGCTTTATAATACAAACTATAGAATTGGGCTCATGAAACTAACATTACTTAAAATAACAACGAGACACCAAATCATGCAATACCTATCATGAACAATCAAATAACCTTAAAATCACATGATCAGGTTAAAACTTAGGTAACTAGGCTTAACAATAAATAATATTGACAAGTTATATTCTGTCTAGGGTTGACAGATCATAGACTCTGACGGTCTAGAGATGGGGCGTCACAGTGATTGTGACGGTCAGGAACCAGCCGTTACATGAACGTAATGCGCCTATCCTAGTGTGTTAGAGACAACAGTGAAAATCCAAAAACAACAGGGTGTGTGACGGTCTATCGTAGGGCCGTTATATGAGTGTGACGGTCCTACGCTGATGCGTCAGAGCGTCTGCTAACAGAAAACATGTAAAACACTAAGAGATCAACTCACATCATGTCTGTAAATCAAACATCATATCTATTCTAGGCATGATGACGAAGTATAGGCTATCTATATGCATGGGTATCAGTGGATTAGATAAATAACATGCTTTAATTTCTCTATTAGGGCTAAGAGATGCATGACATGTATAATAACTAGTAAAACATGAAATTAATGTTCTACTATGTATGAAATTCAATCAAACCAGAGGGCTTTTAGTCCTATCAGGTTGTTTTTGCCATTCATGAGATAACCTGCCTCTTAACTTAGGCTGTATCTTCTAAATTGGGTTGAGAAGCTTGCCCTAGTTTTCCTTCTTCTGTGACTTTTCCAGCGACTTCTTTAGGTTCTATCTCCACGACCTCTTGACCTAAAGATGTGAAATTTGGATGGGAGTTAGTCTAAAGTATTGTAAACAAATGCCTCCAAAGAACATCCCTGAGATAGTGACTCCTTACCTTGATTCTTTACGTCCAAAATGTAAGGGTCGCACAGTTCAGAACTAGGTCCTATTTATAGGGTTTTAGCTAGGATTTGAAGATTAGATCGAGTTTAGAGTCCTTAATCTATCAAAACCTAATCTCTAAGAGTTCTTGAGTCTTTATACATTGTTCCACTTAGGTCTCTTGTGGATAGGAACATCAAGTTCCAATCTTTTTACAACTTCTTCTACTCACAAAATACGCAGAGTGTAACGGTCGAACCCTACCGCGTTACACGGCTGTGGCGGTCTTACGATAGACCATTACAGTCGTCGTAGCTAGAGTTTCTAATTATTAAAACTCTTTTATTTACCTATCCATATATTTATCTATATAATTAGTATTTATCCTTAAAAATTCGTGGATATGCTTAATAACCTTCTAGAATATGGGCCAAACTTAATGGGCCTGGTCTTAAAACTTTTTTGGACTCTAATTAAGTGAGTTGGGTTAATTGATTAACACAATTTGGCCTTATATTGATTAATAAATTTAAATTAGTCCATTTAATTGCTAATAATGCCAGAAAATTATCAAATAAACTCTGGGGCACTACACCCTCCCCCACTTAGAAGAATTTGGTCCCCAAATTTAATACAAGGATTGTGGAGAGTGTACTTACAGTCAAACAATTCTGGGAGTCTTTTCTTCATAGCTGATTCGGTTTCCCATGTCGCTTCATAAGGCCATGTTTTCTTCCATTGGATCTTGACCATAGGAATAACTTTATTCCTTAATTTACGCACTTCCCGATCCAAAATCTTTATTGGTGTTTGTTAGTATGTTAAGTCTTTCTGAATCTCCAGATTATCAAATGTGAAAATATGATCTGGATCATATACATACTTCTTTAGCATAGAGACGTGAAATACGTCATGAACTCCTGCTAACTGTGGAGGTAAAGCTAATCTATAAGCCACTTCACCGACCCTTTCAAGAATTTCAAACGGGCCAATGAATCTAGGAGTTAGCTTTCCTTTAATGCCAAATCTTCGAATACCACGACCCGGAGAAACCTTCAGATATACATGTTCTCCTACTTGAAACTCTAAGTCGCGCCTTCGATTGTCAGCATAAGATTTCTGCCTATCTTGTGCCATCTTCATTCTTTCCTAGATGAGCTTTATTTTTTCTGTAGAATCTCTGATAAGGTCAGGGCCTAGAAATTACCTTTCCCCTATCTCATTCCAACATATTGGTGATCGACAACTTTTCCCATATAGAGCTTCAAAAGGTGCCATTTGTATGCTTGCTTGATAGCTGTTCTTATATGCAAATTGATGCGGGACGGGACCACGGACATGACAAGCTCGCGATCGTCCCTTAACGAGGGAAGCGTCGGACGTGCGCGGTTGAGAAACCGGCAAGAGCTAGGGTGGTCGGCTCTCTCTTTCGTGCCCGGATCGGATCACAGGACGGTAATGCTCTCTCTCGCAGCAGCAGTGATATAAATAGAAAGCGAGCTAATTACCCTATCATGCTCTCTAGCAGCGGCATAAACAAGCATATATGAAATTTAGCAAAATACCAAGTAAGGGAGCGAATGCGATACCTCCACGCGCTCAGCGTGGGGAAGACGGACCCGGCCGAAAACTCGTACTCCCGGGAAACTTAACACACAATAATTACAGCAATGGAAACATGCCCACTCCACACAGGGAGGTAAAGGGCTATACAAATGGACCCGGGAGGGCCGAATTCGGGTTGACGAGCAGCTTCGGGTGTTGATTCGGCTACACGCGTGTTCACGACCGTGGGGCCCACGTGCTATCCGGAGGGGCCGTGTGGGACCCGGTGGTACCGCTATAGTGGAGACACTTGGAGAAGCGCTCCCGGGGCTGGCGGCACGCTGGTTCGCCGGCCGGAGACCTGGGGGCTCCGTTCGGCACCGGTCGGAAAAACCGATCGGAAATCTACCGGTTCTGTATTTCAGCGCGCGCTCTGGCGAGAACGGACGCTGCGATCAGCACCAGTGTTGGAATGCGACGAGATGAGAGCCGTTGGAAAGCTGCTTAGAAGTACTACAATCTAGTGGCCTTCAAAAAAATTCACCAGATTTGTACTTTATGTTGGCGAATTTTATATGCTGCTGTTGTACAATAACCGAAGACTCAGATCTACAGCGAACTTTCCTATTGATTGCCATTGACCGTGAAGTAGATGTCCAAATTTGAAGATGTGTTCTTCAGCAGGGTTGTAGGAAATCGAACAAGAAAACCAGGACTATTTTTGGATCTGGATTTGGAGGTGGTGGTGATTTGTTATGAGTTTGGAAGTGGAGGGTGGTCGGATCTGGGATCTGACTAAAAACACTGTATCAGAGGAAGAACACGAATTTCTAAAAATAGATAGAAGGCTGATAAAAAATTAATAAAATTTGTGAAGGTAGGGGGTGATGGACAGAACTCCCAGTAAAATTGAGAGGGTTTGGAAAAATAAAAAATGGTCGGAGGGGGAGAACTCAGAGGTTCTATCACTGTAGACAGAAGAAACCTGGCAGATCTGGGATGACAGGTTGGACGAAAATGTAAAAATACTAAAAGATGGATTTTTGGCGTGAAAATTTAGGTGGATCTTGGGATGAAAGGGCTGAACACACCATACAAAATTCAGATGAATCCATGCTCGTGGCGAAGACAGACAATTCGAGGAAGCTTCTGTGGTCGGATGAAGACAGAACTGCAGAGGCGGCTCGATGGCGGCACGAACGGCGGCGGCGGCGGCACAGACGATCACCGGAGGTTGAGAGGAGATGATAGAAGGTAGAATCACTCTAGAACTTGAGGTTGGAGGAGAGGAACCAGAGGGAGAGGGGCTGGGGGCGCAAGAAGCTCCTTGGATTTCACAAAATTTTCTGATTTTTCATTGAATTTCTCATGAAAATACAAGCTTATATATGGTTTACATCAAATGCAATGTGGACCCTTGGATCTAGGGAAGGGGAATCAAGGGCTGGGATTAAGTGTGAATCACACACAAAAAATTATAAACTAATCCTAGTGGAATGGGGCGCCCCCTTGACTATATGTAAGGTTGAATGGGTAGGTTGAATGGTAGGTGGCCTACCTTGGACAAAATGGGCCACTTGTCTACCCATGTGGCATATGACTAGTCCAACCTTCTAGATGTCCACCTAGGATGGTTGACCAGCCCCACAAGATGACATGGACCAATGGGAAAGGGATGAGGGCCCCCTTGCTGGTCCTACTGACAAATTACATAGAAATCCACACAATCTACGGGAGTGACGCATTGGCCGATAAAGCCGTACAATTGCGCGTATACTTTCCCGTGGATATAAAAATAAACTAAAGGATATAAATGCAATATGAAAAGGTACTGGCTCGATGTCGATTCCCATCACAAATTCTACTAGAGGCAAGTGATCATGCCAACTTCCTCCAAAATCAATGACACAAGCCCTGAGCATGTCTTCTACTACCTGATTCGTTCTTTCCGTCTGACCATCAGTTTGTGGATGAAAGGTTGTGCTAAATTTTAATCTGGTCCCAAGTGAATATTGTAGGCTCTTCTAGAATTGCGATGTAAATCAAGGATCTCTATCTGATATAATAGTGACAGGAACACCATGTAGTTTAAAATTTTCTTTTATGTATAATGCTGCCAGGATATCCACAGACCATCGACTCTTTATTGGTATAAAATGTGCAGACTTAGTCAATCGATCTATGATTACCCATATGCCATCGTGTCCACCTCTTGTCTTAGGTAATCCCATAATGAAATCCATTCCTATGCTCTCCCATTTCCATTCTGGAATATTTAAGGGATGTAATTTACCTACAGGTCTGAAATGTTCCGCCTTAACTTGTTGGCAAGTGAGACAACGAGATACAAAGTCGACTACTTCCCTCTTCATATTGGGCCACCAAAAATTTCTTTTGAGATCTTGATACATTTTTGTACCTCCTGGATGAATGGTGTACTTTGATTTATGTGCTTCTTCTAGGATCAATTTCTTTGTATCCTCACGATCCGGTATACACATTCGGGCCTTGAATAGCAATCTTCCATCATTAGAAATAGAAAAATCCGGCCTTTGTTCAATATTAGCCTTTATTTCCAGTAAAACTGGATCAGCCTCTTACAACTTGGCCAAATCCTCTATCAATGTAGGTTGAGCTCGGATATTAGCTATGAAGCAATCTTCTTCCTTAATATCAACATCTAAATTCAACTGAGCAAATTGAGGAATAAGGTTAGTCACACTAATCATGAGACTTGATAACATACCCATTGGTTTTCTGCTGAGTGCATCTGCTATAGCATTTGCCTTGCCAGGATGATATTGAATGGCAAAGTCAAAGTCCTTGAGATGTTTTAACCATCTCCTTTGCATCATATTAAGCTCCTTTTGAGAAAATAGATATTTCAAGCTCTTGTGGTCTGAGTAGATCATGAACTTTTCTCCATAAAGATAATGACGCCAAATTTTCAAGGCAAAGATAACTGTTGCCAATTCTAAATCATGTACAAGATAATTTTCTTCATGACGCTTCAATTGTCTTGAAGAATAGCAAATCACTTTTCCATTCTGCATAAGGACACATCCTAAGCCAATTCCAGATGCATCTGTATACACTTCAAATCCACCACCCTCCATTGGTAGTGATAAAATAGGGGCTGTGGTAAGATGATTCTTAAGAATTTGGAAATTCTTCTCACATTCCTCTGACCAGACAAAAGGATTTTCTTTTCTGGTGAGTCTAGTTAAAGGGACTGCTACCTTTAAGAAGTCCTTAATGAATCTTCTATAATAACCAGCTAGACCCAGAAAGCTCCTTACTTCAGACACAGTCGTAGGCCGACTCCAATTCTTGACAGCTTCTACCTTAGAAGGATCCACATCAATACCTTCTTTTGAAATAATGTGGCCTAGGAATGAGACTTCCTCGAGCCAGAATTCACACTTATTGAGTTTGGCATATAGCTTGTGTTCTCTAAGTGTTTGCAAAGTTATTTTCAAATGTTCTTCATGTTCTTCTTTTGTCCTTGAGTATATCAGGATATCATCGATGAAGACGACAATGAATCGATCCAGGTATGGCTGGAAGACACTGTTCATAAGTTGCATGAATGCTGCTGGGGCATTAGTTAACCCGAACGGCATCACCACGAATTCATAGTGGCCATAACGACTTCGAAAAGCCGATTTATAAATATCTTCTTCTTTAATTCTAAGTTGATGATAACCAGATCTGAGGTCAATCTTAGAGAAGTACTCAGCTCCGGAAAGCTGGTCGAAGAGCTCATCAATACGCGACAACAGATACTTATTCTTAATTGTAAGCTGATTCAGTCGCCGGTAATCGATACATAGCCTGAGGGAACCATCTTTCTTCTTGACAAATAGAACAGGCGCACCCCAAGGGGATGTACTGGGTCTAATGAAACCCTTGTCTAGAAGTTCTTGTAACTGCTTCTTTAGTTCCTTGAGTTCTGTGGGGGACATCCTGTAAGGGGCTATAGAAACAGGTGCCGCACCAGGAATGAGTTCAATGGTAAAGTTTACTTCCCTTTCGGGCGGTAAATTAGGTAGTTCAGATGGGAACACATCTGGGAACTCATTTGCAATAGGAATATTGACTAGGACTCCTTAGATTCGGTAATAATGACTGAAGCAAGGAAAGCTTTGCATCCTTGCGAGATAAGCTTGCAAGCGTGAAGAGAAGATATAATGGTAGGATGCTTTTTGTATTTGATGCCAAGAATAGAAAATCTTGGAAGATCGGGCTTTTGAAAAGATATTATCCTATTTCGGCAATTGATATAAGCATCATGGTCTACAAGCCAATCTATCCCTAAAATGGCGTCATAACCTTTCATATCAAGGCATACTAAGTTTGCGGGGAGATTCTATCCTTCTACCACTACCTCACAATCAGGATAATGCTTGGTAAGCTTAGTTCCAGATCCTAAAGGTGTAGTAATAGCAAGATCTGAAGGTAAGGAAACTGATGCAATTGGTAAGGTTTTTACAAAAGTGGTGGAGATAAAAGAATGAGAAGCACCAGTATCGAATAGCACGAATGCAGGGCGAGAACAGATTTGAAGAGTACCTTCCATAAGCCCATCATTTAAATCCCTGGGTGCTTCATCTTCATCTATAACTGCATTGAGGCGAGCTTGCCTCCTGCGTCCTCCATTAGTTGATTGCTCTTTCATAAGGGGGCAATCTGGCACACGATGCTCCCTACTTCCACAACGCAAACAAGCACCGAGGCGCTTCCAGCATTCTTCAGCCGAATGGCCGAATTTCTCGCAAAAAGTGCACGCCGCGGCAACTTGCTCCTTCTCTTCCTTAACCCTTTTATTATTCTTTTGGGAACTTCCACCGTTCCCGCTCCTTGATCTTTTCTTGTTATCACGGCTTTTGTAGGGTTCCGCGATGCTAAACTTCTCCTTCTTATAATGCCGATCTGAGCCGACTGGATTCCTCTCCATTTCCTTTCAACTTTTTGACCTTCTCTAAGGTCCTCTCGCATAGATATGCCCTCTGAACCATCTCTGCGTAAGTGCGGATATTTTGCGTCCCAAGTTGCTGAATGAACCCGGGTCGTAACCCGTCCATAAATCGATTTACCTTTAATAATTCCGTGCTAATAAGGTGTGGTGCATATGGTGCTAGTCTTGAAAACTGTAGCTCATACTCTGCTACTGACATCATCCCTTGACAAAGGGAGGCAATCTCCATGGCCTTCCTTTCCTTCACATGTTTGGAGAAATACTTGGCACGAAATAAAGTGAGAAAACCATCCCACGTGTAAGGTGCATCGACCGGAGGTGCCGGGACCGATTTCCACCAAGTACGGGCATCCTTATTTAATTAGAATGTTGCTAGACGGACCTTCTCCTGATCAGTGCATTGAATGACATCAAAGATACGATTCATTTCATCGATCCAATTTTCTGCTTCGTCTGGATTGGAAGATCCATAGAAACGCGGAGGATTTAGACTCCGAAAATTGCGATGAAGGTCGCCAGCCCGTGCTCCTGCCCCTGCCTGGGCCATGGTTTGCAATGCCTGTGTAAGGCTGGCAACGGTTTGTTGCATGCCATTCCAGTCTACGCGATGAGCCATGATAAGAATAATAAGGTACCTGAGAGAAATATAACAGCTTGTTATTTCTCGTGAGACCGAAAGAAAATCAATCTTAAAGCTAATAACTATCTCATCCCGGCTCTACCCAATTCTCACATGGGCATGAAAATTCCTTCCTTGGTTCGTAGGTGGGGGTCCTTAACCCTTGGACTTATCCTATGACATGATTCTTTTCCCTAAGTCCTGAGACTTAGGCTCTGATACCAACTTAACTGTCACGCCCCGAGTCTTATTTACAGCGGAAGAATCGCTCGGGGAGCGCGAACAGCCGGCATGGTAAGCCTCTTGCAAGCAAGAATAATCAGAGCGCAAGACAATCACACACATAAATGCAATTGCACAGGATTTAATCAAACTTCAACTTTATTTCATAAATGATCAATATTCATAATACAACAACTTTTCATCATCTTTTCCTTCTACTAGACTCAAGAAATAGGAAAATTACATTGACTCAATCTAAACATGATAAACTTCCTAAGTCTTCACTCGTAGCTTTACAAGACTTTCACTCACTTCCGGACCCGCTACTAGTATAACCTGAATCCGAATCCGAACTACTTCCACCTCCTGTAAAACATTGGAAATAGGTAATGAGCACACTTGCCCAGTAGGTATCTTCACATCAACATGAAGGCACTATTAAAGTAGTTAACATTTTAGCTCTAAAGAATAAGGTAAAATCATGCGAATGCGAATCAATCATGCGATCAAACCAAAGTAACAAGATAAGATATAATGATCAAGAATGAACTAGCAAGAATATAACATGAACATGATATTTGGCCTTTCACGAGCAAGAATATATCGAGAATGTACTAGCAAGCCACATATTCATCACTTTAGCATCTTATGCTTATGAGCAAGTGCTTCGTGAATTTCTGTGGAATATCAAGCAAGAATGTCATGTCGTGTCGTATCGTGGATCTTCAGTTATTTATAGAAATAGTACTCCCAGCGCAATGCGACGCCAGTAGCATCATACCCCATGGTTTATAAAATAGTATGTTTCCGGCAATCAGCCGAGGGGACTAGCATAGAGCCCTTGAACACAATCAGTGCTCGATCGCATCTTCAGTTATAAAGTAAGCTACTTCCACGCAATATAACAGTAAAGTATGGCCAAGAATGTGGTACTTCCAATAATTTCATGATAACTAGAATCAATGAATGAATGCTTCGATGCAAGAATGAGTCAAGAAAATGACTTCAACAATGTCATGCTCTTAGAAATAAATCGACAGCATAACGGTATTTTTCTTATCTTTCATTCATTACATTGAGTCTATTAAGTAATATGATAAGTTCTAGATCATCAAGGGTTATCTAGAATCATTGAAATATCAACCGTTGGTCAAACCTTGGGTTAACATATGCCAGCAGTGTGACGGTCGTTTACCGGACCGTTACATAATGTGACGCGCCAGTAATGGGACGTTACAGTGATCCGAGTACAAAAAGATGAAAATAGACTCAGAGGAATGTGACGGTCGTTCATTGGGCCGTTACGTGAGCCTGACGGTCCAGTGCAAGGCCGTTACATTACTAGAATCAGAAACAACGATAGTGTATTCTATTTAATAGGGTTTTAATGGTACAACCAACTCGGCGTCCTAGTGGGAATCCCAGGCTCGCGGAGGATTACGGAGGCCTTGAAACAATGATTTCCTAGTCCATTGGAAGGAGTATCCAATAGAGAGGTCCTCAAGTCCAAGATTGTGTTCCTATAGTGCAAAGTGTGAACTAATGACAACATACCGGAATATGTGCCATGCACTTATAGAAATGACTCTATTGACAGAGAGAGATATGTATAATCAATGTGAAAATCATGATGAAAACTCCGTCAATACAAGGTTAAAAAGAAAAGTCATGCTTTATAATACAAACTAAGAAGGGAACTAGGCTTATGCAAAATTCAGCATGATTACTGATGTTTCATTCTTATCTATTATGAATAAATGCTCTTCATAAATGTTTCAATTGCACATGTCACAGACCATCAATAGAGCAACTCTGTCAGTAGTTTAACTGCATACATTGCACTCTGTCCATCAATAGAACCATAGTTGTGTCATGCATTTGTGTCATGCATTTTCAGTATACATTCCTATGTCACCTTGTTTCTACCAATCATGCTACATATAGACAGGGGGGCATGTGTTCTCTATTCTTGTTGATAGTCTACTTTAACATGCATGTGTTAGAGGGAGTTCAGAAATCTGTCTGTCTATTCTGATTCATCTCTTTTCTGAACCAACTTCTCTTGAGATCATTTCACTTGGCATCCCTCTGTGTCAAGTTGATACCTTCACTTGATAACACTCTTGGCATCTGACCAACCTTTACTTCAAAAATTCATTCATCCTGGAAAATCTTGATATCCCTGAAATTCTGAAATAAAGACAAACTGATAATCATTTCACTATTCTAAGCTTCTAAAATCAAATATCTACTCTTATGAGAATCTGAATGCACCTTGTCTGAACTGATGATTTAGGTTTAATGAACTTTAGAGTCTAAAGGCTTAACTCAATGAAAAATGGTTGTCCAGTTAATAGCTCTCAACCATTCATTACATGCTATGTCTGATTCTGTCTTTCAGAAACTGAACGTCTATAATCTCAAGAAATCTTAGTTGAGAAACCTAGATATAAGTATTGTTTTTAAACAAAACAAAAGGGCAGCTATATAATTTTTTTTGGGTCAAAAATAATTTGGCAGAGCAATGACTGAAGTCACTGAGAAACTGGGTACTCCATCAAAGAAAGAGGATGTACCCATGTCATGAGGTGCATTAGTTAACTCTGTTTAAAAAGGATAAAATTTTTTGATTCAAAAATTAATTGGCAGAGCAATGGCTGACTGCACAGAGAAACTGGGTCCTCTATCTATGAAATAGAGTGCACCTATGTTATGAAGTGCTTCAGTTACCTCTTTTAAAAAATTGAAACAGAATGGTAAATCCTACTGAGTAAACTGGGGGTACTGGCGTCTAATCAACGTGTACCTCCATGTACAAAGGTATGGATCATACCTGCCTATTAATACATTTGTGGTCAACAAGTTCAATCCAGCTGTAACCCTGAAGAAATATATCAGATTTTGTTTAACCTCAATACCTACTCTAGGTCATGTCAAGTAAGCAAGCAAGCAAGTACTTCATACTTCAAGCATGAATAATAATAAGTTTCACGAGAATGTGGAATTTCCTAGACCCCAACACGCTAGATTGCACCGGTGCCAAATGCCACACCTAATCATTCACCTCCCCGGGGATCAGGTACTTTTCGGGTGCTCCTCCCAGGATCAGACTGGGCCCTTCATTTGTTTGCCTTGGCATTGATTTCTTTTTGGATCGTAGATCCCACGAGACTAGACATCCACAATATTTAATGGCCAAGAGTTCCAAGGTCAAGTTCATGTAGACAAGGTAAAGAACATAAGAATAATGATTCTTTAAGAGTCCAAACAATAAGCTCCATAACCGAGAGGAATAATTGTCCCAAAGGACTATAATTAATGATCAATAGATCTAATCTATAAGTAAATTCACAAAATACCATAGCCTATATTGGCTTGGTTAGCTCACACGATTCGAAATTCATGAAATAACCACTTTTCGGAAAAATTGCCATATAAACGGTCAGACGGGCCGCTCAAAATGTATAAACGGTTAACACTAGGCTGCGCATGTTCAGAAGACATTAAGACCCATGAACAAGATATACGGTCCATACTGGGCCGTATTATGGATACACGGTCGCTATTGGGCCGCCTATGAGGATATACGGTCCTCTACGGCCGCACATGCCTCTCTTAGCCCAATTCGGTCCAAGACTTAAACCAGCAGTTCGGTCAATGTAAATCGATGTTCTGGTGGTTCATTAGGTTCATAACAAGGGTATAAAGAAATCCGAGATGCTGGTAAGTTCGCCGGATGGAGTTTCCGGTGATAAGTTCAATGTTAACACAATTAAAGGCTAATGACTTACTAGAAGTCGGTAAGTTCGTCACGCTATTTACTGTAGTACAGCAGCTAACCAGCAAGCTAACAATCATATTAATCCTAATTCCATGCCAAATTATCAAGGATTAAGTTTTCGTTTAAGTCAAAATGCCAAAGAGAATAATCAGGAAGGTAACATGTATGAACAAGATCACGTAAGTCGCGTATGAATAAATAGCATGCAATTAACAGAAATTTGGTTGCATAATTAATCATTTATCATGTGGGTTTCTATTTTACTAATTATCATTCATGACACTAAATGAATCAATTAGAACATGTATTAAGTTATTAACGGCATAGATAAACGGTTTGAAACAAGCCTCACATCTAATGGCTAACGGGGTGCATGTATGGGTCATTGGTCCCTCAAAATATAGTTTATAATGGGACTAGGTTGAATGGATTGATCCCCTAATTATCCAGATTGATCCTCGGGTCCAAAACATCATTTACCGGGTCATACAGCACGTGGGTCGACCCTTTGGGTCGACCCCTGGAAATTTCCAGTTCATGGGTCGACCCATTGGGTCGACCCCTGGAGTTTCCAGGGATCTGCCTGGTGTGGGTCGACCCATGGGGTCGACCCCTGCAGTGTGGGTCGACCCCATGGGTCGACTCATGCAAGGCATAATTCTTTCTGCTTGCAGGGTGGTATGGGTCGACCCATGGGGTCGACCCCTGGGTTTCCAGACCCGAACGAGCTTCCGAAAAACATGAAAAAAACTCCACGATTTGGGGTCTAAATGGGTTGGGATCTTAACCACATGCCCTAGGGTTCTTAATATACATACTAGGGTCATAAAATATGAGTTTTGAAACACGAATTTCATCAGAAATCAAATGAATCACAACCTATTCTATGATGAACACATGAAAACCTAGTTCTTGACATGCTTCTACTAAATCGTACATTTCTCTCAATATATACAACAAAATTTGGGGCTTCTTATACCAAAAGAAAGCTAACTTGATGCTGATTCTAACCATGTATGATATGCCATATGTGGATCTAGATATCCAACTCAAAAATAGCCTGAAAATCATGCTTCTACTTGAAGAACATACCATAAATTAAGCCTAAACATGCTCTTACTTCGATCCAAAATTCTCTAAACATGCTCAATGAAATTTGGGGCTTTTTACATCAAAAGAAAGCTACTTCGATGCTGATCAATTTGATATATTACTTACAGTTTGAGCCTGAGAGAACCTACCTCAATCGAAGAGAGAACTTAAAGCCCTAGAATGAAGAACGAACTTCACAGCACCTTAGAAAAACCCTGGTATCTCCTTGGATACGTAATGAAATTTAGGGCTTTTACTACCATTGGAAAGATCTCGTCGAGAGGAACAATTTGATGTACTCAAGTGCAGGTTTTGGTTTAGGAAACCTACCTCAATCGATGGAACAAAAAAGAGAAGAAGGAGGATGACGGCAGCCGACTCACCTCCACTAAACGACCAAGAACTTCTTAGATCTGAATCTAATGAGAACACCACAGTCACTAAATGAAAATATACTTGTAGAGCTTTATTTTGATAGCTCATAGAGATTCTGGAGACTTCGGAGTTGGGAGAAATCGACCACGCAAGTTAGGTGTTGGAAAGCGGCGCTACTAAGGTTGACCACTCCAAAACTCGGCCGCCACCATGTGCTAGGGTTAGGTTTTGGTTCGATTGATAGAGGGCTATTGATCCTTAGATCGTGGCCTTTCATTTGCCACCAAAATGAGCTCATTTAGTTTAGTATTAAGCTCTAATTTGATGTTTTAAGATGAGGTTAATAATGAACACGAATTTGGGTTAGGTAGGTGTGAAAATTGGACTTAACCCACTGATTAGCCCTAGTTAATGATTTTATTAGGCTTAGTCGTAGAAGATAAAATTGTTAAACGAAATGGATTACACAAGAATGTGATTTTTATTTATTTTTATAAAATAGTCGAAATGTGACTTATTCTATTTATTAAAGAAGTAATCTAATTTTTGAATTAATTCTTATTAATTCAAATAAATTCAAATAATTTTTAAATAAATTCAAATAAGTTCTAATTAAATTTCTAAAAGAATTTGGGGTCATTGGTTGAGCATTAAGCTCTAATTTCACGTTTTAATTTAAGGTTAGGTATAGTTAACTAAGTGTGCACTTTTGGGCTTAATCCACTAATTAGACCTAATTACGGATTTTTGTTGGGTTGAACCCAGAAGATAAAGTTGCCAACTACATCGCCCTTGACCCAATTAGTATTTTTCCAGATTTTTATAAGGTAGTCAAAAATTCACTAGTTCTATTTACTAAGGAATTAAATATTAAATTCAAATTTTCATTTCTCTCAATTAAAAATTCAATTATTTCAATTAAATTTTCAGATTTTTTTAAAACCGGGGTATTACATGTACTCTTGATTATAATTATGAAATAAAATTGGAGTTTTGAGAAAATTACTTGTGCAATTACTTTTATGTGATTTTCTTGCGCTCTGATTACTTACTTGCAAGAGGCTTACCATGCCGACTGTTCACGTTCCCGGAATTTCTTCCGCTGTATTAAAAAGCTCAGGGTGTGACACTACAAGTTGGTCACATATATTGCTGCAGTTCAGAAGCTCAATTGAATAGGGGATCGGATCCAGGCTTTAGTGAAGATATCTTTTACTCTATTCCTACTAGATCTTGTAGCACCATTCCAGTTCTATTGTTTTTTCTTTTGATTTTCTTTTTACCTTCATCCAACTATATCTTGTCTCCTATTGTGAAGTAAGAGGGTTCAGATCTGGGTGAGTGTGCTCAGATCTGGTGTCCAGGCAGTGTTGCTTGAAGGCTGCTTGGCAACGGTTTGCAGAGAGGTGTTCTCTCTATGGTTAAGCTGTGTATCAGCATCTGGGTGCATCCCCGGTCAAGCTGTGTGTTAGCAGTGAAGCCTTACTCGATTGAGTGAGGGGTGGACATAGTTGCTCACGTGTTGAGGCTGAACCACCTTAAAACTGTTTGTCCCTGTGGTGTGCATTTGTGTATTTGTGGTGCAGGTTGTATGAATGTCTTGCTTAATAGATGAATGCTTAGGGCCGATCTAATGTTGTCTATCTAGTTCTCATTCACTCTATTTGATATAGGTTTTATTATTATGTGCTTCCCTCATCTCCGACTTGCTCTGTACTGAGTAAATTCAACCTGTTGATATTCTGCATTAAAATCTGACTGTCATTGTTTAAATCCGTTTTAATTTTGGGTCAATCTATTCACCCCCCTCTAGATTGCTATCTCTAAGATCCATTCGACACTCAACAATTGGTATCAGAGCGCCAAGCTCTTCTGTAAAGGTTTCACAACATGAAGAGATCTGTTCAAATGGATATAATAATCAATATTGGAAAAACCATATGCAAGTATTTCTCAGGGCACAGGACCATGAGATATGGAGAGTGGTAAGCCGAGGTCCATATGAAATTCCTCAAAATGAGGATGCTTGCACAAAACCAAATTAAACGGTCCAACACAAATTGGGGAGCGATGAACACGATGCAATGTTCCTTGCATCCAATAGAATTCTCAAGAATATCCTCATGCACAACTGCTAAGGAAATTTGGGATAAACTTGAGCTAATGTATGAAGGAACTACTAAGGTAAGGGAGACCAAAGTCAATTTATTAATTTTTGATTTTGAAGCTTTTATGATGGCTCCCAATGAATCAATCTCAGACATGTATACTAGACTGTCCAAATTAATCAATCAAATGAATCACCGTGGAAAGAATTTCACCGAGCAAGAATTAGTCAAGAAAAATTTTAAGATCCTTAACTTCAGCTTGGCATACTAAAGCTACAGTCATTGAGGACTCAAAAAATTTATCTAGCATGACTGTAGATAACATCATAGGTTCTTTGATGGCCTATGAATTGAACTTGAAGAGGAGAGAAGATGAAGAGAACACAAGGAAGCCTCTTGCCCTCAAAGTTAGTCCAAGCCACAAGGGAGCTGTGGATAAATTCTCAACAAGTGCTGAGGAAGACTCCAAGGAGGTGGCTAGATTTTCAAGAAACCTCAAGAAATTTATGAAGAAGGAATGCAAGGGACTGAATAGAAAGAAAGGGCATCAGGTGAGTGAACTTTCCAATACAAAATCTCCTAAGAATCAAGTCTATGATGCAAAGTGTTTTTAATGCAGGAAACTAGGGATTCACAAGTTTGAATGCCCTAAGGTGGTTTTGAAGGAAGCTTCCAAAAATAGGAAAAAGAATACGAAAGCCATGCTACGCACCTGGAGTCAAGATGAAGAAAGTAGCTCTACATCCTCCTCCTCCTCAGAAAAGACAATCTATGAAATGGGACTCATGGCACTGGGAGGTGATCAGTTAGATGAGGAGAAAAGTTAGGTAAATTCAGATTTTGAATAAATAGGCATTGAAGAATTGTTTGATGCTTATAATGAGTTACATACTAGCTATAAGAAGATCAAATCTGAACACAAAAATTTGAAAAAGAAACTTAAAAAAGACAGGTCTGAATCTCCTTGTAGAAAATGCTCAGAACTTGATAAAATGAATGAAATGCATTTGTGTGATATTGATTTTCACAAGGAACAAATTGAAAACTTAAGAGTTGAGAACAAGGAATTAATGATGAAAATTTTTGATTATGAGAAATCATTAAGTTCCATGAATGATGACATAATTCTCTGCAGTGAACTGATTCAAAACCATGAGCTTGTCAATGAAAATGAAAGACTAAAGATGAAGATGGAAGAATTGAAAAAATAAAATAAACTCATGAATGAAAAGTATGAAGTACTCCAAGGGGTAAATGAACAACTTATGAAAGATGCTCAAACTGCTCAAAAAGAACTTGATGATAAAAACAAAATCATTGAAAAAATGGTAAAACGGAATGGAAAGCTAGATGCCATCCTACGCACAAGAGTTAACTTCAGAAAGGAAGGTCTAGGCTTTAACCCAACTGAGAAAAAGGAGTTTGAGATGAAAACCTTCTCCTTTCAACTTGGATCAGGTCTAAAGGAATTTACTCCCTTAATCAACATGGAAAATGTGGGCAAGACCATTGAAAAAGGGAGCTCATCCAATCAGAACAATAAAATGAAGACAATAAAACTTCAGGGAAAACTAGAAAAACCCCAAAGAAGAAACCCCACTAAAAGGTTCACCAAGTCTGAAATGCCAACTCGACTTAAGAACTCAACCAAGTCGAATTTTGGATCATCCAGTAGCCATTCCAGAAACCAGGCTCACCTACCAACTCGACCTTAAAACCTCCCTAAGTCGAAACAAGCCTCTCACAGAACTAAGTCTTTCAGATACCCTGAACCAAGTCGACCTAGACAAGCTCCCAAGTCGACCTGGACACCTTCCAGTTGGTATTACAAACAGCAGGGTACCTAGTCAAGTCGACCTAATCACTGGACTAAGTCGACTTGGCCTCCATCCAGAAACAATTATGGAGGAAGATAATCACAGTCATGTCAACTTGAACAAACCTTTAAGTTGAGTTATAGGTTTGACATAATGCCTCCCTATGACCGGAGGTACAGAAATGGTAAACTAAAGACTCAAAGGTGGTTTGACCGGTGTCAACCCAATTGGTCGAGGTTCTCTTACATGACTTACAAACCTTATCATGCTCAGACCTCATATAAGGTTGCCTTTCCAAAGTATTCGAGTGCATCCATGACTCCTAATGTCCCTTGGACTTACCGGTGGAATAAAAATTCACATGTTTTCAAAAATAAAAATGACCCAAAACGTTCAAAACAAACAAAGCACAAAAATCAAAATGCTAAAAACAACTCTCATGCATTCAATGGTAAAAAATTGCCAAAATAGCATGCTTCCCAAGCTGGTAATGTAGAAACTAAAATAAAGCCAAATGCCAAATGCACCTTCATTATTGTTGTGCCCCGGGCTATTTTGACAAAGACCATGTGTGAAAAAAGCCTTTTTGATATCTTCTCTATGATTTGCATTGATAGATCTTTGATGAAAGTGAGCTTTGAATAGCTTGTGGATAATTGAGTCAAGTTCAGGTTATTCATAAAAACAAGTGAGCTTCATTTAACTGAATTTGGTTTCATAGTGTGTTTTGCTTGAACATTTGTTGCTATGAATATTTTGCTGGTTGTATGATTGGCGTATCTGAGTTCTGTCAGTCTAAATCTTGGATTGCATGCTAAATGGTCAAAACCAAGTTCAATTTGATGTGCATTGCACTGACCTTGTTGATTCTTTGCACGGACCTTGTTGTCCATTGCACAGATTTCATTCATAACTGCACCGACCTTGTGCATCATTACACGGACCTTGTGCTACACCGACCTCATTCTGCATTGCACTGACTCATGTTCACGCTTTGCACCGACCCCATCCTGTTCTTTGCGAAACTTGCACCGAGTTTCACTTTCCCATCTTTTCCGATTGTGCTGATTGTGCACAGACCTTGGCATATGCACTGGGTTTGTTCCTGTCCATAAAACTTTGCACCGACCATGCATTTTCTAGTTTGCACCGACCTTGGCATAGTTCATGTGCAACTTGCACCGACCGGATTTAAATGAGCATCGACCTATCTTGTGAGCTTTTAAGAATGTGCATCGACTTTCCAATTTGTGCACAGACCTTGGGTGCAATGCACCGACCCTGTCCATACACTTGCACTGACCTGTCCAAGCATATATGCACTGACCGTGCACCGACTTGCGCGCATTGGCATTGCACTGACCATAGCAAGTTGTTAAAAATTGCACCGACCTTAACTGGTTCTCATCTATGCATGCACTGAGTTTGTCTTCTGTTTTACACAATGTGCACAGAGTCATAGCCTATATAAAATGTGCACCGACTCTCTTTATGCACTGACCTAGTCTTTGCCTTACACACATGCACCGACCCTGCCTTTTTCATATGCATCGACCACGGGACAATATGCACAGACCTTAGGCTGTGTATTGGCTTCTCTGTATGTTGGCAGAGTGCCTTAAAAAGAGTGTCGACTCCAAGAGTCGACACTTCTACTGAGGTGTTCACATCGTGCTTTTCATATGGTTTTGTAAGACCCATTCTATGATCCGATTGGACTAAGTTTTTACACCCCTTACCCTTAGGGTTTCTCCAATATATTGGGTATGTTTTTAAAGGGTTTTGAGAAGGGTTCTGTGGTCTTTTCCTAATGCTTCTCCTTGCTATAAATATGCTATGATCCCCATTCGTAGAAATTAATTCTTGATGGCTAAGCTTGCTTTATCCTTGTAGGAAGAAGGAGGAGAGAAAAGGGGTGTTCGCATACTGCTAGAGGAAAAGGAAGATGACGTCGAGTTCGATCTCCAAAAGTCCGAGCTTCGATCTGGAGGCCGCAGCTACTTCCACATTGTCCACTGCTTCGGGCGTTCCATTCCTCAAGACCGGCTTCTTCCCTCACTCTCGGTTCTATCATTCCAGTGCTCCCTTCACTCATCTCTGAGTTTGTTTGAAGATTTAAGGGGAGGATCTACATTGTTTATTTCATTTTGAGCTTAGATTGTTAATCTTAGACTGGGCTTTCTATTTTCCCATCCTTATTTGTCTTAGACGATTTTCGATCTTGCTCCGTGTGTGTGTGGTTTCTCGTCGTCATGCGAGAACCCACATGTGTGGGCCGTCGTGCTCGTGTGTGTGGGTGCTTGCTGCCGTCATGCAGCGTTCATAGTGGAATCCTGTCGGGTTGAGAGGGGTGGATGTAGGATGGCACTCGGGTGCGTCTGAACCACCTATAATCTCCTATCCCGTGGTTTGCTGCTTGTGGTTTGTTATTCTTCTCTATCCGTTCTGCTTCACGAGTGTGGTGCGGTGAGCTAAGAGTTTATACAATCTGTCCAATCTTTACATTTTATCCGAGTGATTCTTCATTCTACACTGGAGAGTTGTGAGAGCTTGTATGTTCTTCATCTTGATTAATACTCTTTGTTCAGTTATCTAGTTTTCCTTGTCTTATCTGCGTTTAGTTCTAGAATAAGGGCGCAATCATTCACCCCCCTCTAGATTGCTTTCCTAACCGAGCCAACAATTGGTATCAGAGCCTCGGCTCTATTTTCATCTAGAAATCTTGCGGTTTAGAGAGATCTGTTAGGAATGGCTAACAATCTTAACAAGGGGTTAATGCCCGAAGGGCATTCTATTCATAGGCCACCTTTCTTTGATTGTAGTAACTACACCTATTTGAAGAATAGGATTACTGTCTTTCTACGTGCTCAAAGTCATGAAATATGTACTGTCATTAGGAATGGTCCGTACATTTTACACCCGGATGAGGATATGTGGGATGATGACAGTATCAAGAAGGCCACTGTGAATTTTAATGCATTAAATATTATTCAGTGTGCTATTCACCCGAATGATTATGCTCGTGTTTCCATGTGCAGCAACGCGAAAGAAATGTGGGACAAGCTCAAGCTAATTTATGAAGGCACCACAGAGGTCAAGGAAACGAAAGCGAACATGTTGATCCGAGATTACGAGATATTCCGTATGAAAGAAGAAGAAAATATCTCTGAGATGTTTGCACGTCTCATGGAGATCATAAATGGGTTGAAATCACTCGGAAGGGAGTTTAAAGATACGGATTTGGTATGGAAAGTGCTGAGGTCCACCAAGCAGGCACACCAAGGCAACCGTGATAGAGGATTCAAAGGATTTGTCTACCCTCGTCGTGGATGCGCTTATAGGGTCTTTTATGGCCTATGAGATTAATATAAAGAGGACACAAAGAAGAAAAAGCCAATCGCTTTGAAAGCATACCTGGAAACTGTCTCAAGTCAAGAGGATAAGATGGGAACCACAGACGATGAAGAAGTTGCCATGTTGACAAGAAGAGTTAGACAATTTCTACGCCAATGGAGAAGATTTGCCGAAAAATTCAAGAAAGGAAAGAAGCAGTCGAAGCAAAGAAATGAACCACCTAAAGCGGCTGAAGTAATGTGCTATGAGTGTAAGAAGATGGGGCACATGAGAGGTGAATGCCCCGAGTTGCAGAAAAAGAAAGGAAAAATGATCAAGGGTAAGAAGCCCAAGGCAATGAAAGCAACGTGGAGCGATGAGGACGAGGATGAGCCTACGTCCGATGAAGAAGAAGACATTGAAGAGCTGGTAAAGAACATGTGTCTTATAGCCAAGAGCGACAATGAATAGGTAATCTCTGACTCAGAGTTTATCACAAATGAACAATGGGAACTTGCATATGAGGAATTGGATGAAAAATACAAAAGAATGAAAAATGAGAATAGAACCTTGAAGACGAAGATTCATGAAATAATACATTCATCTAATTCATGTGAGAAATGCAGTTTGTTTGAAATGCAAGTTAAAATTTTCAAAAATGCCAATGACACTTTGGAATCAAAGTTGCTTTTATTTGAAGATGAAATTGCATGCTTAGAAGTGGAAAGGAAAAATACTTTTAAAATCAAAGATGAAATCCAAGAAAAGCATGATAGGTTGAAGAAAGAACTAGAAGAATTGAAGAAGAAAAATGAAAAACTCATCACAGATTTGAATGAAATGAAGAATGCCAATTAAAAGATGTCAAAAGGTAAGGAAAAACAAGTTGTGAAGAGTTCAAATTATGTGCATGGCAACAAGAATGTTTTTCAGTATGCTGTTAAGAATTTACAACATCATGGAGAATGTTCACACACACATAACAATCCATCAACTGTTAATTCTCGTTTCCCCTATACTTCTACACATGTAAATAATAGGAAAAATTTTGGTAGGAAGTGACCCACTTACTTTTATTGTGGGAGAGTAGGGCATGACATGTATATATGTTAGTTAATGAAATATGATGATGACATGTTCTTCAGTAAGTACAGTCTTGGAAATGCTAACATCAAGGGAACCAAGCTTACTTGGGTACCCAAATCAAAATGAGCATGTTTACTTATTGATGCAGGTCTGCATGAAGGCGACAGAGAATAAATGGTACCTGGACAGCGGATGCTCCAGGCACATGACAAGAAATAAACAACTTTTTGCAGACCTTGTAGAGAAAAATGGTGGTATGATAATTTTTGGTGGACAGGACAGAGGTAAGATAATAGGAATTGGGAGAATTGGTAAGGATCTCAACCATTGCATTAAAGATGTTCTACTTGTTAGAGGTCTTCACCATAACTTGTTGAGTATAAGTCAACTCTGTGACAAGGGTCACAAGGTCGTATTTGAGTCTTCTCACTACACAATTGTTGATGCCAATTCACACGAAATCAAATTCATAGGAGTGAGGAGTAATAACACTTATCAGGTTGACTTTAATGAAATTACATCTGAAAATTTGTGTCTAGTATCAAATAAGAATGAACATGTTTGGTTGTGGCATCGCCGCCTTGGGCATGCCAGTTTTAATGTCATTAGGAAGCTGAATCGTCATGGCTTAGTTAGAGGTCTTCCTAGTTTAAATTTTGAAACTTCAAAAGTTTGTGAAGCATGTAATAAAGGAAAATAAACCACAACGTCATTTAAATGCAAAAACATTGTTTCAACTAAAAAACCCCTTCAATTATTGCATCTGGATTTGGTTGGTGCCACCAGGACTCGCAATCTTGGAGGGAAGCTTTATGGATTTGTGATTGTCGACGATTTTTCGCGATATGCATATGTTTTGTATCTAGCTAATAAGAGTGATGCATGCAATGAATTCATTGATTTTTGTGCTAGAGTTCAAAATGAAAAAGGTTATTCAATTCAGAAAATTCAAAATGACCACGAAAAAGAATTTAAAAATTATGAGTTTGATGGATTTTGCAGGAAGCAGGGGTACGAACATCAATTCTCATCACCTAGGACCCCGCAACAGAACGGAGTGGTCGAAAGGAAGAACATGACGCTCGTGGAGATGGCGCGAACCATGCTAGCTGAAAAGGGTCTTCCACGGTATCTATGGGCAGAGATAGTGAACACTGCCTCCTACATTACAAATCGAGCAATGGTAAGACCGATCCTTAAGAAAACTCCTTACAAGCTGTACAAAGGTAAGAAACCCAACATATCACATTTTAAGCCATTTGGGTATATTTGTTACATTTTAAACAATGGTAAAGATAATCTTGAAAAATTTGATGCGAAGAGTGATAAAGGGATTTTCCTCGAGTATTTTCTATCATCTAGAGCTTACCGTGTTTATAACAATAGAACACTTTTTGTAGAGGAGAGTCCGCATGTTATTGTTGATGAGTACACCATGAGAAAATCAAATGATAATGATCAATTTCTGATTACAGGTGAGAGTGATGTTGAGAAAGGAGAGTCGAGCAAACAAGGTGAGGCAGGAGATCAAGATCAAGAGAAGGAAAAAGAAAAGGAGCAAGAGCAACAAGTGGAACAAGTACATCCAACCCTTCCACACCAATGGACCACGCACAAGGACCATCAGTTTGAGAATGTGATCGGTGGTGTGGATGATGGAGTGAGAATGCGGGCTTCAATGAGGGAAGTTGAAATTCATGATAACTTAGCTTTACTTTCCAGCATTGAACCTAAATCTTTAGATGATGCTTTAAATGATAATTCTTGGGTTCTCTCCATGCAAGAAGAATTACACCAATTCCAAAGAAATCGGGTGTGGTTTCTCGTGCCCCGGCCTGATAACCATCCTATAATCGGAACTAAGTGTGTTTTTCAAAACAAACTTAGTGAAGATGGGGTGGTTGTGAGGAATAAGGCAAGGTTGGTAGCCAAGGGCTACTCCCAAGAATTTGGTATAGATTTTGATGAATCTTTCGCTCCTGTGACTAGATTAGAAGCTGTACGAATTTTACTTGCTTATGCTTGTCACAGGAACATCAAGCTGTTTCAAATGGACGTGAAGAGTGCCTTCCTCAATGAAGTAATCAAGAAAGAAGTACACGTTGAGCAACCGTCGGGCTTTAAAGATGAAATATTTTTGGACCACGTCTCCAAATTGGACAAGGCACTATATGAATAAAAATAGGCTCCGCGGGAATGGTATGATCATTTAAGTTCATTTCTTATTGATAGTGGCTTCAAACGAGGTAACATAGATCAGACATTGTTTACAAAGACTTGTGATCAACATGCTTTAATTGTTCAAGTTTATGTAGACGACATAATTTTTGGAGCCTCAGATTTGAAAATGAATGATGAATTTGCTCAACTCATGCAGGGAGAGTTCGAGATGAGCTTGATGGGCGAGCTGAACTTCTTCTTGGGACTTCAAATAAAATAACTGGACGATGGAATCTTTATCAACCAGAAGAAGTACACACACGAGATAGTGAAGAAATTCCAATTAGAAACTGCCAAGCCGTTTGCTACACCTATGTCCACCTCACTGAATTTGAAAGATGAAAAAGGTAACAAAGTTGATCAAAAACTTTTTAGGGGTATGATAGGTTCATTGTTATATCTGACTGCTAGTAGGCCTGACATACATTTTAGTGTATGTCTCTGTGCAAGATATCAATCTTGTCCTAGGGATTCTCATTTGTTAGCCGTGAAAAGAATCTTCAGGTATTTAAATGGAACACTTAACCTTGGTTTATGGTATCCTAAAAATAACTCCTTTGATTTACATGCTTTCACTAATTCTGATTATGCTGGATGTAAAATGGATCGTAAGAGCACAAGCGGTCACTGTCAATTTCTAGGGGGCTGCATGGTCTCATGGGCCTAAAAGAAACAACATTGTGTGACTTTATCAACTACCGAAGCTGAGTACGTGGCTGCAGGCAGTTGTGCGGCTCAAGTTCTATGGATCCAACATCAATTGCTTGATTTTGGTTTTTGTTTGAAAAACACTCCTATCATGTGTGATAACACGTCTGCAATAAATCTGTCCAAAAATCCTATCCAACATTCTCGTACTAAACACATTGAGGTTAGGCATCATTTCATAAGAGATCATATTAATAAAGGTAATTTTGAGCTAGTTTTTGTTGACACAAAACACCAACTTGCAGATATTTTTACAAAACCTTTAAACTCTGATCAATTTTATTTTCTTAGAAGAGAATTAGTAGTGTGCAGGTTAGATAGTTAAATCCTTTTGAGTTGCTCTGTACACACGCACTTTACACTTTCTCATAATGAAATTGTTCATACTGCTTTATCTTCTGTACATAAGAAATTTTTCCATGGCGTTTACATTTCAAACTTTGCCTTTTCTGCATATCATAGTGAATAACAATTTGCTTTCCATACATGCTTTTATCTTCTCGCATCCGCATGTACATAAATGCATATACTTCATACTTGTGTGCATGAATGCCATAATTTCTGGTATATCTAATGTCGATTGCCGAAGGTTGGATTATGTCCAGCTGGAAGCTTTCTCCATGCGTGAGGGTGATCTTTTAACCTACATTCTCCGCCACGTACCGGTAATTAACTTGCTTGAGTATTCCATTTTGACACATGCTTGAGTGTATATAAATTATACACCATTCAGTTTTGATATCTCCTATGACCTTACTCCCTTGCTAAATAAAATTGCTTTGACGTAGACATGCTGTTACATGGCACATATTAAGGGGGAGGTTTTTGTTATAACTGTGCATACACTTAAGGGGAGACATCACAATGAATCGGCTAATTCATCTCTTACATTTTATGCAATCTCTCACGCCACTTGCACTTTTGAGTTTAATGATTCTAACTAATAATGATTTCACCTATTCCACTCAAGGCATTTTAGAGATCTTGATCCCCTACTTAGAAATCACGTGACTCGTGAGGAAAAAGCTGTCAGCCCCACCAAAAATGTGAACAAGTGTGATTTGACATCAAGAATCCCCCCTGAAATAAAGGAGGAAACTCGCATTGAAAAGTGTCCTATCCACATAATCATAAGTGACGATACCGAGTAACCGGGAAGTGCCCCTGAAACAAAGGGCACGACTCGTGTCAAAAGCTTAGTCATCTTAGTTATTTAAAAACACAAAAAAAAATTGAAAATGATTTTGGGGTTGTGCTAAGCTACCAAAAGCCGTGCACGGTGTATGGAAGTGTAGGGAGGAACAGTTCCTATTTGTGTTCTTTCAAAAATCATAAAATCTATACTGTCTAGATTTCATTGCTCATCCTTCACATATACATCTAGGGAGTGATTGTACGAATGTACATCTTGAATCAGTCATATTTCATGAGTAATGCAGTACCACTTCTTGTAAGCACTACCCTTTTACTATTGCTCATGCAACTCATGCTCTCACTCGATAGCATTGTTCTTAACCTGTTCATATAGAACATGCTTGATACTATATACAATAATGAATGCATATGTGCTTGAATGTTCATTCCTTGCTTTTCATGTGCATTTCATTGAGTTAACTGTGCATATCCGGTTTTGCTTCCCCGCTTTTCATAATCCCCTATTTGACTCTGACAAAAAAGGGGAGTAATAAAATTTGCATGTTGAGCTGTTGACTTCATATATTTTGAATGGGTGTTTGAAAGTTGAAAGTTGAAAGTTGAAAAACGCTTGTTTTGACAAAAGGGGAATTGGTTATTTCATGCAAATCATTGTAGTTTTTCAAAGGGTTTTATCTTCGTCAAAAAGGGGGAGATTGTTGTGCCCCGGGCTATTTTGACGAAGACCATGTGTGAAAAAAGTCTTTTTGATATCTTCTCTATGATTTGCATTGATAGATCTTTGATGAAAGTGAGCTTTGAATAGCTTGTGGATAATTGAGTCAAGTTCAGGTTATTCATAAATAGAAGTGAGCTTCATTTAACTGAATTTGATTTCATACTGTGTTTTGCTTGAACATTTGTTGCCATGAATATTTTGCTGGTTGTATGATTGGCGTATATGAGTTCTGTCAGTCTTAATCTTGGATTGCATGCTGAATGGTCAAAACCAAGTTCAATTTGCTGTGTATTGCACCGACCATGTTGATTCTTTGCACGAACCTTGTTGTCCATTGCACAGATTTCATTCATAACTGCACCAACCTTGTGCATCATTGCACGGACCTTGTGCTACATTGCATTGACCTCATTCTACATTGCACTAACTCATGTTCACGCTTTGCACCGACCCCATCCTGTTCATTGCAAAACTTGCATCGAGTTTCACTTTCCTATCTTTTCTGACTGTGCTGGTTGTACACAAACCTTGGCATATGCACTAGGTTTGTTCCTGTGCATAAAACTTTGCATTGACCATGCATTTGCTAGTTTGCACCGACCTTGGCATAGTTCATGTGCAACTTGCACCGACCTGATTTAAATGAGCATCAACCTGTCTTGCGAGCTTTTAAGAATGTGCATCGACTTTTCAATTTGTGCACAGACCTTGGGTGCTATGCACCGACCCTTTCCATACACTTGCACCGACCTGTGCAAGCATATATGCACTGAACTTGCACCGACCTGTGCGCATTGGCATTGCACCGACCTTGGCAAGTTGTTAAAACTTGCACCAACCTTAACTGGTTCTCGTCTATGCATGCACAGAGTTTGTCTTCTGTTTTACACAATGTGCACAGAGTCATAGCCTATATAAAATGTGCACCGACTCTCTTTGTGCACTGACCTGGTCTTTGCCTTACACACATGCACCGACCCTACCTTTGTCATATGCATCGACCATGGGACAATATGCACAAACCTTAGGCTGTGTATTGGTTTCTCTATATGTTGGCAGAGTGCCTTAAAAAGAGTGTCGACTCCAAGAGTCGACACTTCTACTGAGGTGTTCAGATTGTGCTTTTCAGATGGTTTCGTAAGACCCATTCTATGATCCGATTGGACTGACTTTTTACACCCCTTACCCTTAGGGTTTCTCCCATTTATTGGGTGTGTTTTTAAAAGGTTCTGAGAAGGGTTCTCTGGTCTTTTGCTAATGCTTCTCCTTGCTATAAATATGATGCGATCCCCATTCGTAGAAATTAATTCTTGAGGGCTAAGCTTGCTTTATCCTTGCAGGAAGGAGGAGAGAAAAGGGGTGTTCGCACACTGCTGGAGGAGAAGGAAGATGATACCGAGTTCGATCTCCAGGAGTCCGAGCTTCGATCTAGAGGGCACAGCTGCTTCCTCGTCGTCCACTACTTCGGGCCTTCCATTCCTCAAGACCGGGTTCTTCCCTCACTCTCGGTTCTATCATTCCTGTGCTCCCTTCACTCATCTCCGAGTTTGTTTAAAGATTTAAGGGGAAGATCTACATTGTTCATTTCATTTTGAGCTTAGATTGTTAATCTTAGACTGGGCTTTATATTTTTCCATCCTTATTTATCTTAGACGATTTTGGAGCTTACTCTGTGTGTGTATGGTTTCTCGTCGTCGAGCAAGAACCCACGTGTGTGGGCCGTCGTGCTTGTGTGTGTGGGTGCTTGCTGCCGTCATGCAGCGTTCATAGTGGAATCCTCTCGGGTTAAGAGGGGTGGACGTAGGATGGCACTCGGGTGCGTCCGAACCACCTATAATCTCCTATCCCGTGGTTTGCTGCTTGTGGTTTGTTATTCTTCTCTATCCGTTCTGCTTCACGAGTGTGGTGCGGTGAGTTGAGAGTTTATACAATCTGTCAAATCTTTACGATTTATCCGAGTGATTCTTCATTCTGCGCTGGAGAGATGTGAGAGCTTGTATGTTCTTCATCTTGATTAATACTCTTTGTTCAGTTACTAGTTTTCCTTGTCTTATCTACGTTTAGTTCTAAAAAGAGGGTGCAATCTTTCACCCCCCTCTGGATTGCTTTCCTAATCGGGCCAACAAAACAGTTCTGGATTCCAAAATACATGCAATCTATTCTAACAAATTTGAGTGACAAAAAGGGACCCAAACAAGTTTGGGTTCCCAAATATGTTGCATAAGAATCTTGCAGGGAAGCCTCTCAGCCTACAAAAGAAATCATAATGACACGATAATGGCTGTGCAAGGCTGAATAAAAGGGAAGAAGGCAGATTTTGGTAAGCTCATTATGCGAAATGGTTGAAAAAGTTGCAAGGTAACAATTGAAAATTGTCTTTAAGCTATGAAATAATTTGATCTGCTTGATGTGCACACACTATTTCTGCATACCTCTATGCATGATTAGCTAATTTAGGGAGAGTCTAAATAAACATTCTTCATCACCAATTGGGATCATCACATCAGGTCATACATGCACTCCTCATGCATATATTTACACATATCTTCTTTGAGAACAACTTGCAGTAGAGTAATGTTTGGATTCGGTCGACTGAACCATTTCTCTTGGTCGACTGACCAGCACATTGCATGTTTGCTTGGTTCCATTGTGTAATGTCAATTAATTGTGTGTACCTACTTTCGTGCATTTCCAAATAAAATAAAAATTTGAAAATCTGAGAAAAACATGCATTTCATTGATATCATTTTGAACTATGCTCATTCAAATCATTCATACACTGCATGTTTTGATTGCATTCATGCATCTGCTGAGTCTGTTTGTGGGCTAGACAGTTAAATCATGTGTTGATGCATTGGTCATGTTCTATTGAGCATTTGAGTAACATTGCATTTTAGAACTAGATAGACCATCATGAGCCCGTGTTAGTAAACCTGATGGGGACATCGAGGTAAGACCGTCCGCATTTTCTTTGCATTTATGTCCTTTCATATTTGTATGTATACCCTTGTGTTATATGGGTACGCAATTGTAAGTCTTAGTGGGTTTATATGTAAAATTCCAGTAGGACCAAGCAAGGGGGGCCCTCAGCCCTTTCCCATTGGTCCATGTCACTCATGTGGGGCTGGTCAACCATCCTAGGTGGCCATCTAGAAGGGTTGAATGCCAATTGACCACATGGTAGACAAGTGGTTAACATTTTCAAAGGTAGGCCACCTACCTTTCAACCCATTCACCCTAGTCAAGGGGGCGCCCCTCTCCCCTCATTATTTTATCATTTTTGGTGTGTTAATCACACTTAATCCCAGCCATCCAATCCCCTCCCCTAGATCTAATGGTGTAGATTAGGTTTGATGTAAGGCATATAAAAGGTTGTATTTTCCATTTGTTGGCATTAATGAAGAGAAAATTGTTGGAAAATCAAGAGTGTTCTTGAGCCCCTCCTCTCTCCCTCTGGTTTCTCTCCTCCAACCTCCAGTTCTAGAGTGATTTCTATCTTCTATCTCCTCCCCTCTATCTCCGGTGATCATCTGTGCCGCCGCCGCCGCCGTTCGTGCCGCCATCGAGCCGTCGTCGAAGTTCTGTCCTTGGCAGACAGCAGCCTCTTCCCGAAATTCCTGCTATCAGCCACGGCCTCTTCGTAGTCTGCCATTTTTATGGTGTGTTCTTCCCTTGTATCCCAAGCTCCAACTAACTTTTCACGCTCAAATTCCATCGTTTAGTATTTTCCCATTTTCGGGCATCTTTCATTCCTAGTTCTGTTTTGTCTCTGTCTACAGTGACAGTAGCCCTGTGTTTCCCACCTCCGGCCATCTTTTGATTTGTCCACACCCTCTAAATTTTACTGAGAGTTCTGTCCATCACCCCCTACATCCAAAAATTTTCTTAATTTTTTATCAACCTTCTATCTATTTTTAGAAATTCGTGTTCTTCCTCAGCTACAGTGTTGTTAGTCAGATCCCAGATCCGACCACCCTCCACTTCCAAAATTAGAACAAATCACCACCACCTCCAAATCCAGATCCAAAAATAGTCCTGGTTTTTTAACTTGATTTCCCACAACGTTTCTGAAGAACACAACCCCAGATTCAGACGTCTACCTCACGGTCAAAGGCAATCTACCGAAAAGTTCTCTGTTGACCTGAGATTTCAGGAACTGTACAATAGCAACCTTCAAAATTCGCCAATTAGAAGTACATGCTTGATTATTTTTCTGTAATCAGCTTGGGTTGAAGCCCTCTAAGCATCTTTCCAACGGTGCCAGTTTCATCGCATTCCGACATCGGGGCTGATCGCAGCGTCCGTTCTCGCCGGAGCGCGCGCCAGAAAACAGAACTGGCAGATCCGTGGCCGGTTATTCCGACCGGTGCCGATCGGAGCCGCCCGGCCTCCGGCCGGTGAACCAGCGTGCCGCCAGCCCAGGGAACACTTCCACAAGTGTCCCCACCACAGTGGTGACATCGGGTCCCACACGGTCCCTCCGGATAGTGCGTGGACCCCACAGCCACAAGTTCGGGTGCTGTCGAAGAGACGCGAGAAGCCGCCCGTCAACCCGAATTCGGTCCTCCCGGGCCCAGTTGTGTAGCCCTTTACCTCCCTGCGTGGAGTGGGTAGTAATTCATTTACTGTAATATGGTGTATTAATTGTCCCGGGAGTACGCGTTTCGGCCGGGTCCGTCTTCCCCACGCCGAGCGCGTGGAGGTATCGCATTCGCTCCCTTCTCGACATTTTGCTTACTTCATATATATTTGTTTATGCCGCTGCTAGAGAGCATGTGTAGGGATATCTAGCTCGCTTTATCTATTCATTACCGCTGCTGCGAGAGAGTGAGAGACCGTCCCGTGACCCGATCCGGGCACAAAAGAGAGCCGATCACCCTAGCTCATTACCGGTTTCTCAACCGCGCACATCCGACGCTTCCCTCGTTAAGGGGTAGTCACGAGCTTGTCGTGTCCGTGGTCTCGTCCCGCATCAAAACCCCTACACATATATCTCTGTTCAGTATGATCTTCCAATGCATACAGTAAGGGGGAGCCCTCTTATGTTTTGTGGTTCTGTAAGTAGTTAGAAATTTCTACCCTCTCACTGGTCATGCATAAAACCATTTTAGATGGGGGGAGTCAGCACTTTACCAAGTCCTGTTCAAACCTTAATAAATCAAGTTGTACTCTCATGTTCATAAAAACTGTCTGAAATGTCTTCCCATCTGATCCTCACACTCTGTGTATGGATTTGGCCCTTCTGGAATTGGACTGAGATCATAATGTCTAGTTGTGCCTATTTTGTTTAGCGAGTCCTTGTAACAACTTGTTTCTCATCTTGCACATTGACTATTCACTTCAATAACTCAATTCTTCAGGGGGAGTGCTTTCATGCCAAAAAAAATGTCTGAATTAGTTCATTGATTCAGGGGGAGTTAAAATGTGAATTCCCTTTCTAAGAGACTCATGGTCTTCATATGCCGACCCCTAGTAATGTAATGGTTTAAGGTTTAGAATCTTGTAAATCTAAGCCTAAACATCTTGAGAATTTATATCATGTACATGGAATAACTTTAAAATAACCTGAAAAATACTTTGTCTATTCCATTTTCTCAATGTTTGAAAGTTGAGAGTAAAAAGGGACTTCTTTAGTTCAAAATTTTCTCTTGAGTATTGTTTATAAATAGTGCAGAGGTTTATTCAAAAAGTTCAAAAGAAAACATTTCAAGTCAGAGCAACGGTTATGACCAACTGAGAAACTGTGTCCTATCACCAAAGAAGCGATACGGACTGAGTCATGAAGTAACGGTCTAGCTAACTCTATGAGAGTAAAGTAAGAAAAAGAAAAGGGGCAGAGTAATGATTGTGGAATCACTGAGAAACCACATCCCTTTACCAAAGAAGTGATGTGGATTGTGCGTCATGAAGTGTACAGTTATCTCTGGTTAAGCAGGATGGTTGTATCACACTGAGTAACTGGGGATTCTGGCGTCTAAAAAACGTGTCTCCTCATGTCAAAAAGTGTATACTAACCTAAATGCACCCTTAAAAAGTGAGAGAAAAGTAAAAAATATATGCTCATAAACCTCTAGAAATTGTTTATCTTCAATACTTAATGAAGTTTTTCCTAGAGGTGCCTCATGAAATTGATTAGTAAGATTGAAAGAAGGGGCATGCAATTGTTTTAAGAATTGTTTTAACTCTATTAAATGTGCATGCTTGATATTTTCTTTAAGGTTGTTATGTTCAGATTTGGGCTTATAAACTTCGAACCATAAAAAATTAATATGGGTCATCTTTCGATTATCTCTATTAAGAGGATAAATGTTTTAGTGATCCCTATAATCTGAACTTAAGATATTTTGGTATAAAACCTCTCTACCCATTCACAGATTGATTCCATGCTACTTTTTCATAAATTGAGGGAGTTCTCTCTGTCTCATTTTTGGACACCTTTTGATTTTATTAACTCCCACCTCTCTTTGGTTCTTACTGATGTCTAAGGGGTAAAATATCTTTTTCAGAAGTATCTTTTCACCTATCTCATGATTTGATTTCCTCCTGGTTTTACTCAAGTCCTCTACCTTTTTGATGATGTCAAAGGGGGAGAGGAAGTCATTGTAGTCAATCAAGGAAGTCATTATAGTCAGTCACTCGTCAAGTCCATGCATAAAGGGGAAAGGAAGTTCATGCATAAGGGGGAGAGGAAGTCGTGGTTGCCTTAAGGAAGTCATAGTTATCTTGTGCATGGAATGGCAGTTTATATAAATTTAGTAATTCACAATGACTTATAGTTGCCATCATCAAAACGGGGGAGAATATTATACATCCTTGATTTTGATGATGTCTAACTATAATCCATTGAGTGATACGTTATTTCCATAAAAAAGATACAGAAGTTCTGAATTACGCAAGTGAACAGGTCAAGGAACTCAAGTCAACTCAAGCACTCAAGCCAAGAAACAAGCCGCCTTGAATTCCAAGTGAAAACATGCCAAAAGCACAAGAACAGATCCTAAGTCGACTTAAACAAGTGTTAAGTCGAGTTAAACAGGCATCCAGAAGCTGTTGTATGATCAGAACAGATTCTAACTCAAGTTAGCCCAGTTTTAACTCGAGTTACCCAAGCATCCAGAAGCTACTGTGTGAACAGAATAGATCCTAACTCGAGTTACACCAGTTTTAAGTCTAGTTGCCTAGGCATCCAGAAACTGCACTTTGAACAAAATAGATCCTAACTCGAGTTACACCAGTTTCAACTCTAGTTGACGGTTTCCCAAAAGCTCTACTCATTCAGATTCTAGGTTAAGTCGAGTTACACTCCAGCCCAACTTGACTTAAACAGGAAGAGGGTCCAGTAAACCCTAATTGGAGCCCATCTTTGGCACGTGATCCCAAGTAATAAGTGGTGGGATCCGTACTATGAGGAAGAAGCCACGTGGAGAACCTTTTTGGAGGGAAAATATGCCAATCCTAACATCTTCTGATGCAAGGGCCCCACAAGATTCTTCCATGAGCAGATATATCATGGATTCAGTTTTGGCTTTTAAGATAGAGCGTAAAAAAGGGGATAAGAGAGAGAAGCTGGCACGGGAAGAGTTTGAGGGAGAAAGAGGAGCGAGCCAAGAAAGCAGCAGAGGTGAAGAGTGCGCAGCAAGCAAACAGAAGAAGAAGAGCAAGAAGAAGAAGAGAAAAATGAGAAGAGCAACAAGAGGAGAACCAGGTGCAGCCAAGGAGAAGAAAGAATGTCCCACGTGAGTTGGAGCCAGAGAAGAAGACCTTCCCTCATAGAAGATTGCCTACTACAAGTTGGTCACATTGCTGTAGTTCAGAAGCTCAATTGAATAGGGGATCGGATTCAAGATTTAGTGAAGATTTCTTTTACTCTATTCCTACTAGATCTTGTAGCAACATTCCAGTTCTATTGTTTTTCCTTTTGATTTTCTTTTTACTTTCATCCAACTATATCGTGTCTCTCATTGTGAAGTAGGAGGGTTTAGATTTGGGCGAGTGTGCTCAGATCTGGTGTCTAGGCGGTGTTGCCTGAAGGCTGCTTGGCAGCGGGTTGCAGAGAGGTCTTCTCTCTGGGGTTAAGTTGTGTATCAGCGTTGGGGTGTGTCCCCGGTCAAGCTGTGTGTCAGCAGTGAGGCCCCACTCGATTGCGTGAGGGGTGGACGTAGGTGCTCATGTGTTGAGGGCGAACCACCTTAAAACTGTTTGTCCCTGTGGTGTGCATTTGTGTGCTTGTGGTGCAGGTTGTGTGAATGTGATGAGGACATCTCACGTCACTCCCTCTAGCTCGGGTCGCCTGCACCACCTTGAGGAGGACCGGCTATGATTTTTACATTTTATCTTTAATTTTGAGTCTTATTTCATGTATTTTCCTTTATTGAGTCATGTTCTAATAGTCTAATTCCCTTGTTTGTGCTTAATTGGGCCTTAGTACCCTAGTTTGGGCCCATATATTGAGTCTAGGATAGTCTTGGTCTTTTGTCTGTTTGTCATGGGCATTTTAGTCATGAAAAGAGTGGATGCCTATAAATAGGCCCCCTCTCTCCCCCATGTAACCACCCTTGATGAATTTTGAATAGAAGAATCTCCATTGAGAAACTCTCTCTCTCTCTCACTCTCTCTCCCTCTCTCCAAGAGGGGGTGCCCCTTTCTCTGTCCTGTCCCTTCCACATCATCTTCTCTTTCTTCCTCCCCCATTAAGTATCTCCTAAACTCCCCACACCCCACATTACTCCACCCCTAGCCCCAAGATAGAACCCACCACTCCCTAAGCCACCCTCCAACCCCCAACCAACTACTCCCCTTTGTAGACACGCCGTTCCTGACATTACATTGAGTAAATCTCATATTACACTATGATACCCCAAGGCGGCCTTCACATTTTTAATTACTCTGGTGATTTCCTATTTTTCTGAATTTTTTTTATATTTTTCTGAATTTTTCCATGAAAAATCTTGGAGGTGTCCAGGAGACTGGACGCCTCCATAAATTCATATATATATATAATAATAGAAAAATTGAAAAATCATGGAGGCGTCTAGGTGCCTGGACGCATCCATAAATAAAAATAATAAAAAAATCAAAAAATCATGAAGGCGTCCAACCTACTTGACGCCTCCATAAAATGACAAAAAAATAAAAAAATATATATAATAACATAATAAATAAAATATATATATATTCTTGAAGGCGTCCAGCAGACTAGACGCCTCCTTGATTTGACTCACGGGTACCCCCGACCGTTGGTCGAGTTGTCGTTTGAAAAGAATGCAAATTATGGAGGCGTCCAGGCCCCTGGACGCCTCCATCAACCTGCTCACGGGCAACCACTGGCCATTGACTGACCGTTGCTTAGTCTGTCATTTGAAGAAAATCCAAGTTATGGAGGCGTCCAGGCCCCTGGACGCCTCCATCAACCTGCTCACGGGTGACCCCCGGCCATCGACTGACCATTGCTCGGCCTGTCGTTTGAAAAGAATCCATGTTATGGAGGCGTCCAGGCCCCTGGACACCTCCATCATTCAGCTCATGGGCACCCCTGATCCCCGACTATCCGTTGGCTGGCTTGTAGTTTGAAAGGAATCCAATGTCATGGAGGCGTCTAGGCCCCTGGACGCCCCCATCATCAAGGTCACGGGTGCCCTGGCCACTGACTACCCGTCAGCATGTCAGATTGTCGTTTAAAAAAGATCCAAGTGATGGAGGCGTCCAGGCCCCTGGACGCCTCCATCTTCCGGAACTCTATAAATAGAGGCCTACCCCCCCCCCCAGTTCAGGGGTCGAAAAAAAAAGAGAGCCGATAGGCTGTCGAATTCTATTTCTAACCCGTGGGTGTTTTGTAGGGGGGGAGTTCTGCCGGATTCCTGGGTGCCCGTGCTCGTGGGAGAAAGGCCACCTTCGCCCATCGTGCTCCCGCGTCGTCCTTGCGCTACCGAAGCTCCGCCGAGCCTCGCCATCGACCATCCAATAAGCCATTCTCCTCTCTTCTTTCCTAGTTATCTTGCATTCATCATATCATATCTTCCACCCCCACCCTTTTTATGAGGGAGTCTCTTCCCGTTCTTACGTTGGCATAATCGCAATTCATCATAAGCATTTTCCTCCTACTCGTGTCCGAGAGGGGCTTTAAAAGACAACACCAACCAGGTGTGTGTCCTGCCATCATTTCATTACTTGCATCGTTAGAATTGAATACTGCACCTTCGTCTTTCTGATCCACTCGTTACTTGTTTGTCGTTGTTTTACAAGGGTAATTAAAGAAAGCCCTCTCCGTCGGCCAGCCGAAGGGGGAGGAAGAAGCCACCCGCCATTTCCCGCGCTCGACGATTCACGGTGTCCGTGTCTCGTACAAGGTACACGCGATCATTTCTTTTCATTGAGGTAACCCCTATGGCGATCACATCCCTTTAGCATCCTACGTATGCTCTTTTCTCTATTGGCACGTTTCATGCCCCTTATTTGCCTTTAGTCACACCGAGTTTTCATTTTCTCCTCTTTTAAGTGGATCCCTACTCGGCAATCCACAGATTGGCGATCACGGTGGGACCCCTACTGCTTCCTTTTGGCTACCCTTGCAAGTTCGGCACCCTCCGTCCCTCTCCACCTTGGCGCCCTCGCGCGCCCCCGTTGTGCTCACGGCAGCACTGTCAGTTGTGATTGGTTGGGTGTTCATTATATGTTTGTTATTTTTGTTGTTTTCCTACTCTATATCTCTGTCAGCATTCCATTGCATACATCCATCCCTCTTTTATATCCTTTTTCATTTTTTCTAAGGATCACCCTTTCCCGGTGAAGGAAGGACTCTCCGTTTGAGACTTCCTCTCAACGGACTAGAATCTCCTCCACTGGGACCTCCGTAAGTCCCCGACATCGAAGAATCTCCTCTTCGTTCACTGGACTGGTTGTACCATTGAAGTTCCCCGGAGTTAGTCATCCCATTCGTGGTGAGACGAGAGACCCTAGCTGACACGGCGGTGAAACAAAAATAAACTAGGGTCCCTATTTTGTGTGAACTTCGGATCTCGCTAAAAGCACAAAAAAATCATCAAAATCAAAACACACAAAAAAGGCGTAAAGGCATCCACTTGTTTGATAATCTCTGCTACCTACTTGCTAGTGTATGTTTTTACGTTCTGGGAAAACTGTGAGCATGGCTCACGAGTCTTTTGAGGAGAACCACCCTAGTCGTGGTTTGTCAGCCGACCCGCGAGTCTATGCTATGAACTCGGGTCCTTCTCATGAGCCCTCGCATGAGGTGCAGGTTATTGTCGGGGACACGTCCCCACCACAGGATATCTCTTCCTTACTGGGCGTCCTCGCCAACACGGAGCTTACCTCTGAACAGCTCCGGGCCTTCCAGGCCATTCTGAAGGGGAAATCTGTTTCCCCCACGCCCCAGGAATCAACTCCGGCCATCGCACCTCTCCAAGAGTCCGTGTAGGCCATTCCATCTCCTTCATTGGCGCAAGCCATCCAGTCTCCCTCACTTCAAGGACAAGCGAGCCAACAACCACCCTCATTCCAGTTCCCGTCACAATCTCAAACTCTCGTTGTTCCCCACATACCGCTTCAGCCGGGGCTGACTGTCGGCGGTCCGGCAGCTCCCTCTCATTCGGGGTTCCCCCCTCAAGTCTCCGGGAGACAGTTTCTCCCCCAGTGGCAAGTACCACCTTCACCTCCAGAGGAGCTCGCCCAATCGCTCCTCAATAGGTTCAATCGTATGGACGAGCAGTTTCAAAATCTGAGAAGGATGGTGGACGTGAAAGCCACCCCGGAGGTTGCTTTGCCAATCCTTCCCGTCATTCATCTTCCTCCCTCCGAAATGCCCACGTACCGCAGATACAATGGTACCGGCAACCCCTTCATTCACCTCAAGGATTTCATGTATGAGTCCTCCTATTGGCAAAACGATCAGAGGTCCCTGGCATACCTCTTTCGGAGATCATTGGATGGTCCCGTGCTAGAGTGGTTCTATTCTTTGGAGCCCCGCGAGGCCGAGAATTTTGAAATAGTCCAGAGAAGGTTCTTGCAGAAATATAGGGATAGGGTCAGTCCCTCACTCTCCATTACCGACCTTGTGACCGAAAAGATGAAGCCCGATGAAGATTTTGTCCGCTATGCTGATAGATGGAGGTCTCTGGCGGAAAGAATAAGGGATACCCTCTCTGAGCCCGAACAAGTGAAGATGATTGTGTCTAATGCAACCCCACAGTTCAGACACGTCCTGGCCATGAATAAACTTACTACAATGGAGGAACTCTATGAAAGGGCCCAGTACATCCAAACCCAGTTAAAAGACTCCCCCATTATGAACATGTTTGAGTCACCGAAGCCCAAAGTGGTCAGAAAGACAGGCACTGGTGTCCCGGGCGGAGCCACAGAAGGGGTCGTGACAAATGAGCAAGTTGGTGCGGTCAACAATGCCAACTATGCAGTCAACCCAAGGCCTCCACAAATGCCCCGACTTCCCCTCCAACCAGGTCCTATCCCTCTTCGTCCTCCACCCCAAAATAATCCACCCCAGGATAATATGCCTCCATTACGCCAACCCCAGCAACAACAACCACAACCTCAGCAACAACAACCACCGCTTCAGTACAACCAAGTTCCACCCCCGGGGAACTATGGTCCCCAACAGCAACAAAGGAGGCCGGTCGGTCCCAAGAGAGCCTACTATCCACCATTGCCAGAAACCTTAGCAGACATTTTTAATGCCCTCATGGCATCAAACCAGCTCGCCCTACCCAGAGAAAGGCCCGTGTGGCCCCCGAATGTTGATACCTCCAAATACTGCGTCTACCACAGGCAGCCAGGACACACAGTAGATTACTGCTTCCATTTCAAAGATTACATCCACGATATGAATGATGAACATCAAATAGATTGGGATGAAATGAGACGATACATCGCTGCTCTCAAGGCTAGGAGACCTCCTCATAGGCCACATCAGCAGTTACAACAGCAGCAGCAGCATCAACCACAACAACAACAACTGCCTCAGCAGGCCCCACAACAACAGCCCAACATGGGCATAATCCAGAATCCATTACCGGAGCACCAACAGCCCGATCATCAGGTTAACCCCATCTCTTCCTTCCCGGAAGTCGGGAGAGAGCAGGTGTGGCACCCGAAAGTACCTCTATTCTTTCTTCCTCCAACCCTATCGTCATGCAACCCCCTCACCTTGCCCGGGTAGCACCTCTCTCTCATCAACCCGCGTCAGTATCACCTTCACCATTTCCACTACCATTACGCCCTCTTATCCGCACCCCGATCTCCTATCAACCAACACTCTCCACTACGCCTTCACACCCTCTCATCTTCTCTCACTCCCCCACTTTACCATCCACCTCTACCACATTTACCCCTACGCCTTCTAAACCCCTTATCATCCGTCAACCATACATAACCCCGTCTTTCTCCACCATATCACCACTAATACCTTCAAAACCACTCATTACCTATCACCCACCTCAAAATCATTGCCCGCTTCAAGCCCTACCCACTTCTACTTCGTCTCCACTTCCACCTTCCTGACCCCTTATCCTTCATAATCCGCACGATATCCCCTCTACCTCCACCATGCCTCCACCTAACAAACCTCTCATCAGAATCCCTGCTCCCGTCATCACCCCTGCTTCATCAACCATTCCTCCACCACTACCCCTCAAATCCCTATTAAAACCCACTGCTACCCCCACAGAGGTACAAAAGCCGCAGGCAATGGTGCTCCAGAGTGGAAGGATTTTCCACAGGATTTTCCCCCACAACAGTCAGAATCCTGAGCAATCTCAGCCAGAGAAGGATGATGGAGAACAACCAGAAAGAGCTATCCCTGGAACACAGTATGATCTATTGAAACACTTGGACAAGACACCTACTCGGATCTCCATCCTGGAGCTACTTCAAAGATCCACATCCCACCAGGCAGCCTTAATGGAGTACCTTCAAAGAGTCATGGTGAATGAGGACCTCCCTGTAGAAAAGATCTCTACCGTCCTGACCCCAACGGACACACAACCGGCCATCATGTTCCACAACTATGAGCTCGCTCCCAAGGAAGCTCGAAAATATGCACTGTGCATTTCAATAAAAATTAATGGGGTATCCATAAACCCGTGTCTTGTGGACACGGGTGCGTCGATAAATGTGATCTCCATGGACACCCTTTAGTTGTGTGGGGTCAACGAGGAACAAATAAGACCTTCCTTGATCACGGTCATGACTTATGACAATAGCAAAAGGCCGCCGTAGGGGATGGTTATTCTGAAGGCAGAACTAGGCCCCATGTCAATTCCCACGGAATTCCATATCCTCGACATGGACCCCACATTCAAGGCTATACTGGGTCGCCCTTACATCGAAGCCATGGACGTTGTGCCTTCCACCAACCATCAGTGCCTGAAGTTTCCTTACAATGGGAGGATTATTAAAGTGGTCAGTACACCTGTCCTTCACACAGTGGATGCTATCAACACCTCTCTGCCCTCTGTTTGGCCGTCTCATCGGCCCATATTGTCACTACTGGACGTACGTGATTCATCTCACGTTCCACTAGCACCAAAGGAGCTGGTCAGGACAACCGCAACATCATATCTCCCTTTTCACTCCAAAGGGTGGGAGATTATGAGGAACATCGGCTACCAACAGGGTAAAGGTCTGGGTGCACAGTTACAGGGTAGGCTCAAACCGCCAAAGGAAATTAGGCCGAACCGCAGGTTTGGCCTAGGCTTCAAAGGACCGTTTAAGGCGGATTGGAAGCCCCTTACATGGACTCTATCAAACCACTTCAACAGAGGGCCCGTTGTTCAGATGGGAGATTACCTACGAGAAGCATATGGGAGATCACATGCTGTATATTTGGCTGAAAAATGTCTGAGGATCACCAAAAGAAGCAAGATCAAAGATCCGGAATGCGAGTGGAACAAATGGTTCGACATACGGGACATTTCCGTTGCACTGGAAAAGATGTTCTCGTCTCCGCAGCTTGAAGGACCACCATTGATCTCCGAAATACCAGAGAATATTACCACTCTTGCCAAGGTTCCAAACTACCCTCGTCCTCGCCAGAAGGACCCTGTCATCGACGGATCTTCATCCATCCTCAACATTACCGTCGACGGCTCATTAGCCGCCATCTTCTCCATCCACTCGTCTCAGCCTTTGCTGATATCATCTTCCTGGGCCAGACAATTATCTGATGATCTTCCCAGATCCCCTTCTCTGCTTACATACCTACGCGGGCTTCTCAACCCGCGCCAGGTCTTCAACCATGATCTGCTCTATGAGCCTCACAATTCTCTAGCCATAACCACTTTTCTCTTTCCTCCAATCTCTTTTCACTGCTTTGTCATTAAAAATGAAAACGAAAAAAAAACGTCAATTTTCAAACTCCCCAACAATACATCTTCGTTGAGGAAACCTCTTACATCTCCCACGGGTGCGTACCGCCCTGCGGACCACCCGTCCAAGGTCCAATGAGCGACCTTTTCTACCCCTCCTCTGAGGGGTCTTCTCCTGTACATTCTACACCATCCCCTTCATCTTCCTCTTCTTCTGTAAATATTGTCAGTCAATCTAGGAATGATAGGCCAAGGGTAGTACCTAGGAAGAAATCCAAGGGTAGGCAGATCCCTCGTCGATTCCTTCTGGATTTAGCCGCCAGGTGTCAGGCCCTTCTTGCCATCCCCCAGTTGTTGGAAAATCCCATCCAGCTACCGAAAATAGAATGTGAGGGCGACTGTGCATTTGATGAAGGGTATGGAGTCTACGAGATCACGGATGAAGAATGCCCCACTGAAGATGAGGGTGAAGAATATGAGGATGTGGCAGGCGCATATGCTAGTGGAATGAGGAGATTCGACGAGCCGTCAACCGCCGTAGAAGAATCCACCAAAGAAGTCAACTTGGGAACTGAGGAAGACCCTAAGATCATCCTCATAAGTGATAACCTACCACCCTCTGAAGAAGAGGTATTAATTGAGGTTCTCAAGGAATATAAGAACACGTTTGCATGGAGCTACGAGGATATGCTGGGTCTAGATTCAACCTTGGTCGAACACCGTTTAACCCTAAAACCAGGGTCCGTCTCGGTAAAACAAAGGTTAAGGCGTTTCCACCCTCAGATGGCTTTGAAAATGAAAGAAGAGGTCGATAAGCTCCACAAAGCCAGGTTCATTAGAGTCGTTCTTTATCCTCAATGGGTGGCGAACATTATCCCGGTCATGAAGAAAGATGGGAAAGTCAGGATTTGTATCGACTTCCGGGACCTTAACCGCGCGTGTCCAAAAGACGATTTTCCCTTACCTCACATTGATGTGTTGATTGATAACACGGCAGGCTACGAAACCCTCTCATTCATGGATGGATTTTCAGGATACAATCAAATTCGTTTGGCAGAAGAGGACCAGGAAAAGACGTCATTCACTACCCCTTGGGGAACATATTGTTACGTGGTCATGCCGTTCGGATTAAAGAATGCTGGAGCTACTTACCAAAGAGCGATGATGGCCATATTTCATGACATGATGCACATATATCTGGAAGTGTATGTGGATGACTTATTGGTGAAATCAAGGACCAGGATGGAACATCCAGAAGTTTTGGCTAAGGTCTTGCAGAGGTCAAGGGAGTTCCAATTGAAAATGAACCCGAAAAAGTGTGTGTTTGGTGTGTCATCGGGTAAATTGCTGGGGTTCGTTGTGAGTAAAAGAGGGATCGAGATAGATCCCGACAAAGCCAAGGCTATCAGGGATATGCCGCCTCCCAAGAATTTGAGGGAAGTCCAAGGTTTAATCGGGAGGTTGCAGTTTATTCGTCGGTTTGTGTCCCAACATTCACAAAGGTGTAGACCTCTCTACGAGTTGACCAAGCTAGGAGTAGAATTCCACTGGAATTCTAAATGTCAGAAAGCTTTTGAAGGGTTGAAAGAATATCTGGCTAGTCCACCCGTTCTCATTCCACCTAAACCAGAAAAACCTCTGATCCTTTACGTCTCAGTCTTGGATGACTCCGTGGGAGCCGTCCTCGCACAAGCTGATGAAGAAGGCAAGGAACGGGCAACCTATTACTTGTCCAAACTTCTCAATCCCTGTGAGCAGAAGTACACCGTCATGGAGAAAACCTATGCTGCCCTCGTTTGGGTAGTGCAGAAATTAAAGCACTACTTCTTGGCTCATGAGGTCCACTTGATTGCTCGAATGAATCCTATCAAATTCCTTCTGGAGAAATCCGTCCTTACGGATAGGCTAGCACGCTGGCAAAGTTTTCTCTATCAGTTCGACATCACCTACAGCCAGCAAAAGGTGATTAAAGGCTATGCCATAGCCGAGCATCTCGCTCACCATCCTCTTCCCAAGTTCGATCCCGTCCAATCAGAGTTTCCAGATGAGGAACTAATGTCCGTCCACCAATCAGATGAGCCAATGTGGATGCTATATTTTGATGGAGCTCTGAATTCTCAAGGGAGAGGAATCGACGTCGCCCTCCTGTCGCCTGAAGGCCTCACATTCCCATTGGCATACCAGCTCAAATTTCCAGTTACCAACAATATAGCCGAATATGAAGCTCTTCTAGCTGGCCTAGAACTCACTCATTCTTTTCGTATCACTGAGTTACGAGTAGTAGGTGATAGTCAACTCATCCTTCACCAGGTGCTCACTAAATATCGCACTCGCGATCCCAAACTCAAGCCATACCAAGAACTCACTGCTGCCTTTGCCAAACTGTTCACCAAACTGATCTTTGTTCATGTCCCTCGTCATCAGAATATTCTCGCCGATGCCCTCGCCTCGTTGGCCTCATCCATAAGGTTCCCTCTAGGAAGATGGTTTGAGTCTATTTCCATCTACAAACTTCACGCCCCTGCAATCGATGATGCTTCCTACGTAAATATCAAAGACAGGATAGCAAGGAAGATCCTGCAGGAAGATATCCTTGAAAAGAGGGAAATAATGTTGGCAGAGGCTGAAGAAGAACTGGCTGATGAAGAGAAACCATGGTTCTATGAAATCGTCAAATACTGCCAAGATCAGTCTTATCCTGAAGGGGCCACCACAGAGGACAAGAAATCCATAAGAAGGGTGGCTCAGAAATATACTTTGGTTGGAGGTCTACTCTATAGGAGGAGCCTTACTGGTATTCTGTTAAGATGTCTTGGTGACGATGAGGTTTGGAAATGTGTAGAGGAGACGCACTCGGGTGTGTGTGGTGGCCACGTGAATAGTCAGATGCTCGCCAAGAAGATCATTCGGCAAGGCTTTTACTGGCCCACTATGGAAGAGGATTGCGCTGTCTATGTCCGTAGGTGTGTCAAGTGTCAACTTCACGCCGATAAAATCCATTCACCATCTTCCTCACTTCATCCAATATCCTCCCCGTGGCCTTTCTCCATGTGGGCATTCGACATCATTGGTCCCCTAGGTGATCCCAATTCCCTCACCAAGCAGAAATCTTTCATCCTTACTGCGGCGGAATACTTCACCAAATGGGCCGAAGCTGAAGCTTACGCGGAAATCAAGGCATCAACAGTCTGCAAGTTCATCATGAAGAACATCCTCGCCAGATTCGACGTCCCAAGCATAATCATCACCGACAATGGGCCACAGTTCATTTCTCAGGACCTACAGGACCTCTGCAAAAGGTACGCAATTACATTGCATCATTCATCGCCTTATTACCCACAAGGTAACGGCCAAGCGGAGGCCACCAATAAAACATTGCTCAAAATCATCAAAAAAACCTGCGAGTCTAGTAAGTTTTCAGACTGGGCAGAAAAACTTATCGAAGCCCTATGGGCCTATCGCACTTCAATCCGTACCCCCACCGGGCAGACTCCATTTGCCCTTACTTATGGTATGGAAGCGGTAGTCCCGTACGAAACTCTGATCCCTTCTCTCAGGGTACAATTGGACGAGGAATTTCCCCTCGATGATCGTCGTAATTCACTCCTCGCCCAGTTGGAACTCTTGGATGAGAAGCGGCTGGCCGCTGCCGAACACGCGCGTGTGTATCAAAATAGACTCGCTCGCTTCTACCAAAAGAAAGTCGTTGAGAGAAAATTCAAAGTCGGTGAGATGGTCGTAAAAGAATTTTTGTCAAACCTGGAGGGCCGCGTTCTAAGCTCCAACCCAATTGGGAAGGACCATTTGTAATTCAAGCCGTATACCCTGGCAACGCCTACAAGCTAGTCAACGCCGAAGGGACCGAGTTATCCCACCCTTGGAATGGGCTTTATCTTAAGAAATACTACCATTAGCACAAAACAAAACAAAATGATGAAAAGATAAAAAACATCAAAAATAAATAAATATTGAAAACCACTAAAAATATGGAAAATTCAAAATGCCAATGCCTGGTGGTCACCATGTAGTCAAGTCACTGCATCTAACCTTCATGATAGGATAGGGCCCATTAAGGCTTGGTAGGCACCGGGTCTTGGTTTGCCAGAACCGTGGAGATCCATGTCCGGCCACGTCGGCCTATGCTCGCTCGAAGGAAGCTAACATGTGCTCACTTATGTATTTTATTCAAAAAAAGTCGGTAGCATCACCTACGGTGGGAATCCACCCAGAAGATCTCCGGAAGCTGTAATCTTTATTCTCTTCTCTTTGACCAAATGAGACAGTCGGCGCCCTTAAAACGCTGAGCATGAGAAACCGAAACTCGAACCCCAAAGGCAAGAGTAGGATCCATTTCCTCGAGCATCGATCAGAGTACGAGAAGAGGGCAGTCTCCGCAGGCATACGAAAAGGGAGCCCACAAACGTCAAACGACTATATCTCCCTCACAAAAAGAAATACAAAATCAAAATCAAGAGAAAAGCCTGGTCGTGACCGTGCCTGTTGCGATAAACGGAACCCCTCAAAGTAAAAGTATGAATCCACAAAAGGGGCCGTGGAATGTAAATACTCGAGATTTGGTCCGAAGTTGTCCGAAAGGAAAGAGTTAATGGGCCCTTATTCGCTCGCCGGGTTAACGGCTTTGCCGGTCCTCTCAGGAGGTTTATCCCCTACACTCTTCCTTCTCCCTCTAAAGATGTAGGTTCGAGGGAGTTTCTGAAGGGTGAAAACTGCCCAGGGTCTGCGACCTTGTTTTAATATACACATTTGGTTGCCTACTTTGAAAAGCAAAAGCTATCGCTGCGAAGGAGTCTCCGTGTTTTTGGCTGGTCAAGACCCCTGTTTACCACCTTGATGTCTTCTTGTTTAACCTCGGGCTTAGGCCAATGCAAGCGCGTCACCTATGGGTGTGACGGCGTCTGATTCCGGGTCAGCGTCGCGCTATTGGTCATTGGGGTTCCAGGGTGTTCCATCATATACCATCTAGAGTTGTAAGGAAACAGACCAGGGTCGGGCAAATCTCTTACCTCAAACACCTTTTGGGTGAATCCCTGTGGCCGGAAGTGACTGGGAGCCTAAGCATGGCATGACGGTATTATCATCAGGGTAAGTCTTAGCCGGCGGGATCATCATTCGAGGGGTCTAGAGGCCCAAATCAACCTAGATGTGCACTTAGGATACCTAGGAGGTTATAAGAAACCCCTGTTCTCACGTAGGTTAGGTGCCATTTGGGTGCTTGCCCAGCGTTAGCAACAAAAAAATTGAAATGATAAAAATAAAAAAAATGTACATTTTTGCAAACAAAAAAATCTTTTTTATGATAAAATAAAAAAAATGCTAAATATAAAAAAGAAAATAAATCAATTTTGCATGATTGCATTTGCGTGCAGCATCTCACTTTTAATACCGCTTGCATTCGTGTGCTTGCCTATCACATTTATCATCACCTCATCTTTCCCTTGCCTTCGCTAAATAAAGGCTTGGCCCCTTGACCAGTTATCAAGGACGGTCACAGTGACCATTTGCTTATTGAGCAAGGGGCCAAGTCAGAACAGAAATTCTGATTTGTTTGTTTCAGTGATGTGTGCAGGGATTCAGGCAACAAAAGCAAAGGTGAAAACCAAACAAACCGAACCTTGTATTTTATTCCTAAAAAACCAAAAAAATTACATCAAGTTCCGCCCTCTCTCTCTGCATTACTCGTCCCACTACTCTCAGGGTAAAACGCTCTCAAAGGTGCTACCCAACTACGAAAAGCGGTACTCCTACCGCTCTGTACTCCCCTTCCTATTCCCACACCCCGGCGTTGATCCACAGAAGCAGCAGAGAAGCTACCAACACGAAAGCCACGCTCTCGTGCTCTTCGGTAGCGCTCCTCACCATCTCTCAGCCACTATTCAGCAAGACCAAGGCTGGTTCGGAGTTCGAACAACTGGGCCTCCATGGCCCTTCGTTCCTCCCTTTCAGTCAATCTGTTGGCTCTTTCTCTCTCTACGTCTCTTTCTCTCTCTGCACGTTCTCTCTCACGGTCTTCCCTCTCCAACTGGAGAGTGATCCTCAGTTCCACGGCATCCCTAGAGGAGTCGTCATCAGGATCACGCCGCAGTTCCCTCTCCAGTTCTGCTATCCTAGCCTCCCTCTGCGCAGCTTGGGCAAGCGCTTCTTCCGTCTCCTTTTCCTGCCGAGTGTACCATCTCAGATACGCGATAAGGCGTAAACAAAAAGAACTCAACACTGAAACTTTTACCTATATACAGAGCATCTCTTCTGCCTCCACAGCACGCTGCGTGGCGTGAGCAAGTTGCTCATGAAGCAAGTCAAGTTCTGAGGTGGGAATCCACAAGCTGGAAGAGGCACCACCTACTCCCATCGCTGGGGAAGCCGCGCCAATCTGGGCATGCTACGACCGCGTGAATTAGCAGCCAACTTCTGGAATCTGGGGTTTTAATTAGGAACGCACTGTACACCTACCAAGGCGCTCGTAGCTCCCCGGGCATCGCCCAACCGTTGCTCCATCTCTCCCAAGCGAGTTCGTAAAGTCGCTGTCATCGTATCACGGATATCTTGTAGCCATACAAGTCGGCATTTCCACCAGAAAACCCAAAAAAGGAGAAAGAAGAAAAGAGAAAAAGGGGAGACCTACCTCCGCAAGTCCACGGGGTTGGAACCGCTCTGCGTACCTTGTCTTGTATAGACGCAGGTAATCCTCGCTATCCCGTGCCTGCGATTCCACTATTATGCCACCCCGTTGCCAGTCTTCATACTGTTCGGGGAATCGCACACGCCAGTCAATGCAGGTCGCCGGTCCTCGCGTCTCTCTCCCAACGCAAGGTGGCGCAGTTGAATCCACCCATTCTTGAGCCAATCCCAAAGTCCTCACAACCAATCGTAGCCGAAGCGGCTCGATTTCATTCAGGCAGTGCATCCACAGTTCTCGTCCGAACCGGGCACGACTTGCTAGAACCCACGGCTGGTGGCATCGACCATGTCTGAGTAGGGTCTCCAGTTTACCATCGCTGCAGGGAACTCCTGTAGCTCCCGCCTTAGCACCATCAGTTGGTAGGTCAGGGGTGCCGCACTCATGATGGGTTCCCACCGCCTGGCTAGCGGCACCATCGCGGGTCGCCAATACCGAGCTCTCCCCATGGGGAGGTAATAATAGCTCCACAGCTGCTCGACGCAGGTCATCAGTACCTTGCAAAAATACAAAAAAATATACAAAACAAGCAAAACCAAAAATACCTGGATAAATGGTGTAAAACCACTCACAGCCATTCACGATCCGCTTCTTGGAACAGGCCTGCAAACAAGTGCGCCAGCATGGCAGCTCCCCAGGCGTAGTACCCTACTCTTTCAAGGTCTGACAACAGCTCCAGGAAGTGACATTGGATACCATCCCCTTTCGAGCTCAATACCAATCTCCCCAAAAGGAAGAGGAGAAATCTCCTCAAATCTATGTTGCATCTTTCCCAGTTGCCGAAATCTGTGCAGTACACGGCATGACATCCTATTTCCATCCTTTCCATGAACTCTTCTGAGGATTCATCGTCCCGCCGACGAGTGTCGGTGAGCCCTAATGCATCCATGAGGGACGCCCTAGCTACCGACCTATTTTTCCGACCATGTAGGTCCAAACCCAGTAGCTTCCGAGCACCTTCTCGGTAATCCGCATAAGTGACCCCGGTCACTGCCTCGCCCTCCACCTTCAGGCTTGTGATCCGGACCACATCCTCCAAGCTGGGCACCATGTGCCCCCAGGGCATCAGGAATGCCCGACTCACTGGGTCCCATCTCTCACACAAGGCTTGGATCAGGACCAGGTCGAGCTGGATCGGCTCGATCCGAAGAAAGGTGCCAAAACCCATCATGTCTAGCCTGACCTTCTGAAAATCTGGGAGACCTCGGTATGCTACCACTACCAACTCCCATGAGATCTGCGATTTCATCACACTCTACGCATGCAGGGAATGGAGAGGAGGTTTGTTCAGTAAGAAAGGAAGAAAAAAAAGAATGGAAAAAAGGGCAGGAAAACTTGGCTTACGAGTTGTGATTGGGCCCTTTCGCTAAAGTGCCCTTCGAGGTCCGAAAGTCTCCTGGAACTACTACCACTGGACCTGCTTCTCTTCGAGGAGTGGAAAGATTCGCCCTCCATCCAACTCTCGGAATTTTGAACTCCTCCTCTCCCGTGAAAACTTGTGCTCCTCGAGTTAGCTCTCGATATACCTGGGAGGATAAAAGGGACAAGAATTTATAGAAATGGAAGGAGTGCAGGCCAAGATTGCCTCCATCACCTTTAATGATAGCCCTCGCGATGAGGCACCTACCATGCGGTCCCGTGTGTCACTTCACCGCTCGCACAGGGTGATTGATTGGACGAAGAATATGACGACTAGCCCCCTATGTTGTCTAGGGATACCCTATCATATTTTGGAGGACGTCCACAAAATTTGACACAACATCCGGGAAAAGGGACTAGGGCCGTCATTATTGACTTCGACGGTAGATTCCCGTGGAAAATGGTCACAACAAGACGCGATTCTCCGCTCGAGGTGGAGTCTCGACAGACCCATCACATGGGAACAATGCAAAGGAGAAGAAGTGTAGGGAAGAAGGAACGCACAAGGGAACAAATAAGTAGCATAAAATCAAATCACTCCATTCTACATAAGCTGTCATAAACACTACAGTCATAGAGATGAGGCGGGTCCACTGGCTCGCCAACTCGTGCCATTATCTTCATGCTCGTCCCTCTAGGCATCCCTCTCCTCTCCCCTGAGGTGAGGGTCCCTCAGAAGCCTCCAGGATCCCCGTGCAGTAGCACCCGCCTCGCCTCGTGGCGCCGGCTCCACAGAAATGACTCGCTGCTCCTCCCCTGGCGTGGCAAAGAAGCCACTAGCGGCAAAGCGACCAGACTGGAGTCGCTCCCCGAACTCTCGCGCTCTCTTGTAGCGCGTCTCCATCCCTCCTAGCCTCTGCACAACGACCTGAAGGCCCATCTGGAGCTCCCTCACTTGAGCCTCCAAGGCCCTCCTCTCAGTCTGATCCCGCTGTCGCTCGGACCTCCTCTCGGATTTCTCTCTCTCTGCCTCTCTCCTCATCATCTGCAGAAGAACCCTTAACTCCAACATGTCTGGAGAAGGTCTCTCCTCACCACGATGTCGCAGCTCTGCTACAGTCGCCACCCAGACATCACGCTCCTCTTCCGCCCGGGCAGCCCGAGCCACCGCACCAGCAAGTTGCTCCCGAAGGGAGGCAATCTTGAGGAAAGGGGCCGAGGAACTGGAAGATGCGCCGCCAGTCACTCCCACCATCGCTGTCTGCTGGGCACGCTGGAACGAACAAACAATAGCCATCAGCTAAGCTCCACATTTAAAAATAGAAAATGCAGCACTTAGCTTACCAGGAGCGACAGTTCCTGTTGAGTGGCGGCCAGCTGCCGCCTGACCTCGACTAGTTGGGCACGCGACCCGTTGACGTCGCACGTATCTCCGGCTTGGGGAAGCCCCGCATAACTCTCTCTCTGTCGCCGCAGAAAGTCGGCACTATCCTGCACCAGTACGCTCCCTTGCTGTCCAGGGAGACGTATGCGCCAATCCTCGAACTAAACCTTGCCACGACTCTCCTTCTTGACACGGCTCGGCTCGTCTGCACTCGCCCACTCATCGGCCAGGCCCAGATCCTCACCATGTCCTGTACCAGGAAAGAAGGGCCTCGCATCATAACAAAGAACGCGTCCCCTGTCTAGGACGCGTCCATCATTTGAGTGCAACACTCGCCGAACCCTTTCCCCCTCGCACGGCTCGCTTCAAAACTCAAAATGGATCAAAGGAGAAGATCTGAGGACCTACCAGACCGTGTTCACCTCCTTCCGCACCATCAGGCCCCTCGGGTCCCTCAAGGGCCCGAAGCGGCCCTTCCTCCTCCATGGACGCCGTTCCGTGTTCTTGCGTGTCCCTCCTCGGGCAAGGAGTTCCTCGTCCCTCTCCACCTTCACCATGGTCGGGCCCACCGAACTCCATCGATCAAAAGAGGAGGAAGACGAAAAGGGGGCAAGCGAGTTTCGGCGGAAGGCGGGCTCGTTTGCGGGTAAGGTACGGGAGAAGAAAGGCCACCCGACGCTTTAAATTTGAATTCGAGGATTGAGACGCGTCCTCGCGCCTGGACGCGCCCATAAAAGGGAGAAAGGAAACAGAATCCCCGTGCAAAGCGTAGTTCCCCGCTGTTCAGGGCAAAGTCTCGTAAGGCATGCCTCGAAATAACTCGGTGCAGCAGAAAACTGAGAGAGGAAAGGTACACACAACACAAGAAAGCTATTTTCATATAATAGTCGAAAGTACATCATGCAGTAAAGAGGGTGGAGCGTACAAGCAACTCTCTAACCCTCACCATCACCCTCCTGGTCATCTCTCTCCTCCGTCCTCTTATGGGGATCCCTAGGGGGCCTCTGTGACCTCTGTGAACCCTGAGAAGCCGTGCTCGCCTCCCCAGGGGGCACCATGCCAGCCTCCAAGGTGCGGCGACGCTCCTCGGCCGAAGAAACTAGAAAGCTACCCACGGAAAAGGAACCAGACTAACGAAGTCGCGTCCCGCGCTCCTTCGCCCTCTGATACCGCTCCTCACTCTCCCGAAGTCTCCCCTCCACCGTGCCAAGACTCAGTCGGAGCTCCCTCACCTGGGCCTCCAAGGCCCTCCTCTCGTCCCAATCTCCATGTCGCTCTGCCCTCCTGTACTCCCTCTCTTTCTCCATGATCTCCCCATCCCTCTCCCTCTCTCTCTCTAGGATCTCCCTATCTCTCTCCCTCTCTCTCTCTAGGATCTCCCTATCCCTCTCCCTCTCCTCTCTCTCTCTCTCATCGCCTCTCTCCTCGACAGCTCGAGGGCAATCCGTAGATCTAACACGTCACGAGGGAGCTCCTCAGCCTCCCGTCGCCGCTCCTCCTCCAGCTCCACAATCCGGGAGTCACGCTCTGCCACCCGAGCATCGCGCTCCTGCTCGGCACGAACAGCACGGGCCAGGGCCTCCCGAATCTCGGCCACCTGTCCAAACACACATGCACCCTAAGAGAGCAGTGATGGAAGGAAAACAGCTAGAAGAGGGTCAGGGCCAAGCAAGCACTCACTCGAGCCTCGCGGTCACGCTCGGCCTCCTCAGCCCGAGCCACCGCATACGCCAGCTGCTCCTGAAGGGCAGAGATCTCCGGGGGAGGGCCCCATGAACTGGAACCCGCTCCACCAGCCGTCCCGGCTGCTGCTGCCTGGTGGGCCCGCTGAAACACGGGGCAAACGACAGTTAGAGGCTAAGTATCAAAAATCTAGGTCACAAAAATGCATTGCATAGACTCACCAGGATCTCCAACTCCTGTCGGATGGCCACCAACTGCCGCCTGGCGTCCGCCAACTGAGCCCGCAGGTCGGCGATCATGTTGTCACGAGCATCCTGCATTGCACATAAGTTAGTGCCACAAGCATATACATATAGAAGGGTGAAGCATTTTCATTTCACTTACCCCTGCCATACCACCAAGGAAGATGCGGTCCCCGTACGTAGCCCGGTACCGTCTCAGGTAATCAGTACTGTCCTGTACATGGGACACCACTGGGACCCCACCCTGCTGCCAGTCCTGGTACTGTGCCAGGAAGCGCGTACGCCATTCCACAATCTTCGCCTTCCCCTTGGTCTTCTGCCCGATGCGGGCCGGCTCATCTACATCAACCCACTCCTGGGCTAGCCCCAACGTCCTCATAACCAGCCTCCGCCGAAGCGGCTCGATCTCGTTCAGGCAATGGACCCACACGTCCCGCCCGAAACGAGGAAGACCCGCTACAACCCAAGGCTGGCCAACATCGCCCATGCCCAGGTAGGGTCTCCACACCACCTGCATCACCATACATACATCATGTTAGTTACCATTCAGTCACATGCATAAAAACACAAAAAAAATCATATGCATCATACCATGGCCTCGGGATACTCGCTCAGCTCCTGACGAAGTGACGCCAACTGGTAGCTGTGTGGTGCCGCTACCACGACCGGCCTCCACTGTCACGCTAGCGGAATGGCTCTCATGTTCCCCTGCCTGGCCCTTCCCATCGGGAAGTAGTAATAACTCCACACCTGCATCCATCATACATCATTAGCACGAGTAATTGCATATTTAACTACGGTAAAATGCATAAATAAATTGTGTACCTGGAGAAAAGGTGCGAAGCCGCTGACTGTCGTCTCCCTCTCTGAAGTCTGGGAGAGATCAGCAATCAAATGGGCAAGCAGAGCCGCTCCCCACGCATAGTGCCCCACTCTGTCAAGGTCCGCCAGGATCCCGAGGAAGCGGCAGTGGATGCCATCCCCCTTCGTCCCCAGCAGAAGGCGGCCCAGGAAGAAGAAAAGAAACCTCCGGAGGTCTAGATCCACCAGCTCCCTCTCGCTCTGGTCCTGGGTGAAAGCTGCACTGGCATCTCCCTCCAGTCGTGCCAGAAACTCCGCTCTAGTCTCGCTAACCCGCTGGCGCGGGTCACCGAATCCGAGCGCCTCCATGATCTCCACTCGACCGACTACCCTGCTGTCTCTATCAGTCACGCTCGTCTCTAACCACAGTAGGTCTAGGGCACTCTCTCGGTAGTCAGGGTAGGTGACCCCGCTGACCGCCTCTCCGTCAACTCGTAGCCCAGTGATCCGAGCTACGTCTTCAAGCGTCGGCACCATGTGCCCCCAGGGCATCAGAAACGCCCGACTCGGCGCATGCCACCGCTCCCTCAATGCCTGGATAAGAGGAAGGTCGAGCCGGAAGGGCTCGATCCTGAGGAAGGCTCCAAAGCCCATGGCGTCCACATGCGCCCTCTGGAAGTCTGGCAGCCCACGGTATGCTGCCACCACTAGGGACCAGCTGATCCAGCTCTTCATCACGCCCTGCACACCACAAAACCAACAAAAGAACACATCACCAGCATGGATAGTAATAAACAATAACACTGTATATGCTACTTATTTATTTTATTTTTTATTTTATTTTTAAAAATATTTATGTTTTCTTAGAGGCGTCCAACCCCTTGGACGCCTCCTCTTTATTTTCTTTATTTTATTTTTAGAAAAAACCAAAAACAAAAACAAAAATAAATAAAAAATATATATATTATCATGGAGGCGTCCTATGTCCTGGACGCCTCCCTATTTTTAATCTTATTTTTATTATTTACGTGAATAAATAAATAAATAAAAAGAAAAAAGAAAATGTGGAGGCGTCCATGCCCCTGGACGCCTCCTTCCCTCACTCACCGGCCCTCACCACACGGCCTCTCGTCCGCCTATCCAGCCTATTAAACCAACAGATTGAAGTTCCGAAGAGCATCTACTGCAGCCTCTACGGCCAAAGGAGGAGCCTCCTCCTCCACGGCAATCTCCTCCGCCGCAGCAGCCTCCTCGGCATCATCCCTCAGCCTCCTCGGACGACGAGCCCGTCGTTTCCGCTTCTCTCCACCCTGGCTCGGGCCTCCTTGCTCCATTGGGACTAAGAATGGGTCGTCTGGTTTGACTGGGTCGTCTGAATGAACTGTAAATGAGCAAGGGGGGGAGGCCCCCCCCCCCATATATATAGAATCCACCTTATTTGGGGCGTCCAGGCGCCTGGACGCCCCCACGTTTTTTATTTTTTTTTCAAAATTCAAAAAAATTAGGGGCGTCCAGGACCCCGGACGCCCCCAAAAAAATATATAAAAATTTTGAAACGAAAAATAAAAAATTAGGGGCGTCCAGGCCCCTGGACGCCCCCATAATAAAAATTTCAAAAAAAAATAATAAAAGAGAAATAAGACAAGAGTATGTATATAATCCAAACAAAAGCACAAAATAAAAACACAAAGAAAAAGAAAAATCACCAAAAAAATAACAATTAAGGGGACAAGGGTCCAAAACATCCAAATGCCAGATTTCATTCCATCAGAAAAGCAGAATGAGCTACATCAGGGGCTTAGGCGCCTTAGGCCTTAACTTCCCCAGTTCAGTTACATAAGCCCTCCACAGCTCGCATTCTTCCCCCACATGCACTAAGGCCTTTCCCGCAACACTTGTCTTCCAGGGTGCTTTGACGGCCTTCGCTTCCTTCGCGTCCGCTTCAGTGCCCAACTCCCTCTTCTTCAAAGGAACGATGCCAGTCGGTAGCGGGAACGAATGGCGTGGAATGCCAATCTGGAGGCAGCACCGATGCGCATTATAAAGGACGAACTCGGTCGCGCCGATCAGTTGAAGATCAACTTCGGGAGAAGGCCTCATGAGGAGATCAAGCGAAAGCAAACATGCCGGTGCGCAAGTGAAGAAGCTTTGTGTCACGATGCGGAAGTGAGACCGCTAGTCTTCACGTTTCTTCAGCCACGGAACACGGTTCGCTACAGTGCCACCAAAGCCTAACACGTCGGCTATGTGATGAAGCGGGCTATATTGAAAGAGCTTCGAAGCGGTTGGCATTCCCTCACGGTGATCAAACTTGAAATGCAAATCCAGCCAGCAATTCAGGACAAGTGCGCAACCAAAAGGAGGCTTACCCATGCTCGAGACAGTAAGGCCGCTGTAAAGATAGGCGAGGATGGCAGGTCCCACCCTCTTGCCACTCCAAAACCCGTGGATAGCACTCAGTTGGTCCTCCTCCACTATGTTGTCGGCATAAGGGAACAGAAGAGCCCCCGCCAGACAGATGGTAAAACCTTTCATGACTCCTTCCAAGTGATCATCGTCTGGTGACCCTTTCAGGGCATCCATAACCCATACCGCGAGCCTTTGCAAGTCAATTCCCTTTTGAGTACGGACCTTTCTGACTGCATCGGACGGCATGAAGCTTCCAAGGACGCTCTCGGAAGTCGCCCTTGTCAACATCCGCATAGGCCTCGTCTTCCCGTCACTCTTGAATTTCTTCAATCCGAGCAGAAGTTCCACCTCCTCGAGGAGAATGGTCGCCTCGAACGTCGGGAAGATGAAAGTGTGGGTCTGGGGATGCCAGATCTCCACTAAGGCGCCCATAGCCGCCCAATCCATACGGATTCTCTCGTAGTGTTTGGCGTGAATAAGGAGCCCCTGAAGATGCCACTTCGAGAGTATAGCCCTCATGCCAATGGAGATGTTGGAAGTCAGCTCTGAAAGCCATGGCAGTTTGGAAAACTTCCTCGGGCCCGGAAAGAGTGGATACGGCTGGAAAGAAGAAGAGAAAGGAAGGAAAGTGAGGAGAGAGTCCATGCAATAAATTTGAAATAAATCAACTTACCATATGCGACTGGATCGTCCCACTCAGATGACCCTCGAGGTCGGAAAGTCGCCTGATCTCACTGCTAGGCCTGCCCCTCTTCACAACGCGGGAAGACTCTCCTTCCATCCTGAAATCCCTATACCCTCCTCTTCTCCTCCTCCTGAACCTTCAAAACTCCCCTTGGTACATTTGAATAAACTAGCCTAAGGGAGGTACTTATAGGAAAGGAGAGGTGCTACGGGACGGAACGTGTCACATGAGTGTCCAAGTCGTCAGTGTTTTATCCTTGTACTGTGGCACGATTCTGCTATATTTTTGCTACTTTATGATGTATTTAATCTATGATGGTCTGTGCAGGTTTTACCAACGGACGTTTTTCGCCCTATCTTGTATACCATCCTTCAGTGTTTGGTTCCCCGTGTCAAGCATCATACTATATGATATTTACGCTATTAGAACACGTCAAGGACCTTGCGACCAGAACGGATATGGGATTTGAGTTCCCCTTCAACAAAAACAGTGATGATTCCAGAAGAATTTGGGTTGTACGGATAGGCCGTTAACTGGTGACAGTATGGGGACGATGGTTCCATTCAGGGAATTGGTGCGTGGATAAACGGGCCCCAGCTCAGTATCAGCTCACCGGATCGGTATCCTGACCCATTCTTAACAAGTTGACAATATTATCCTTGGCTATTTTCTATTTTAGTTTGTTTTAAATTTTTCTTTAAACCCAGCATGCATTCATGTAGGACTTTGATTCCATTGTGGAAAATCATTCAAAGTAATTCAATTGCGAAGGTCGCTGTGCTTAAATTCTCATAATATGAGATATTCCATTCCGAATGAAGTACTGAGTTTCCTTGAGACAGCCCCACGCTGTTCTTCCAAAGGAGACCCTTGTTTGGATTGATCCTCAAATATTCCTTTACTTTTACTCCATTTGACCCATCTTGGCTGCAGCACTTCCACATTGGCTGGTAACCGCTCCCCAAGGTGAAACCTGTAGGTTTACAACCCAGGTACTTTCACACAGAGAAGTTGGTCCCTTTTTCTACTCGTGCCTGAGCGCACATTTTCTCCTTCCTTGTTTGATTTCCGTCCAAACAATTGTTGACTTCGAAAGACCTTCTCCCAGGTCGTCTCGTTGAAAACTCTGAAAACATTCCAAAAATCATAATGTTGAAAGCGTGTCTCATCACACCTTGGCATCTACTTTTCAGTCCATTCTCACTCCATTCCACTTCACTTCAATGCCATTCCACTACGTGTCACTCCCTTGCAAAGCAGACGCCAAGGCGGGGCAGTTGTAGACACGCCGTTCCTGACATTACATTGAGTAAATCTCATATTACACTATGATACCCCAAGGCGGCCTTCACATTTTTAATTACTCTGGTGATTTCCTATTTTTTTGAATTTTTTTTACATTTTTCTGAATTTTTCCGTGAAAAATCTTGGAGGTGTCCAGGAGACTGGACGCCTCCTTAAATTCATATATATAAAAAATAATAGAAAAATTGAAAAATCATGGAGGCGTCCAGGTGCCTGGACGCCTCCATAAATAAAAATAATAAAAAAATCAAAAAATCATGAAGGCGTCCAACCCACTGGATGCCTCCATAAAATGACAAAAAAATAATAAAATATATATAATAACATAATAAATAAAAAATATATATTCTTGAAGGCGTCCAGCAGACTGGACGCCTCCTTGATTTGACTCATGGGTACCCCCGACCGTTGGTCGAGTTGTCGTTTCAAAAGAATCCAAATTATGGAGGCGTCCAGGCCCCTGGACGCCTCCATCAACCGGCTCACGGGCCACCACCGGCCATCGAATGACCATTGCTCAGTCTGTCGTTTGAAGAAAATCCAAGTTATGGAGGCGTCCAGGCCCTTGGACGCCTCCATCAACCTGCTCACGGGCGACCCCTGGCCATCGACTGACCGTTGCTCAGTCTGTTGTTCGAAGAAAATCCAAGTTGTGGAGGCGTCCAGGCCCCTGGACGCCTCCATCAATCAGCTCACGGGCATCCCCGACCACTTCCTGACCGTTGCTCGGCCTGCCGTTTGAAAAGAATCCAAATTATGGAGGCGTCCAGGCCCCTGGACGCCTCCATCGTTCAGCTCACGGGCACCCCTGATCCCTGACTATCCGTTGGCTGGCTTGTAGTTTGAAAGGAATCCAATGTCATGGAGGCGTCCAGGCCCCTGGACGCCTCCATCATCAAGGTCACGGGTGCCCTGGCCACTGACTACCCGTCAGCATGTCAGATTGTCGTTTAAAAAAGATCCAAGTGATGGACGCGTCCAGGCCCCTGGACGCCTCCATCTTCCGAAACTCTATAAATAGAGGCCTACCCCCCCCCCCAGTTCAGGGGTCGAAAAAAAAAGAGAGCCGATAGGCTGCCGAATTCTATTTCTAACCCACGGGTGTTTTGTAGGGGGGGGAAGTTCTGCCGGATTCCTGGGTGCCCGTGCTCGCGGGAGAAAGGCCACCTTCGCCCATCGTGCTCCCGCGTCGTCCTTGCGCTGCCGAAGCTCCGCCGGGCTTCGCCATCGACCATCCAATAAGCCATTCTCCTCTCTTCTTTCCTAGTTATCTTGCATTCATCATATCATATCTTCCACCCCCCCTTTTTATGAGGGAGTCTCTTCCCGTTCTTACGTTGGCATAATCACAATTCATCATAAGCATTTTCCTCCTACTCGTGTCTGAGAGGGGCTTTAAAGACAACACCAACCAGGTGTGTGTCCTGCCATCATTTCATTACTTGCATCGTTAGAATTGAATACTGCACCTTCGTCTTTCTGATCCACTCGTTATTTGTTTATCGTTGTTTTGCAAGAGTAATTAAAGAAAGCCCTCTCCGTCGGCCGGCCGAAGGGGGAGGAAGAACCAACCCGCCATTTCCCGCTCTCGACGATTCACGGTCTCCGTGCCTCGTACAAAGTACATACGATCATTTCTTTTCATTGAGGTAACCCCTGTGGCGATCACATCCCTTTAGCATCCTACGTATGCTCTTTTCTCTATTGGCACGTTTCATGCCCCTTATTAGCCTTTAGTCACACCGAGTTTTCATTGTCTCCTCTTTTAAGTGGATCCCTACTCGGCAATCCACACCCTTCCCAAGCAGACTCCCACCTTCTCCAAGGTTGAAGGGACATAACCCAAGGCAGAATTTGAAGTTCCCTCCTCCCAGTAGGCTACGCCCTTAACCTTCTCCCTTCCCCTCAGCTCCTCCAGCAACCTCCATTCCTCTCCCACAGCCTCCATACACCCTCTCCCTTGCCTCCCGTAGCCCATATCACCCCCTTCCTCCACCATACTCAGACCAGTTCGCAGCAGCAAAGAAGCCTCCGGTTGCAGAGCCTACTATGACATCACCACAAGGATCCATGGGGCAAACCATATACCAATGGAAACGTCGTCGAGTCAGCATCGCAACGAAGGTGGTCCCGCAATCATCCAAGCTCGGAGACTGTGCATCCGGTCTCTGGTTGGCGACTTGAGGCCGAGTGCAGAGGCTCCCACAACAAGCTCGACGAGGCTCTTGGTGCGACCTTCGAAGGGGAAGAACTACGTCCAGTCCTCTTTTAGCAACTGAAAGGAGAAGGCCATTCACCCACCGGAGCACCCCATTCCAGCCATTCTCGTAAAAGTGCGTAGATCTGCTTTATCGGAACCAGGTTGGACCCCTTACTGCTTCTCTGTCCACTAAGCTCTTATCCAACCTTGAAAGAGGACCCTGTCAATTCCTATCATCGCCAACTCGCCAACAGTCGTGTCGGCACCAATCTCGTCTCCATCAGAGTTTGGTATAGCCCGTGGCAACTTCTGTAACAGTTTGCTGCTATTCTGATCCAGACAGTTTGCCAGCTTAAAGCCTCTCCCCACCTCGAGGTAGTATTTAATTGTAATAAATTGTCCCCAACCCCTTGTCCAACCCTCCCGCGAGAGGTGTAGTGGTGTACACTTTAAACTTTTAGGTCAAGCGACACCGACATGGCGATCAGGTAAGCGACTGGTCCCTCCCTTGCCGGTCTGTATTTTTTCTAATTTAGTATTGTTTCTTATGCCTGTCAGATGGTGAGGGAGTGCCCGGACCCATAATTATTCTTTAGTGTGCCCACCGCGGAGATTGAGTGAGAGCCACCCAACCCCACGCCCCGGCGTGCCGGCCTCCCATGAAGTTGGGACTCCCAGCCCCTTAGGGGGTCAGCCCAAGCAAAGCCAAGTCCCCGGAACGATTGGGTCTCACCCCGGATCTTCGCCACCATCCCCCGGTCGGCATCGGGAGATAGTGTGTGCCGTGCGAGTGAGCCATTTACGCGAGTCCGATACTCGAACTTTGTATGCTTACGGATTTAGGTCCAAGGTGTTTATAGTCATCCCCCATCACCCTTGGTTGTGCCACATTAGAATGTCTCGCTCAATAGATGAATGCTTAGGGCCAATCTAATGCTGTCTATCTAGTTCTCATTCACTCTATTTGATATAGGTTTTATTATTATGTGCTTCCCTCTCTCTGAGTTGCTCTGTACTGAGAGTAAATTCAACCTGTTGATATTCTACATTAAAATCTGGCTGTCATTGTTTAGATCCGTTTTAATTTGGGGTCAATCTATTCACCCCCCCCTCTAGATTGCTATCTCTATGATCCATTCAACTCTCAACATTTAGTCCCCAGTTCCCGGTCCCCAGTCTCCAGTTTCAAGTCACCATTCTCCAATCTTCAGTTTCTAGTCCCCAGTCTCCAGTTTCAAGTCACCATTCTCCAATCTTCAGTTTCTAGTCCCCACTCTCCAGTTCTCATTTTTCAGTTTCGAGTATCTAGTCCTCAGTCTCCAGTCTTCAGTTTCTAGTCTCTATTTTTTAGTCTCCAACTATAGGTCAGCACGCTTTACCCAGGCAAGTCCACATCAATGACACAGATCAACACACCCTATGGCAGTGATATCTCCAGCGGCATCTCAGTGATCAGCTAACTGTGAATCCCAGCTTGTACACCTCAACGGTTAGTCCAGACATTTTTGAAAACTACACAGCATCAGGAATCCAGCAACATCAACGATAGGCCTATGCACCCTTGCCAAGGCAGGCCTATGTCTCCATCAGCATTGAGCCAACACACCCCCACGGGTCGGTCCACACTAACACCAGGCCAGTACCCTCACACGGGCCAATCTACGTCAACATAGGCCCGAACGCCCAAGGGTAGATCTATCTCAACCCCTGGCTGTTACACCTACATGGCCAGCCAATCACAACACCTCCGGTGGCTCCTCTGTTGAGTTTTTCCAAGTGATTTTGATGATAACAAAAGCCCCTGACGTGTTTTCCGTCTCGTGCCATGCATATTTGCTCAAGCGCAAACTCAAGAACACAATTAAGGCCAATTTTCATCATGAACACCAATGCTCAAATGATCAAGCTTCCAAGATGCCCAGAATATGTCAAATGAACTCAAAAGAAATGAAACAAGATGGGCATACAATGCCTCTGTCATATGGATATGTTTTCTTGGGCTAACAAACTTGTTTTTCAGGTTTTACTGGTTTCGGTCGACCAATGGGTTTGGATCGGTCGACCAAACCTCCCAGATTTCAGAACTCTACAATGTTACAAAGTTTGGTTGACCGATGGCTCAAGTTCGGTTGACTGATTTTCCCAGAGCTGAACGGCATGCAGTTGCCCAGCGATCGGTCGACCGACCAACAGAATTCGGTCGACCGACCCCTTCGAAGCTGCTTTTGTTGACTTGTTAATTCCACAACGTGGGCAGCCCTCTTTTTTGGACTTTTGAGTCCCAAAGCCTTCTAATTTGCTAGGAAACGTAGGATGTTGTTTTGCTATGTCCCTTGACCAACCCAAGTGATATAAAAACACATTGTTGGGGGAAGAAACGCTAATCATTCAAGGAATCAAAGAGAGGCCATCAAGGGAAGAGGGTGAGCTACTGCAAGAACCAGAAGCACTGCGTAAACAGTACTCCGTCCAGCAACTTTTCGTCAAGATCCAAGCATTTGAAGATCATTTTGAAGCCAATCAAGTGGAAATCAAGTGGATAAGCAAACCTTGCTTCAAGATCTGCATCTTTCATCAAAGGGGGAACCTAGATCTAAACTTTTCATTTCATATTCTTCTTTTATTTTATCTTGAGCTTCAAGTGTGTATTTCCTTTTAAATCTGTGAACATCTAGTGTGTGTGGATCTATTTAGATCCGTGTGTGTGTGTGTGGATCTATCCAGATCCGTGTGTGTGGTTTTCATCTTGTAATCCCTTACAAGATAGTGTTTGAATCCTCACGGATCGTGAGGGGTGGAGGTAGGTTGTCAGCGTTACTTTTGAACCACCTTAAAATCGATGTCTATTGTGTGGTTTGGTCCTTTTCATCTACCCCCATTATGTGTGATTGTCATGCATATTATTTCATCCGCGATTTATCTTTCAGATCTAGCATAATTGATCTTTTCTATAATAGATCTTTGGTATATCGAAAGGTGGGTTTGAAATGAAAATGCCAGTCTTGTCAGGACGATAACACCTTGCGTGAGTAGGATCCTTGGATTCATACCTCCGCCTAGTACCGAAGAACTATCATGGTGATAGATTTTGTTAGATCTAATCTATAATACATCAGATCTGATTTCTAAATTACTTTTTCATCATATCTGTTTAAATCGGGCAAAAAAATTTTCAAAATTATAATCACACAATTCACCCCCCTATTGGTTCTCATTGATTGAGGGACTTCAATTGGTATCAGAGCTAAGGCTCTATTTTTCATAGATCTAACAATCTAGAGACATATCTAGACCAATGGCCAACAAGGGGATGAGATCTGGAGGGTTGTGGACAAGGGTCCTTATGACCTTCCTGCTGATGAGGACAAGTGGACACATAAAGATATTAAACAATATATTGTAAATTTCAATGCCATGAATATCATGCAATGTGCCATTCAACTTAATGAGTTTTTTTGTGTTTCTATGTGTAGTTCTGTAAAAGAAATGTGGGACAAATTACGGCTCATCTATGAAGGAACCTCTGAAGTGAAAGAGACAAAGGTAAACTTGCTTGTCAGAGATTATGAGCTCTTCAACATGAAGCCTGAAGAGACAATCTTTGAAATGTTTGCAAGACTAATAGAGATCACCAACTGTAATACCCCAAATTCTTTAGAAATTTATTTAGAAAGTTATTTAAAATTATTTGAAATTTATTTGAATTTTTTTTAATTAATGAGAATTATTCGAAATTAATTAGATTAATTCTTTAATAAATAGAATAAGTCACTTTTCAACTATTTTATAAAAATCAATAAAAATCATATTCTTGTAGAATCAATTGTGTTTAACAATATTTTCTTCTGTGTCCAACCCTAAGAAAATCATTTATTAGGCCGAATTAGTGGATTAAGTCTTCCGAACTTAATATTTAACTATTTACAGAATAGTAGAAGTTGAAATTTTATCTATCATATAAAAATTCATAAAAATATTAATTAAATAATAGATGTATCGACTAACACTTTTGTCTTCTACGACTAAGCCTAATAAAATCATTATCTAGGCCTAATCAGTGGGTTAAGTTCGACTTTCAACCCACCTAACCCGAAATTCGTGTTCACTATTCACCCCATCTTAAAACATCAAATTAGAGCTTGTTTCTCAACCAAATGAGGTGATTCCAAAGGCAAATGAAAGGTAATGCATAGAGGATTAATAGCCCTCTATCAATCGAACCAAACCCTAACCCTAGCACATGGTGGCGGCCGAGTTTGGTGGAAGTCAACCTTGGCAGCACCATTTTCAAACACCACCTTGCGTGGTCAATTTCTCCCAACTCCGAAGTCTCCAGAAGCTCTATAAGCTATTAAAATAAAGCTCTACAAGTCTATTTTCATTTGGTGGCTGTGGTGTTCGCATTGGAGCTCGATCTAGGAAGATCTTGGTCGTTTAGTGGAGGTGGGTCGGCAGCCGTCGTCCTCCTTCCTCTCCTCTTTGATCATTCGATTGAGGTAGGTTTCCTTAACCAAAATCAGCTTATGAATATATCAAATTTTTTCTCTCAAAGAGCTCTTTCCAGTGGTTCTAAAAGCCCTAAATTTCATTAGGTATCCGAGGAGATATCGAGGTTTTTCTAAGGTGCTGTCCGGTTCGTTCTTCATTCTAGGTCGTGGTTTTGTTCTTCCAAATCAGGTTGGTAATCTTAACCAAAATTCATAAATAGATAGTCTATCTTGATCAGCTCGACGAGCTCTTTCATTTGGCAGTAAATGCCCCAATTTCTATTGGGTATTCAGGAAGTTATTAAGGGATCTTTGAGGGCTATCAAAAATCGTTGGGTATTCTTGTAGCTGGGTTTGATCTTCATTTAAGGTAGGTTCTAACAGACCTAACTTTAATTATTATACATGAATGGAATCCTCATCATGTTAGCTTCCTTTTAACGTTAAAAGCCCTAATTTTTATCAATCATACTAGGTTAATTTCTCGATTTAGTAAGCATATGTCTATGTAAGGGTTTTAAGTGCACCTTTTAGGATTAAGCTTGATTTCACGTGGATAATCATAGGCTAAACTTAAAATTGAGCATACCATCTTGTGCATCTTCCTCTTATCTTTCCATTGATATATTGTTTGCTGAATTTCATCCAGAATTTCCATTGATATCTTGTGCATCTTCCTCTTATCATATTATTTCATATAATAGAGAATAAAAGCATATAAAATATATATATCCAGCATGTTAAAATATTCCTAATATCTAAAAATTCATGAAAAATATATTCTGATATTATCAGCATGTTGAAAGTTAATTTCTGTGAATTAATGATATTTTTAACTCATAGAAATCTATTTTTATCTATATAATAGAGAATAAATGCATATAAAATATATATCCAGCATGCTAAAATATTCCTAATATCTGAAAATTCATGAAAAATATATTCTGATATTATCAATATGTTGAAAGTTAATTTCTGTGAATTAATGATATTTTTAACTCATAGAAATTTATTTTTATCTATATAATAGAAATAAATGCATATAAAATTATGTTAGCATGTTAAATTATTTCTTACAGCATGATAAAATTCTTCACAATATTACGAAAATTCTTCCAGCATATTAGGATGATGACAGCATGATATAAATGATTTTTAGTATATTAAACTATTTATCAGCGTATTTCTCCTATTAAATGGATGATAGAATATTGAAAAAAATTATTTTTCAGCATGATAAAAATCTTATTGTTATCAGGAAAAATAAAAAATCAGTATGATAACTTACTCCTATTAACTTATCCAAAAATTACGTAGAAAACTCACTATAGCATATTACGTGTTAGTTTTAACGCCTAATAATGTATTTTTAGTGTGTTAAAAATTAATTCCAGCAAGAAAAATATATTTTTATCATCTTACCAGTAGAATCATGTGCTGGAGCTATTTTAACATGTTAGAGATATTTTCATCATGCTAGGATTTATTTCTATGAATTAAACTAAATTCTTAGCAATTCACTAAGATAATACAAAATAAATCTTTTTGTTTAAGAAACTAGTTCCTTGATATTAAAAGACCCTAAAACAACCCCAAAACTTGTTAAACCAACGGAATACAATGTTAAACTATGGAGTTAAGAGTATTCTAATGATTGCATTTTCCTACTTATCATTCGTTCTTGAATTCCACGACTTAATTGTCGTTAAACATGATGCCTAAATTTAACTCTCTACTCTTCTTGTTACTCTGATGTTTTGTCAGATCTGTACTTTTTACAATTTAGTTTATTCCTTGAAATTTATTGGCCATGATTACTTGAGAAAATGCCTAGACAACTTGGGATCCTTGATCCAATAAATCAATGCCATCGCATCATAGGGGCCCGGTCTGGTCCTGGGGAGAGCGCCCGAAAAATAAGTGAGCCCATGGGATGGTAATGACATGGTGAGGTATTGCACCGAGTACTTGACTAGTGTGACGTCTACGACATTCAATCTATTATTATTCTTGTACTTGATCGTGAATTACTTCATATTTTAAATACTTGCTTGTTGGCCAATTATTATTGCAATTGCTCTTATTCAAATTCTTGTACTTGTCATTGTTGTTAATTGTTATCTTTTAATTCTTAACCTTGCGAGATCTTATTATATTGTCCTTGATCTCGTTATTTATTTCCTTACTTATCATTGCATACAACATGTAATTAAGTCATTAACTACGTAAATTTGCATGTTATTACCTACTGAGCGTCAGCTCATAGTGTTGATTTTCCCCTTTTCCAGGTTATTCAGGTGGTGGCGGTTACACAGACGGGGAGGGACATGAGTGATTCTAGAGTGTACTTGTACCTAGATGCCTACTGAGCGTCAGCTCATAGTTTTGGGAGTTATGTTTGATCGTGTTTAAACAGTGTTGATCATTGTAACAAAAGTATTCCTTCCTTAGCAATATTTATTGTTAGTTTAGAATAAATGTGATTTCTAGCTCGTTATTGACTGTACGTCCCGATATTCCGCGTCGGGGCGTGACAGTTTAGGTGGTATCAGAGCCTAGGTTTAATAATCCTAGATTTTCTAAGTGTCATCATAGGACCCCGACCTCGTCTAAGTTTAAGGACTTGACCTGGTGAGATTGGGTAGAACTCAGGTTAAGTTAATACCTTGCTTGTGAAATTAACTATCTTATGACCCTAAATGATCTATTTCTTATGTAGGCATTTGAGATGGCAGCTGAACGTGCGGAGTGGAGAAACTTGCAACACACGGTTCAAGGCCTCACGCAGGCGTCACAACAAGTGGCTCAAGCTGGAGTTGTAAATCATGGCACCGGTGATCTATACCGGAACTTCCGAGGGATGAATCCGCCAAGGTTTGCTGGTTCGACTGACCCCGACGAAGCAGAGCACTGGCTAGACGAGATGGGAAGGATCTTCAAAGTTATGCAATGCACCAACCAAGAGCGTGTCCTTTTATCTACTTTCCAATTGGAGCGTGATGTACGTACTTGGTGGGATTCTATCAAGGCGACTTTGGGTGATCAGCAGGTTATGTGGGAAGAGTTCGAGGAATTTTTCAACGGCAAGTATTTTTCTGACCGGGTACAAGAGAAGAAAGCGGCGGAGTTCGCGGCCCTGAAACAGCGAGGTCTGTCCGTGGCAGAGTATGAGGCTCAATTTTCACGGCTTTCTCGTTATGCTACACACCTTATTTCCACCGAGAAGATGAAGGCGAAGCGTTTTCTCAATGGTCTGAGGCTGCATTATATTAATCAGTTGGCGCCGATGGAAATCTCTACATATTCTGAAATGGTAAGGAAAGCGTAAGTCCTGGAAGATACCTTAGAGATGACGGAGCGAATCCGTGGAAAAGGCACCAAGAAGGAGCAACCGAAGGATTTCAAGAATGCTAAACCCGGATATGGCACTAGCAAGAAGAGGCCCGTGAGTGGGTCTAGTTCGTGGACCGAATCTGGAACGTGGAAGGGCAAGATGCCAAAGCATGAAGACAAGAAGCCTAGCCCTGTTGTACCGTTCAAGGGCGTATGCAAATTCTGTGATCGTCCTGGTCACAAAATGGAGGAGTGCTGGCGCAAGCTAGGTGCCTGTTTGCGTTGTGGAAGCAGGGAGCACCGTATCCCTAACTGTCCCTTATTATCGGAACAAGCTACCCCGGCGAAACCTCAAGTCTTCAAGAAACCACAAGGCAAGCTCCAAGCTCTGCATGCAAATGAAGCAGAAACAACCGAGGATGGTGGACTCGTCGAAGGTACTCTTATTATACTCGACAAGCCAGCATTTGTTCTTTTTGATACTGGTGCAACACATTCATTTATTTCTCGGAGATTTGCTAAGTCTTTAGCTATGGAACCTGTTCTGATGAATTCTCCGTTAGAGATATCAACCCCTATTGGTTCTAGATCGGCAATTCAGCTTTTCTATCCTTCTAGTAAGGTTATGATTGATGAGCAGAATTTACCAGCTGATTTAGTTTGCATAGATATGAAGGATTACGACGTAATCCTAGGAGCTGATTGGTTCGCTAAGTATGAAGTCAATGTTCATTGCAGTTCTAGCTCGGTGTCTTTTAGTAGGCACCCGGAGTTATCTTTCATAGGAGTTAGACATCATAGCTATATGTCGCTTATTTCAGCCCTTCGTGCTGATAAGCTAATGAGGCGAGGATGTGAGGCATTTCTAGCCTTTGTCCATGCTACTCTTGAGCAGCAAATTGAGATTAAGGACATTCCTGTTGTCCGAGAATTTCTTGATGTCTTTCCAGAGGAACTACCTAGACTTCCGCCTGAGAGGGAAGTAATCTTCTCTATTGATATTTTTCCTGGCTCATCTCCTATTTCTCAAGCTCCTTATCGTATGTCTCCTGCGGAGCTGAGAGAATTGAAGCAGCAATTAATGGAATTATTCGAGAAAGCTTTCATTCGTCCGAGTACTTCCCCTTGGGGAGCCCCTATATTATTCGTCAGGAAGAAGGATGGTTCGATGAGGCTGTGCATCGATTATCGGCAATTGAATCAATTGACTATCAAGAACAAATATCCGTTTCCAAGGATCGATGAATTATTTGACCAGATAGCGGGAGCTCATTATTTTTCCAAGATCGATCTTCGATCAGGATATCACCAGTTGCGGATTAAGGAGGAGGATATTTTTAAAACGGCTTTCCGCAGCAGGTATGGTCACTTTGAATTTGTCGTTATGCCTTTTGGTCTAACGAATGCACCAGCAGCTTTCATGCAGTTGATGAACAGTGTGTTTAGACCCTATCTTGATCAATGGGTCGTGATATTCATCGATGATATTCTGATTTATTCTAAGAATAAAGAGGAGCATGCCAAACATCTGAGAACGGCATTGCAGTTATTAAGAGATCACCAGCTGTATGCCAAGTTCAGTAAATGTGATTTCTGGCTGCAAGAGGTGTCCTTTCTAGGGCATATTATTACCAAAGAGGGCATCTCTATTGATCCTTCAAAGGTTGAGGCAGTGAAGAATTGGGAGCAGCCCACTAGTGTGACTGAAATCAGAAGCTTCTTAGGTTTGGCAGGCTATTATCACAGATTCATTTAAGATTTCTCCAAGATTGCGGTACCTCTTACCAGATTAACCCGCAAGGAGAACAAGTTCGAATGGTCAGAAGATTGTCAATGAAGTTTTCAGACTTTGAAGGAATGCCTAACTACGGCACCTATATTGACTTTACCTTCTGGTGAAGGAGGTTTTGTGGTCTATACTGATGCATCTGGAATTGGTCTAGGCTGTGTGCTTATGCAGCATGGGAAGGTGATTGCCTATTCTTCTAGGCAGTTGAGGAAGCATGAAGAGAATTACCCTGTTCATGATCTGGAACTTGCAGCAGTTGTGTTTGCTTTGAAGATTTGGAGGCATTATTTATATGGTGAAACATTCACGATATTCTCAGATCATAAGAGTTTAAAGTACTTATTCTCTCAGAAGGAACTCAATATGCGGTAGCATAGATGGTTGGAGTATTTGAAGGATTTCGACTTCTCGATCGAGTATCATCCCGGTAAAGGCAATGTTGTGGCTGATGCATTGAGTCGGAAGCCTATAGCTAAATTGTCCAGTCTTATGTTGCATGAATGGAGGCTACTAGAACAATTAGCTAGCCTGGATCTTAATGTTGACAATGATCGGGTGATAATTGCATAGATTCAACTTAAGCCCGAATTGTTGATAGAAATCAAGTCTTTGCAAGATAATGATCCCGAGCTGGTAGAAATCAAGGGAAGCTTGAGCAGTAGACCAGATTTCATGATGGCTGATGATGGAAGACTACTATTTCAAGGACGAACGTGTGTACCTGATGTAGCTGAGATCAAGAACAAGATTCTCGACGAGGCTCATAGATCCAAATACACGATTCATCCTGGAGGTACTAAAATGTTCAAAGATTTGAAAAGATCTTTTTGGTGGCCGAATATGAAAAGAGAAGTGGCAGACTTTGTGAGTAGATGCTTGGTTTGTCAGCAAGTTAAGGCTGGACATTTCAGACCGGCAGGAAAGTTGAAACCGCTCGACATACCCCAATGGAAATGGGAAAGCATTGGCATGGATTTCATTATGGGTCTACCTAAGACTCGTGGTGATTTTGATGCAATTTGGGTGATTGTCGACAGATTAACAAAATCAGCCCACTTCTTACCCATTAAGTCTAAATGGACAGTTGATGTCTTGGCAGCATTATATATGAAGGAAGTGGTAAGACTTCATGGCATTCCAGTCAATATTGTATCTGATCGAGACCCCAGATTCACTTCACATTTCTGGAAGGGATTGCAAGAGTCTTTGGGTATTCGTCTGAATTTCAGTACGGCTTTCCATTCACAGACAGATGGACCGACTGAAAGGACCAACCAGATAGTAGAGGATATGCTTTGAGCCTGCATGATTGATTTTGGAGGCAGTTGGAGTGATCATTTGACATTAGTTGAATTCGCCTACAACAACAACTATCAGTCCAGTATTCAGATGGCTCCATTTGAAGCTTTGTATGGAAGAATCTGTCGATCCCCATTGTGTTGGGAAGAGGTAGGCGAGAAGCAATGGCTTGGACCGGATCTTATTTCGGAATCATCACAGAACATCCGTATTATCCGAGACCGGTTACAAGTAGCCCAATCAAGACAGAAGAGTTATGCCGACACAAGGAGAAGAGCATTAGAATTTTAAGTTGGCGAGCATGCATTTCTGAAAGTCTCTCCTACAAGAGGGATTCTAAGATTTGGCATTCATGGCAAGCTTAGCCCGAGATATATAGGTCCGTTCGAGATTCTGGATAGAGTGGGAGAAGTTGCTTACAGACTGGCATTACCGCCGCAGTTATCTTGTGTACACAATGATTTCCATGTGTCTATATTACGAAAATATGTGTATGACCCCACTCATATCATTCAGCAAGTGGATTTTGAATTGAAGGAAGATTTGACCTATGAAGAAAGACCTATCAAGATTCTAGACCGGAAGCAACAGCAATTACGGAATCGTTCTATACCTATGGTCAAAATTTAGTGGAGTCGGCGTGGAACCGAAGAAGCCACGTGGGAATCTGAAGATACTATGCGGAAGCGGTATCCCGACTTGTTCTAGGTGAGCTAGTCTTCCCCTATCTCTATATTATATTGCAGTGAATTTGGAGGACCAAATTTTTTAAGTAGGGGAGGGTGTAATACCCCAAATTCTTTATAAATTTATTTAGAAAGTTATTTGGAATTATTTGGAATTTATTTGAATTTATTTGAATTAATGAGAATTATTCGAAATTAATTAGATTAATTCTTTAATAAATAGAATAAGTCACTTTTCAACTATTTTATAAAAATCAATAAAAATCATATTCTTGTAGAATCAATTGTGTTTAACAATATTTCCTTCTGTGGCCAACCCTAAGAAAATCATTTATTAGGCCGAATTAGTAGATTAAGTCTTCCGAACTTAATATTTAACTATTTACGGAATAGTATAAGTTGAAATTTTATCTACCATATAAAAATTCATAAAAATAGTAATTAAATAATAGATGCATTGACTAACACTTTTGTCTTCTATGACTAAGTCTAATAAAATTATTATCTAGGCCTAATCAGTGGGTTAAGTCCGACTTTCAACCCACCTAACCCGAAATTCGTGTTCACTATTCACCTCATCTTAAAACATCAAATTAGAGCTTGTTTCTCAACCAAATGAGGTGATTCCAGAGGCAAATGAAAGGTAATACATAGAGGATTAATAGCCCTCTATCAATCGAACCAAAACCTAACCCTATCACATGGTGGCGGCCGAGTTTGGTGGAAGTCAACCTTGGCGGCGCCATTTTCAAACACCACCTTGCGTGGTCAATTTCTCCCAACTCTGAAGTCTCCAGAAGCTCTATGAGCTATCAAAATAAATCTCTACGAGTCTATTTTCATTTGGTGGCTGTAGTGTTCGTATTGGAGCTCGATCTAGGAAGATCTGGGTCGTTTAGTGGAGGTGGGTTGGCAGCCGTCGTCATCCTTCCTCTCCTCTTTGATCCTTCGATTGAGGTAGGTTTCCTTAACCAAAATTAGCTTATGAATATATCAAATTGTTCCTCTCGACGAGCTCTTTCCAGTGGTTCTGGAAACCCTAAATTTCATTAGGTATCCGAGGAGATATCGAGGTTTTTCTAAGGTGATATCTGGTTCGTTCTGCATTCTATGTCGTGGTTTTGTTCGTCCAAATCAGGTTGGTAATCTTAACCAAAATTCGTAAATAGATAGTCTATCTTGATCAGCTCGACGAGCTCTTTCATTTGGCAGTAAAAGCCCCAATTTCTATTGGGTATTCAGGAAGTTATCAAGGGATCTTTGAGGGCTATCAAGGATCGTTGGGTATTCTTGTAGCTGGGTTTGATCTTCATTTAAGGTAGGTTCTAACGGACCTAACTTTAATTATTATACATGAATGGAATCCTCATCATGTTAGCTTTCTTTTAACGTTGAAAGTCCTAATTTTTATCAATCATACTAGGTTAATTTCTTGATTTAGTAAGCATATGTCTATGTTAGGGTTTTAAGTGCACCTTTTAGGATTAAGCTTGATTTCACATGGATAATCACAGGCTAAACTTAAAATTGAGCATACCATCTTGTGCATCTTCCTCTTATCTTTCCATTGATATCTTGTTTGCTGAATTTCATCAAGAATTTCCATTGATATCTTGTGCATCTTCCTCTTATCATATTATTTCATATAATAGAGAATAAAAGCATATAAAATATATATATCCAACATGTTAAAATATTCCTAATATCTAAAAATTCATGAAAAATATATTCTGATATTATCAGCATGTTGAAAGTTAATTTCTGTGAATTAATGATATTTTTAACTCATAGAAATCTATTTTTATCTATATAATAGAGAATAAATGCATATAAAATATATATCCAGCATGCTAAATCATTCCTAATATCTGGAAATTCATGAAAAATATATTCTAATATTATCAGCATGTTGAAAGTTAATTTCTGTGAATTAATGATATTTTTAACTCATAGAAATCTATTTTTATCTATATAATAGAAATAAATGCATATAAAATTATGTTAGCATGTTAAATTATTTCTTACAGCATGATAAAATTCTTCACAGCATGACGAAAATTCTTCCAGCATATTAGGATGATGACAACATGATATAAATGATTTTTAGTATATTAAACTATTTATCAGCGCATTTCTCCTATTAAATGGATGATAGAATATTGAAAAAAATTACTTTTCAGCATGATAAAAATCTTATTGTTATCAGGAAAAATAAATAATCAGTATGATAACTTACTCCTATTAACTTATCCAAAAATTACGTAGAAAACTCATTATAGCATATTACGTGTTAGTTTTAACGCCTAATAATGTATTTTTAGTGTGTTAAAAATTAATTCCAGCAAGAAAAATATATTTTTATCATCCTACCAGTAGAATCATGTGCTGGAGCTATTTTAACATGTTAGAGATATTTTCATCATGCTAGGATTTATTTCTATGAATTAAACTAAATTCTTAGCAATTCACTAAGATAATACAAAATAAATCTTTTTGTTTAAGAAACTAGTTCCTTGATATTAAAAGACCCTAAAATAACCCCAAAACTTGTTAAACCAACGGAATATAATGTTAAACTATGGAGTTAAGAGTATTCTAATGATTGCATTTTCCTACTTATCATTCATTTTTGAATTCCACGACTTAATTGTCGTTAAACATGATGCCTAAATTTAACTCTCTACTCTTCTTGTTACTCTGATGTTTTGTCAGATCTGTACTTTTTACAATTTAGTTTATTCCTTGAAATTCATTGACCATGATTACTTGAGAAAATGTCTAGACAACTTGGGATCCTTGATCCAATAAATCAATGCCATCGCATCATAGGGGCCCGGTCTGGTCCTGGGGAGAGCGCCCGAAAAATAAGTGAGCCCATGAGATGTTAATGACATGGTGAGGTATTACACTCAGTACTTGACTAGTGTGACGTCTACGACATTCAATCTATTATTATTCTTGTACTTGATCGTGAATTACTTCATGTTTTAAATACTTGCTTGTTGGTCAATTATTATTACAATTGCTCTTATTCAAATTCTTGTACTTGTCATTATTGTTAATTGTTATCTTTTAATTCTTGACCTTGCGAGATCTTATTATATTGTCCTTGATCTCGTTATTTATTTCCTTGCTTATCATTGCATACAACATGTAATTAAGTCATTAACTACGTAAATTTACCTGTTATTACCTACTAAGCGTCAGCTCATAGTGTTGTTTTTCCCATTTCCAGGTTACTCAAGTGGTGACGGTTACACAAACGGGGAGGGACATGAGTGATTCTAGAGTGTACTTGTACCTAGATATCTATTGAGCGTCAGCTCATAGTTTTGGGAGTTATGTTTGATCGTGTTTAAACAGTGTTGATCATTGTAACAAAAGTATTCCTTCCTTAGCAATGTTTATTGCTAGTTTAAAATAAATGTTATTTCTAGCTCGTTATTGACTATACGTCCCGATATTCCGCGTCGGGGCGTGACACCAACTGTCTCAAAGGTCTTAGAAAAGAATACACCAACTCCGAACTGGTGAGGAAGGTGTTAAGATCTCTTCCACCCGCGTGGCACACCAAGGACACAGTCATTGAGGATTCCAAGAATTTGTCCATACTCTCATTGGACGAGCTCATTGGGTCACTCATGACCTATGAGATAAATATTAAGAGAACTGCGGAGGAGGAGTACAAGAAAAAGAAAACGGTGGCTTTGAAAGCCAACCAGTCCGATGATGACTCCCAAGAAGAGGAGTCCAGCGAAGAAAGTAACGAAGAAGAATTCTTGGCCATGTTGACCCGACAAGTAAAGAAATTTTTGAGAAGGAAGAAAAATTTTCAAAGAAAATTCCAGAAAGGGGCAAAGAAAGCAGGCTCAAACCAAGGGCGAGCCGAGCAAGCCCAACAACATTATTTGCTATGAATGCAAGAAGCCCAGGCACATGAGAGGAGAGTGCCCAGACATGAAAATAAAATTCAAGAAGGAGAAGTTCAAGAAGTCTAAAGCCATGGTCGCCATATGGAACGACAAAGAGGACAAACAATCCGAAGAGGAGATGGGAGAGCTCGTGGAAAGCCTGTGCCTCATGGCACATGAAGATGATTCAACTGAGGTAACTCTGACCCCGACTTTATCTCAAATGAACAATGGGAATCGGAGTATGAAAAACTGTATACAAAATATAGGAAAATCATATCGGAAAACAAATCCCTCAAGAATAAAATCGAAGATTTAACACATGAGGGTTCTTCTGTTACGTTTGATAAACTTGAACAAGAATGGTTTGAATTGACAGAAGAGAAAGAAAGCTTGTTACAAATAATTTTAGATATTGAGAAAGCCAAAGAGGAGCTATTATGAAAAATGTCTAAAATAGGAAAAATTTCTAAAAATTTGAAAAATACAAAAGAAGTTTTGATATCCACAGTTTCATAACTTGAAAAGAAAAACTCGAGTTTGAATAAGGAATTTACTGACTTGTAGTCTACTTTATCTAGGTTTGTTAAAGGCAAACAAAACCTAGACAACCTGTTGGGAGTTAAAGTTAACTGCCAGAAAGAAGGTTTGGGGTACAGTCTCCAAAATAAAAAAATCTTTTGCGCACAAGATAACAAGGTCTCTTGTTCATGAAAAAGAAAACAATTGTGCATCTTGCTCACACACAAAGCCAAAACATGTCCAACCTAAACCATACAAATTTCAAAGAATGTTTTCAAATGTAAACTGCTTCAATTGTGATAGATTTAGTCAGGTTATTGCAAATTGTTGGTTCAAACAAAATACACAAAGAAATCATGCTATTTGGCTCAAAAAAATATGTGCAGAATTGGACTAACGCTTATAGACCTAAATTAGTTTGGGTAACAAAAATAATTGGATGAGAATGTTGCATCTTGTAGATATGCCTTGAAGCTAGGGGGAGCAAATGGTACCTGGACAACGGATGCTCAAGTCACATGACAGGGGACACAAATGTGTTCTCTGCACCATAGGACAAGGAAGGAGGCTCAGTTGCCTTTGGGGGAAAGGATAAAGGTAAAACCACTGGAATTGGCAATGTAGGTAAGAATTCTAAAACCCTAATTGAAAATGTAGTTTTAGTGAAGGGTTTGAATCATAATTTATTGAGTATAAGGCAATTATGTGACAAGGGTTTTAAGATTATTTTTGATGAAACCCATTGCCTTGTCATGAATAAAAGCACAAGTGAAATCAAGTTCATCAGAAAAAGAAACAATAATGTATAAACTATTGATCTTGATGATGTTTTCGGTGATGATATATGCTTGGTAGCTAACAACCATGAAAATGCATGGTTATGGCACCGAATACTAGGTCATGCTAGTTTTGTAGTAATATCCAAATTGTATAGACATGACTTGGTAAATGGGCTACCAAAGTTAAAGTTTGAAAGTGATAAAATTTGTGAGGCTTGTACAAAAGACAAGCAAACACGCATCTCTTTCAAAAATAAGAACGTTGTTTCTACCTCTCAACCCCTAGAACTGCTACATCTCGATTTGTTTGGCCCCACTAGGACATCGAGCCTAGGAGTGAAATCTTTTGGATTTGTTATTGTTGATGATTACTCCAGGTTTACATGGGTATTATTTTTAGCCAATAAAAGTGATGCCTTGATGGAATTTTGAGTATTTTGCATAAAAATCCAAATTCAAAGTGATCATGGTGGTGAGTTTGAAAATCATGAATTTAGCAGTTTCTATAAAGAGAAGGGGTACACAGACAACTTCTCATCACTAAGGACGCCTCAACAAAATGGTGTAGTGGAAAGGAAGAACAGAACGTTGATAGACATGGCATGGACCATGTTGAGCAAAAACTCCCTACCAAAATACTTCTGGGCTGAGACTGTAAGTACTGCATGCTACATCATCAACAGGGCAATGGTAAAGCCCATCCTAAAGAGAACCCCATACGAGCTCTACAAGGGTAAGAAACCAAATATCTCATACTTCAAACCTTTTGGATGCCCTTGCTACATCTTGAATAATGGTAAGACTAACCTAGGTAAGTTTGATGAAAAGAGTGACAAAGGAATCTTCCTAGGTTATGCATTAAATTCCAGAGCTTTTAGAGTGTTTAATAAGAGGACTTTAGTTGTTAAAGAAAGTCATCATGTTATTTTTGATGAATCTGAGTCAAAACTGATAAATCAACTCACTCCAATTCTAGATGCAGATGAAGCTCCTAAAAATCCAAATGATGCTGGATCATATAAGGGTAAGGATGAACTAACGGAAGGAACCCCCAGCAAGGATGAAGATGATGAGGATCCGTCAATTGAAACACTCCAAGACCAACTATTTGTTGGTACTCAAAATAAGATTAACGGTGATCAAGCCTCAAAGACGAATGACACGGCCCACTGAAGCACAGAAGCCGATGAATATCAACATATTGAAGCCTTCTCAAGCTGCCGGAGCCTCAAGTCGCCTGGTATGAACACCGGTAACTTCACCTCAGGAGAATCGAGATGAATTCACAACCAACCGGCAGTGCGACCAAACCTGCCCAATGAACCAGCATCGACTCCGTCATGCCGCATACACTACACCCGCTGTCCGACCAAGGACAACGGTCTACCCGGTGGTCCGCCACCATATGAAAGATTCTATTGAGATGAAAGAATGCCCTTAGGTCTCCAGAATGGAGGACCGAAGGCTCTGTCGGTAGAAGATCCCGATTACCCGGCACGGGTACGGCTTCTCGCCAAGGTGGGTCCGTTAGTGGCCGAATGATCTCCCAGCCGAGGCGGAACTATCCCGAGTGTTACTCCACCCCTCGAGAAGCTTTGAACACAAGTCAGACCGAGCTGGCAGCACAAATCATAGTGCCGAAAGCCGTGTCAGGAGAAAACCCACATGTTCAAATCAAAGATACTCGAGGTTCCGAGAGGGGCCATACGTCATCTCGAGAGCTTTGTCAAGGCTTCCCGTCAAGGTTTTGTAGGACTACGGCAAGATGAATGGTCACGATGACTCCCGGGACCATCCCCAGACCCACCGGCTAACCCGCATCAAGCGGGAGAAGTTAATACAGCGCGCTCTTCATCGACGTGCTCCCTGAGCCGGTGCCCCCAAATCTGGCGCGCAAAAGGAAGGGGGGAGGCCTCTTCCCGGCGCGCCTGTCCCCACGCAAGATTAAGCTGTTCCTATATAACATCTCTTGCTTTGACCAAGTAAAAAAAGGGGAGAGAACATTTTTGAGAAAAAAAGAAGAGGGATTAAAAAGAGGCGAGCGGAGAGGGTTTCTGGCGAGCCCGACCACCAATCACACTCGAGAGAGAAAGGGTTTTCCTGGGGAAGAAGGAGGGTTTCCTGAGAACTTCCCTGCCGTTGCCATCTTCGTCTATTCCGCCAGAGTTCCTCGGAGCCGGAGAAGGGGATACGATACTCTATTTTCTGGGAGGAGATTTAGGTGGGTTTTGTGTTTTCCATCCGACGTCTTCCTTCATTTTCTCCCTTCCATTGTAATGTAAGTGGAAGGGGGGGAAGGGGTGATGATATGATCCAATTCCCCCCCCTCTCACCATCTCTTTCTTATGTTTTCTTCTGCAAACCTCCCTGCAACTTTTCAATGGTGTCCATGCGACAATGCCTACGCCGGAGCTTTGTAATATGTATATTGGCTCCCCGTTCATGGGATGAATGATGTGAATATACTCCATAACAGATTGGATGCATAATGTTATGTACCTCTCTCACTTTCCTCTCAATCTGCATGTCTAATCGTAGCTCCGTGTGCTTGTTTCTCGAATCCGAGTTCCCCGATGTCGGATGTGCCCTGGAACTCTATGGGCTATGTAAATGTTTCCCCTCTCCCCGGGGCCTTCATGCCAACATGCCGATTGTGTTTTGCATCATCTACTCTGTGGGTGCGTGACTAGAGGCATACTTATGTATGCACCTCTGGCCGTCCCAACTAGGGGTTGATTCTTCAGTGACTCTCTGCAATGTCCCTTGCCCCTCTCTCTGCACAGCAACTATATGACTCCGTGAGTGTTAGTCTAATCTCGTGAGCATTAACATACTAACTCCGTCAATGGCAATCTATCGATTAACTAAATGCATCTCATATCGAATATCTACTTTCCTCCCGTTTGTGGTTTACAGTCACTGAATTGTCCTACTTCCGTTGGCTTTGTCCCAGTAGTCCGGGGAGGGGGACATTCCCCAATGCTTCATAGAATTGTTGATTGGCCAAAGAGGATCCATCTGTGAGTGATGGATATTCCCTATGGGCCACAGGGTGAATATTAACAGGGGCTTCAGCCCGACAATCGAAATCCACAGTCCTTAGGGACCTTGTGGTGACTAAGGGATGTGTGCCCCTCGTAGGCTAGTCCTCGGGATTTCCTTCCCTAACAGTCATCCCTCTCTTGGATATAGTGCAGACTATAAGTCGCTCACCCCTCGTAGGCTGGCCCTCAGGGTTGTTGCTTCCCTCGTTAGTCACCTTATCCGCTTGTTTCAACCCACGGAACCATGGGGCCCCTTGTAGGATAGTCCTCGGGGTTTCCTATCCGATTGGGGTCTGCTGGCTGCCACTGTGCCAACCGGCTAGTTAGGGGCTTACTCCACACGTGAGAATGACCCCGTTTCTTCCCCGCAATCCTTCAAGGACGGGGGAGATGCTGCCCAATTTTCACCAGGCTTCCTACTTAATAAGTTACTTTCATAAATGGGCCTCAACAAAATGCATGTTCTGAAGTAATAAACTTTCGTGCTCGAGTATGAACCTCGCACTAGCTTATAACTCTACTCCTGGAGAGCCCTGGACTCTAATTCAAAAGGCCATCAGCCTAGTTAACCCCAAAACCCTCAACAACATCTTAATAAACCAAAATAGATGCAAGAATCTTCAAATATTAACTTAAACGGCGCGGCCCTAATCCGGCGCGCTCTAATAGGGCGTGGTACCCCCCCGTGCCGGATTAACTCTAGACTCAAAACTTCTTATCTTTGTTTGGCTTGTTCCCGGCGCGCCCTAATTCGGCGCGCCCCAAAGCCATCGCGCTGGTTCAACATATGCCATGGCCGCACTGGATTAAACCCTTTTGCCTACATTTGGCGACGCTGGGGAAACCTTTCCCTACGCGTGGTCGCGCCGGTTTTGAATTATTGCACTATTCTAATCACTCACCCATCTTTGGAGCGACCTTTGCCTCCCGCGATCGAGGTTAATAAACCCCAATCAGTAATAAACCAAATGGGTGAGGGCTGTTCAAGTCCAGGCCATTATCTTATTATGCTTCTATTATCGCGTTTGTTATCATCATGCTTCCGTTATCATGCCTCTGCTGCCGTTTTTGTCTCCCTTGGCGGAGATTAATGAACTTGATCAATTAGTGTCTGTCTTCATGACTCTATCTTCATGCTTTAGTAAAATCATGAGCATCATGCATACGTGCTTGCATAGACCCCCTCCGGTATATCAAATGGCATTGACGAATGTCCAGGTTACTCTCGATCGGATGTCTTTGCCATGCACGATGGTGGTCTTCCGACCTATGTCCTCCGCCATGTATCGAGGGTCTCCAACTTAATGAACCATGTCTCTCTTGCATGATAGATAAAATCATTTCATGTGACCATGTCACATTCATACTTTTGCATCTTGTTTCGGCCTCGAACGGCCCGCTATCTTGGCAATTAATCAAAGATTTTCTCCCTTATGGGGGATGTAATTAACGTCATAGCCTTTATGGTATGGCGGACTACTGGTCTCGACCCCAATCTCACTCGTGCCCTACACGGGTCAGAATGAGCGCACAATAAACTTGTCACTCATGTGACTGGCACGCCTGCATGGTCAACTAACCAATTGGTTATTTATTAATTAACTGGTTGTTCGATCCGAATAAAATACCTTTAGCAAAATAAACCGACCAAATAAGTTTGACTTGCCCGGTGGGACCAGTGTCACCTTCATCTCTTTGCCGAGATATGCGGGCCCCGAGGCCCTCCCAAAGACTGCTGATCATTTGTTTGTCTTATGTGGCAGGCATACAATGACATCATCAGGACTTGCTGCTGTTACCTTCGGCCCCACGATCGTCACCGGCCATGCTGAACATGGGTACTTGGCGGTGCCCACTATCTTGGGATCATTCCCTACTGCCGTAGGCTTCCCCAACTTTTTGGGGTTGGCCTTTGTTGACCTACTTCAAGTGGAGACCTCAGAGCCTACCAAGGAGACTGCAAAGAAGGCCAAGGTCTTGAAGACCCGATGCTCTGTGGGCTTGATCAAGAGTCTGATTTCGGTCGCCAGCTGCCTGGTGCACCACATCACCCATAGGGCCCGCCCCATCCCTGCCAAGAACGTCGGAGGACGCCAGCACAAAGGCTTTCGGCGGAATACTGCTACTATCACCGGATGCCTCTCTGTATCCGGCAAGTCCATGCTAATCGGTGGAGTTTGCATTTTCCTAGATGGACGCGCCGCTCAGGTGGTCCCGGATCGGGTCATCCCTGCCGTACCTGTCCACAACTCTTACCAGGCCCTCTCCGGGAGGAGAGCTGAGAAGGAGGAAGCCGGCCGCCATGGCCGTGAAAAGATGTCCCCCAGGGCGAAGAAATTCAACCAGGTTTGGGTACCTAAAAAGACCCAGCCCGCCTACCAGGTCACACTAACCCGTCACCGCCCTGCATGTGACGAAGTGGCAATGAAGAAGGAAAGGGGCATGGCCCCAAGGAATGAAGAAACGGTTGTGGACTTTTCACGCCGTGAAAGCTTTAGGGCCTGCGCCCGACAAGCCAATATCCCCACAGTGGGAAGAAGATTCCAGCAACTCGATGGACGAGCTAGGCTTGCTTATATCCCTCCCGCGGGAGGTCGACAACTATCCCCAGCCCTACATCAGGGACTGGGGCAAGAAGAAATGACCAACATGGTCAAAAGTTACTTCAGGGGTCTAGGTAACCCCTCGCTGGGCCAACAACGACTACTACAAGTAGCCGTGGCTAAAGAAGACTACAGCCCACCAATGGCAGTCGAGGAAGAAGAAGAAAGAAGGATGCTGTCGTCGGTCGACGATAATGGCTATGAAGATGCCTTCGAAGCGAAAGTCGATGAGACTGCCCCTCGACGGGAAGAAAGAAAGAGAATCTCTGTGTTTTAGAGGTTAACCTTCTCGGAGCATGCAAAGAGGAAGGTTCATAGACAAAGAAGAAGAGTGCATATTTTTACCTGCAACATGGCTAGCATATTCAGCCAATATAGAAGGCTTCCAGAAGACCCTCACGAGCTGGCTCGATTGGCCGACAGGCCGGGGCCGAACACTCGAAGGGTAAAAGTCGCAAAAGAGCTGTTGGTGATGGCTGGAGGGAAGCAAGCCCTAGCCCACATCCAACAATGTGATGAATTTGCTATCCTGATCGCCAATGTGGTGACGACAGAAGAAGAAGAAGACGTCTTGCTCGACATCCTACCCGAGGGTGCATCCGGGGAGACAACAGAAGCTATTCCCAGCACTGCAGCTATGGATCCGGTAGGACTAATGATACTACAAAGGTATCACCAGGAGATAGAGCTACTAAAGAAGCAACTGATGGAGAAGACAGAGCAGTCTTCAGCCTCCAAGCAGCCCGAGATGTAGGCCGAATCATCACGGGGGAGCCATCAACTGGAATGACCCCTCTCTATACTATGCCGCGCCCCAGCCGGCAGAACCAAGCTTGGCGACGACTCAACAACGCCCACCACAGCCGCTGATACCGCCGGTGCTACCACAGGTGCACCAGACACCTCCATTACTGCGCCCTCCTCCGCAGGTGACCACCCTGGTCACCCCCTACCTACAGCCAACACACTTCTACCCAGAACCAGTTGATCCCACCGTCATGAGCAAAATGATGGTGGAAAGAATGATCGAGCTGAAGCTCGCTGAAAGAAGTGACAACGACTACGTCGCATTTGATGCATATAGGCTTCCATACCCGCCGTACCATCCTACCAAGCGGCTCCCTCCTGGGATTAGCAAGCCGCCAAAATTCGATAAAGTCAACGGGAAGGGATCCCCAAAAGAACATGTCGCCTACTACATGACCATCATGGGTGACCTGGCCACCGACGAGTCATACTTGCTGAAATTTTTTGGGTCCTCGCTGACAGGGCTCGCCTTTGAATGGTACTCCAGCCTCCCGGCCCGGTCGATCAGCGACTGGTCAGACATGCAGAGGAAGTTCAGAGAAAGATTCCATGTTACAGAGAGGGAGGTCATAGTGGCCGAACTCTACTCAACAAGACAGAGGGCAGATGAAACAGGCCTTGATTATATCAAGAGGTGGAGGAACCTCAGAATGAGATGCAAGCGGCCCCCACATCAGGATGACGCTGTACAAATATGCAAACAAAACCTCAAGAGAGAGGTCCTGGAAAAGATGATAAGAATGGAGATCCGGTCGTTCGACCGATTGAACAACATTGTGGCCGAGGTCAAAGCCTTCCTGGCCAGATCTGCCCTTGCATCGACTGCTGCTGCCACACAAAAAGGCAAGGCAGTAGAACGACGACAGGGGCCTAAAGAATCAAATGCTCTTGACATTAAGACATTTGAACAATAGAAGGATAAAGGCAAGAAGGTGGATGCCCCACAGCCTGCCAAAGCCGGAGATGGCAAAAAAAGTCCCTCACTACGGGATAAAATGAAGAAGGCCTATTCTTTTCCAAAGGATAAGACCAGAATTATATTCGATTGGGTAACCCAATATGATAAGGTCACCTTGCCTGAGCCAAAAAGGCCGGAGGACCTGAAGAGAAAAGACAATCCATGGTTCTGCCCCTATCACCAAATGCTGGGGCACCCAATTGAAGACTGCTATGTCTTCAAAGATATTATTGAAGGCATGGTAAAGAAGGATGAAATCGACCTGGGAGAGTACAGGGTCAACCCTCCACAACCTCATGAGGCTCCTCTGAGGAGGGCCGCAGCCAATATGGTCTCTGTGTACCAGGCACTGTCTGAGGAGATCTCTGTTGGATACGGACTGAATAGATCTAGAGGGGGGGGTGAATAGATCTTTCCCCCTTTTTGATAATTTACTGACTATCGACCAGATGAGCTACTGGTAATTAATGAATCATAGAACTAATGCGGATAGTAAAGATGCAAGCATACGTATAGGAAATCAACCACACACAAGCACACCACAAGAAAGGATTTTTAAGGTGGTTCAGTCTCTTCCTGAGACTTACATCCACCCCTTGCTTAACTCAAGCAAGGCTTCACTATGAGAATCTCTGATCTCAACCAAAACACAGCTGACACACAGCTTGTACCTGCTGACACACAGCTTGATTCTGCTGCCTCACAGCTTGACAATAATTGTAATCAGAAATGAAAAGATGATAAGAACAGGTGATGAAAGACAGGACTGAATATTGGCGTGTGTAGAAGAATAGGTGTTCAGCCTGGGACTTGATCACGCTTATGAAGAAGCCTAGACTCCCTGTTGATCTTCCAGTCAGTTGCCTTCGATTGTTCTGCTGCTGGAGATCACACAGTCTTGAGCTAAGTCTTCCTTCTGCAGCAACGAGATTGCCTTTAACCTTTCTGCAGATTTTTGATTGGTGGAGAGCTCCTTCTTCCTCTTCTGTGTGTATCTTCCTTGGCTTCTATTCCGTGCTCTCTCACCGCTCCCTTGTTCGTGATGTGTGTTCTTTTTGTTTTTCATACAGCCCTTTTATCAAGAGTAAAACTCTTCCCGCTCAATTTTCAGATCGAGCGCCAATCTGCTAGAAAACAGGGATCGGTTTAAATCCAATCGTTAGAACGAGTTTGACCACTTCTAAGCAAGATTGTTTCCTTGATTCCCGTGCGGAATCTTATCTCCTGAGCAGCCCAACAACCTGCAACAACCATCTGCAGGTTTTAAGGAACCAAAATAGAATTCGGTTAGAGTTCGGTTTTGGACGATATAAAAACCCGTGGTCGACCATGACACTGTCTCTGGTCGACAACGAGCTGTGTCCAGACGGCTGTTCCATTCTGGCTGACACCTGCGTTCCCCGTGGTCGACCACAGCCTTGACGCTGGTCGACAAGGGGCAAATATCAGGTGGCCATTGGTTCTGTCTGATGTTCTGTCTTTTCCTGTGGTCGACCAGAGGTGGGGCTATGGTCGATAGCCAAGGTGCTTCCAGAAGACAGATGACTTGATGCTTTTCTGGTTGAGTTCGTTGGTCGACCATAGCTTCTTCAGTGGTCGACAAACATTCTTTCACGCTTATACTGATTTGTTGATTCCACTTGGATTTCAGTGAACCTGAAATTTGCTTAACTTATAAGATTTGACTTGAAGTTCCAAATGTATATAAAAGCATATTTGTCATCATCAAATGGGCATTAATTCAATGCACTATCTTTACACAAATAACCAAACCATTTGCTTTAAGAAACAAGATAGAACTTAGATTAGTCAAACATATCCTATTGTCATCATCAAAACCAAGGGATGTACAACAATCTCTTAATCCAGCACTCGGTGCACTTATGAACTCTGTTTCCTAGCGCCCATAGAAGAACAACAGGGATGGCTACGAGTCCCTACAAAGAACAAGAAAAAGACGGCACCTCGCCCAATAGTGGGGGCACATATTCATGGCATCACACCACAACCTACCCCTCCGGTGGCAGCACCTATGTGGACCAATCCACCTGCAGTCATCAGGATACCTACACACAATCGGAGGAGACAGACTCCATTGCCGACGGTCAAGGAGATTAGTCCAGAAGCCCGGCGGTTGCAGGAATATATAAATGTGCTTGATGAATATGTACAGCCCGAATTAGAACCCTTGCTGGTGCGGGATCATGTCCCATGGCAAGAACTGGAGCATCCGTCACTCAAGCAGGAGCAGCAAGCTGACGCAGCATCCGACAATGATGGCAGCCTGTTCTGGGGGCATGCGGTAGCTGAAGAAAAGAAGGAAAAGAAACAAAAGTAGAAAATAAAGACTGCCAAGGTCAACAAAGAGCAGATTGTGTCTTGCAATACTCTCTCGGCTCTTTTCAACTTGCCTAGTGAAGAGGACGAGGAAGAAATATGCTTTGCACCCGCCGCAGGGGCAAGCCAGGCTGAAGCAGCCTCTACAGTACATGCAACCCGGTCAGGCCAGAAATGGGGGCGCCAGCCGCCTGCTAACCATAATATCATATTCAGGGAAGAGCAACTCTACAAGATACCTCCCCCGGAGGTCAAAGGGGTCTAGATCCCTCCTCCGTCAGGCCTTTATAACCAGAATGGGGGCAGTACTACTACCCCTTCCTTTTTAGAATTCTTGAAGATATCCAAGGGAAAGCAGCCATGTCAGGATGTCGATCTTGCAATCAGTGATACCTACCCGGAGCCCCAGTAGTCTTCCGAAGCTCCAGATGCAGACAAAGCTTGCCCGGCGGTAGCCGACGAAGGGCAACAAGAAGATTGCACCAAGCAGAAGGATGCAGAATCTGAACCCAATGAGGCAGGATTGTCAAGGACCGTAGTCGAGACTCCTCCAAGCCTAGATGGGCTGATGAAATGAAGTTGTCCAATGTCCGAGCAGGAAGCCATGTAGTTAAATTGTTGAAAAAGCTCCCGGCAAGATTCACTGTTTGGGAAATTCTCTCTCTTAGTGAAGAGACCCGACATGCAATTATCACTATTTTACAGATGCCTTCCCAATATGAAACCTGCTTGGCTGAAGCACTTCCAGAGGCCAGCATGACCTTCACTCAGGAGGACATGTTACTCCCTACGATCAGCCACAATAGGCCGCTCTACATGAGGGGGCACCTAAATGGACAGGAGCTGAACAGGATCGTGGTCGACCCTGGCGCAGCTGTCAACATTCTGTCATACAGAATATACCAGAGGCACCACTTTAATGTACGCCTCGATAAGGACGGAGAAATGCGTATCGCCGACTTCAACCAAAAGTGTGAAGTATCGCTGGGAGTAGCAGAATTCACACTCACTCTGGCAGATTTTACTACAAAGGTGCAGTTTTATGTCATCGACTCCCGCACCTCGTACAAGACACTGTTTGGCTGCCCCTGGATGCATGAAAATATGGTGGTGCCATCCACGCTCTACCAATGCATAGAATACAGCCTCGAAGGGAAGGAGGAGAGGATATTTGCCGATCTCCACCCATTCGAAGTGTCCGAGTGTCACGTGGCAAATGCTCATCTGTATGCAGATCGGTCTCAAAAGACCTCTGAAGCCAAGACCCCTGCTGGGGCACCAAAAAGCCCCTCCGACGACGGTTGGTTTCCACCACCGCCGCGTGGATATATCAAGCCCAAGGTGATCTCTCACATCACCCTCACCGGGGACGTGGGAAGGATAGCACCTCCCGCTACATACCCCAAAGCCAATGAAGTCAAGGTCGATCAGCAGCACGACCACATAAGGGTCCCGGAAGGCCTCACCAAGCCCATCCCTGGCCTCGATAACACCATTGTTGAACCTTTCAAAGCTTGGGAGGTGACGCAGATAGATGGCCCCAACAGCTTATTTTATACAGCTGAGGAGTACCCTACCCGGGAAGACACTGATTGTCATCTTCCTGAAGACAGAGTTCAGGGTCTGGCGTTCACAACAAGTCGGATGGCCAAGATGTTCCAGAAGCAGCACATCCCCTCCAACCAGCCGCGCAAAGATAAAGAAGCATTCCAGAAGATGTGGTATCCCGCAAGTCTGGACAAAGAAATGAGACGTGTTTCTCAGCATCTAGGGTTGGGATTCACCCTTGAAGAATATTACTACAGTGGGCGCTATGAGGTGGACACCATCACCACTTTTTATCCTGCTAAAAACAACCCGCTGGAGGCAACTTTTGATGAATACCCAGCAGAAGCTGAATATGCTGAACCGGCTCAACCAAGAGACTCGGAAACAGAGACCACAGCTCCTTGCCGATGTTGGGAGCAAGTCTATCCTGAAGAGGCGGCCCTTCAATCCAAATTTGATATGGCCAGCAGCAGCGAAGCCAAAGACATTGAAGAAATAGGGACATCTCCCTCCGGCAGGTCTCCGCTAAGGATGATTCTAGCACCTCTCGTGCCGATCGGAGGGACTTTTATCAGAACTGAGCAGGAGATGCATGCTGCTGAAAAGATAAGTGCCACCCCCACTGAGGACACGGCAACCCAAAGGGGGGATGGAGCTGTTAACTCACCCCTCAAAGCTACAACGGCAATGGATTAGCTGATGGAACAATTTGCGCAACCGCTTCTTACCAAGGCGGAGATCCTTGCTGAAGTTCAAATAGAACCAAATGAAGAGACCGTGGTCCTTGACCTAGAAGATGACATTCCAGACTTTATCGACCTTCAGCCGGTGCCCCCGAAAATGGAAGATGGAGGCCAAGCCATGATCGAGGAGCTGATAGAAGTTAACCTGGGAGATGAGGATGACCATAGGCTGACCTTCATCAGCGCCCAGCTATATGTTGAAGAACAGAAGCTGAACATCCGACTACTACAAGAATATCAGGATTGCTTTGCCTGGACCTACAAGGAGATGCCAGGACTGAGCCCCGCAGTCTCACAACATGAGCTAGCAATAAGCCCTGAAGCCGAACCGGTGAAGCAACTGCCGTGGCGCATGAGGCCAGAGCTCATTACTCAAATATGCAAAGAAGTGGACAAGCTCATAGATGTGGGTTTCGTCGAAGAAAATCAATATACCACATGGCTGGCCAATATAGTGCCCGTGAAGAAGAAGAATGGGCAGATTCGGATATGTGTTTACTTCCGAGATCTGAATAAAGCCTGCCCTAAAGATGACTTTCCAGTGCCAATAATGGAGATCATGATAGATGCAACAACCGGTCATGAGGCCCTATCATTCATGGATGGGTCATCCGTCTATAACCAAATATGGATCGCAGAATATGACCGGATCTACACTACCTTCCGAACTCCCAAGGGCATTTACCACTACAAGAGGATGCCGATCGGATTGAAGAACGCCGGCGCCACTTATCAGCGGGCGATGACTAGAATATTTGATGAGCTTCTCTACCATAAGGTCGAGTGCTACATAGATGACCTGGTAGTCAAGACCAAAAAGAAAGAAGACCACCTGTAGGACCTCCAAGTTATCTTCCAGATGCTAAGGCAGTATGAATTGAAAATGAACCCTATGAAGTGTGCGTTCGAAGTATCGAGCGGAAAGTTCTTGGGCTTCATTGTCAGATACCAGGGAATTGAAATAGACCTCGCAAATATCAAGGCAATTCAGGAGTTACCCTCACCAGGGAACCTCTCCGAGCTGAGATCTCTTCAAGGCCGCATGGCTTACATCTGGCGGTTCATATCTAATTTGTCGGGGCGATGCGAGCCCTTTCACAAGCTAATGATGAAAGATGTACCCTTTTACTGGGACGAAGATTGCCCGATAGCCTTTGACAAGCTCAAAGATTATCTAAAGACTCCTCCAGTGCTGGGCGCACCGGTGAGAGGATGGCCGCTAGTTCTGTACATAGCAGCCACATATAACTCCCTGGGGGCAATGCTAGCCCAGAACAATGAAGAAGGGAAAGAACAAGCCCTCTACTACCTCAGTCGAAGATTAGTCAGAACTGAGGAGAAATACACCCACATTGAGAAGATCTGCTTGCCACTGTTCTTCACCATCAAGAAACTCGGACACCATATGATGTCACATGAGATTAAGCTGATCTTCAAGGCGGATCCGCTATAATATATCATGTCCTAACCGGTACTCAAAGGCCATTTGGGCAAATGGGCGGTGATCCTTATGGTGTTTGACATCTCCTACATACTGCAAAAGGTCGTCAAGGGTTAGGCCATCGCAAACTTCTTTGCTGAGCATCCAGTACCTGAACACTGCCCGCTGGAACCGGAGCTTCCTGAAGATGAAACCCTAGAGGTCGACCAGGTGTAGCCCTCTCTATGGCAGCTATATTTTGACGGCACTTCCAGAATTGACACCTCAGCTACTGGGTCAGCCAGAGTTAGAGCGTGGGCAGGCATAGTCCTGAAATCTCCCGAAGGAGAAGTCATATATACATCTTGTTCAATAAACAAGCCATGCACAAACAATGAAGTAGAATATGAAGCCCTCATGATCGGGTTGCATATTTCTCTGTCAATGGATATTCAAATGTTGGAAGCATTCGGAGATTCCATGCTGGTCTAAAATAGCTAGAAGGAGAGTTCGATGTGCGGAAGCAAGAGCTCCTCCCTTACTATCAACTGGCCCTCCGATTTATGGTGAGATTCCACTTTGTCAAAATCAGTCATATTAACAGAGGATAGAATGCTCAGGCGGGTGCCCTCGCAAAGCTGGCTAGTTCTTTGGCAATCCCGCCAGACGTAAGCCTGAATATAGCAGTAATCAACCGTCGACAAGTCCCCAGTGTGACGGAGGTTCTGGCTGATGAACAAGAAAATGAAGTGGCAGTTGTAGAAGAAGTTCGGCAGCCCGATTGGCGGGAGCACGTTCTGCGTTGGTTCCGGCACCAACAGCTTCCGAAAGAAAAATAACAAAGAAAGAAGCTCCTAAGAATCAAAGACTCTTAAGAGATAAGAAGCGGAACTTTGTTCCACATAATGGCCGATGCCCGAAGGAAAGTTCTGCTCTGTTGCTTGTCTTCGGCAGAAGTTGGGCAGGTAATGCAAGAAGTCCATGCCGGGTCAGCTGGAGCACACCAGGCCAGGCCGAAGATCAAAATTGAAATAAAGAAATTGGGCTATTATTGGCCCTCCATGTTTGACGATTGCTACAAGTTTGCTAAAGCTTGCCAAAAATGTCAGGAGCACGCCAACGTGTCCAGGAGACCACCGGTGCCGCTACATCCCACCCTACCAAGTTGGCCGTTCGCCCAATGGGGCACGGACGTGGTAGGGCCACTGCTAGCATCTTCGTCAGGGTGCAGATATATCTTAGCAGCCACATTATTACTTCTCCAGATGGGCGGAAGCAGTTGCGTTGAGAGATGTAACGGGAGAATTGGTCGCAAGATTCTTCCGGCAGAATATAATATTTCGGTTCGGGGTTCTCAGCCGAATTATCTCGGATAATGGCAGCCATTTCAGAAACCAGAAGGTTTATCGGTTGGCTGATAAATATAAGATTAACTAGAGGACCTCGTCACCCTACAACCCTCAAGCCAATGGACTTGCAGAAGCCTTCAATAAAACACTATGCACACTACTGGCAAAGACTGTCAAATCTAATAAAAAGGACTGGGAAGAAAAGATGTACGAAGCGCTTTGGGCCTATCGTACGGTCTATAAAACCCCAACCGGCTGTTCGCCATTCTCCCTCGTATAGGTGTCAGAGGCTGTGGTGCCGATTGAATTGGAAGTCCCCTCGCTGTGAGTTGCCATCCAGCATGGTTTGGATAGCGGCGAACATACCAATATAGAAAGAATACTGGAAGAGCTTGCCGAGCTCGAAGGAAAGCGTCTCCGCGCACAACAAACTATTCAACTCTACCAAACTCTACCAAGCTCACATGGCCCGTGCTTTCTATAAGCTGGTCAAAGATCGAGAATTCAAGAAGGGAGACCTAGTAATAGTCAAAAGAAGAGAGGTGATGGCCTCCAACCCCAAAGGGAAGTTGGTTGAAAACTGGGTTGGACCATACATCATCCGCCGAGTATACGAAGGGGGTGCGTACGTCCTTGTAGATCACATAGGAGTCGTCCAGTTCTCTCCCCTTAACAAAATGTTAGCGCAGCGAGAGTGATATAGAAGGGGGGGGGATGAATAGTTCACTCCCAATTTGCAAATGCAGGTACCTATCAAGATCGAATAAAAAAATGATGATTAAGAGCTGAACACACAACTAGTCGAAGAGACAAGCAGATAGAGAGCGCTGATAAAGATCGCAAACCACAGAGAAGAAAACCAATTTTTAGGTGGTTCGACTGCAGTCCGCAATCTACATCCACCCCTCACTCCAACTAGAGTGAGGATTCCACTAGCCACTGCTAGAGCACAGCAGACTTAGTCTACGAACAACTTGCTGCCAAACAGCTTGAAAACCCAAGGGAGACAAATCCCTCAACCAAGCTCTGCTACCCACAGAGCTTGTAACCTGTTCTAGCACCCAGCACGAACATAACCGGAGAGTGCCTCTCCCTTCCTCCACACACCGGAGGGAACCTGCTAATGACAACCCGTCACTAGCAACACCAGAGATCAGCGATCTCTCTTCCTCTGCAACCCAGAGGGAAACCGGAGTTAGACTCCCTTCCTCCACACACCGGAGGGGAACATATCAGAAATAGACGAAGAACACATAAAGAAAATCAGAAAAGAAACTAAAGACTGATCGAGAAAACATTTGATACTGAGAGTTAATACAAATGTAGCTTCCTTGGAAGCAATTTCAGAAACCCGATACTGCAAACTCTCTTTCTCTCTTTACTGCTATCTCTCTTTTTCTTTCTCTCTTTTTCTTCCTCTTTACTGGTGGATCGAGCTCTCTGCAATACTGCCTTTTCTTTCTTGGCTCTGATCACCTTCATCGGTGGACGAAGGTTTCTATTTATAGCGGCAGCAGGTGGATAGGGCACAAAACGCATGTGCCTCCCACGCTCAATCCAGAACCTTCCTGCCACGTGACCTTATTGGATTGGTTCCTTTTATCTTGGATCACGTGCACCCCCTTTATTAGGGAATAATCTTCCTCGTACCTGTAAGAAGATAAAAAACATTAACACGCAGTATGGCCACTAAAACTAAAGCTGCATGAGGTATATGATAACAGCACGACGTGACCAGTACACGAGATAGGAAAAGAACGACACGAGGTGCACTGTAACAGAACAGACACAACGAGGAGAACGACACGAAGTGAGGTTATAAAACTAGAAGGACACGAGGTCTAGGAAAGGCAACACGAAGACATAAGGGTGACACGAGGTGGTACATTCAACAGCACGAGGTGCTGCAGTGTTCAGTACGCGAAGAAATAGCTAACGATATGAAGACGAGGACAACACGGACTGAAACCAACTCGAAGACGAAAAACAGAAACCAACACTAGGTGTGGTCACGAGGCAAAAAGTACACTGGGTCAGAAAAATAACACGAACTAACAAACGGCAACAAAAGATGACACGAAGTGAAACAACACTTGAAAACATAAGAAAAACAACTCGAGCAAAAAATAGCTCGAATGAACGACTCGAAGACGAGGCGACACGGGCTGACCACGACACGAAGACAAATAACAGAAACCGACACGAATTGAAAACAACACGAAGACGAAACAGAAACCGACACGAGTTGAAAACAACACGAAGACGAAACAGAAATCGACACGAGTTGAAAACAACACGAAGACGAAACACAGGAATTGACACGGAGTGTGGTCAAGGCGAGAAGGACACGAAGTCTAAAGAGAAAAACAACACGAAGATGAAAGAGTGACACGGCTATCATGACACGTGATGAAGCAGTGACACTAGCAAAAAGACTCGAGGAGCAACAGTAAGTGACACGAAATAAAACAAGCAGACATTAAGAGATGACACGAGATGAGCAACTAAAGGACAAAGAGAAAACGACACGAAGACAGAGAGCACAAGGATAAAACAACACGAAGTATTACCTCATACGAGTTTTCCTGTCAAGCATGGAAATCAACACGGAGTGTTGTACGCTCAGATGACACAAAATCATTTCGTGTTGGTGAGGGAAAGCAACACGAAGTGTGGCTTAAGTGACACGAAAACAATTCCCAAAATTACCTGAAGTGGCTCGAGGATTTACGTTAACACAGAGAAACATTTTTGTTCACAAAAATTCATAGTGTTGAAACCATCAAGACATTAAGACTCAGGCAACACTAAAATTCATTTGGTCAAATTGTTCAATTGAACAGGACATACCCTTACTGTATAACCCATTCACTTACATGATGAAACATGAGATTATCTTGAGATAAAGAAATGATTTATAGTGTGAGACATCATCAAAATCATAGGGACACAACAATCTCCCCCTTTTTAATGATGGCAACACTATGAATCAGGCAATATCAAGGTTTATCAGGATTTAACATGAAATCAATACCATCTGCAACAACAGATTAAATTCAAAGCATGCTCATGCAAATGAATTAGACAAACCCTACAACTCACTCTCATTAACTCACTCTCATTTCCCCCACAACTCATAATCAGGAGCTTCCGCAAGGCGACTAGCCACATCCAGGCGACTAGCCACATCCAACTAATTGAATCATTGATATAGCAGAACCTCTCTCCCCCTTTGACATCAGCAAAAAGAAATGTAGAAGACATAACAATGCTGGAGACATGAAGAAGAAGTGCAGTAACGATCTTAGTGCAGAAAGTCACGAATAGGTCTTAAGAAAATAAGTGAGGTTCTAACATCAAGAGAAGATTCTTTAAGCTTCAGTACACAATGGAGAAATAGAATTATGAAGAGTATATCAGCATACATAGTGTATGATGTAGAGCAGGAGTTGACAAGTATGGCCAAATAGAGCTGATCATTCAACTATTCCACAAGACAGCAAGAGTCTAAATCAGAGAGGTGTTCTCAAGGTATTGAGGACAAGCAATCCATTAGTTGCATAACAACAAGGAATGTTTGTTGGAGATGATTTCCAAGAAGATCAATGAGTAAGTTGGTAGTTCACTTCTTTTGACATTAGGGAGACACCTTGATCAGAGGCCTGAATCCCCAGTTACTCAGAGTGAGTACCTCATTACTTCCCCCCTTTTTTTTGAAGGAAAAGAGTTAGTAACTGTGGCTTTTGACATGAGGAGACACCTTGATTAGAGGCCAGAGTCCCCAGTTACTCACCAGCAAGTCACCATTGCTCTGTCATGACTTTTCATTTATTTTAAGTATCTGACACCTCATGACTTGGGAGAAATATTCATTTCATTGATGAAGCTCCCAGTTTCTCAGTGATCAAAAATAGAACATGTTTGTTCAGTTAAGCCCTTGAGTTAAAGAGATAGAATGATTGAAGATAATACCAAAAGAGAAGGACTTTTCTTGTATTGAGTCTTGAAGTCTAGATTTCAAGTTGATTGGGTCAGATATCAAGACATACGTGTTTTTGGCCTGTACCATAATCAATGACAGTGTAGGAAGATATACTTTATGCAATTAGTCCAGATCTCTGAGTGAGTGCCAAAGGAAAGATTCTAATTAGATTTTAGAGACACTGACTTATTGACTTAAGAGATAAGTGACACTCTACTGTCTGAGAGAACTACACTAGATTAGTCATGAAAAACCAGCAGAGATACACATCTGGACACTCCTTTTGAATTTGTCAAAGAACTTCTCTTCTCACATTACAACTTAGCTCCCCCTAAGACATAGCAATCCTCAATAAGACATTTCAGCATAATCTCAAGGCTCCCCCTTACCTAGAGCATTCTGAAAGCTAACCAGTGAGGATTCAGAACTCCTCCCTAGACTAGCATGCAAGAAGACTAAACAACAGATAGACACAACTCCCCCTCACAACAAGAGCAGGCTTCTTAATTAAGATAATTTGTATAAGCCTAATTCTCTTCTCAATGTGGAAAATTTTTCATTATCCAGAGGTTTTGTGAAAATGTCAGCAATCTGATTATCTGTGCCTACATGAATCAGTTCAAAATTATTTTTAGACACTTCATCTCTTATAAAATGATGTCTTATCTCTATGTGTTTGGTTCGAGAATGCAAAACAGGATTTTTAGCAAGATTGATGGCACTTGTATTATCACAGTAAATAGGTGTGCATCCCAGGTCTTCTTGGTAGTGCTGAAGCTGGTGTTTAATCCATATTACTTGTGTTCCACAACTCCCTGCAGCCACATATTCAGCTTCTGCAGTGGAGAGGGCCACAGAATGTTGTTTCTTGGAGCCCCAAGATACTAAACACCCACCCAAGAATTCACAATGGCCACTTGTGCTTTTCCTGTCTAGTTTACAGCCTGCATAGTCAGCATCTGTGTATGCTACTAGATTCAATGTGCGAGAAGCAGGAAACCATAAACCAAGAGAGTGACTAGCTGACAAATATCTGAAGATTCTTTTAACTGCAGTTAAGTGTAGTTCAGTGGGTCTAGACTGATATCTTGCACACATTCCTACACTGAATTATATATCAGGTCTAGAGGCTGTTAAGTAAAGAAGTGATCCAATCATACCTCTATAAAGTTTGGCATTTACTTCTTTACCTGTCTCATCTGCATCCAATGATGTATTGGTGTCCATGGGTGTAGTAATGTGCTTTAAGTTTTCCATGCCAAACCTTTTGAACAATTCCATTGTGTATTTGGTTTGGTTGATGAAGCACCCATCTTCTAGCTGCTGTACCTACAATCCAAGAAAATATTTTAGTTCACCAACCAAGCTCATCTCAAATTCAGCAGACATCATGGTAGAAAATTCATCACATAGTTCATGCCTAGTTGATCCAAATACAATGTCATCTACATATACCTGAACTATGATGAGATCTTTACTCATGCCCTTGGTGAATAAAGTCTGATCAACTTTACCTCTTTTGTAGCCCTTGCTGATCAGAAATTCAGATAATCTTTCATACCAAGCTCTTGGAGCCTGCTTTAGACCATACAAGGCTTTGTTTAACCTGAAAACTTGGTTAGGTTGAGGAGAAAATTGAAATCCAGGAGGTTGTTCAACAAAGACTTCTTCTTTAATAACTCCATTTAAAAAAGTACTTTTAACATCCATTTGTTGGAGTTTAATGTTCTTTGAGCATGCAAAGGCAAGCAACAATCTTATGGCTTCCATCCTAGCAACTGGTGCATAAGATTCATCAAAGTCTACACCGAATTCCTGACAGTAGCCTTTGGCTACTAGTCTGGCCTTGTTCCTCGAGATGATTCCATCTTCATTCATCTTATTTTTGAACACCCACTTGGTTCCTATGACATTAATACCATCTGGTCTTGGGACAAGCTCCCAGACATTATTCCTTTCAAACTGACCTAATTCCTCACTCATAGCATTTACCCAACCTTGATCAGCTAAGGCCTCTTCTACTGTTTTAGGTTCAATTTGTGAGACTAAAGCAATTAGGTCGTCATTATTCACATTTCTAAAATGAGATCTAGTCCTTAGAGGTTCTTCAGGATTGTCTATGACATTATCTAACGGATGGTCTTTAAGGAATCTAATATTTTTTGAAGACTCACCTGTTTCTCTTTGACCTTCCTGATTTTGGGAATTTGTTTCTCCATTCTGCTGAGTCTTCTCTTCTTCTTGTTGGTTTTCCAGAAAATCTCCACCATGATTGGAGTCCCTGTCAAGATTTTCAACATTAGAAACATCTTTCTTTTCACTAAAGAGAATGTGTGGAGATTCTTCCACTTTCTGATCTGATACATTAAATACCCTATATGCCCTTGACACTTCTGAGTAACCCAAGAATATTCCAGGTGAACTCTTGGCTTCAAACTTGTCTAGATCTTTCTTATCATTGTTATGAATAAAACATTTTGCTCCAAAAATTCTGAAATGAAACAAGTTTGGTTTCTTACCTTTTAGAAGCTCATAGGGTGTTTTCTTGTGTATGGGTCTTACCATGGCCCTGTTGATTATGTAGGTTGCTGTATTGGCCGCTTCTGCCCAAAACCTTCTAGGTAACTTACTTTCAATTAACATGATTCGGGCCATCTCCACCACTGTTCTATTTCTTCTCTCCACGATCCCATTCTGTTCAGGTGTCCTGGGAGAGGAAAACATGTGAGTTAGTCCTTCTTTGTCACAAAGTTCAGTAAACATGGAATTTTCAAACTCACCTCCATGATCAGATTGAATAGAACTAACCTTGAACTTTCCTTCTTGTTTGACCTTATTGAAAAATAGATTAAACTTTTGAAATGCATCACTCTTATTTGCTAAGAAAAATATCCATGAATATCTGGAGAAGTCATCTATGATGACATAGCCAAACATGTTACCATTAAGACTCTGAGTTCTGGTTGGACCGAAGAGATCCATATGAAGAAGTTCCATTGGTCTAGAAGACAATGGCTCAGATCTTAATTTGAAAGAGTTTCTGGTCTGTTTGCCTAGAGCACAGGCATCACATGATTTTGAAATGGAATTAAATTTAATTCTAGGCATGCCTTTAACTAAATCAAGTTTGACCAGTTTATTTAAAGTAGAAAAGCTAGCATGACCTAGACGTCTATGCCATTCAAAAGCATCAATTTCAGAGTTAGCAGACAAACAAATAGTAGTGTCAGATTTCTCATTTAACTCTACAATGTAGATATTATTAATCCGGTTGGCTATAAATTTAACCTCATCAGAATTTATTTCAAAGATTTTGCATGAAGTATCATCAAAAACAACCTTGTGACCCTTGTCACATAACTGACTGATGCTGATCAGATTATGTTGTAGCCCTTCCACAAGTAAGACTTTTTCAATGGAGTTTGTGGAAGACTTACCTACTGTGCCAACTCCAATTATTTTACCTTTGTTCTTTCCTCCAAACTTGACCAGACCTCCTGGCTTCATCTCTATCTTGCTGAACTTGGATCGGTCTCCTGTCATATGCCTGGAGCAGCCACTGTCGAGGTACCACTTGTTGTCTTCAGCTGCCAGGCCGACCTACACAAGTATATCAAGCAGAGTGATTTGGAACCCAAGATGAGTTGGGTCCAAGTACATTGTTTAAATCTCTGATCAAGTGTTTGGGTACCCAGATTTGTTTCAGCATGGTTTTCTTTGGCACCGTCCTTTCTGGTTTATTAAAGTTCAATCCATCTGAACTGGGGAAATGAGTTCTATTCCTTTCATTGGTCTTCCTATTCTTAGGAAATTTCCTGTAGGCTTGTTGATTGGTATATCTTTGACCATGAAAGTTGTTCCTCCAGTAGGTCTTGTTTGGACCCATCTGATTGTTATAATTCCAGCTCTTATTCTGATTTGTTTTCTTGGTCCAGCTACCATTTGTGTTCTGGTGAATGGACTTAATGTTATTCTTCATAAAGTTCATTCCAATCTTGAATGGTTGTCTAGTACTAGTTGTTGTGTTCTCTTTAGGACTTTGAGTTTTCTTAGAGCTGTTTGAGCTGGATGGTGTGTCCAGCTTTTCTTTTCCCTTCTCTGGACAGAAGGTGATGGTCTTGAATTGCAAGGGTCTCTTGTTGGTTGGGTCATAGCCTAGACCTTCCTTATTGAAATTGACCCTAGTTCCTAGTATAGCATCTAGGCTAGTCTTTCCTTGGACAAACTTCTCTAAGACTTTCTGTTTGTCTTCCAGCTCTTTTTGAAGAAACTCAGAATTCTTTAGGAGTTCAGCATTTACTTTCTTCACAGCTTCATATTTCTCTGAATTCATTCTGATTTCACTCATGCTTTCTTCAATTTTAGTTTTGAATTCATTGAGCTGTTTTTTACTTTCTTGGATGTCTCCCCTAAGCTTATCATTCTCTTTCCTTTGTGAGGTCATTTCTTCTAGTTGTTCTTTTAGCTTAGCATTTTCCTCACAGACCAGAGTTTGTTCTTCAACATTTGTGTTAAATTTTCTTTTCAGAACTCTGTGCTCTTTGCTAAGTGAATTAAATTTATCTAGCAAGTCACCATAAGCATCCTCCCAGTCATCAATTGAGAAATTTTCAAATACATTTATTACCTCCTCTTCACTGTTTGCCATAAGACAAATTCCTTCTTCATATTCCTCCGAGGAAGTGTCTTCGGGATTTTCTTCTTCCTCGCTCCATGTGTAGACCATCGCCTGTGACTTTTTCTTCTTCTGCACCTTTGTGAACTTCTTCTGAGGATAGGGACCTTTCTTCTGGAGTTCTGGGCATTCGCCTTTCATGTGTCCCTGTTTGTTACAGTTAAAACAAGTCAGTTTCTTAGGAATTCTATCCCTGTAATTGGTAAACTCAGCATTCTTGTTAAAAGAGTGTGGGTTCTTCTTCCTGAAGGTCTTCCCCTTTGTCCTCAGAAACTTTTTGAATTGACGAGTGAGCATAGCCTGCTCCCCTTGGTCGAGATCTGAAAGACCTTCAAGCTCGGACTCAGACTCGGGGCTACTGCTGCTGCTCCCACTTTTACTACCCATGTTGCGGGAAGCTCTTAGAGCTACATTTTTACCCTTCCTCTCACTACCTTCTCCACCTCCTTGGAAGTTCATCTCATAGGTCATCAGGGATCCTATGAGTTCATTCACAGTTAAGACAGTCAAATCTTTTGACTCCTCAATCACAATGGCCTTAGTGTGCCATGCCGGGGATAAAGATCTAAGGATTTTCCTGACTATATCTACCTCAGCAAGATCCTTCCCTAGCCCTTTAAGAGTGTTAGTGATCAAGGATAACCTGGCATACATTTCGGTTATATTCTCATCTGCATTCATCTTAAATATTTCATACTTGGAGGTGTAGAGATTTACCTTCGAGGCTTTCACTTGAGCTGTACCTTCATAAATTAATTGCAGCTCATCCCACATTCGCTTGGCAGTTCTGTATGCAGATATACGAGCATATTCCTCTGGATGAACAACACATTGGATTATGTTCAGCGCCGTCCAGTTGAGTGACAAGAGCTTCACATGATCATCTGTCCAAGCATCCTCGTTTGGTGGCAGCTCATATGGCCCCACCGTGATTACTCTCCACAATTTATGACTCTGAGCTCTAATGAACACTTCCATCCTGTTCTTCCAAACCAGATAGTTACTACCATCGAAATAAGGAGGGCGACTAATGGATTGACCTTTGGCCATGAAGGTTCTAGGACCACCGCCATTTCCTTGACCGTTCGTCCACATGGCATAAACCTGCTCTGATACCAAATGTTAGCGCAGCGAGAGTGATATAGAAGGGGGGGGGGATGAATAGATCACTCCCAATTTGCAAATGCAGGTACCAATCAAGATCGAATAAGAAAATGATGATTAAGAGCTGAACACACAACTAGTCGAAGAGACAAGCAGATAGAGAGCGCTGATAAAGATCACAAACCACAGAGAAGACAACCGGTTTTTAGGTGGTTCGACTGCAGTCCGCAATCTACATCCACCCCTCACTCCAACTAGAGTGAGGATTCCACTAGCCACTGCTAGAGCACAGCAGACTCAGTCTGCGAACAACTTGCTGCCAAACAGCTTGAAAACCCAAGGGAGACAAATCCCTCAACCAAGCTCTGCTACCCACAGAGCTTGTAACCTGTTCTAGCACCCAGCACGAACATAACCGGAGAGTGCCTCTCCCTTCCTCCACACACCGGAGGGAACCTGCTAATGACAACCCGTCACTAGCAACACCAGAGATCAGCGATCTCTCTTCCTCTGCAACCCAGAGGGAAACCGGAGTTAGACTCCCTTCCTCCACACACCGGAGGAGAACAGATCAGAAATAGACGAAGAACACATAAAGAAAATCAGAAAAGAAACTAAAGACTGATCGAGAAAACATTCGATACTGAGAGTTAATACAAATGTAGCTTCCTGGGAAGCAATTTCAGAAACCCGATACTGCAAACTCTCTTTCTCTCTTCACTGCTATCTCTCTTTTTCTTTCTCTCTTTTTCTTCCTCTTTACTGGTGGATCGAGCTCTCTGCAATACTGCCTTTTCTTTCTTGGCTCTGATCACCTTCATTGGTGGACGAAGGTTTCTATTTATAGCGGTAGCATGTGGATAGGGCACAAAACGCGTGTGCCTCCCACGCTCGATCCAGAACCTTCCTGCCACGTGACCTTATTGGATTGGTTCCTTTTGTCTTGGATCACGTGCACCCCCTTTATTAGGGAATAATCTTCCTCGTACCTGTAAGAAGATAAAAAACATTAACACGCAGTATGGCCACTAAAACTAAAGCTGCATGAGGTATATGATAACAGCACGACGTGACCAGTACACGAGATAGGAAAAGAACGACACGAGGTACACTGTAACAGAATAGACACAACGAGGGGAACGACACGAAGTGAGGTTATAAAACTAGAAGGACACGAGGTCTAGGAAAGGCAACACGAAGACATAAGGGTGACACGAGGTGGTACATTCAACAGCACGAGGTGCTGCAGTGTTCAGTACGCCAAGAAACAGCTAACGATATGAAGACGAGGACAACACGGATTGAAACCAACTCGAAGACGAAAAACAGAAACCAACACTAGGTGTGGTCACAAGGCAAAAAGTACAATGGGTCAGAAAAATAACATGAACTAACAAACGGCAACAAAAGACGACACAAAGTGAAACAACACTTGAAAACATAAGAAAAACAACTCGAGCAAAAAATAGCTCGAATGAACGACTCGAAGATGAGGCGACACGGGCTAACCACGACACGAAGACAAATAACAGAAACCGACACGAATTGAAAACAACACGAAGACGAAACAGAAACCGACACGAGTTGAAAACAACACGAAGATGAAATAGAAACTGACACGAGTTGAAAACAACACGAAGACGAAACACAGGAATTGACACGGAGTGTGGTCAAGGCGAGAAGGACACGAAGTCTAAAGAGAAAAATAACATGAAGATGAAAGAGTGACACGGCTATCACGACACGTGATGAAGCAGTGACACTAGCAAAAAGACTCGAGGAGCAACAGTAAGTGACACGAAATAAAACAAGCAGACATTAAGAGATGACACGAGATGAGCAACTAAAGGACAAAGAGAAAACGACACGAAGACAGAGAGCACAAGGATAAAACAACACGAAGTATTACCTCATACGAGTTTTCCTGTCAAGCATGGAAATCAACACGGAGTGTTGTACGCTCAGACGACACGAAATCATTTCGTGTTGGTGAGGGAAAGCAACACGAAGTGTGGCTTAAGTGACACGAAAACAATTCCCAAAATTACCTGAAGTGGCTCGAGGATTTACGTTAACACAGAGAAACATTTTTGTTCACAAAAATTCATAGTGTTGAAACCATCAAGACATTAAGACTCAGGCAACACTAAAATTCATTTGGTCAAATTGTTCAATTGAACAGGACATACCCTTACTGTATAACCCATTCACTTACATGATGAAACATGAGATTATCTTGAGATAAAGAAATGATTTATAGTGTGAGACATCATCAAAATCATAGGGACACAACACAAAAAACACTTGAAGATGTATCACGTAGCTCAACCGACATTCTCAGAATGACCAAGACCTACCTTAGTCTAGTGGCACCCCGCCCTAGCTGAGTTCTTCCTACCTTGGTCTAGTGGCATTCCGCCCTGACCGAGCTCTTCCTACCTTAGTCTAGTGGCATTCCGCCCTGATCGAGCTCTTCCTACCTTAGTCTAGTGGCACCCCGCCCTAGCTGAGCTCTTCCTACCTTGGTCTAGTGGCACCCCGTCCTGGCCAAGCTCTCAAAAAATTATATATAAATAATGATGTATAAAACAATATTTCCATTACGGGCCTTACGCCCGAATCGGCACAACATCTATCCTTTGCGTTAGCATTTCCTTCTTGCTAACGAATAAACCCCTTTTCCGGCGCAAGACTTCGTGTCCTAGCCGACTCTTCTACAATATTGCCATTACGGGCCTTACGCCCGAATTGGCACGAGATCTATCCTTTGCGTTAGCATTTTCTTCTTGCTAACGAATAAACACTTTTTTTTCGGCGCAAGACTTCGTGTCCCAGTTGACTCTTCTACAATATTGCCATTATGGGCCTTACACCCGAATCGACACAAGATCTATCCTTTGCGTTAGAATTTCCTTCTTGCTAATGAATAAACCCTTTTTCGGCACAAGACTTCGTGTCCTAGCCGACTCTTCCACAATATTGTCATTACGGGCCTTACACCCGAATCGCTACAATATCTATCCTTTGCGTTAGCGTTACCTTCTTGCTAACAAATAAATCCTTTCTCGACGCAGGACCTCGTGTCCTAGTCGACCCTCACTCAACATCACCATTACGGAGCTAACGTCCGAATTGGCTGAAGCTCCTCCTTTGCGCTGGCATCGTTCCTCTGCCAATGAATAAATTGCCTTTACTGGTGTGAGATCCTGTGCCTCAGTCGGTAGTTATCTGACGTCACCAAGGGGTCAAACCCCACATGTTGACCTCTTAACGTCCTCCTAGTATATGAATCAAAAAAAAGAAAGAGAAAAAAAAAGAAAATAATAATAAAATAAGATAAATGGGGTTTAAAATAGAGGTGCCCCGCCGGCCTTATTCCTACATTAGGACAACGGAAAAAATGGCTATAACCCGGCTGTGGCGAAAACCTGAAAGGGCGCTGTAAGTAAAATCGGGGACCCCGCCACGTGAAAACCCGAAAGGGCGTGTGGGCAAAAGCAAGAGGGGGTTGGCTTCGGTAAAAACCCGAAAGGGCGCTTAAGTCAGTAATGTGGTAACTTAAAGTTCCTTTTCACCCCCATCCCAATGAAACTCTGAAAAGGTTGATCACCCCAGACCCTACCGGAGATCTTTTCTCAATATCCTTTCGACCCTTGCCATCATCGAAAAGGCCGGTCGACCTTTTCCCTTTAACTTGGACCTTCCGTCCTCGTCAATGAACGAACCTATCTCTTGCTTCGGCATTTAACCAATGTCGATGAATAAACCTGTGACCGACTCCTGTCATCACTGAAAAGATCAATCGACATTTTCCATTAACTTGGACCTTACGTCCTCGATAATAAACCTATCCTTGCTACGGCATTCGTCCAATGCCAATGGACGAGCCACTCTCGGCCCTTGCCATCATCGGCAAGACCGGTCGATATTCCCTTAACTTGGACCTTCCGTCCTTGTTAATGAATCTATTCTTGCTTCGACATTCAACCAATGTCGACGAACAAACATGTGCTTGACCCTCGCCATCATCGGCAAGGCTAGTCGGCGTCTCGTTAGCCCGGGCGTCAACATCTGTTGCTAACAAATGAGCCCACATTCATCCCGGATTCATTCCGTGAATCAAAAAAAAGAAAGAAAAGAAAAGAATGAGGCTTAAAATAGAGGTGCCTCGCCAGACTGGTTCCTACATCAGGACAAGGGGAAAAATGGCTATAACCCGATTGTGGCAAAAACCCGAAAGGGCGCCGCAGGCAAAATCGGGAACCCCGCGACGTGAAAACCTGAAAGGGCGCGTGGGCAAAAGCAAGAGGGGGCTGGCTTCGGTGAAAACCCAAAAGGGCGCTTAGGTCAGTAAAGTGACGTTCTAAAGTTCTCAACCTCTTTTGACCCTCGTCACCATCGGCGAGATCGATCAACATCCTTGTGACCCTCGTCACCATCGGCGAGATCAGTCAACATCCTTGTGACCCTCGTCACCATCGGTGAGATCGGTCAACATCCTTGTGACGCTCGTCACCATCGGCGAGATCGGTCAACCTCCTTGTGACCATTGTCACCATCGGTAAGATCGGTTAACCTCCTTGCGACCCTTGTCACCATCGGCAAGATCGGTTAACCTCCTTGCGACCCTTGTCACCATCGGCAAGATCGGTCGACCTACTTCAGACCCTTGTCATCATCGGCGAGATCAGTCAACCTCCTTGCGACCCTTGTCACCATCGGCAAGATCGGTCAACCTACTTCTGACACTTGTCACCATCGGCAAGATCGGTCAACCTCCTTGCGACCCTTGTCACCATCGGCAAGATCGGTCAACCTCCTTGTGACCCTTGTCACCATCGGCAAGATCGGTCGACCTACTTCTGACCCTTGCCATCATCAGCGAGATCGGTCAACCTCCTTGCGACCCTTGTCACCATCGGCAAGATCGATCCACCTACTTCTGACCTTTGTTGATGCGGGACGGACACGGGATACGACACTATTAGGTGCCACCCTCGGACTCTAGATGAAGACGCGACCAGCAGCACACAGCAGGGAGACACTAAGCCCGACACTACGAGCTCCTAGTGGCAAAACGTCGCTAACAGAAGTGGAAGCTCACTCATCATCCCAAGCGAGGGAAAGCGCGGACCGTGCGCGGTTAAGGAACCGGCGGAGGTCAAGGGTAGTCCGACTCAACTTCCGGACTCCGATCGAGTCACGGGACAGGTCACACTCACTCTCACAGTGGTGACATGGACACACGGGCTAGTACCTACACTCTCGGTAGCGGCAAAAGACCGTATACTAGCTAAGCAAATGAATGTCAAGAGGTTCAGACCATTACCTCCACGCACCCGGCGTGGCGAAGACAACCCCGGCCGAATTACGGATCCCCGGTTAAACAATTTTACAACAGTATAATGATTTGACCCACTCCACACAGGGAGGTAAAAGGTCACATGTAGGGTCCGGGAATCACGTAAATCGGGTTGACGGGTAGCATCTTGATGTCGCCCGGCGGTGCCGAACTCCGCGTTTTCGTGCTTTCCGAACGGCGGGTTCTGCGGGCCCGTGGGGCCCACGGATGGCGCTGTCCTCCGGATCTGCTGGGGTGGGACCCACTATGATGGGCACCCCTGGTGGCGCGCCTCCACGGATGGCGGTCGGCTGGGAACACCGATCGGGGGTCGATCGGTCCCGATTCCCAAGCTTTGAAGTTGCTGCCCACGGATTTTTAGTTGCTGTTTTCAGGCACGCGCTCCGGCAAAAACGGCCGCTACGATCAATCCCGACGTCGGATTGGGACGCATGAGCTATCGTTGGAAAGCTCTCTTAAAATTCTTCAATCTAGAACCAGAGAGATCTTCTGGATTTGGTCGGATCAAAACTTTAATAATTTACAACCCCTGTTGTACAGTAACTGAAATCTCATATTTACAGGGTACTTGTCTAAGAACCACCATTGACCGCCTGGTAAACCTCCGATTCAACTCTTGAGCTCTTCTTCAAAGTTGTAGGGGATCAAACCACGGAACTGTGACTATTTTTGTAATTTGATTTGGAGGTGGGGGTGATTTACTATGATTTTTGGGGTGACTGGTGGTCGGATCTGGGAGTAGGGGGACAGAACTGTAGCTGGGACTGAGAACGATTTTTAGAAAATATGAAATTGACGAACCAAAAATTGAGAAAAAGTGTGGATGAAGGGGTGGATTGGTGGAACCTCCAGTAAAATTGGGTGAACCAAAATAAATCCAAAAGTGGACTTAAGAAATGAAACTCAGCGCGGGGATGAATCTGGATAGAACTCTAGCAGAACCGAAATGGAAGAGTGGACGAAAATCAAAAAATATGAAACGAGATCTGAATGGCAAACCAAAATTTGTGGGATGTCCTTGACACCTCTGGAACACCCAATAAAATCCCCAGATCTATCTGAGCTCGGGGCTGAGACAGGAAATTCGTGGGAGCTCCTGTGATACTGCGCGGGCAGAACTCCGTTGATGGCGAAGGCAGTGCGGTGGCGGCTCGTGGCGGCGGCGGCGATCGTCGGAACCGATACACGAGGCATCACACCTCAGAATGGAAGCCTTCACAGCTTCAAGGGGGAGAGGGAGGAGGGGGGCGCACCAGCCCTTGCTCTTGAATTTCTTGGAATCAAATGGCATTAATTCATGAAAATAGGAAAATATAAGCATATATAGGTCACCCATCCAATCCATCCTCCACCGTTGGATCTAGGGGTTAGGGATGGATGGCTAGGATGAAGTTTGATCAAAACACAACAAAAATAATAAACAAATGGGGAGGGGGGCGCACCTTGACCAAGGGGGGGACATGGTAGGTGGGTTTGGTTGGAATTGTTGACCATTTTGGTCCCTTGTCCCCCATGTGGACAATTGACTAGTCAAGGCTTCTAGATGTCCACCTTGGATGTTGACCAACCCCACAAGGCTGATATGGACCAATGGGACGGGGCCTGGGGGTCCCATGGGGCCCAGGGGTCCCATTTTACAAATAAGCCCCTCGAACACTCATAATTGCAAACCGTATAAAATGAAATAAACACACCTTACACACAAATAAAGTCTAATTAAATATGAAAAATGGGGAGGCTCAAGGCGGAGTCTCCAGGCTGTCTCCGAGCTAGATGGACGCTGAGGTGGCTCGAGTCGTGCTCCGTGTGCGGTACCGGTGGCTCGGCGTGTCGCGCCGCTCAACTGCTCGGGTGTCCGCACCAATTCTCCCCGGGTGGGAGAAACTCGACCCTGTCGAGTAAGGGTCGGCATCGCTCCTATATCACTCTAGAAGGTCCGGATCGATCTGCTGCAACTCGCCATGTGTGATCCATGTGTCCTCAGTAGCGGGCCGTCCTCTCCATCGCACTAGGTAGCGCGGGTAAGATCCACTCCTGGTAACTGTCACTTGCTCGTCCAGTATACGATCTATATGCTCACGCTGCCGTGAAAAAGGGGCTGGAGGTGGAAGTGGACACTCAGGTGTGGGATCACTCTCAAGGGGAGGAGATGGCTCAAAAGGCTCACTAGGGATCACCGCTGGGTCCCTATATGCAACAAGATCCGATACATTGAAGGTAGAGCTTATACCATATTCCTCGGGCAAGTCCACAACGTACGCATTGGATCCAACGCGTTTCAACACTCTGAATGGACCGGCTCCGTGAGCTTGCAACTTCTTAACGGTTCCAGAGGGAAACTGTTCAGGTCTTACCCTGATCATGACATATTCACCCTCGTGGAACTCTCGGTGGTGTCGGTGGGCATCGGCTAACTCCTTGTACCGTGCATTGCTGGCCTCAATGTGACGACGGATGTCGTCATGCAAACTCCTAACGTGCCTAGCAAACGACTCGGTCGACTCCGACACTCTAGCATGGATAGGCATGGGGACAAGGTCAACGGGTTTCCTAGGCCTACGACCTGTGACAATCTCAAATGGACTCATGCCGGTAGACCTACTCACCGAATCATTGTATGCAAACTCAGCCATAAATAAAATGAGATCCCAATCCCCAATGCCGTCCTTAACTAGACACCTCAAAAGATCTCCCAGACTCCTATTGACCACCTCGGTCTGACCGTCTGTCTGGGGATGATATGCAGTGGAAAACTTGAGGTGAGTACCTATCATATGCCATAGTGTCTTCCAAAAGTAGGAAGTGAATCTAACATCACGGTCAGACACTATAGTGCGAGGCAACCCAATCTTGCACAGCACATGCGTAAGAAAAAGGCAGGCTACCCTCGAAGCATCCGAAGTCTTCGAGCAAGGAATAAAGTGGGCCATCTTCGAGAAATGGTCAACCACCACATAGACGGAATCATGCTTCCTTGAGGTACGTGGCAATCCCAAAACAAAGTCCATACTAACATCCTGTCACGGGGCATCAGGCACGGGGAGAGGCGTATAAAGGTCCGAGCTTTGCTTCTTCATCTTGGCCGTAGCACATGTACGGCACTGAGCCACGATGTTAGCAACATCGCGCTTCAAGCTCGACTAATAAAATCGATGCTCCACTGCCTCAATAGTCTTGTTCCGACCAAAGTGGCCGGCTAGACCTCCCGCATGTAATTCCCAGACTAAGAAATCTCGAACCGAAGTTCGAGGAACACATAGCCTGCTACCTCGAAAGAGGTAACCCTCCTGAAGCACATACTCATCAAGGTCTCTCGAGGGTCCAGCCTGGAGGGTGGTAAAAATCTGACCGAAGTCAAGACAATCAACATAGGCCTCCTTCATCTTCTCTAACCCTATGACCTCGGCACTCATGGTGGTAAGCAAACATGCTCGCCGACTCAAGGCATCAGCCACCTTGTTCTCCACTCCAGCCTTATGTTTCAGCACAAAGGTGAACTGCTGGAGATACTCGACCCAACGACTATGACGCGAGTTAAGCTTCTTTTGCGAATGGAGGTACCTCAATGCTTCGTGGTCGGAGTATAGGACAAACTCCTGATGTAAAAGATAGTGCCTCCAATGCCTAAGAGCATGAACAACTGCGTACAATTCTTTATCATATGTGGAATATCGCAGCTTCGCGTCATTTAGCTTCTCGTTGAAATATGCGATCGGGTGGGACTCTTGAGTCAAAACTCCTCCAATTCCCACGCCCGACGCATCACAAGAGACCTCAAACACCTTCGAGAAATCAGGCAGTCGAAGGATAGGTGTCTGGGTCATGCACTCCTTAATGTCCTTGAAGGCGGCAGATGCGGCCTTCGTCCATGCAAATGTGCCCTTACGGATGCAATCCGTGATCGGGGCGGTGACGGAGCTAAATCCGCGGATGAAGCGACGGTAGAACGTCGCAAGGCCATGAAAGCTGCGGACATCATGAACCGTACGGGGTTCCGGCCGCTCAACAATGGCCCGGACCTTCTCCGGATCGGTGGAGACCCCAGTACTAGACACAATGAAACCCAAGAAGGTAAGCTGAGGTGTCATAAAGGCACACTTCTGTGGGTTCGTAAATAACTGCTCTCGTCGAAGAAGTAGACAGACCTGCCGAAGGTGGTCTAAGTGGTCCCCTGTGGTGCGGCTATAGATAAGGATATCATCAAAATACACCACTACAAAGACTCCAATGAAAGGTCGAAGGACCTGAGTCATGAGCCGCATGAAAGTGCTAGGGGCATTGGTCAACCCAAAAGGCATGACCAACCACTCATATAGACCGTCCTTGGTCTTAAATGCGGTCTTCCACTCATCACCTGGCCTAATCCTCACCTGATGGTAGCCACTCTTAAGATCGATCTTCGAAAAGATAGTGGCACCTGCCATCATGTCTAGCATGTCATCCAGGCAGGGAATAGGGAACCTGTACTTCACGGTGATCTTGTTGATGGCACGACTATCAATACACATTCTCCATGTGCCATCCTTCTTCGGGGCGAGTAATGCAGGTACAGCACATGGACTCATGCTGTCCCGGACAGATCCTGATGAGGACATCCCACGACACTCGCTATGGCTCGGGTCGCCTGCACACCCTTGATTTGGTCGACTCATTCTCATCTTATGTATCTTCCTTTTATTGAGTCTTATCATATGTAATTTTCCTTTTATTGGGTCATGTCGCATGTATTTCCTTTTATTATGTCATGTTGTACTAGTCCATTTCCCCTATTTGGTCTAATTGGGCCCTAATACCTTAGTTTGGGCCTATTGGACTGAGTCTAGGACATGTTTGGTCTTTTGCCTTAAATGGCAAGGTTATTTTTGTCTTGTAAAGATGGGTTGCCTATAAATAGCCCCCATCTCCCTCCATGTACTCACTTTTGATGAAATATTGAAAACTACTTCATTCCACCTCTCAAGATCTCTCTCTTTTACTCTCTCTCTCTCACTCTCTCTCTCATTCTCTCTCTCCCCAAGGGGAATTCGACCCTCTCTCTCTCTCCTCCTTCCCGCTCACTTACTCCAACCCCCAACCACCTCCACTACCTCACCCACCTCCATTAAGGCCCTCCACTTCCCCATAGCCCCTCATTTACTCCCCCTCCTTGTCCCAAAGCAACTCTTCCACCTCCCAACACAATCCGCCCACTTCCCCACACAAATCCCACCCCTCCCAAGGCCAAATTCGAATTTGAACCTTCCCTCCTCATCCCCCCTTGCTCCCTAGGTCGCACCACTCCTCTCCCCTCAAGCCAAGTTCGCCCCCACCTTCTCCCTCCCACACTCTCTCTCTTGTGCACACCCACCTCTCCACCTCCACCTCCAGCAGCTCCAGCCCCCTCTCCATCCATCCCTGCCCCACTAGGACCCCTTGGGAGCCCTAACCTCATCCCTCCCCTCTCCCCAAACCCTCAGCCAACTCCCCTAGCTGTGCTACTCCCCTTACCCCTCCCCTTGTTCTTGCAAAGTTGAAGCTTCAAGTAGCAGGTCGCAGGCAGCAGAAGGAGGCTCTGAAGTCGCATCTTCCCCGGCCTCTCTCTGCTCCTCCTGGTGTCAAGGCCTACATCTCTGGAAAGGTCTTCCAGAGAGCTTTCAAGGAGAGGTGTTTTCGTCGGCATCCGAGCTCCGAGCTGTCCGAGGCAACCATTCTCCCTCGACTGCGCAGGGCTTCTCAGGCCAGGAACCAGAACGACAGAGCAGGCTCTCCCACGATGAACCTTGAAGGAACCAGCCTTCAAGGTCTTCTACAAAGATCTTCCTCCCCCTGTCAACGTCCAGGAACAGAAGGCGGAACCCCGTTCGGCATCCGACAACCAGAGATCTCAATTTTCTACCACAACCACGCCGATCTGCCTCCTCACAGTCTGCACCGACCACCGTCCACTCCTCTGGACACCCAGCTCATCTCCGACATCAGAAGACTTCCCTGTTTATTTTTCTACAAAGTAGACTCGTCCACGGTTCCAACGAGTCTAGCGGTGCCAGATTTGGAGCTCAGGAGCGGTCGTGGCAACTTCTGGAACCTGCTGTTTCAGATCGTGTTCGGCCAGAGACCAGAACTGCAATCACCTTCCAGTCACCGGAGCAGCTAGCCCCCAGATCAGAACATCGCCCAAAAATTCAAGCCTTTCCCCTCTCCAGTTAGGAAGCTTTTGGCGCAAGTCTCGTCAGATTCTGAGCTCGGTGGAATTATTGGCAGCATCGACATCAATCCTCTATCCCAAAATACAGAAGCTAGGCAGAATCGGCGAAGCTCGGAAAGTCGACTCTATCTCGCTCATTTCCCTCCCCGCTTGGCCGGCTGAAGGCCCCTCCCTGCGTGGAGGTAATTTTTGGTTGTAATACATTAACCCCCACCCCAAGATCCCCCCCTTGCACGGGGTGTAGTGCTGTACCTCTTCGCATTTTCAGGTCAAGCTCCATCGCCGCGGCGATCGGGTGTATACCCTCGCCTCCCGGCGCGCCCTCCTCTCCGAACGGGATCGGTGTCTTCACACCGATCAGGTGAGCTTCTGATCACACCCTTGTAGCTTCATTTATGTAAATGTAGTATTGCCTTGAATGCCCGTCGGATGGTAAGAGAGTGCTCGGACTTCACTTTAGGCAATATCGTGCCCACCGCGGCCCGTGAGTGAGTGCCACCCAACACCCCGCCTTGCGGGCCAGCCACCCACAAAGTTGGGTCTCCTAGGCCCATTGGGGGTCAGCCATAGCATTGTAAGTCCATTAGGACAATTGGGTCCCGCCTCGGACCCTCACCATCATCTCCCGGATCCACCGGGTGAACGTGTGAGCCGTGTGGGCAAAAATCGTCATTGTGAGAATCATTGAGCGCTTGTATGCTTGCGGGTCTAAGTCCTAGGGTCATCTCATCATATTTAGTGGTCTTTGGGCTGTGCCACATCAAGTGGTATCAGAGCGGTCATAGGCTTGTCCTTACAAGTCTAGTCTTGGGTCACACTAAGTTTTTCTTAGGTGCACTCGCACACCCTTGCATAGCCCACCCAACTTTGCATGACCACTCGTAGTGGAACTCATTATCAAGACAATTCATCTTCTTCCAATAACACCATGAATCCCAATTCCCACGGTGACCGGTTCACCATGTCCTTTAGCTTCAAAGTAGTCCTACCCCACAACAAAATCACCACTGTGTTCCTTGATGAGTACCAATCGGGAAATTATGTCTCCCAAACTCTTGTGAACTCCTTATCACAAGAAGGGAAAATTGTCATCCATGGGGAATGGGTTTTCGTAGAGTTCTACGTACCTTGTGTAAGCCGCATTCCCTCCAAATCCATTACGTGGGGTAGTGGAGCATGGTGCAAAATTCGGCCCCTTGGGTCACATATTATTTTGGGAAAAGAATGGATGGAAGAACAACAAGCAATCATAGACCCCGAAGGAAAAGGGTGTCACTTGCAATCCCCAGGAGACAAGAAAAGGTTCCACTTCCCAAATTCTTATAACCAAGCCCTCTCCAAGTTTAAGCAAACCATTCAAAAGCGATCAGTTAAAGTGGAAAATGAGCCTCAAATCTCCATTGCACAAAACCAACCCGAACCCCAACATGAGCAACTCATCCCACCCACTAGTGAGCTAACCATAGAGGAGCCCCTAGCTACCTGGCTCAAGAAAGGTCCCATCTTGTACCCTTCAACCCCATGCAACCTCCCCATAGAGCAAGTTCAACTAGTGCCATGTCATTCTCGTCACACAACATATCAATCCTTTTGCTTTATGGAAACCCTTGAAGACCTACTTAGGAGTTTGAGTTATCAAATGGGGTTGACTAGCATGTTGGCCATGGAACCCATTAAGCCCAAGTACCTTGCCTTTGCCTACTCATCCATTGGCTCCATTACATCTATTTGCACTATAGGCCAATGCACTAGTGAGCTTCTAATCTTCCTGCCAACCCCTAGGGAACTTGACCCAATGAGCCCCACAAAAAAATGCTCTCCTCTCCTCAAGGTCACACTTCCTAGTGAGTCCACACTCTTGTTGTTGCCCCTTGTCGATGAAGGTTCAACATGCATCGGGGAACGTCCTACTTGGGCCAACCTATCCAAGGACATAGAGGGATCCCTCCATAAGAGTTTCAATTTCTATGATCCTTTTGACCCCACTCAATGGAAATCCCCTCCTTCCACAAGGAAAGGGATTTCAATTCCCGATGAGTTTTACACCACTCCCCTACCACAAGGAGAGGGCAATCAACCTGAGGAATCCACTTTGGTGCTTACCCCATTAGGAGACGAGTGCCCAGCCCACACTAGGGAGTGTATGCTTTGGAATGCTCAAGGTCCAGGATGGGAAGAAGCCTCATTCCCCTCAACCCAAGTCCTCCTAGATCCACATGTTCCCTTCCCACTAGCCCCTCATTACCAACCCACCTCCTGGCCCTCCTACATCTCTCCCTACCCCTCGCCCCTTTGCAAGGAGCATTACGATAAGTCCCACTGGGTTCATGATTTCCACTTCCCTATGTGTGCTAGGGACCCTAGGGTGACCACTTGGATTGAAACCCACCTCCACATCACCCACCCCTTAACCCATCTTGATCTGTTTGGCCACTCCCTATGGGCTTCCAAGTACTCCTCACCCACCACCCACTCCCTCCTACTCTCACCCACCATGTCAGGCCTAACCCACCCATTCCGAAATTCCGCCCACACTATGAGAGTCAATGCCAAGGGTGGCATCAACCTTGGAAATAAGGGAGTGACCCATCCCAAGATGTCCACCCCTTGGAACCGCTTCGATCCCCATGAGTGGAAACCCCCAAATCTCACAGATGGGACCATCTTGATAGGAATCCATGTATCAAAACCTTTTGCATCATGTGGTCAGGCTAGTCACATCATTTGTGTCATTCACACACTAGGTCCAGTGCATGATAGGCTTACATTTGGACAAGTTGGTCTTCCCCCACTCTTCATCCGTCTCATGCATGATAGGGCCACTTGTGGCTGCCCCGGTCCACCTAAGTGCATCAAGGTCCACATGGTTTCTAAGCATGATAGGTCAATTCATGGATGCCCTGGTCCTCCTAAGTCTGTCAAAACCAATCTAACACTTGATAGGGCTGAATTTGGCTGTCCAGGCCCTCCCTTCATCCCTATAGGATCATCATTCATGACAGTGCATGGTTTTAGGCCTAGAAAGCCCTCGGATCTCATTCCCCTTCCCCCACATGCTAGAGTGTCAGTCTCAGCTGAGTCCTTTGCACAGCATATCAAAGAGTTGCATGATGACATCCACAAGCATATAGGGAAAAGTAATGAGGCTTACAAAAGATGGGCAGATGCTCACCGGCGCCACTGTGAATTCCAAGTGGGAGACCTAGTGATGGTGAGGACGGAGCGGCTCCTTCCCGGGCCTGCCTCCAAGTTGAGGGCACGAGGGTCGGGACCCTTTCGAGTTCTACGACGACTTGGCAGCAATGCTTATGAGCTTGACCTGCCAGAGAGCTATGGGGTGCACCCTACTTTCAATGTGGCGGATATGGTACCCTACAAAGGCCCCGCGGTGAAACCCAGTGAGGAGCTTGAGCTTTTACCCCACCTTGAGAGGGACACTTCCGGAGGGACTCCACCTTCAAGCCTGAGAGACCGACGAGAGCAGATAGAGGCAATACTGGATGAGCAGAGCATCATTACGAGGCACAAGGTGTATCAGCGCTACTTGGTTAGGTGAAGAACTGTCCCCCGACGGAGGATACTTGGGTGAGTCGGGAGGACCTACTGCGGTTGGATCCCGACATTCTGGGGCACTATGACAGCCAGGTAGACCCGCACTCGACAGGGTCGAGTTCTCCCCACCCCGGGGGATTTGATGAGGACATCCCACGACACTCGCTATGGCTCGGGTCGCCTGCACACCCTTGATTTGGTCGACTCATTCTCATCTTATGTATCTTCCTTTTATTGAGTCTTATCATATGTAATTTTCCTTTTATTGGGTCATGTCGCATGTATTTCCTTTTATTATGTCATGTTGTACTAGTCCATTTCCCCTATTTGGTCTAATTGGGCCCTAATACCTTAGTTTGGGCCTATTGGACTGAGTCTAGGACATGTTTGGTCTTTTGCCTTAAATGGCAAGGTTATTTTTATCTTGTAAAGATGGGTTGCCTATAAATAGCCCCCATCTCCCTCCATGTACTCACTTTTGATGAAATATTGAAAACTACTTCATTCCACCTCTCAAGATCTCTCTCTTTTACTCTCTCTCTCTCACTCTCTCTCTCATTCTCTCTCTCCCCAAGGGGAATTCGACCCTCTCTCTCTCTCCTCCTTCCCCCTCACTTACTCCAACCCCCAACCACCTCCACTACCTCACCCACCTCCATTAAGGCCCTCCACTTCCCCATAGCCCCTCATTTACTCCCCCTCCTTGTCCCAAAGCAACTCTTCCACCTCCCAACACAATCCGCCCACTTCCCCACACAAATCCCACCCCTCCCAAGGCCAAATTCGAATTTGAACCTTCCCTCCTCATCCCCCCTTGCTCCCTAGGTCGCACCACTCCTCTCCCCTCAAGCCAAGTTCGCCCCCACCTTCTCCCTCCCACACCCTCTCTCTTGTGCACACCCACCTCTCCACCTCCACCTCCAGCAGCTCCAGCCCCCTCTCCATCCATCCCTGCCCCACTAGGACCCCTTGGGAGCCCTAACCTCATCCCTCCCCTCTCCCCAAACCCTCAGCCAACTCCCCTAGCTGTGCTACTCCCCTTACCCCTCCCCTTGTTCTTGCAAAGTTGAAGCTTCAAGTAGCAGGTCGCAGGCAGCAGAAGGAGGCTCTGAAGTCACATCTTCCCCGGCCTCTCTCTGCTCCTGCTGGTGTCAAGGCCTACATATATGGAAAGGTCTTCTAGAGAGCTTTCAAGGCGAGGCGGTTTCGTCGGCATCCGAGCTCCGAGCTGTCCGCGGCAACCATTCTCCCTCGACTGCGCAGGGCTTCTCAGGCCAGGAACCAGAACGACAGAGCAGGCTCTCCCACGATGAACCTTGAAGGAACCAGCCTTCAAGGTCTTCTATAAAGATCTTCCTCCCCCTGTCCGCGTCCAGGAACAGAAGGCAGAACCCCGTTCGGCATCCGACAACCAGAGATCTCAATTTTCTACCACAACCACGCCGATCTGCCTCCTCACAGTCTGCACCGAACACCGTCCACTCTTCTGGACACCCAGCTCATCTCTGACATCCGAAGACTACCCCGTTTGTTTTTATACAAAATAGACTCATCCACGGTTCCAACGCATCTGGCGGTGCTAGATTTGGAGCTCAGGAGCGGTCGTGGAAACTTCTGCAACCTGCTGTTTCAGATCATGTTCGGCCAGAGACCAGAACTGCAACCACCTTCCAGTCGCCGGAGCAGCCAGCCCCCAGATCGGAACGTCGCCCAAAAATTCAAGCCTTTCCCCTCTCCAGTTAGGAAGTTTTTGGCACAAGTCTCGTCAGATTCTGATCTCGGTGGAATTATTGTCAGCATCGACATCAATCATCTGTCCTGAAATACAGAAGCTAGGCAGAATCGGCGAAGCTCGGAAAGTCGACTCTATCTCGCTCATTTCCCTCCCCGCTTGGCCGGCTGAAGGCCCCTCCCTGCGTGGAGGTAATTTTTGGTTGTAATACATTAACCCCCACCCCAAGATCCCCCCCTTGCATGGGGTGTAGTGCTGTACCTCTTCGCATTTTCAGGTCAAGCTCCATCGCCGCGGCGATCGGGTGTATACCCTCGCCTCCCGGCGCGCCCTCGTCTCCGAACGGGATCGGTGTCTTCACACCGATCAAGTGAGCTTCTGATCACACCCTTGTAGCTTCATTTCTGTAAATGTAGTATTGCCTTGAATGCCCGTCGGACGGTAAGAGAGTGCTCGGACTTCACTTTAGGCAATATCGTGCCCACCGCGGCCCGTGAGTGAGTGCCACCCAACACCCCGCCTTGCGGGCCAGCCACCCACAAAGTTGGGTCTCCTAGGCCCATTGGGGGTCAGCCATAGCATTGTAAGTCCATTAGGACAATTGGGTCCCGCCTCGGACCCTCACCATCATCTCCCGGATCCACCGGGTGAACGTGTGAGCCGTGTGGGCAAAAATCGTCATTGTGAGAATCATTGAGCGCTTGTATGCTTGCGGGTCTAAGTCCTAGGGTCATCTCATCATATTTAGTGGTCTTTGGGCTGTGCCACATCAGATCCTCTCTGCACAAGCTCATCGACCTGCCGTTTAAGCTCGGCATGCTCCGTGGGGCTCATTCGATAATGAGGAAGGTTGGGCAAGGAAGAGCCCGGAACAAGGTCGATGGCATGATGAATATCCCGCATGGGTGGGAGTCCCTCGGGAAGCTCATCGGGAAAAATATCAGCAAACTCTTGCAGAATAGGAACAACCTCGGGTGGGAGCTCACCCTTGGAGTCCCGCTCCACCTCTCGGACCGTAATGGCAAACACCGGACAGCCCTGACTAAGCTCCTGCTCCATTTCCCGGGAGCTAATCATCATCAATCTCCTCGTGGAGGGCTCTCCTGGGCCAGAGGTAACGGTCATAGTCCGAGCTGGGGATGGGGTACTGGGCCCAGGTACGGAAGGCTTTGGAGTACTAGGGCCAGTAGGACCCCTGACTGATGGGCTCCTGGGCCGAACGAGGTGGAGGGTGACCCGCTGGCCATCGTGGTCGAAGGTACAGGTGTTCGACCGACCATGGAGTGTGGCATCTCGGTCGAATAACCACGGCCTACCAAGAATGATACTTCCCACTTCCATGGGGAGAACATCACACCAGATCTCGTCACGGTAGGAGTGGAGCTGCAGCGGGACCAAGCACCGCAGCCTGACCGAAATGGAAGTGGTATCCACCCATGATACCTGATAGGGACAAGGATGGTCTACGGGTGTGAGACCAAGACGAGCGACAACATTCGTGGAGATTGCATTGATACAACTCCCGCTATCGATGACCACCTTGCAAATTTGCTTTCCCAGCCTACAGAATACCTGAAGGATAGTGGTCTGACGCCAGTCATCACTGGCCTGTGGCTGGGTGAGGATACATCTGACGACCCCCACGTGGGTATCGTCCGACTGCTGGACATCCTGGGCCTCACCTCCCATCTCATAGTACTCGTCAGCTAACTCTTCATCTGCCTCATAGCTGACTAACTCGAGGCCCGTAGGGGTGGTATCCTCGGCCTGTGTGTCCCCAATGTGAAGAGATGGGCAGGTGGGACACTGGTTGGCGAAATGGCCAAACCCATTGCAGCGATAACACTACTGCCATGATCCACTAGGCTCCCCAATCATAGGTCCTTTACCTTTATCCTCCCGACGGATAGGAGGCGTAGGCAACAAAGGACGTGCAGGAGGTGCGGGTGCCGGTGGACGGGCTATGGGTGGGGCTGTCAGATGCTGGGGACGAGGAAGGTCCCTCGGGGGTGGAGGACGAGGCCTAGGAGCAAACGGCTCGGGACGAGCGGGCTCCTGAGGTCGAGCCATGGGGGCCCTCGGATACGTGCCAGAAGAGCCACGGGGCTCGACACTACGAAGGGGAAAAGAGCCCAACCGGTGGGGTGACTCGAACTCAGCCACGAACTACTCCAATTCGAGAGCAATCTGATACGCCTGCTCCAAAGTGGTCGCGTTGCGGCGAAAGAGTTCATATTGATAATTGGGCTGCAGACCTCTCCGAAAGCGGGATATCGTCATGGTGCTCTCTTCCGTGACCCCGCACCGCAAGTAATACTCATCGAACTCGGCGGTGTACTCGGTCACGGATCGGTTCCCTTGGGAGATACTTTGCCACTTGTCTATGAGACGTTGGCGATATGAGGCGGGAATGTACTTCTCCCTCAACTTGGTTTTCATATCATCCCAAGTACCGATCTGGGGTTGTCGTCGCTGGTTGAGCAGGCTCTCCACATTGATCCAATAAGTTTGGGCCTGCCCTTGCAGCTTCATCTTTGCGTATCGGACTCTTCGGTGGTCCATCATCTCAAACCACTCGAAGTACCGGTCCATGCCGGCCTCCCAGTCTAAATACACCCTAGGGTCCAAGGACCCGCTAAAAGTGGGAGGATCCGCACGCACACCCCTAAGAATGCGGTCGTCATCCTCGGCATCACGATTCCGTCGTTAATGACGACGACCGTTACCCCCTTGATCATTATCAGATGCATAATCATCTACCACATGCATCTGTTGAACCCCAACATTCTCCGCCTGAGCCCTTGGCACAGCAGGCTGCTGAATCGACTCCTGTTGGCCGTTCGTCGGCGCGGGTTGCGCCGCTACTGGGCCCCTCTCGAGGACGGCAATTCTCCCAACTAGGCCCTGAATGGACAGATCCGAATGCTCGGCCCGGTCCTCGAGGGCTTTCATCCGCCCTTCTAGACGCGTTCCTATGCCATCCATACGCGTACTAAGGCCATCCATATGCGTATCTAAACGATCCATGATGGCCTGGAACATCTCGGCCGTGGAAGACTCATCGGAACTACGGGCTCGGGACTCCGCCATAGGTGGTGGTAGCGAGTACTGGGTGCCTCGACGGGTGGGCATGCAAAGACACACGACCTAGAAGACACCGACTAATGCAAACACTGACTAGAAGATGAACTTAGACCTAAATTCAATTTGAAAACACACGCCCTTTTTTTTTTAAAAAAAATAATGCAATTTAAAACACCTTTTTTTGTTTTGAAGAGAATGGGACTCGACTACACCCTAGACACGACCAAGACTCGGTACGCGGCGGAGATAATCGACCCGAAGGTCACTCGCACAAGTGTGCGGTCTTCCCGATAGGGATAACCTAACGATCAGACAATACCTTTTGATATACCGAGTGAAGGTGTGTGTGGGGTAACCTTAGACTATGCAAGACTAATGCAACGACTACCCTAGACTCGACTTGCTCTGATACCAAACTGATGCGGGACGGACACGGGAGACGACACTATTAGGTGCCACCCTCGGACTCTAGATGAAGATGCGACCAGCAGCACACACCAGGGATACACTAAGCCCGACACTACGAGCTCCTAGTGGTAAAACGTTGCTAACAGAAGTGGAAGCTCACTCGTCGTCCCAAGCGAGGGAAAGCGCGGACCGTGCGCGGTTAAGGAACCGGCGGAGGTCAAGGGTAGTCCGACTCAACTTCCGGACTCGGATCGAGTCACGGGACGGGTCACACTCACTCTCACAGCGGTGACATGGACACACGGGCTAATACCTACACTCTCGACAGCGGCAAAAGACCGTATACTAGCTAAGCAAATGAATGCCAAGAGGTTCGGACCATTACCTCCACGCACCTGGCGTGGCGAAGACAACCCCGGCCGAATTACGGATCCCCGGTTAAACAATTTTACAACAGTACAATGATTTGACCCACTCCACGCAGGGTGGTAAAAGGTCACATGTGGGGTCCGGGAATCACACAAATCGGGTTGACGGGCAGCATCTTGATGTCGCCCGGCAGGTGCCGAACTCCGCGTTTTCGTGCTTTCCGAACGGCGGGTTCTGCGGGCCCGTGGGGCCCACGGATGGCGCTGTCCTCCGGATCTGCGGGGGTGGGACCCACTATGATGGGGACCCCTGGTGGCGCGCCTCCACGGACGGCGGTTGGCCGGGAACACCGATCGGGGGTCGATCAGTCCCGATTCCCAAGCTTTGAAGTTGCTGCCCACGGATTTTTAGTTGCTGTTTTCAGGCGCGCGCTCCGGCAAAAACGGCTGCTGCGATCAATCCCGACGTCGGATCGGGACGCATGAGCTATCGTTGGAAAGCTCTCTTCAAATGCTTCAATCTAGACCTAGAGAGATCTTCTGGATCTGGTCGTATCAGAACTTTAATGAATTTACAAGCCCCTGTTGCACAGTAACCGAAATCTCATATTTACAGGGTACTTGTCTAAGAACCACCGTTGACCGCCTGGTAAACCTCCGATTCAACTCTTGAGCTCTTCTTCAAAGTTGTAGGGGATCAAACCACAGAACTAGGACTATTTTGGTAATTTGATTTGGAGGTGGTGGTGATTTACTATGATTTTTGGGGTGACTGGTGTTGGATCTGGGAACAGGGGGATAGAACTGTAGCTAGGACTGAGAACGATTTTTAGAAAATATGAAATGGATGAACCAAAAATTGAGAAAAAGTGTGGATGAAGGGGTGGATGGGTGGAACCTTCAGTAAATTTGGGCGAACCAAAATAAATCAAAAAGTGGACCTAAGACATGAAACTCAGGGCAGGGATGAATCTGGATAGAACTCTGGCAGAACCGAAATGGAAGAGTGGACGAAAATCAAAAAATATGAAACGAGATCGGAATGGTAAACCAAAATTTGTGGGATGTCCTTGACCTCTGGAACACCCAATAAAATCCCCAGATCTATCTGAGCTCGGGGCTGAGACAGGAAATTTGTGGGAGCTCCTGTGGTACTGCGCGGGCAGAACTTCGTTGATGGCGAAGGCGGTGCGGTGGCGGCTCGTGGCGGCGGCGGCGATCGTCGGAACCGATACACGAGGCGTCACACCTCAGAATGGAAGCCTTCACAGCTTCAAGGGGGAGAGGGAGGAGAGAGGAGGGGGGCGCACCAACCCTTGCTATTGAATTTCTTGGAATCAAATGGCATTAATTCATGAAAATAGGATAATACAAGCATATATAGGTCACCCATCTAATCCATCCTCCACCGTTGGATCTAGGGGTTAGGGATGGATAGCTAGGATGAAGTTTGATCAAAACACAATAAAAATAATAAACAAATGGGGAGGGGGGCGCACCTTGACCAAGGGGGGGACATGGTAGGTGGGTTTGGTTGGAATTGTTGACCATTTTGGTCCCTTGTCCCCCATGTGGACAATTGACTAGTTAAGGCTTCTAGATGTCCACCTTGGATGTTGACCAACCCCACAAGGCTGATATGGACCAATGGGAGGGGGCCTAGGGGTCCCATGGGGCCCAGGGGTCCCATTTTACAAATAAGCCCCTCGAACACTCATAATTGCAAACCGTATAAAATGAAATAAACACACCTTACACACAAATAAAGTCTAATTAAATATGAAAAATGGGGAGGCTCAAGGCGGAGTCTCAAGGCTGTCTCCGAGCTAGATGGACGCTGAGGTGGCTCGAGTCGTGCTCCGTGTGCGGTACCGGTGGCTCGGCGTGTCGCGCCGCTCAACTGCTCGGGTGTCCGCACCACTTGTCATCATCGGCGAGATCGGTCAACCTCCTTGCGACCCTTGTCACCATCGACAAGATCAGTCGACCTACTTCTGACCCTTGTCACCATCGGCAAGATCGATCAACCTCCTTACGACCCTTGTCACCATCGGCAAGATCGGTCGACCTACCTCTGACCCTTGTCACCATCGGCAAGATCGGTCAACCTCCTTGCGACCCTTGTCACCATCGGCAAGATCGATCAACCTACTTTTGACCCTTGTCACCATTGGCAAGATCGGTCAACCTCCTTGCGACCCTTGTCACCATCGGCAAGATCGGTCGACCTACTTCTGACCCTTGTCATCATCGGCGAGATCGGTCAACCTCCTTGCGACCCTTGTCACCATTGGCAAGATCGGTCGACCTACTTTTGACCCTTGCCATCATCGGCAAGACCGGTCGACATCCCCTTAACCTGGACTTTTTGTCCTCATCAACCAATAAGCCGCCTTTGTTTCGACTTGTAACTCATGCCGATGAATAAACCCTACCCTCAGTTCCCGTCACCCTCGACGAGTCTGGCTGATAAGCCTTCTGACCGTATTCCATGATCTTTGGAGGCCTCTACACCCTTGTCCTTAAGACTTTCAGCCTACATTAGCCATAGTTTGGCCCCGAGGATAGTTACGACGTGGTGGAGCGAACACCTCACGCCTTTACTGAAGGCGTGAGCACTCTCCTGCCCTAGTAACTGGCAAAATCGGACTAAGCTACCGGGCGAATAAGAAGAGTACAAAGTAAAAAGAATGAAGTCGTGATTTCACGGCAAACAAAGATATTTCATTTCTATGAGACAGCAAGATACATGTTACTCAGGGCATACCCCGGGGCACATGAAGTCCACCAAAACAAAAGGTCAAACAGAAAAGACTATTGCAACGGGGGTCGAAAGATGTCCTCCAGCTCCAAAATGCCCAAGGAAGGGTGGTGGGTCAGCTCTTACAGTCGAGACTCGGTGGCCTCTAGCTGTGATAGTTTCTCTTCAAGAGAAGCGGCTTGCCCTTCGGCCATTTCCGCTTCCTCTATACTCTGAACTTCCTGACGCTTGGTCTCCTGAAGCTCGGCCTCGGCCCTGGAGAGTTCGGAGTGCAGTTCTGCTATCCGAGCTGTGAGGAAGGTGCAGAGATGTGAAGAAGTATTGGCTGCATCTCTCATCTGCCCCGCTGTCCCTCTTAAAGAGGCAAGAGCAATTCGGCATTCAGCCCGCTCCAATGTTATGGCCGTCAGTTGATCAGTTACCTCCTGGCCAAGAAATTCCCGTCTATTCACATACTTCAACAACAGTATCACCCGTGGCGTCCAGTCGTCCATGGGGAAGCCAAAAGCCAGCAGCGAGCGGGACAGGTGCTCCACCAAGCCCCTCAGCTGTACATAAGTCAAATCTCGACTGGCTGTTATAGTCTGCTGAAGGGTCTCCAAGAATTGCCACACTAGGTCGCTTGATGATTGAAGACCAAGTGGTGACGTCTCGGGAAGCTCGAAGTCTACTCTGTTATCCACGGCGGCCCAGATATCGTCACTCGTCTCAGAAGATGATGAATGAATGATCAGCAAGGCGCTTGCACTGGAACCAACTCCAGTAGCTGATGCAACAGACAGAGTCTCAATGACAGCAACCTCCCTGCCAGCCTCTTGGGGTGGAGCTGCACTGGGAACATCGATAGTCGAGGATACTTGCTCCTCGCCCCCAGCCTGGCTGACCTCCATATGGCTAGTTTCAGTAATAAGAGCCAAGGCCCCGGAAGCCCCGACTTCTTCTTCAACAATTTCTCCCGCTTCTATCTCGGGAGGACCACTTTTCTCTAGGGCCAATTTTCGTTCGGCTTCAAGTGGGACTCCATGACTATTGCCGATTCGTCAGTCCCCGCAATTACCCCAGGTCCTTCTGGACCCGCTGCTGCCGCATAGTCTTTGGGGTATAGTAGAGCGATAGGCCGCAAGACTGGCAGGAAGGCTGGGTGAGCCGCGCCTAAAACTGGGAGAGGTATCTGCACCGTGATGGTTGGCAGTACCACCTCAGTCTGCACCATAAATATTTGCATCAAGCAGCTGATATGAAGAGAGGGGAAGAGCAGTAAAGGGCAAATGGTAGGGGGGTTCTCACCTCAACTGGCACTAAGCTTAAACCTCCAAGGGCGGCCTTTGTGGCTCTAGCCCCTTCACTTACGAGTGATCCCAATGGCCCAGGGCCACTTCATGCCAACCGGGGTGGGATGAAGGTTGTATAATCGCTTTCGTAAGCCAAAGACACCCCGACATCCTCGGTCTCCGTATCAACCGGTGGGAACTCCTCGTCACTGGAGATGCCACCATAATTGACTTGCTCGGAAGAGGAAGAGTCCTCTGCCCATTCCGGACGCTCCATCATCGGAGCGGATGTCTTGCTAATAGGAACATCACCCTCAGCAAGGACTTCCTCGGTCGGCTCTATACTAGGAGCTTCGGCCGAATGGATCTCGGGGGCAGGTTTGCCTCCTAAAATGACTTGCTCCCCAGCAGCAGCTTCCTCCACGACCTCAGCTTCAAGAAGTAATGTCGATTGTATTTCAACTAAAATTTGAAGTAAGAAGCAATCAATCCAACTAAAGACATGATGGCTCGCGCAGTCCCCATGAACAAACTACAAATTACCTTCCATTTCCTGCCTGGGCGTCGGGGAAGGTAGATCTCTCTCCACAGGAGCTTTGGGGACTTCCCTTGCCCCTTCTCCAGTCACGGCACCTGTTGTTGCCTCTAGTCCAACGACCACAACAACTGTGCCGGCAAGTGCAAAGAAGGATTAGCCGAAGCGGCTAGAATAAAGCAAATAAACTATAGAAGAATGAAGAGCTTACCTTCAGCTTCAGGCCCCTGCACACGAGAAGCCTCAAACTCTTCAAAAGATACAACCAGAGGAAGGACGATTGCTGGTTCCTTTTCTGCAGCCTTCTTCCTGCGTGCCCGTGTCACTCGGGTCACCGCCGCTTTGGCCTTGCCAACAGCTTCTCTTAACTGGGATCTGGTTCCCTTTCGTGAATCACCAGGAGGCAATGGTGTCATGGTCGGGGCCGACTCGGGAGTCTCGAATAATGTCGGCTTCTGAGCTTTTATTATTAGGTCCCTAAAGTGCCGAGTCTCCTCCAAAGTGAGTCAGACTGCATACGCACGAAGGTGAGAATGATATATGCTGCAACGAAGAAAAGAAGCTGGCCGAAGGGCCGGAATGAAGAAATAAAGCATACATGCTGGCCTCGTATAAAAAGGGAAACGAGGCCAATAAAACAATGATGGCACTTTGTCTCTCGAAGCTGCCTCGCGAATAAGCCAACATAAGTCTCCTATCTTCTCACTCTGCTCTGCCAGCAACGCCAAGTCTGTGTGGCCGCGAGAAGACAGGTGATAATATAAGCTCAGATGGTCCAGTCCCCATCTGTCAGCATACTTCAATGAGATATGAAGGGGCCGGTCCAGAATAGCTTCGCTTGGGCCACCAACTGAGAGCCCATGGGAACGGAGAAGTGCGAACAACCAAGGGGTGTTATCATACATGGCATCCCGCCTATCTTCCCTACGGATGAAAGTTCGATAAGGATGCAATCTGTCAGTCTCGGGATGCCAATCGGCCACGACCGGGATAGGCTCCTCCACCGGCAAAGGGAGTTGCTGAAGAACCACATGTTCGCTACTTACACGACATAATCCCTGAAGCGTCTTCACATACTCATCCCTGCCGATTGTAGGAAGCTTCGGATGGACTTTGGATGAATGACTCTTCACAACCTTCCGGTCTTCCAGATAAGCCCTCACCTCTGTGTTAGTCTAAGACTTCAGCTTCTTCAAAAAAGAAGGTTCGATGTCAAGGGCTGGCACTGGCTGGGAGTCCAAAAATCTATGCTCCGCAACGGCCCAACAGTCTCGATGGGAGCTCCTGTAAAATCCCGTTCGCGCGTTCCACCACTTGATATATTTGGGGGTGACGCGGGGAAAACGAGCAGGGGTTGGCACCCTGAATGAAACATCCTCTCGGCGGTGGAAGTAGTCCTACCATATTCGGGCATCATCATTGGATACTTGCCTAGCTCTATGCCTGTTTGGCAATACAAATTGTGAAGAGGAAAAAGGAATGTGCTGATCGTAGCCAAAACTTCGGCTGAAGTGGAACAGATAATATGGCTCCAACCACAGAATGCCACTCTTCCAGAATACAAGGACGCTTGGTCTAATAGCTAGCACCCAGTCAACCAATTCCTGCTCCAGAATGGGTCTTGTGCACTTGGCCCCAGAAATAAGATGGATATATTCTTTTGTCTCAAAAAGCTTGCACTGCCTTATCCTGTTCACCAACGGGCTTGAATGAGCAGCTAGGCTCTAGAAATGAAGAACCCCGGGTGAATCCATGGGAACCCGGACCAACTTGCCCCGAATGGCGAAGAGCTGTTCCGCTACCGACGCCGGTTCAGCGCTCGCAAATTCTATCATCCTCGGGATAAGATGAGCTGATTGCAACGCCTGAGGAGCAGCCTCTGGGAACAGGGTGCAGACCCAAGCATTGAAAAAATGTAACGGACCAACCATCTGCCAATTCCTAGGGAGACGCGTCTTTGCAGATCTCCCAACATCTTGAAGGTGAGGCATAGAGCCATCGGACAAAGGGACAACTTCATGCCCCAAGCCATAAGAGAAGCGGGATAGATGGCTTCCGCTCTGATTACGCTCTTGTCGCCTTGCAGGAGAGCGAAAGAACAAATCCAATAGGTCAGATACGCAGCACAGTGCGTGACTGCATCAACACCAGTAGGGTTCGGGTCTTCCCATTGCCCTCTCCTCGAAGTGGATGAGGTAGTGGCCTGTCGCCGGACCCTTTTCTTCCTCTTCAAGGCAGTCGGCGCTACTGTGGGGAAGTCCTCATACTTCTTCTTTCTGCCAAAGAAATGCTGGAGCCAAGTGCCCATCCGCACTCGCCACCTCTCGCCGGGCTTTAGGGCCTCCCTTATGTCATACGACGAGCGACAAAGTGTGTGATACGCCATCATCAGATAACGAAAGGCGTAACCTGCCAAATATCGACCGTCACCATCGGTCTGATCTTTCAGCCAGTCAGGCCAGCAAACTTCCTCATACGGCTCTCCGTCGATGGGTAGACCACTGAGCTGCGAAAGGCTCCATAGGTCCAAAGAAGTCTCTCCCTCCAAAGTATAGAAAGTATTGTACTTGGGGCAGAACACTTCGATCATGCCGCAACACAAGCCTCTGGATATGGGGTAGCGGTACCTCGAGGCGTACACACTGTGATATATGCCAGTCCTGGTCAAGATGGGAGCGTAGTGCTGCAGCACATAGTCTGTGAACTCCACGGCTCCAGGCCTGAATGCGTGGGCGTCAGTGGCCCTCAGTTCGGCATACCACCCACAGATATCTGATGTTTGAAGCGGACCGCCAGGTAGTCCAACAAAAAGTATTCTTCCCTATACCCTCATTTCAACGGGGCAAGAAATAAACCAAAGATCGGCTTCTCTCGATCAACACGGCCTGCTATCAGTCCACCAGGCAGGCACAAATTCAGGGGCCCTGGTCAGCAGCCCATCCTCTGGAGCCAGATCTTGCAACCCAAGCACGGCGCTGTTGACACCCGTTTTATACCCAATAAGTCGGGTCGTCTCCTTATTTCATTCTATATGATGCTCCGAGTTGTTCACTCTTCATTGAGTCTCTGATCAGTTGAGGCCTATTTCTTGGGTCTTAATTCCTGGATTAAGAATTGGCTCCTGGTGGCGTTGCCTTGGCAACAGCTTAGCAACCCTTCATTTCTATTCTTGAAACTCAATGGTAATAACGGTCTGAATCAGGCGCGTTGTTTCATTATAACGCATGGGCGCTGGACCGTTACTCTTTGAAGAGTCCTAAGGCTTAAAGCCTCGTTTTTAGTGCTTATCTTTTGGCTTACACATTGGTAATAACGGTCTGTCGAGAGGCCGTTGTTTCATTATGACGCCCTATGTCTTGGCCGTCGCTTCTTTGCAGAGTCCAATTGATTAAGTCTTCTTCCCGTCGATCTTATCCTTTGGGATAGGGTTGAGAGTAACGGATGGTCCTTGATGCGTTTCTTCCAAGCGGCGGTCTGTCGTGCAGCCGTTACTTCCTTCAGAGAGTCCTGGCAGTTCAGGCCTTTTCTCTGCTACTCCGTGGTCGAGATAAGAGTTTGGATTGACGATATCTCTTTCAAATCTGATCCTCAGGACCTTCCGTTTGATTCTATGGACTCTTGGTGATATTATCTTCGAGGATTTACTAAAGAGTTATCTCTTTATCTTGCTTGATTATCCTCTGCTCGACCTGAGAGTTTGAGGGTCTATAAATAGAACCCTTGACTTCATGCCCCGAAGGGAGGAGGATTTGAATTCACGATGAAGTGCTGCCAAACTCAGGAGCCATCTTCATCCAAGAGGAACTGCTTCCCACGTCCATCCATCTCATAATCAAGGGAGTACTTTGGTTTTGGTCTTTCAAGTTCATCATTGCATGCTTGAGTTCTTCCCTGGTTTTTTTCTCAATCAAAGCATTGTCCCTCCTCTTTCTCCACGTTTTTCACTGTCCTCTAAGCATATAAACATCTTCCCAAACTTTTAAAACACCCAGAGGGGTTAAAAAACCAAAACTCCCCGGTAATCCACTCTCCTTTTGATGATGTTAAGTCCTTTGAGAATTGATGCTATGCTTGTGAAAAGGACTAATTGAGGTTATTGTGTTTGGTCTTTCTACATCTTTGGCAGGTTTACAGGTTCATTGACACGAGGCCCAGGTCTTCTAGCCGGCTGGAAGAGTTGGAGTTAAAAGAATTCAAGCTTTGTTACTGCAGGTTATCTGACGGCCTTGTGCAGGCGCGTCACTCTCTTCCGGCGGTCTATCGTGTGGCCGTCACTTCCAAGCGACGCACGGGGTTCTGGCCGTTACTTCTAAGTTGATCTGCAGGCTTTCTCTGGTTTTCTCTCCCGTGGGCGGGTGTTTCATCCACCTATTTCCAAGGTATATTCAGGTCTTTGACTTGTTTTTACTTTGGTGGCGATCACATCTTTCCTTGGTATTGGGCATTAACTGTCTCCTTCATCATATCTTTCTATTTTTCTCGCTTGTTCCACCTTCACGGTGTGTTTTTTTTACTCCTTGCTCCACGCCCCGGCGTGTGTTTTCCTTTTCCTTAGCGTAGTTTGATTGAGATAGCATGCCCATGCTAGAGCTAGCTATGATTGCCTAGGTTCATGATCACATGTTCATAGGTTTGAGTTGATCTTTGATTGCTTGTTTGTCATCTTACCATATCACTTTTCAAACCTCAAAAGAAAGATAGAAGATAGACAAATAAATATCAACAGATAATTTTTTGGCAATCACGGTGGGACAACATGTGCCAATCGTGCTTTTGATTCTTGTTTAAACCTGCCATCATCTGCTTGTTGAGTTGCCTTTTGTTTCCCCTTTGTTTACTGCTCATTCTAGTTTTCTGAGTTCCCTGACGGCCGGGTGTCCCCGCGTCACAGTTCTCTGACGCAGGGGCATTAGACCGCCGCTTTGGTTCTGCTGTGTGACCTTCCACGGGCTTTCCGATTTATTCTGTCTGGTTTTGGTTCCCTGGCTCATCTGACGGTCTCATCCCCCTGCGTTATATATTATCTGGCGGTCTGGCCTTTGACCGTTATTGTGCTCTGACGCAGGGTCCTTCGACCGTTATTCTCCTGGCAGGTACGCATCCGAGGTGCATTTATTTCCGCAGTTTTTGCTGTGATTTATTGCTTGGGTGATACTTGACCTCCTTCTTGCTTTGCTCATATCTCCATATCATTGTGTGCACCATTGATTGTTAGATTCTAGGCTAGACTTTGCATGCACTCCGGTGCACATAGGGTCATTCATCTTTTCATACATTAGATTGCATTTTCCTACCTTGTTGTGAGGACCTCTCGTCTCCATATTCCTTGGGGCCGACTAGGAAATCACAGCAGGGACCTCCGTAAGTCCCCGCGAGCCGTGGATTCCCACACGGACGCCGGGCTGGTTGTACCTTTCCCACCCCGTGTCTAGGGTTGCATAGGTGAAGGAGTGGTTACACTTAGAGTCAAACCAAGTCCCATATCCATCTCCTACTAGGAACCCATTGTTGAGAGCACATATCAATCAATTCACTAAAGTTCCAAAGGAGAAATCATAAGAACCTTGTTGCATCATCTTAAACAACTTGGTTGATCTTTGAGTGTCTTCATCTTTTATCACTTACATCTTGTTAGAATCACCTAAGTTTGGTTGCTTATTGAGTGTTTTTGTGTTGGTTGTTTTCGCATTGTCAAGGTTGTCCGTTGCATGTGGAGTTGTTTTCGTCCGTCTGAATCATCTTCTCGAGTCAGTTCCTTCTTCACGTTCTATTCTAATCCCCTCTTCGAGTCCACCATGGCATCCTTTAATCCTCCTCGCTCCCAAGAGGACTCTCTTCCTCAAGGGCTCCTTGAAAACCCCCCTAGGGTTATTACATTTTCCTCTGGAGAGGGGACTGCCCCTCTCCCATCCTCCACTTCTATGGAAGGTGGTCAAGTTACCCCTTCTCTCTCTACTCCTTCCGCGGGCTCCGTCCTTCATATGATGGCCCAATTGGATCCGACCCAACTCCAAGTTCTATATCAAGCTATGCAAGGGTCCAATGCTTCTCCCTCTGCCACTATCCAAGGTCAATCTAATCCTTCCATTATTGGGCCGTCCGTTCAGCCCACTCCGATTGATCTCACTCCGGTCCAACCCCGGACCATCACTTTCGCTGGCATGGAGATGGGCCAATCTTCTAATTCAGCCCATCAATCTTTCGATAAAGGGAAGTCACCCATCCCTTCCTTTGTCCAGGTGGATCATCACAACTCTGGTTCGGTAGCTCGCAGCTCCTTATGAACCCTTCCGATTTCTTACGCCCTCAGCAAGGAGTGGCCCAAAATCATTCTAATCCGGGTCTATCTCAGGCCCAATATCCTTCTTACGGGCCTCCTATTTCCACTGTCTATCCTTCCACTCCTTCTTAGGGCTCCCGCCTGTTGCTACAGCCATTTCATCTGCACCTCAAATACAATCAGCATCCTTCACTACCCCTGCTCCCTCCCGAGAGCAGGACTTGCTTGACAAGTGGGCCACCATGCAGCAACAACTCGACTTTCTCCAGAAAAGGGTTGGCCCACAATCCTTGGCCGATATTCCTATTCCGAGCTTCCAGAACATCCGGTTCCCTCCGCAATCAGAGCTCCCCAACTATCGTAAGTACGATGGGAACAGCAATCCCTTCATCCATGTGAGGGATTTTCTTTATGAATCGGCGCAGTTCCAATATGATGATCGCCTCATGGCGTACTTATTCCGCCGATCTTTGGACAGTGTTGCTCTAGAATGGTTCTATTCTCTACCACTGGAAGAGGCCGAGAGTTTCAAGGTAGTAAAGGACAAATTCATCCAGCGGTTCCAAGACAGGGTCGGCCCTGAATATTCATTTACAGATCTAGTGGCCGAGAAGATGAAGCCGGATGAAGAGTTCGCCACCTATGCAGACAGGTGGAGACAAATGGCCGCCAGAGTACCGGGCCACATTCCGGAGGAAGAGAAGGTCAAACTGCTGATTTCCAATGCCACCCCGACCTTCCGCAACATCCTGGCAATGAATGACATAGCCAACATGCATCAACTCTATAGCCGGGCGCGCTTCATCCAGACTCAATTCAAGGACTCCCCTATCCATTCCCTCTTCGAAAACCAAAAGCCCAAGTACCACAAGAAACCACAAGGGCCGGTTACCGAGGGAGTCCAAACAAACGAGCAGTACAAGCCGTTGCTTTTCCATATCAGGCCGCACCTTTCCGCTACAACCAAAACCCCCGCAATCCACAAAACTCCGCTCCGCAAAACTTCCAAGCCACTCCACAAAACCCTCCCCCCGCCTTCACCATTCCACAAAACACCTTCGCCACACCACAACAACCATCACCACCACCACAATACCATAACGTCCCTCCACCCAACGGCTACAACAACAACAATCCAAATAGCAAGCGCCCGGCTCCCAGGAGAGCCCAGTATCCTCCATTGCCAGAGACACTTACAGATATCTTCTCGGCACTCATGTCAGTAAATGCAATCCAACTTCCTCCGGAACGGCCTGTTTGGAACCCGGCAGTCGATCAGACTAAGTATTGTATGTTCCACCGGCAGCCAGGCCATACCATAGAAGGATGTTTTTAGTTCTGAGATCTTGTGTATGACCTTCATGAAGGGCAGAGGATCGAGTGGGCCGAAATGCATAGGGCCATTGTTGAGATTAAAGAAAAGAGAAGGCAGCCACAGGGGCAGCAAGTGCAGCAACATCAAGCACCGTAGCCGCAGCAGCCACCACAACAGCAGCAACCACAGCAAGTACAAGACATGGGCATCCATCAGAACCCGATGCCGAATCATCCACCCACTCCTCAGCAACAGCCGCCAGCACCAGCGCAAGTAAACATGGTCCAATCACCGGCTCCCAAGGCCGGGTGGTCTTATGATGATGATGGCGCCACACCGCAGGTCATGGCCCTCCACCATAACCACCGCAATCCTCCCTTCATCATCCCTACACATCCGACGCCCTCTCAACTCGTCCTCCCATTCACACCCGCTCCAGCAAATCCTCTACCACTCTCCATTCCGTCATATCCTCCATCACCTACTCCCATCACCGTCATCACACCACCATCCAATCCTCACCCATTCTTACCCAGCCGCTAGCCTTCCCTCCACCCGCATCAACATCATCACCACCCTGCCTCCACCAATCCTTCACCCATCATCGCGCACCACCCATTAACCTCACCAACCCTACGCTCCACAAAACTGCCTCCCCTGTTCCATTCATCCATCCCGCAGGGCCCATCATACTATCTTCAGATGCCGCGGCAAACTGTGCTTTCAGGAGTGGGAAGATGATCCATCAGAATTACGCTACTACTTCTAATCCCTAGTCCTCTCAACCGGTGGCCGAGCAAGAAGAAACTGAACCTTTGCCGGGTACTCAATATGACTTGCTGCATCATCTGGATCGGGTACACGCCAAAATATCTGTGCTGGAGCTGATCAAAAGGTGCACCCTTCATCAGGATGCGCTGAGGGACTTCCTACATAAGGTAATGGTTAGCGAAGACATGGCAGTTGATAGCCTACCAACGGCACTGGCAACTATCTCCAAAGGGCCGGCAATCACATTCTCTGAAACCGAGCTTGCACCTCCGGGGGCTCGGCAAATGCCGCTCTGCATAACAATTACCCTGAACAAAGTCGACATTGAAGCAGCGCTGGTTGACACAGGGGCCTCAATTAATGTTTGCCCACTCAGCACCCTCCGAGCATACAACATATCTGAAGAGTTACTACGGCCTACCCCCACCACTATAGCGGCATATGACAACTCAAGGCGAGCATGTCACGGGGTAGTCACCATTCAGGCAGAGCTCGGGCCCCTTACTATGGCCGTGGAATTCTATGTTCTTGATATCGACCCTATGTTCAAGGCTATCTTGGGTCGTCCCTGGATTGACACACTCGGCGCCGTGCCCTCCACCGCACATCAGTGCATTAAATTCCCCTTCCAAGGGAGGGTCGTCAAAGTTAAGAGCTTATCCACGGTGCAGTCCGTTAAGGCTATCTCAGAGCAGGTTCTTCCCACACTTTGGCCAAGCAGCCGGCCCGTTCTGTCAGTGCTGGATTTGAACTTTCCTTGGGCTTACACATCCCCTAAGCCCGTCGCTACTCCAGTTAATGTCAAAGTGAAGCCGCAGATTCGAGATTCAAAGGGGTGGAACATTATATTGAAATTGGGCTATCAACCGGGGAGAGGCCTCGGTGCACAACTGCAAGGGATGACTAAGCCTATACCTAAGGGAAGAAAAATGGGCAGGAGAGGTCTCGGTTACTGAGAGATAGCACTATCGATGATGGGTGATTCTGGGCCGCTCACCTGGGATTATCGTCAACATTTTGTCAAAGGGCCTCTCCAGCCTGGCACATTAGCTCCAAAGCCGGTTCAGCAAGAAAGGAATACAGTTTGTCCAATTGCCAGTCCCCCTCCATCGCCAGGAGGGTCAGATAGTGACATGCTCGACTACAGTCAGGCCTTACGTGGGCTCTTTCATGAGGAAGAACGCCGAAAGCAACAAGAAGTTCGGCTTATGTAGTGGAGGCCGAAGAAGCAGCCCATGGTTAAATTGCAGAAGGAGGAGAGCTCTCCAATTGTTTGTTCTTGGTCTCCCTCATGCTTCCAATCTATCTTTCAACAAAGGGAGTTCATACCCCGCCTTCCTCCTATCATGATAAATTCATCTTTCATTGATCCACCGAGATTCTATTCATTCCTTGTGCTTGCGGGAAGTGTCCACGCATTGATCTATCCACTCTGTTTACTCCTCCTCCTCCCAACGCTCAACTCCACGAGATGTGGTTCTCTTCTTCTGATCCCTTCTTTGATTGCATCTTCCCCTAGCTATTCCCTATGCAGCTCCCACCTCCTCCATCTTGCTGTGTAGTCTCCGCTGATCTCCAAAAAAAAACGTCAAATTTGAAATGGAGATTTCAGTGGAAGATTACGCTATCCTGTCTCCATCCTCCTCCTCCCAAGGGCACGAGTCCCCTGCTCCTCCCCTTCCACTAGGCCTTTTCTCTCCTAGGTTAGGGTTAGGGTCCGTCGAGTGTAGAGGAGTAGAGTCCGTTAGGTCTAGAGAAGTAGGGTCTTGTTCTGGGTCGTCCAACCCTTCCCATTCTGAGCCGCGCTCGCTTGCGCATCCTTCCCGATCTGTTCCTGATAGGTTCTTGCAAGATATAGCTCAGCGGTGTCATGCTCTTTTGAAGTGTCCGGAATTCGTCGCTACAGCAATCGTGATTGAAAGACGATGAGGAAATAGAAGGGGTGTGGAGCGATGACGGATTAGGCGTCTATGAGATTTTGGATGAGAAGGATCCAATTAATGAAGACAGCGATGTAGATGACACCGCCGGCTTTTATGCACAAGGATTGAAAAGATTCGACGAGCCGTCATCGTCAGTGGACGAACCTACAAAGGAAATCAATCTAGGAACCGAAGAAGACCCAAGGCCCATCATGATTGCTGCTAATCTCCCTTCACAAGTAGAAGAGGAATTGATTAAGGTCCTAAGAGAGTATAGCGATTCCTTTGCCTGGTCTTACGAGGACATGCCAGGTCTTGACCCCTCTTTAGTGGAACATCGACTCGTGCTTAAACCAGGGGCAACACCTGTGAAACAAAGGTCAAGAAGATTTCACCCCCACATGGGCTTGAGGATCAAAGAAGAGGTCGACAAACTATACAAAGCCAGATTCATCAGAGTAGTTTTATATCCTCAGTGGGTGGCAAACATAGTCCCTGTTCTCAAGAAGGATAGAAAAGTGCGCATATGCATTGATTTCAGGGATCTAAATAAAGCATGTCCCAAAGATGATTTCCCGCTACCTCATACAGACGTCCTAGTGGATAACACTGCCGGGTATGAAGCTCTGTCATTTATGGATGGGTACTCGGGCTATAATCAGATCCGTCTCGCTCCGGAAGACCAAGAGAAAACTTCCTTCACCACGCCCTGGGGCACGTATTGTTATGTAGTTATGCCATTTGGTTTGAAAAATGCAGGTGCCACCTATCAAAGGGCGATGATGGCCATCTTCCACGACATGATGCACATATATATGGAAGCTTACGTGGATGACATCTTGGTGAAGTCAAGAACAAAAGAAGAACACCCCTCTATCCTGGCTAAGGTGCTGCAGAGAGCCAGGGAGTACAAGCTTAAGATGAATCCGAAGAAGTGTGTATTCGGAGTCTCCTCAGGGAAGTTGTTAGGGTTCATAGTGAGCAAACGGGGGATCCAGATTGATCCTAATAAAGCACAGGCCGTCATGGACATGCCTCCGCCAAAGAACATTACGGAACTTCGAGGATTGATTGGTAGACTGTAATTCGATAGAAGATTTATATCTCAGCATTCTCAGGGGTGTCGTCCGTTTTATGAATTGCTTAAGGCGAGGGTCAAGTTCGAATGGAATCAAGATTTTCAGAAGGCCTATAAGGAACTCAAAGAGTATCTATCCAATCCCCCGGTTTTGCAACCTCCTGTCCCTGGGAAACCCCTAATCCTATACATCTCGGTTATTGAGGACTCCCTAGGGGCGGTCTTAGCACAAGTAGGTGATGAAGGGAAAGAGCGGGCTGCGTACTGCCTCTCTCGACTATTTAATCCAGCTGAATCCAAGTACACCGCTATGGAGAAGACTTGTGCCGCCTTAGTGTGGGTAGCTCAGAAGCTTAAACATTACTTTCTCGCCCACCCAGTTAGGTTGATCTCTAGAATGGACCCGATCCGTTATCTCTTAGAAAAACCCATCCTTTCTAGTAGGTTGGCTCGCTGGCAGAGCTTCCTCTCTCAGTTTGACATCACCTTTGTTGTTCAGAAGGCAGTCAAAGGATATGTCATTGCTGAGCATCTTGCACATCTCCCTATTCCTCACACCGACTCTATTCAGGATGATTTCCCTGATGAGCATCTCTCTGTCCTTTCTCATCATCCCTTTTGGTCTCTGCACTTCGATGGTGCACTCAACTCCCAAGGCCAAGGGATCGGTGCTGTCTTGCTTACTCCAGAGGGAGTAACCATCCCCTTCGCTTATCAACTTCGATTTCCTACTACCAACAACATCGCTGAGTATGAGGCTCTCCTGGCCGGCTTGAAGCACACCTATCTTCTAGGCGCGCGTTATTTGAACATCATAGGAGACTCTCAGCTCGTCCTACGGCAAGTTCTGTCCACTTACCGTACTCGCGACCCCAAGCTCAAGCCTTATCAAGATTTGGTCACGCTCATTGCTAAGCGATTCCGTAAGCTGATCTATATCCATACTCCCCGTTCTCTGAACATTCTACCTGATGCTTTGGCATCTCTTGCTTCCTCCTTATCTTTCCCTCTCAGTCGTAGCACTGAGACCATCATCGTCCAGAGATTGGACACACCTTCTCTTCAAGATCCTTGGTTCATCAACCTTAGGAAAGCTGTAGAGGCGAGAGCTGAGAAGGAAGATCTCAAGGAAGTTTCATTAACAGAGCTAGAGGAGATTCTGGACAAAGAAAAATTGCCTTGGTATCATGAAATCGAATTGTTTTGCAAGGAAGGGTCATTCCCAGAAGGGGCAAAAGTCGAGCAGCGTAAAGCAATAAGAAGAGCTGCCGCAAGGTACACTATCATTGCAGGAGAACTGTATAGGCGCGCTACTTATGGAATGCTCATGAGATGCTTGGATGATGTAGAAGCTTGAAAAGTGGCTGAAGTGGCCCATTCTAGTGAGTGTGGAGGTCATGTCAATGGCCAGGCTCTAGCGAAGAAGATCCTTAGGCAGGGCTACTATTGGCCCACTCTAGAGGAAGATTGCTCCCTCTATGTCCGGAGGTGTCTTAAATGCCAACTCCATGCTGATAAAATTCACTCTCCAGCTTCGTCTCTCCATCCTATGACTACTCCTTGGCC